>CM055122.1:634310702-634908202 GCA_029206835.1 Rana muscosa | reverse complement strand
TTACTCTTTATGCAGAAGACACGACTCATGACTCCCATGGTATCAAGATGATATAACTGAATACCAAATGCCTAGGTATTCAGTTATATCATCTCAGATACGAGACCCTGGTGGGTTGTCATTTAGGCAGAGCCAGTCAATCAGCAGCCTTGAGTAAATGGTTACTCCCCTTTGGCTGAAATGTGTTAATCAAAAAGCCTATGCAACAGATCACAAAACTAGCCAAAAGTATACAGTAATTTTATGCAGAACATTCAAATACTACAAGGCATATGTAGAATGCAGCTGCACTGCATTATTTGGTGACCTACAGTATTTTCATAAAATAGTGACTTCAGTTTCAGAACAGGCATATCTCTACAGACAGTCACCTTACCTAAACCATATTTTAGGCAAAGCTTTAAAATTAAAGCTAACCAATACATCCAAAATGCTTGAATCGGCAACCCTAAAATCTAGTTAACCAGTTCCCATCGGCCTATGGTTAAATGACGGCCAGGCAGGACATTCATCGTTCTATTCATTCATTGGGTACCATTGTGTTGATCTCTGTAATTGGTTCTCTGTACTATGTGATCACTGTGACCAATCACAGCCCATCTGTACTATGTGATTAGCTGTGGCCAATCACAGCAAACCACAATAGTAAACACGGAATTAATCCATTTTATTCAGTAAATATGGTTGCTTATAACAGTGAAATTCATAATAAAATAAATTCAATTCTGATCACTTCCCCAGAGTAGTAGTGTTACTATGGTAACACTATTGCTCTGGTCAGTGTGTGTTTAAAAAAATAAAAATTAAAAATATGTGATGAAAAAATAGGATTTTTTACTCACCGTAAAATCCTTTTCTCTGAGTCCATGGACCGACACAGCTTCTCTATTGACAAAGTGGGTATTATCCGTTAATTGGGAGTGACTAGGCAGAAAAACTTGTAAAAAGTGTTGCATCACACCTTCTACAGTACCGCCCAGGGGGCGGACCCTCTGGGTATACCCTCTCAGTCTGCATCTTCGCAGATCAGTTCGTCAAAAAGTAGTACAAACTTAAAAGGAGGGATGGGTGCTGTGTCGGTCCATGGACTTGTATAAGAGTTTATCAAAAGACACACAAGGGAACACCTTAGCAGTGCGGGCAGGTCTATGAAACCCAAGTGGACCGGAGTCTCTGCTGCTTCTGCAGTATTTTCCAATTTTAGCATATCCCGCACTGCAGTAATAAGGTCAGATACCAAAGTCGTCTCGCGTACTGACCTGGACTTTGAGTCATTCTCACTGTCCGGTCACGGTCTGCAGTCTCTGATGCGTCAGAATCTGGGCCCCGAGCCGTAGCTGGACCTGGTTCTGCACCAGAATTATCCCCAGAAGCTTGCAGGGGATGGGGCGTTTACTACCCCCTGTATTCCCGTGTGCTGCTTCCACCCTGGCAGCAAACGCCTCTAGTATTGCAGTCATAGCGTTCCTAGACACCTCGGGGGCACCAGCTGCTAAATCTGGTGTTTCAGGGGAGAAGACATCTGGCTCAGATGCCATGCTGACCACACGCTGACACTCACAGGGCTCCAGGCAAGATATCAATAGGCCACCCTCCTGTGCTGCAGAGAGGCCGGGTCACCCAGAGGACTCACCACCCTGGATAGGTACTGCTATGCTGCGCCTGTGATGCTGTCCCCCCTGCTGCTGTGTCAGTCTGCTTCTTTTATCAGCACTTCCTGTGTGAATTTTCGCGCCAGTGTAATGCACCCTAGAGGCCGGAGGCTCTCGAAAAATGGTTGCCAAAAACGTCTGTATGGAAGATAATGTGGGCTCTAAGAAAATGGCCGCCGACAGAAGATAGAGGTCAAGCAGCCATAGCCCACAAAAAGATGGCCGCCGAACGGCAATATCTGCATACAGGGTGGACAAACATGGCCGCCGATCAGCTGATAGGGGCCAGTGGGTGTGGCCGAACCACAGGAAGATGGCCGCCGAGCAGTCACAAGAGGCCAAACTTGGCATGGACCACCTCAAAATGGCCGCCAACAGCATGGAGGAGGAAGGACACAAACACAGGTAAGAAAAAATGACATTTCTTTTAAATGTTAGTTACAGCCAGCCCCGCTCCAGTGGGACCCCCTAGGTGACCCCCAGCACCCAGCAACCTTTAGCTAGAAGCCCAGGGAGGAGGGAAAGGCAGGGAGAGAGGGAAGAAAGGGGCCACAACCACTTACTTGATCTCTCCAGGAATGTCCAGCTAAATCACCCAGCCGAGGCAGGGGAGTTTTACTTACCTATCCTGCATGTATTCTGCTGGAAGACATTCCAAACAGATCATCGTCCGCGCACGGAAGGTGACTGTTGGCCAGGCATGCTGTGATTGGACCCAGAAGGGACGATCATATGTATGCCCTGGAGCATGACACTCACCGGACAGGCTGCTGCGACTCGGCCGTAAGGTCAGCCGAAGCTGAGCGGTCCGATGCAGGCCCTGGAGCGTAGGCTCACCGGCCACCCGTGGAGCGACGGGCATGTCGTGGAAAACCCAGCGCGTAGCTAGGGTCGGCACACGCTCGACGGCCAAAACTGGGGAGACTACAAGGATCGAGCCTGTCACCCAGTCGGCAGTTGATCGAAGATCGCAGGAAACAACAAATGTAGCAAAAAAAAAAAAAAAATTATATATATATATATATATATATATATATATATATATATATATATATATATATAATCTCTCTCCTTTTTTCCCCCGGACCAATGGGCCCGAAGGGAGCCATGTCCTACTCCTTGCTAGACAGAAAAAAAATAGGATTTTTATAACAGCTTACCTGTAAAATCCTTTTCTTGGAGTACATCACGGGACACAGAGCGACATAGTCATTACTAATGGGTTATATAGATACCGTCAGGTGCTGGCACTGGCAACTTCCAAAACCGGAAGTACCCTCCCCTATATAAGCCCCTCCCATCCGGGAGCACCTCAGTTTTGTAGCAAAGCAATAAGTGTCCCCAAAGAGGGGCGGGAGCTCTGTGTCCCGTGATGTACGCCAAGAAAAGGATTTTACAGGTAAGCTGTTATAAAAATCCTATTTTCTTTCTCGTACATCACGGGACACAGAGCGACATAGTCATTACTAATGGGATGTCCTAAAGCAATGCCCAATGAGGGGGAGGATACACCATATATAAGCTGAGCGCTATCAGACATGAGGATCTTTTGCGGCCTGCAACACACTGCGCCCAAAGGCGACATCCTCCTGACTTCTAACGTCCACCTGGTAGAACCTAGTAAACGTGTGAACTGAAGACCATGTTGCGGCCTTACAGATCTGAGCCAGGGAGGCCTGGTGATGCACTGCCCATGAAGTTCCAACTGCTCTCGTGGAGTGCGCTCTAACTTTGAACGGAGGCGGTCTTCTTCTCAAGCCATAGGCTTGCATTATGACCTGTCGAATCCACTTGGCTAAAGTAGATTTCGACGCTGCTTGACCCTTTCTGGGGCCTTCCGGCAGAATAAACAAAGTATCCGTTCTGCGAATCTGAGCAGTGGCTTTTAGATAAGCTTTAACTGCTCTTACTACATCCAAAGAATGCAATAACTTTTCCTCTACCGAGCTAGGTTTGGGGAAAAAAGAAGGAAGAACCACATCTTGGTTCAAATGAAACCTCGATACCACCTTAGGAAGAAAGGCTGGATGAGGGCGTAACACTACTCTATCCTTATGGATAACCAGATATGGCTCCTTACAGGACATAGCTGCTAATTCCGACACTCTTTTAGCCGAACAAATGGCTACTAGAAAAATCAATTTCCTGGTGAGAAGAACCAAAGAAATATGCTGTAATGGTTCAAATGGTTGTTTCTGTAGAACCGACAGAACCAGGTTTAAGTCCCATGGACATATGGGAATATTAACCGGAGGACTAATACGCATCACTCCTTGTATAAAGGCTTTGACTAGTGAATGCGAAGCCAAGGGCCTTTGAAAAAATATTGACAAGGCTGAAATCTGACCCTTGATAGTACTCAAGGCAAGCTTCCTATCTACAGCCCACTGTAGGAAGTTCAGAATCCTACCTATTACGTACTTACGTGGATGCCATTTCTTGGCCTCACACCACGCGATGTACGCCTTCCAGATTCTATAGTAGATCTGCCTGGATACCGGCTTCCTGGCATTGATCATGGTAGATACCACAGCATTAGAGAGCCCTCTCTTTTTTAGAATGTGGGCTTCAATAGCCAGGCCGTCAAACCTAGGGCTGGTAAGGAAGGGTGGTATATCGGTCCTTGCGAAAGCAGGTCCGGACGATGTGGGAGGGTCCAAGGACTCCCCACAGACATCTTTACAATCTCCGCGTACCATGCTCTTCGGGGCCACGCTGGAGCCACCAGAATCACTGGTTTCTTTTCTACCCTGATTCTGCGGAGTAATCGAGGTAACAATTGTGGCGGTGGGAATGCATATATCAGCTTGAACTGATCCCAAGGGAACACTAGGGCATCCGAGCCGCAAGCTAGGGGATCCCTTGTCCAAGAGACAAACCTGTCCACTTTTGTATTGAATCTGGATGCTAGCAGATCTACATCCGGTGTTCCCCACCGCTGACATATTGTCCGGAAAACCTCGGGATGAAGGGGCCATTCCCCTGGGCATAATTGTTGGCGACTTAGAAAGTCCGCCTTCCAATTCTCCACTCCTGGAATGAATACCGCAGATATGGCTGGGACATATCTTTCTGCCCATCTCAGGATGTAATTTACTTCCCTCTGGGCTGCACGACTCCTGGTGCCCCCCTGATGATTGATATATGCCACTGCTGTGGCATTGTCTGATTGAATTCTGACAGGGGACCCTTGGAGTTTGGATGTCCATGCTACTAGGGCATACCGGGCTGCTCGTATCTCTAAGAGATTGATGGGCAGGGCCTTTTCTGCATCCGACCATCTGCCCTGGAGAGACCATTGCTCCAGTACTGCTCCCCAGCCTATAAGGCTGGCATCTGTAGTGACCACCTTCCAGGAAATCGGACTGAAGGATTTCCCTCTTTCCAGATTCTGGGGAACCAACCACCAGCGGAGGCTCTTGCGAACGGAAGGGGACAAGGACATTGGTAAGTCCAGAGCCTGAACTTTTTTGTTCCAGGCTGACAGTATGGCCCTTTGCAAATTCCTTGAATGGAATTGACCGTAGGGTACTGCTTCGAATGATGCCACCATTTTTCCCAGCAGCCTCATGCACAGGCGTATGGATGGCTGTCTTTTTGAACCCACTAAGTGGATCAGATCCCTCAAAGACGACCCCTCTTCTTGAGGCAAGAAAATTTTTCTCTGGTCTGAATCCAGCCTTAGCCCCAAGTATTCCAGACTTTTGACTGGTTTTAGGGCTGACTTGTCTCGGTTGATAATCCAACCGTGATATTCCAGATACTTGATTGTCTCGTGAACAACCACTTCTAGTTTTTTCACTGAGTGGTCTATCAGCAACAAGTCATCTAGATATGCCATTATCATTACACCTTGTGTTCTTAGATTGGCCAATAAAGGGCCAGAATTTTTGTAAACACTCGTGGTGCTGTGGCCAAACCGAAGGGTAAGGCTCTGAACTGAAAATGGCGCCCTTCTACTGCAAAGCGTAGAAACTTTTGGTAGACTGGAAAGATGGGAATGTGCAGATAAGCATCTTTGATGTCGATCGCGGCTAACCAATCCTCCCCTTGTAGGGCAGTGGCCACCGATCGGATCGACTTCATCGGAAAGTCCTGATATACAGGAATTTGTATAGCCCTTTTAGAATTAATATGGGCCTCCCGTCCGCGTTTGCTTCGGGACTGTAGAGAGGTTTGAGTAAAACCCGAACCCTCATTCTTCCAGGGGAACCTCCATAATTACTCCCTGGAGCAATAGTTGTTCTAGTGCCAACAGGAGGGACTCTCTCTTCCGGGGATCCCTTGGCACGTTTGACCTCAAAAATGGGAAAGAGGAGAGTCTCTTAACTCCAATCTGTATCCCCAACATACTGCGGAGAGCACCTATCTGTCTTGATCGCGTCCCGCCAGGTCTCTTGTGAACAACTGGAGTCCTCCCCCCACCCGACTGAGTGGGGGCAACCCTTCAATGAATTTAACTTTGGGGGAGGTTTTGTACCTCCCCTGACCCAGGGTTTCTCATTACCCTGCTATTGTCCCTGTTTTTTACCCCCGGGAATTGACCGAGGAGGCCGTCGGAACTGTTTCACAGCCGATGCCCCAGGGACTGGAGAAGCAGGCCTCTTAAAGAGGGACCTCTAACTGTTTTTAACCGGCAAGAGCGTATTTTTACCGCTGGAAATTTTCTGGATATATTTGTCCAGGTTTTCCCTGAATAAGCGTTCACCATGAAATGGGACGCTAACCAGCCATTCCTTACAGGGAGCTTCAGCAGACCAGTTTTTGAGCCATAGAAGCCTACGCATATGTACTCTAGACAGCGTAAGGCGGGAGGCCTGATGGACTGAATCCTTTATGGCGTCAACCGCAAAAGCCCAAGGCTCTAGGTAGATCAGCTAGGGCAAGGCCTGCTGATCTGTCAAGTCCCTCAAGACCTGTTTTAACTGATCCTTCACTGCTTAGCAGACCCCAAAAGCTGCTACTGCTGGTTGTGTCACCAAGCTTGCTGTAGAAAGAAGCAGACTTTCATAAGGACTCCAATCTTTTATCTATTGGGTTCTTGAACATTTGGACATTATCCACTGGACATGTCAGTGATTTATACATACAAGAGATGGCTGCGTCCACTGTAGGGACCTTCAATTTTTTTTTTTTTTTTTGATGAACTTATCCTCCATGGGATAGACCACCGGAAATCTCTTGGGGGAATAATATTTTCTCAGGACGTTCCCAATCCTGGTAAATAAGCCCTTTCAGTAAAAGGGTGAAGTGGAAAAGAACAGACAGTCTGGGGGCTTCTAGCGACCCCAACGAGGATACAGTAGTGGTTGATGGTTCCGCAAGGTGCATTTTTAATGCCGATCGGACCATGTTAGTCAGAGACTGAACCCACAATCTTTCAGCTTGAGCTGCTGAGAAAGGTTCCTCCACTGTTGATTCCTCTATAACAGAATCAACCTCATCCTGATCCCCTTCAGGCAGGTCGATCCCTGTATGGGACTGTTGCTCTGCTAACAGGCACTCTGAAGGAGGAGACGGAGATCGGCGTGCTTTCCCTGACAGGGAGGCAGCGATCAATGTTGACAATCTCTCTCTAATCCTCCCAGAGCTGAGGAAAAAACCTCCTCTGTTACATACACAGGAGCAGGTGACTGAGGACAGCCACAGTACCAAGTACCCCTGCGGGGTCTCTATGGTCACTTACCTCTGAACTTCAGGGGAGACTGGTGCAGCAGAAGCATGCCCACCTCAGAGCCCGATGAGACCCCCTTCGCTTCCTGGAAGATTCAGTTCCGGAGCTTCTGGACGGCATATTCTTAAGCCTAAAGCTGAGGTATTCCAGCCGTAATACACCACTTTTACTGAGAATAGTCTAGCACAATTGCTGCTATATCACAGTTGGTGTCTACTAAAGTGCCTTTCTAGGGGATGCCTGCATCAACCGCCTCTGTGTGCCTTTATCTGTTGCTAGCTCTGTCTGTGCATTCAATAGCCAGCTATAATGTGCTTTAAAACACGCTGGACGCCTGCACATGCGCAGTAGCGCCGCGGCGCACACCTGAGCGTCATCCACCCGCTCCGCCCCTTTTTTCAGATCGCCTCTATGAATAGAGGCGCGGGCACGTGCGCCTTCGGCGCCCTTTTTTAAAAACAATAAGGAGCTAGATGGGAGCCAGGGCCCCCTTTGCCGCAGGGCCCGGGGATGGATGAGCGCAGCAACAGGGCAGAGGAGACAGCTTCCCAGCAGAGAACATACCAACTGCCTGGATTTGATTCTGGAAGAAAAAAAAATCCACATTACAAGAAAAAGAACCATAGCGGCCTCTAGTGTCTAACACAGGTACCGCGGTCTTACATTTTTATTTTATTTTTTTCTTGCCTACTATTAAAATTTTTACATTTTCTCAGTAGTAACAGGCATACACAGAATATTAGCGGGAATACCTTAGGTAACAGGCAGAAAGACAAAATAGGCTTGGGGGTCCCTCAATAGAACCAAGTTCCTGAGGGCCCCCACTTACCTTTTCCTCGCCGCAGGACTTTGTTTGGTCCACAAAAGCCCAAACTTCACCTATCACGGCAGGCATTGTAATCAAACCTTCAGGGACCGGGTTCCCAAGGATTCCACTCCCCTGGACCTGTATAGCACCCTGCACAGAAAACATCTTGGTCGTGGGTATGACCAGAGCTCTGGATCCCAGGGTCCAGCTCTCCTAAGAGAAGCATTACAGGCAAAACCTTGCTCTTCTCTGCAAGGCCCGGGTACCGACCGTTTAGCTATGAAGCTTTTTTGGTCGGATCCGGAATAGCTTACTGAGGCCCAAAAGAACCTGTACGCAAGCTCAGTGAAAAACACATGTTTCTTCTTGGCCAACACCTTAGACACTGGCAAAAAACTGAGGTGCTCCCGGATGGGAGGGGCTTATATAGGGGAGGGTACTTCCGGTTTTGGAAGTTGCCAGTGCCAGCACCTGACGGTATCTATATAACCCATTAGTAATGACTATGTCGCTCTGTGTCCCGTGATGTACGAGAAAGAAAACTGATCTGCGAAGATGCAGACTGAGAGGGTATACCCAGAGGGTCCGCCCCCTGGGCGGTACTGTAGAAGGTGTGATGCAACACTTTTTACAAGTTTTTCTGCCTAGTCACTCCTAATTAACGGATAATACCCACTTTGTCAATAGAGAAGCTGTGTCGGTCCATGGACGAAAGAGTAATATTCATTTTTTTTTGGTTTCATACTGTCACCAGTCAGTGTCCCCGATCACCGCTACACCAGTTACATGATGACAGTGTACTGCACAGGTGACAGCAAGTAAAAATAAATTACTGGTATTTTCAAAGAAATGTAGCAGAATACATTTTGGCCTAAATTTATGAAGAAATAAACTTTTGCAAATAAATAACAGAAACTAAGAAACACGCGTTTATTTAGCAAACAAAAAAAAAAAAACACTCAGTAGGAATTAAATACCACTAAAAGAAAGCTCCATTTATGTGGGGAAAAAAAAAAAAAAAAAAAAGTGATAAAAATGTCATCTTGGTACATATTAGAGGTCGACCGATATGGGTTTTTCTCTGGCCGATGCCGATGCCGATATTTTGAAATTGGGGCGGCCGATGGCCGATATATGATGCCGATTTTTGTGGCCGATATTTTAGGCCGATTAAAAAAAAAAAAAACCCTCACCCACTCTATTCCTTCCTGCTTACTCCTGTCACTCTAGCACACACTTGATGTCCTCAGTACAGATGGCACTGGTTTGGAACTGACAGATGGCACTGGTTTGGAACTGACAGATGGCACTGGCAGGTGGCACTGGCTGGCGGTACTGGTTTGGAACTGACAGATGGCTCTATTGGCACTGGCAGGTGGCACTGGTTTGGAACTGACAGATGGCACTGGCAGGTGGTACTGGTTCGGAACTGACAGATGGCACCGATTGGCAGCAGGGGGCACTGGTTTGGAACGGACAGATGGCACTAGTTTGGGACAGATGGCACTGATTGGCAGTGGCACTTGCAATTGGAACTGGGTGGCACTGGCGTGTGACACTGGTTGGCACTGGCTGGTGGCACTGACAGATGGCACCGATTGGCACTGGCTGGTGGCACTGACAGATGGCACTGGCTGGTGGCACTGATTGGTACTGGCTGGGGGCACTGACAGATGGCACTGGCTGTGGCACTGATAGATGGCACCGATTGGCGGTGGCACTGATTTGGGTGGCACTGACAGATGGCCCTGATTGACACTGGCTGGTGGCACTGACAGATGGCACCGATTGGCGGTGACACTGATTGACACTGGCTGGTGGCACTGACAGATGGCACTGACAGATGGCACTGACAGATGGCACTGACAGATGGCACTGGCTGGGGCACTGGCTTGGGCACTGACAGATGGCACTGGCTTGGGCACTGACAGATGGCACTGGCTTGGGCACTGACAGATGGCACTGGCTGGGGGCACTGACAGATGGCACTGGCTGGGGGCACTGACAGATGGCACTGGCTGGGGGCACTGACAGATGGCACTGGCTGGGGGCACTGACAGATGGCACTGGCTGTGGCACTGATAGATGGCACTGGCTGTGGCACTGATAGATGGCACCGATTGGCGGTGGCACTGATTTGGGTGGCACTGACAGATGGCCCTGATTGACACTGGCTGGTGGCACTGACAGATGGCACCGATTGGCGGTGACACTGATTGACACTGGCTGGTGGCACTGACAGATGGCACTGACAGATGGCACTGGCTGGGGGCACTGACAGATGGCACTGGCTGGGGGCACTGACAGATGGCACTGGCTGGGGGCACTGACAGATGGCACTGGCTGGGGGCACTGACAGATGGCACTGGCTGGGGGCACTGACAGATGGCACTGGCTGGGGGCACTGACAGATGGCACTGGCTGGGGGCACTGGCTTGGGCACTGACAGATGGCACTGGCTTGGGCACTGACAGATGGCACTGGCTTGGGGCACTGGCAGGTTTCACACTAAGCCGAGTGTAATGTGTGAAACTGACAGAGAGGAGAGAGAGAGAGGGAGAGAGCTGTTAGAATTGAGCTCGATGTGGGGGTGGGCGGGCCAGCAGCTAAATTACACCAGCCAATGATTGGGCTGCTTTAGACGTAGTGGCCCGCCCAGATACCATCCCATTGGCTGGTGTAATATCTGCTGGGTCCCGCCCACGGGTCCCGCCCACCCCCGACATCAAGCTGACACATCCTCTCTCTCTCCTCTTACTTTCAGTTTCACACACACACACACACAGCACGGCGCTTGATGCTGCTGAGTGTGGAGAAGTGTGGAGGAGGGAGGAGGAGGGGGGAGGAAGTGCAGCCAGTGAATAATATCGGCCAGTTTTGATATTAATCGGCCAAAGCCGATTTATCAAAAATGCCTAAATATCGGCCGATATATCGGCCAGCCGATATATCGGTCGACCTCTAGTACATATGTTGCATGACCACGCAATTGTCAAAGTGTCACAGCGTTGAAAGCTGAAAATTGGTCTGGGCAGGAAGGAGGTGAAAGTGCCCGGTATTGAAGTGGTTAAACTGAAGAAATGTTATGTGCAGCCTAAAAAAAAGGCACAAATTTTTCAGTTGGTCTGAATCAAAAATGTCATAAACAGGATTATGGGAGTTTATAAAGAAGTGCCAGTCAGTGCTAATCTAAAATAAACCAGTTTATTACAGAGATGAAACTAAATAAAGCTTGTACCTTGAGTTGAGGCTCATCTTCATCAAGAAGGGAAAGAATACCAGCTGTAAAAATTACAAAACAGTATAATTAGCAGATCATACTGAAAATTTCTGCCTAGTCAAATCTTTGTTATGAAGAAAAAATATTTTGCAACCTTACAAAAGCAATAAAGTGCATATAGGTGGATATACACAAGCCTAACAACTTGCATAAAGTGATACCAAAGAAAGAAAAAAAAAAGGACACATAAAAAATGGTCCATATAAACAAACTACACAAGTGAATATACACAAGCCTAAAGCTTGCAAAAAAAGAGTTTAGCAAAAAAATTGAAAAAAAGGCACATATAAACAAACGGGTGGAGCTAAGGATCTTGACGTCACCACACTCCAGCTGACTGGCGCAAGCCACGGCTGGCTGCTTGTTTGATTCAGATGTTTGTATTTTTTGACAAACCGTTCCTTTTATCTCTGGATGTCAGTTACCCGGTAACAAATAAAGGGTATTCTTTTTAAGAAGTGTCTGCACCACGAAGCCTTCTTTTTTCATTTCCTAAAACATGTCACATCATGCGCTCTGAGCTGACCAGATGATTGCATGATTCCTGCCGCAGATGTCCGGATTAACCCCATATACTGAGCCCATTTGATCTCTGCAATAGGGGTCCATCAGATCCGGTAAGCGGCCAATTTATACCTGCTGTCATTTATATTTGCCTGCTTGAAGAAAACATAGGATGAAGATTGGCACCTTTGCTCATATGATTATAGCCAAGTCTTGTGTAGCCGTTTATAGGGACAATTTTGTGCCTTTTTTCAATATTTTTTTTGTTAAGCTGGGTCCTTCACTCCTCAGAAGCACTGAAAACATAATCTTCCAAGGCTTTACAACCAATGAACACAGCTCAGAGCGCATGATGTGACATGTTTTAGGAAATGAAAAAAAGAAGGCTTCGTGGTGCAGACACTTCTTAAAAAGAATACCCTTTATCCGGGTAACTGACATCCAGAGATAAAAGGAACGGTTTGTCAAAAAATATAAACATCCGAATCAAACAAGCAGCCAGCCGCGGCTCGCGCCAGTCAGCTGGAGTGTGGTGACATCAAGATCTTTAGCTCCACCCATTTGTTTATATGGACAATTTTATGTGCCTTTTTTCAATAATTTTGTAGTTGTTTATATGGACCAGTTTGTGTGTCTTTTTCTTTCTTTGCTATCACTTTATGCAAGTTGTTAGGCTTGTGTATATCAACTTTATTGCTTTTGTAAGGTTGCGCAATATTTTTTCTTTATAACAATTATTTGTTTACTATTCAAACAAAATTTTAATAATTGCAGCACCATCACATACATAAATTTTTGGCATACAGATACTTGTCCTTTTTAGGACATCGATTTTGTTTATACCACCAAGGTTTGTTTTTTTTGCACCATTGCATTTTTTCTTTAGGTGTAGCGTGGATTGTTTACATTATACATAGTCAAATCTTTATTCAGCTAAACTGTTAGTTCATATAAAAAGCCTGATTGTGATCTTTATTATATGGAGACCAATACACTAAGTACAAGTCTAAGGAAGATGTAGCTCCATACACAGCATGCCAACACACTGCTTTCCTAGCGTCAGCCAAGCTTATTCTCATTTCCAAAGTAATTCAGATTCGTAAAATGCACCTGTGCCCAGATTGTGGAAATTAAAGTACGAACATATTCTTAACAACCACTCTAAGCCCCTGGTCACACCGGTACGACTTAAGGTATGACATAGGATTTACAAATCGTACCTGAAGTAGCATCTAATGTGTTTCTATAGCAGTATCCTAATAGGTAAAATTTGAAGTAGTGTGATTTGAGAAGTAGTTTGCGTATTACTTTTTCAGGACTTCATCACAATTTTACTGCGAGTAAAAGGTGAAAAAAAAATCCTAAATTTTGAGTTGTCACCGCAACAGGAATAAAGGAAAACCTTCCAAAGGGGACACTAGTTTTAGTAACAACCAAGGATTGCCTCTCACTTCCCGTTTTGGCTGTGGGACATGCAGTGGTTTTAAAAAAAAATTAAAAAAAACTGACAGGGGTTATAATCCTCTCTTACTCTATCAAAAAAAAGTTTTGTTTAGTTGTACTGTAACACCTTCCTGTCTGCCCCAGCATTCCCCTAAATAGCTCTTATCAGCCAGGGGGCGAGAAGGATCCACAATCAAGTGACCTACACAGTGGTCACATGATCAGAGACAGTCCTGCCGGCAAATGATCCTTACTCTGGACTAAAATCTGTCTTTACAGCTTGGTCCTTGTGCTGTGAGCACATTCTCAGTACATAAACATGGTCTGCCCAGCAACTACTGCTCAGTTGTGAATATAAATACTGTGGAGAAAAAGAATTTGAGGCTGTCCAAAAAAAATTTTTTTTTTTTTTTTAAACACCACTCATTTTCTAGGGAATTGTAATTATTATAGAAGAACCAAGTGTGCTTGTACATTATAAATCATTTCTGGCTTTCATGAACACTGCCGACAGCTGCATTTACTTTATAAACAGAAAAATTGTCAGTTTGAAGTGCAGGTTATTAATTTAAATCCCTTAACCTTCTTTACACCAGTGTTCAGTTATCCTTTTATGAGTATTCTTTATAGTACGTTTAGCACCTTTGTAGTTTAAATAAGGGGATTTTTAAGAAAGTCAATATCGTAATTTACAGCAGGAGTCACGTTTCTGGCTCTCAGACTCATCAGAACTGGTGTCTCACAGACAACGTCTTGATGAGGCTGAGAGCCATAATTAAGAGTACCATTGAATATTCCAGCTTCAGCTCAATGGAGCTTGTATACAAGTATTAAAGTAAGGAACAAACTATTGCCATTAAGAGGGAGGGATGCAGGATGTACAATTAAGAGAATTACATTTTTATTTTTTCTGTGGGGCCACATATTTGCGCATCTCCCTTTGTGCTGGGAGCATGGCACATAGCGTGCTTCCAGCACAGAGACCGGGCTCTCACCGACAGCCCGGGGTCTTGTACCAACAATTAGGACTCTCGCTTCCGGGTCACCTGATCGCTGCGATAGCCTCCGATTGGCTATCACAGTGATCAGTCACTGTGAGCCTGCCTGTATTTATTACTTCTTCTGAATGAAGAGGAAGATACATTGCATCTTCCTTTTCTTGCAGGAGAGGAAATGTAAACAAATACATAAAGAAAGAAATTTAACCACTTAACGACCGCCCACTGTAAATATACGTCAGCAGAATGGCACCGACAGGCAGAATCACGTACATATACTTGATTGCCTTTGTATAGTTGGGGGGTCCGATCGGACCCCCCTTCTTTACAGTGGGTGGTCGTTTTACCTTCGGGAGCGATCCGGCATGAGGGGACGGCCGTTCGATTCCGGCCACCCCCTCTCGATGGCTCCCGGCGAATGAGAGAGCTTCCCCTGCCTGCCAGGAAGGAGGAAGTGATGTCATCTCTCCTGGGGCGCTCACATATACCGAGCGCCGTACAGGAGAAGATGCCAGGTTAGTACACAAAACAGCACACCGACACCAGGACACATAGGCACATAGGCACATAAATCGCCCCCCCAGATCACCCCCCAGCCCCCAGTCACTGATTGCAGTGACCATTTATTTAGTCATCACTGCAATCAGTGACATTTGTGACTGTAAAAGTGTCACTACATTTAGTTTTAGGTCCAGTGTAGCCCCCTAACCCCCCCCTAATAAATGTTAAACCCCCTGATCACCCCCCAGATAATCCTTTCACCCCCTATCACCGCCGTCACTAAGCAATCATTTTTCTGATCGATGTCTTAGCGTCGGTGATGCTGATCGGTAGCCAGTAATTTTTTTTAGGTTCGCCGCAGGTTTTTATAGCGTCGGGTACCCCCATATATTACCTAATGAAGGTTTAACCCCCTTGATCGCCCCCCAGGTAACCCTTTCACCCCCTATCACCACTGTCACTAAGTTATAATTTTTCTGATCGATGTCTTAGCGTCGGCGATGCTGATCGGTAGCCAGTAATTTTTTTTAGGTTCGCCGCAGGTTTTTATAGCGTCGGGTACCCCCATATATTACCTAATAAAGGTTTAACCCCCTGATCGCCCCCCAGGTAACCCTTTCACCCCCTATCACCACTGTCGCTAAGCAATCGTTTTTATGATCGTTGTCTTAGTGTCGGTGATGCCGATAGGTAGCCAGTAATTTTTTTTTAGGTTCGCCGTCAGGTACCCCCATATATTACCTAATAAAGGTTTTAACCCCCTAATTGCCCCTAGTTAACCCTTTCACCAGTGATCATCATATAAGTGTTACGGGTGACGCTGGTTAGTTAGTTTGCTTTTTATAGTGTCAGGGCACCCGCCGTATATAACCCAATAAAGGTTTAACCCCCTGATCGCCCGGCGGGTGATATCAGTTAGGTTTTAGCGTCAGAGAGGGTCTGCGTCACACCCCAGGCAGCGTCAGGTTAGTGCCAGTAGCGCTAACACCCACACGTGAAGCATACACCCCCCTTAGTGGTATAGTATCTGATCAGCTCAATATCTGATCTGATCAGATCTATACTAGCGTCCCCAGCAGTTTAGGGTTCCCAAAAACGCACTGTTAGTGGGATCAGCCCAGATACCTGCTAGCACCTGCGTTTTGCCCCTCCGTCCAGCCCAGGCCACCGAAGTGCAGTATCGATCGATCACTGTCACTTGCAAAACACAACACACATAACTGCAGCGTTCGCAGAGACAGGCCTGATCCCTGCGACTCCAGTGCTGTAGGAGGTGATTTCACCACCACAGTTAAAAAAAAAAAAAGCATATATGCCGAAGCATTGGGGCAGCAGGAGCGGAGGAGCGATTTTGCTCCTAATGCCGCGTATATACGGTCGAAATTCCGACGGAGGCTTGCCCGTGGAAAAGTCTGACCATGTGTACGCGGCATAACTTTAGCGAGAAGATGCCCCCATGCTTCGGCATATATAAATGGTGCATGTATGCCCATCATTAGAAGTGGGTGGATGAAGGGCGGTATTCTAATGGTGGGCATACCCACCGATCAATCTTTTTTTTTCGTTCAGCCAACAGGCTGCATGAAAAAAAAAAGGATTACAATACATGTCCAACAAGGACCAGCAACGTACTGGTATGTTGCTGGACTTTGAATGTTTATACCAGAATGATGCCTGCGGGTTTAGGTATCATCTTGGTATCATTCTTTTCAGCCAGCGGCCGGCTTTCATGTAAAAGCAATCCTAGTGGCTAATTAGCCTCTGGACTGCTTTTACAAGCAGTGGGAGGGAATGTCCCCCCCCCCCGGATATAAAAAGCGCCATTGGGAAATTGGGAAAGCATTTTATCACACCGATCTTGGTGTGGTCAGATGCTTTGAGGGCAGAGGAAAGATCTAGGGTCCAATAGACCCCAGTTTTTTCAAAAAAGGAGTACCTGTCATTACCTATTGCTATCATAGGGGATATTTACATTCCCTGAGATAACAATAAAAGTGATAAAAATAAATAAATAAATATGGAAGCAACAGTTTAAAAATAAAATAAAAAAGCAAAATTAATAATAATAAAAAAAAAAAAAAAAAAAAAAAAAAAAAGCACCCCTGTCCTGCCCTGCTCTTGCTCAATGGCAAACGCAAGCGTCGGTCTGGCGTCATATGTAAACAGCAATTGCACCATGCATGTGAGGTATCACCGCGAAGGTCAGATCGAGGGCAGTAATTTTAGCAGTAGACCTCCTCTGTAAATCTAACGGGGTAACCTGTAAATGCTTTTAAAGGCTTTTAAAAATGTATGTAGTTTGTCGCCAATGCGCGTTTGTGCGAAATTTTAAAGCATGTCGTGTTTGGTATCTATGTACTCGGCCTAAGATCATCTTTTTTATTTCATCAAACATTTGGGCAATATAGTGTGTTTTAGTGCATTAAAATTAAAAAAAAGTGTATTTTTTCCCCAAAAAATGCGCTTGAAAAATCGCTGCGCAAATACTGTGTAGAAAAAAAAAAATGCAACACCCACCATTTTATTCTGTAGGGCCTTTGCTTTAAACATATATATATAATGTTTGGGGGTTCAACATAATTTTCTTGCAAAAAAAAATATGTTTTCATGTAAACAAAAAGTGTCAGAAAGGGCTTTGTCTTCAAGTGGTTAGAAGAGTGGATGTAAGCTTCCTAATGTTGTGTATAAAATGCCAGAACAGTTCAAAACCCCCCCAAATGACCCCATTTTGGAAAGTAGACACCCCAAGCTATATACTGAGAGGCATGTCGAGTCCATGGAATATTTTATATGTTGACACAAGTTGCGGAGAAAATACAATTTTTTTTTTTTGCACAAAGTTGTCACTAAATGATATATTGCTCAAACATGTCATGGGCATATGTGGAATTACACCCCAAAATACATTCTGTTGCTTCTCCTGAGTACGGGGATACCACATGTGTGAGACTTTTTGGGAGCCTAGCCGTGTACGGGACCCCAAAATCCAAGCACCGCCTTCAGGCTTTCTAAGGGTGTAAATTTTTGATTTCACTTCTCACTGCCTATCACAGTTTCGGAGGCCATGGAATGCCCAGATGGCACAAACCCCCCCAAATGACCCCATTTTGGAAAGTAGACACCCCAAGCTATTTGCTGAGAGGTATTGTGAGTATTTTGCAGATCTCGCTTTTTGTAACAAAGTTTTGAAAATTGAAAAAAATAAATAAAAAAAAAAAAATGTTCTTTCTTCATTTTCAAAAACAAATGAGAGCTGTAAAATACTCACCATGCCTCTCAGCAAACAGCTTGGGGTGTCTACTTTCCAAAATGGGTCATTTGGGGGGGTTTTGTGCTATTTTGGCATTTTATGGCCTTCAAAACTGTGATAGGTAGTGAGGAGTGAAATCAAAAATTTGCGCCCTTAGAAATCCTGAAGGCGGTGCTTGGTTTCCGGGGTCCCGTATGTGGCTAGGCTCCTAAAAAGTCCCACACATGTGGTATCCCCGTACTCAGGAGAAGTAGCAGAATGTATTTTGGGGTGCAATTCCACATATAACCATGGCATGTGTGAGCAATATATCATTTAGTGACAACTTTTTGTAATTTTTTTTTTTTTTTGTCATTATTCAATCACTTGGGACGAAAAAAAAATATTCAATGGGCTCAACATGCCTCTCAGCAATTTCCTTGGGGTGTCTACTTTCTAAAATGGGGTAATTTGGGGGGGGTTTTGTACTGCCCTGTCATTTTAGCACCTCAAGAAATGAGATAGGCAGTCATAAATTAAAAGCTGTGTAAATTCCAGAAAATGTACCCTAGTTTGTAAACGCTATAACTTTTGCGCAAACCGATAAATATATGCTTATTGACATTTTTTTTTACTAAAGACATGTGGCTAAATACATTTTGGCCTAAATGTATGACTACAATTGAGTTTATTCGATTTTTCTTATAACAAAAAGTAGAAAATATCATTTTTTTTCAAAATTTTCGGTCTTTTTCCGTTTATATCGCAAAAAATAAAAATCGCAGAGGCAATCAAATACCATTAAAAGAAAGCTCTATTTGTGGGAAGAAAAGGACGCAAATTTCGTTTGGGTACAACATTGCATGTCCGCACAATTTACAGTTAAAGCAGCGCAGTGCAAAATTCTGAATTCACCTCTGGTCCTTTAACTACCAAATGGTCCGGGGCTTAAGTGGTTAAAGATCAAGGTTTGCCAGGGTTGGGGGTCAAAAGGTCATGGTCAACATATTTTGGGTAAAAAATAAAATTTTGTTTTTAAAAATGGGTGCGTTTTAGGCAGGATAAAAAATAAAAATAAAAAAATAAAAAGGGGAAAAGAAAAAAATTTCTAGGTGCAAAACAACATACACATATGTGGCATCGCTGCAATCGTCAGGAGCAGGAGAATTTATTTTGAGTTGTTCTTTAGTGGTAAATAATGGAAAAAAAAAAAAAAAGAAAATACAAAAACAATTAAATAATAAAAAAAAAATAAAAAAAATAAAAAAAAAAAAAAAAAACTATTTTGGGACAGTTTTCCTTTAATAATAAAAAAAAGAAAAGGGGGGGGGGAAGAGTGAGAGAGAACGAAATATATATATATATATATATATATATATATATATAATTTGCGAGTATAAGCCGAGGTACCTACTTTTACCACAAAAAACTGGGAAAACTTTTTGACTCGAGTATAAGCCTAGGGGGGGGGGGGATGTGCCCATTGCTACCTCACTGTGCCAATTGCCCAACCTTACTACCTTATTGTGCCCATTGCCATCTCACTGTGCCCATTGCCACCTCACAGTGCCCCCTTACTGTGTCCATTGCAGCCTCCCTGTGGCCGAGTCAGTGTACCTGAAAATCTTCTTATTCCACGGCCGGCGTCCATTGTTTCAATCTCGCGGCTTTTTTCTGGTCCCTACCTTTCAGGTACTGACTCGAGTATAAGCTGAGGGGGATACTTTCAGCCCTAAAAAAAGGGCTTAAAAACTCGGCTTACACTTGAGTGTTTGAGAGAGTGTGTGTTTGTGTGTGTGTTTGTGTGTGTGTGTGTGTGTGTGTGTGTGTGTGTGTGTGTGTGTGTGTGTGTGTGTGTGTGTGTGTGTGTGTGTGTGTGTGTGTGTGTGTGTGTGTGTGTGTGTGTGTGTGTGTGTGTGTGTGTGTGTGTGTGTGTGTGTGTGTGTGTGTGTGTGTGTGTGTGTGTGTGTGTGTGTGTGTGTGCGTGTATTTTTTTTTATTTATATATTACACACATACACACTCTCTCCCTATCAGCCTGGATGCACTAAGTAGTTGTGATGATATGTACAGTTTTACTAACACCAGGTCTCGACAAACCCCGGGCGCCAGGTCGCCATTGCGACTAGAATTAGCGACCTGGCGCCTGGGGCAGCACAGCTGGGGAATCCTGTCTCTCCGTGCCCCCCCCCTCCGCGCCGCGGGATCGCGTCGGCCGGTAATTGAGGCCGCGGCTTTGCGGCCTTCTGCAGGCCTATGCCTCCTTCTGTGATCTAGCGCCATCTTGTGGTGGCCGTTGGTACGACAAGACAAACAGCAATGCTAATGGAGTTTCCCTGTCTGTTTTCACTGCCATCTCCTTCCCTCTAATTAGAACCCCCAAACATTATATATATTTTTTATTCTAACACCCTAGAGAATAAAATGGCGGTCGTTGCAATACTTTCTGTCACACCGTATTTGCGCAGCGGTCTTACAAGCGCACCTTTTTGGGAAAAAATATTTTTTTTTAAAATAAAAAAAATTAGACAACAGTAAAGTTTAGCCCATTTTTTTTTAATATTGTAAAAGATAATGTTACGCTGAGTAAATTGATACCCAACGTGTCACGCTTCAAAATTGCGTCCGCTCGTGGAATGGCGACTAACTTTTACCCTTTAAAATCTCCATAGGCGACGTTTAAAAAAATTCTACAGGTTGCATAGGAGGTCTAGGGCTATAATTATTGCTCTCGATCTACCGATCGCGGCGATACCTCACGTGTGGTTTGAACACTGCTTTCATATGCGGGCACTACTCACGTATGCGTTCGCTTGTGCGCGCGAGCTCGGCGGGACGGGGCGCGTTCCTGGCTCCTAACTTTTTTAGCCGGCTCCTAGATTCCAAGCAAATTTGTCAAGCCCTGACTAACACGTCAAACTTTCAAAATTGTGCTTCGGCTTAGATCTGTGTTACCCTTAGGTGTGGAGGGGTTAATTTATTTTAAAGCCCCGCTCCAGGTTTGGAGAACCATGGGTGGGCGGGCAGAGTAGGGCTATAAATAGCTTGTTTGGGCCAAGTTGGCCCAAATGAACTATTTTCTTTACTACGGTAATAGATGCGCCCGCTGCCAGCGCTGTATAAACGGTTATGTAGCATGAGCTACAAATAATATAAAGCAGTGTTCCTGACAGTGGTACAAGGACTTCTCGGCTACTGCTAAAACAAAAGGTTGGGCCAAGTGCTGCTCAGTAATTCACAGTCTTCCTGCGAATTGCTGAGCAGCACTTGGCCAAACTTGTTTTTCCAGCTGCAGAGGTCCAAACATCTACCAGGTAGAACTAAAGCCTTGTACACACGTTCTTCCATTTTTTTTTGTTGCATGCTAGTCTCATATCAATACGAAAATTCTCGTATGACAGAATTCAACTTCAGAAGTGACGTAATGTGTTGAATACTTTTGTATTGTGTTCTTTCGTTTTCAAACATGCATAGTTTTGCTCTTACGTTTTTTTCCGGACAAAAACACACACTTATGATCTCATATTTAGACTAAAATGCAATAAAAATAAAATACAGTTTGTCATTTGAAAAAAATAAAAATAAAATGCGCCTTTAAGACGTATATGCAGAAGTGACGTTTTGACATCGCTTCCGCCCTGCTATGGTATGGAGACGGGTGGGGGCCATCTTCCCCTCACTCGTCTCCATACCCAGCTAGGAAGAGGACCCGATCGCCTCCGCCGCTACCAACGGTTCCGGTAAGCGGCGGAGGGCGTGGGAGAGTGGGGGCCCCTCTCTCGCCACCGATAACTGTGATCTTGCGGCGAATCCACCGCGGAGACCACCATTATCGTTTACAGGACCGGCGCCTGAAGAAATGGATAGCTCAGTTGTGGCAGCAGCTGCTGCCGTTACCGAGATATCCCTCTTCAAAAAGAGGACGTGTATATATACAGGAGGCGGTCCTTAAGTGGTTAAAAAAAAAATAAATATAGGACGTTAAGTTCACATACGATTACAATTTTATAGTCTACAAAACCTGAATCGGCTGTCGAAATCACCATACTAACAAACGATCAGAAAATATGCAGACCGTTCGGACGAAACTTCTGATTTTCCTATGTGGGCCTTAAGTAAAAGGTACGGACTGAAGGCCAGGCAGCAGCCTTACAAACTTAAGTTATAGAAACTTGATGGCAAAAAAGCACCAACATTCCTGGTAGAATGAACCATTACAGGGAACAGCATAGCCCTTACTTTAAGGCCATAAGCCTGGGAAATAAGCTGATAGATACAATTTGTAGATTTTGAACTTGCTTAACCTTTCCCTGACCTATCAGGAAAGACAAAAAGAGAATCAGACTGTCAAATCAATGCTGTTAATTTTAAAATACTTCTAAAGACAGAAGTTTTTTTTTAATCTTAATGCATTCTATGCATTAAAATAAAAAGCCTTGTGTGCAGCAGCCTCCCAAGCATCCCCCTAATACTTACCTGAGCCTCATCTAGATCCAGCGATGTTGTAGGAACGTCTTGGCTGTCCTTCACTCCCCCCCTTATTGGCTGAAACAGCAGCACAGCGCCATTGGCTCCCGCTGCTGTCAATCAACATCGGTCAACCAATGAGAATAGTAAGGGGTGGGGCCAGGCCGTGGCTCAGTGTCTGAATGGACACAGACATCTGTGGCTCAGCTTGGGTGCCCCCATAGCAAGCTGCTTACTATGGGGGCACTCAAGAGGGAGGGGCCAGGAGCAACAAAGAGGGACCTGAGAAGAGGAGGATCTGGACTGCTCTGTGCAAACCCAAAGCACAGAGGGAGGCGAGTATAATGTTTTTTTTATTAAAAATAACAGATTTTACAATAATGTTAGGTAAACTTTTATCACTCAACCACATGCAAAGTATGAAAAACTCTGTCTTCTGCCATCTGAGGTTTAGGAGAGGAGTGCAACAAAGTATACTGGTTGAGATGAAACAAAAACAACCCATGACCAGAAAAGGTTTCTTACAGCCAACTTTAAAACAAGGCCAAAGTAATAGCAACCAAAATTTGCCAGAAGTCAGTGTCTTAGATGGCCTCAAGAGGAGACTTTAAACACAAAGTACCAAGTTGGGGTCCCAGGGAATCCAGAATGGTGACACAATGCATGCGACACCCAGTTTGAAGGCAATGTGTGGCAATGGGTCTTTGGCCCCGATTGCCATCAAGGGTCAGATTTTGGCGGTTCTTTTCACGCCTTATTGGGGAAAGACCAGAACACATCCCACAGCATAATTGCGAGGGTGAATTTTAGGCTCCTCACACCACACAAAATAAGACTTCTAAGTTTGATGGAAATTCCCTCTAGAAATTCCCTTATAGCACAAATTGCAGGGATAACAGAAACACCCCTCCATCTCAAGACTCTGGGTACAACAGCCAAGCGGTTAAAGCTAGTACGCATAAAGCAGGATGGAACATCAGACCCTGTGATAGAAGGTTGATTCAGAAGAGCCCAGAGGTCATCATCCACTTACAAGTTTACTACGCAGGAGTACCACATTGTCCTGGGACATCACATAATACACTAGCAAAAAATAAAGGCTGTGCCGAGCTAGGAGGGGATAACAGTTTTTTTGCCAGTGTCCAATCACCTGAAGGTGGCAGCATAACCCTATTATAATGGATATGAACATACCCTGTGTTCTGTGATGTACAACAGAGAAAATTTAAGGTGACTATAAACATTTTTATTTTTTTTCTAAATAACAAATATCTCTATACTTACCTGCTCTGTGCAATAGAATTGCATAAAGCAGCCCAGAACCTCCTCTTTTCAGGTCCTCCACTGACGCTCCTTGCTCCTCCTCTGTCCAGCACCCCCATGGGAAGCCTGTTCCTATGAGGGAAGTTGTGCGTGCTTACTCCCAAGCGCTGATGCTGCGTCCATTGACACAGACAGTAGGACTCGGCCCGCCTCCTATCAGTGGCTTTGATTGACAGCAGCAGAAGCAAATGCCTCCCGGTGCCCCAGCAAAGCCAGTGAGGCATGGAGGTGAGATGTGAACTGTTGATGTGCACAGCACTAGATCGAATGAGGGCTCAGGTAGGTAAAAAGGGATAGGTGACTGGCCAAAACCGTTGCTTAAACATTTTCTACCTTAATGCAAGGAATGTATTAAGGTAAAGATGTTTAGGCTTTAGAACCACTTTAATTTGTGAGTTATGGGTAATAAATTTATATGCTTTTGCCATTAGTTGCTTGGTTGAAGTAAAAAGGAAAGCCATTAGCTTAAAGTGATTTTAAAAATCTATTTTTTTGTTGCTTAAAAATAACAAAACATGTTATACTTCACTGCTCTGTGCAATGGGTTTGCACATAGCAGCCCAGATCCTCCTCTTCTCGGCACTCCTAGCACCTCCCTCCTGCTGAGTGTCCCCGCAGCAAGCTATGGGGGCACCCGAACCACTGCTCTGTGTCCCCATTCAGACACAGAGCCGCCGCTCAGCCTTGCCCCCTCTCTCTCCTCATTGGCCCACTGTTGTCTCAGTCAATGAGGAGGTAGTGTCCCTGGCCACCCTAGGATTTTCTCTAAAGCATTGCGAAAAAAGATGTTTAGATAGTATGCATGACCGGTCACATCCACCATACATGTGGGAAGGTACTTATTATATTGTACCCCCAAAGTAATTCAGAGCAGTACTACGTACCACAGAGAGCAATTTGCTGGTCTGGTTACCAGAAATTGATTTCAATGTCTGCCAGATATATAATGTAAATGCCAACAGCTTCTGCAGAGCTTTATAAAAATAAAAGGGGAACAGTACAGTTACTTACAACACTATTCAGGACAAGATGGTTAAGAGGGCCTGCTTGTAAGAGTTTACAGTTTAAAAGGAAGGGGCAAGTGATACAAAAGGTAATAATTGTGAGGGGTGAGCTGATGGAGAAAGTAAAATTCAGGTGGAGGCATGACAGAATTCCCTGAATTGATGTTCTTTAGAGAGTAGAAAATAGCTGGGCAGACTGAGGTACAGAATTCCAAAGGATGGAAGAGGCTCTGGAGTCAAGCATGGGAGGAGGTGATAACAGTGTTTGAGAGCAGGAGGTCTTGGTGAGAAGTAAAAATAATGTTTTTGGTGACATTTTGAGGAAAGGTTGGTTATGTAGCTGGTGGCAGAGGTGTTGTTAGCTTTGTATGTTGTTATTATTAAAATGTATTGAAGCTGGTGGAGGGATTGACCAAAAGGGATAGCAGACACTGAGCAGTGCATGAATCTGGCAGCAGCATTCATGATGGATTGTAGAGGGAATAGTATGTGCAGAGGTAGGCCAAAGAGGAGGGGTTTACAATAGTCGAGGTGACAGATAATAAGTGCGTTAGTAACTTTGCTATATCATTGGTTAAAAAGGGGTGTATTTTGGAAATGTTATGGAGTTGAAGGTGGCAGGATTTGGACAGTGATTTAATGTAAGGCACAAAGGAAATGTTAGAGTCCAGGATTACACCTAGCAACAGGGTATGAAGGGATAGAAAGACAGATAAAATAGAGCTCAGTGAAGAGAGCACCAGTATGGGGAGAAAAAAAAAAAAAAAAAAAAGAAGAAAAGAGTAAAGAAGAAGAAAAGAAGAAGAAAGAAGTAAAGAAGTAAAGAAGAAGAAAGAAGTAAAGAAGTAAAGAAGAAGAAAGAAGTAAAGAAGTAAAGAAGAAAGAAGAAGAAGAAAGAAGAAAGAAGTAAAGAAGTAAAGAAGAAAGAAGAAGAAGAAAAGAAGAAAGAAGTAAAGAAGTAAAGAAGAAGAAAGAAGTAAAGAAGAAGAAAGAAGTAAAGAAGAAGAAAAGAAGAAGAAAGAAGAAGAAAGAAGAAGAAAGAAGAAGAAAGAAGAAGAAAGAAGAAGAAAAGAAGAAAATAAGTAAAGAAGTAAAGAAGTAAAGAAGAAAAGAAGAAAAGAAGAAAAGAAGAAAAGAAGAAAAGAAGAAAAGAAGAAAAGAAGAAAAGAAGAAAGTAGTAAAGAAGAAAGTAGTAAAGAAGAAAGAAGTAAAGAAGAAAGAAGTAAAGAAGAAAGAAGTAAAGAAGAAAGAAGTAAAGAAGAAAGGTGGGGGGGGGGGGAGACAGGCAGGTTATCTAATTATTATTTAAAATCTGCTTATTATAACTACTATACTGAGCAATAAATTGGCCCTTCTTGAGAAGGCGTCATCTCAAGGATACAAGATTACCTGCCCTCAGACTTTAATGCCTTTTCAACCTTCTAATCCATTTTTGTTTTTTTGTTTTTCAGATAGGCCTAAGCGACTCAAAAGTAACCCCTTGAATGCAGACCCCCCCCCCCCTCTTTCTTCTTACAAATCCTCCCCACGTCTCTTTACCCAATACCTGTACACTGACTATGTTGTGGCCCATTGTCCCCTGTAACTAGGGAACTCTGCCCTACTGTACACTCCCAAAAGCTCTATGTACCTTGTAGCTTTACAAACTGGACTCTCTCCATACTCAAAAATAAATTAATTTGGGCGAGACACTTTTTGTACTTTAACGCTAAAGTTCAGTCTTTTTTTTTTTTTTTTTTTATATATATGAGGGACGCAGCACCAAGCACACGAGTTACCTGTAATGGTGTGTATCCCATATTCTGCAGGCTGCTGCGTCATGTTCAATTCTTCTCCCCATAATGCCAGTGTTCTGTCGAGAAGTGCCCCCCCCCCCCCTTCGAATAGTGCCCGGGACGAACGGCGCATGCGCCGTACCTCATAGCACAACAGCTGATTTGCCGATCAGCTGGGCTGACGCAACCATGGCGCATACGCACATCGTGGGAGGTATCTCTCGATGGAAGATACCATTTCAAAGGCACAATTTAAACCTGTACAAACAACCTGCCCTTTCACATAGGCAAAACTGCCCGTTCAACACAGCAAGTGCGCCCTGCAACACAGACAAAACCGGACCATCAGCACACTGTAAAGCCGTCCCGCAACAGCAAGGCACAATGTGAGAACTACGGTCTCTCCCTGCTGTTTGTATAGGTTTTAATAATACCTGTGAAATTGTATCTCCCATCGAGAGAGACCTCCTACAATGTGCGTAGGCTCCCTGGTCACGTCACTCCAGCTGATTGGCAACTCGCGGGCACTTCGACAGAACACTGGATACTGCACAGAATGTGGATCTTCCTCTGCTGCAGGGGTTAACAGCAATGGCTGCATATGTGAAGAACTTGTGCTGCTCATCCAAGCCTTCATTATTCACAGAACTCCTACTATTAAAGTGCTACTAAACCCAGCAATATGAAAATAGTTCATGTGCCCCCCCCCCCCCCCCCACAGTTTATAAATCTTCTTTTTACTTTAAAATACTGCCACTATATACCTTTTTGGGTGATCTGTATACCACGTTCAGTGATAAACTGCGCAGTTTCTCAAGTGCTGAGAATTCAGGAGGGGGGAGATTTCCACTAGAGCCTGTATACACGCCCACATGTGTGATGTCAATTTCATTTGACCTGGCTATCTCTGAGAACAAGTACATTTTCTCTCCAGCATAAAAAAGACACAACTGAGCATGTGAAGGTCGGCTACCCTGCCTGTGTTACCTGGCTTTCCCCAGATAGACAGTGCAGGAGGGGGAGGATCTGTGCATACAGGATAAAAACAGCCTTTTTACACAATGCAGAGGATTAACCACTTAACCACCTGCCGGCAAATAACGTCGACAAGGTGGTTGCTTAACTCTGGGAGGACGTTATATAACGTCCTCCCAGAATCGCGCTCCCCCTGGGGCGCGCACACGGGAAACTCCGTGACCGCCGGGTCCAGAGGACCCGGCGGATCACGAATCGCGGTAAATCGCCGCTGATAGCGGCCGTTTACCACGTGATCGCTCCATCAAATGACGGAGCAATCACTTGTAAACAGACCGGCGTCATTTGATGACGCCGGTTCCTCCCTCCCCTCTCTGTACCGATCGGTACAGTGTGAGAGGGGAGGGAGCGGATGGCAGCAGCAGCACTGTGGGCTGGATCTGTGACAATTGCAGTCACAGATCCAGCAATACCCTGGTGCAATGCCCTGGTGCAATGCCCTGGTGCAATGCCCTGGTGCAATGCCCTGGTGCAATGCCCTCCGCAATGCCCTGCAATAACCACTTCCCGCCCTCCGGCCGTCATATGACGTCCTTGACTTTGTGCGGGGATATCTGAATGATGGGAGCAGCTACAGGCATCATTCAGATATTAGCTTTTTCAGCCGGCGATTCGCTACACCATAAGAACAATCATAGCGGCTGTTCCGCCGCTTGATCATTCTTACGGGAGGCGAGAGGGGATGTGTCCCCCCCCCCCGCCGCCCTCCGGTGCTTCTACCGACTCACCGCTACGATCAAAGCCAGGATTGTTGTTTTTTTTTTTGTATTTTTTTCAGGCTTCCCAGCCTAGAGGTGAGATATGGGGTCTTATTGACACCCCCCCCCCCCCCATATCTCACTGTAAAGAGGACCTGTCATGCCATATTCCTATTACAAGGGATGTTTACGTTCCTTGTAATAGGTATAAAAGTGATCAAAAAAATGTTTAGGGCGGAAAAACATGTCAAACTAAAATAAATAAAGTAAAATGAAGAATAAAATTTGTATTTTTTTTTAAAGCGCCCCTGTCCCCGTGAGCTCGCATACAGAAGCGAACGCATACGTAAGTCCCGCCCACATATGAAAACGGTTTTCAAACCACACATGTGAGGTATCTCTGCGAACGTTAGAGCGAGAGCAATCATTTTGGCCCTAGACCTCCTCTGTAACTCAAAACATGTAACCAGTAAAAATATTTAAAGCGTCGCCTATGGGGATTTTTTAAGTAGCGAAGTTTGGCGCCATTCCACGAGTGTGTGCAATTTTTAAGGGTGACATGTTAGGTATCTATTTACTCGGCGTAACTTCATCTTTCACATTATGTAAAAACATTGGGCTAACTTTACTGTTTTTTGTTTTTTTTTTAAGCACAAAACATTTTTTTTCCGTAAAAAAAACGCGTTAAAAAAATTGCTGCGCAAATATCGTGCGAGATAAAAAGTTGCAACAACCACCATTATATTCTCTAAGGTCTTTGCTAAAAAAACATATATAATGTTTTGGGGTTCTATGTAATTTTCTAGCAAACAAATGATGATTTTTACATGTAGGAGAGAAATGTCAGAATTGGCCTGGGTGCTCCAGAACGCCTGAAGGTGCTCCCTGCATGTCGGGCCTCTGTATGTGGCCACGCTGTGTAAAAGTCTCACACATGTGGTATCGCCATACTCAGGAGTAATAGCAGAATGTGTTTTGGGGTGTAATTTGTGGAATGCATATGCTGTGTGTGAGAAATAACCTGCTAATATGACAATTTTGTGAAAAAAAAAAAAAGAGAAAAAAAAAATCTTGATTTTGCAAAGAATTGTGGGAAAAAATTACAACTTCAAAAAACTCACAATGCCTCTTTCTGAATACCTTGGAATGTCTTCTTTCCAAAAAGGGGTCATTTGGGGGGTATTTGTACTTTTCTGGCATGTTAGGGTCTCAAGAATTGAGATAGGCCGTCAGTACTTCAGGTGTGATCAATTTTCAGATATTGGCACCATAGCTTGTGGACTCTATAACTTTCACAAAGACCAAATAATATACACCAATTTGTACTTATTTTTACCAAAGATATGTAGCAGTATAAATTTTGGCCAAAATTTATGAAGAAAAAATAGTAATTTGCAAAATTTTATAACAGAAACGAAAAAAAAATCATTTTTTTACAAAATTTTCAGTCTTTTTTCTCTTATAGCGCAAAAATAAAAAACCCAACAGTGATTAAATACCACCAAAAGAAAGCTCTATTTGTGTGAAAAAAAGGACAAAAATTTCATATGGGTACAGTGTTGTATGACTGAGTAATTGTCATTCAAAATGTGAGAGCACCTAAAGCTGAAAATTGGTCTGGTTATTAAGGGGGTTTAAGTGCCCAGTGGTCAAGTGGTTAAAGCAGAGTTCCACCCAAAAGTGGAACTTCCGCTAATTGTAATCTTCCCCCCTCCGGTCCCACATTTGGCACCTTTCGGGTGGGGGGGGGGGGGGAGTGGACAGGATACCTGTCTTTCACAGATATCCTGTTCCCACTTATGGGACCCTCAGCCACGGGTATTGACGTCACAGCGGGGCTCCCTCCTCCTCCCCCGGCCCAGTAGGAGAGAGGAGCAGCGACACACGCATGCGCAGTAGGGTTCCCAGCGTGAAGTCGTAAGGCTACACTGCCGGATTCCCTTTCTCTCAATGGAGGCGGCAGCACCCGATAGCTGATGGAAACATCAGCTGCGGTGCCAACATCGCTGGACTCCAGGACAGCCAAGTGTCTGATTATTAAAAGTCAGCAGCTGCAGTATGTGCAGCTACTGGCTTTTAATTTTTGCAGCGGTGGGCGGACCTCCGCTTTAAGTTCCACAGTGAGTATAACAAGCATGCTATGCTGCATATACAGACAGATTTTACTGTTGTGGGTTTAGTAACACTTTAATGTCGAATGCACTCTGTGAGCGGAGAAGGTATGGTTGAGTGCCAGGAGCGCCTCTGCCCATTCACAGAAGGTATTGCTTTGTGGCACAATACTAGTTTGCGTTGTGGATGGAGAATGGCACAAGACCCTCACACTGGTAGTCCTGCAGTTAAGCCCTGCTGCACCAGAAGGTCACTGCTCAGGGCAGTATCCAATAGCTGTGAAGGAAGAATTTGTACATGAAGCAGTAGCCTACAGAAGATAGCACACACCCCATTACAGGTAAGTGAGGATGAGCCGAGGGGTGTTCGCAACTCCATGCACCCACCAGGAAGCTGACTCCGCAGCGCTAATCACAGGTAGTGAGACATTTCTGTACAGCCGCGGACCGGGAACTGTCTCACTACCTGTGATTAGCGCTGCGCAGTGTCAGGTTCCTGGCAGGCACGTGGAGCTGTGAACATGCCTCAGCTCATCCTTACAGGCAAGACACGTGTGTGTGTTGCTGTGTGAAATCGCTGAGTACAGGTGAATGGAGCAGAGCCCCAGCCCTGTGTTTACAGACCAGTGTTTCTCAACTCCAGTCCTCAAGGCGCCCCAACAGCCGTAGGGTTGCCACCTCATCCCTTTAAACCCAAACATATTACACAAGTTCTGTGGCTGATTAAGATGGTAATTAAACTCACTTGGTTCCTTATCAGCATTAATTTAGCCCCAAAACCTGTGTAATTCATATGTTTTGGGGTTTAAAGGGATGAGTTGGCAACCCCACCAACAGGTCATGTTTTCAGGATTTCCCTCGGATGAAACGGCTGTGGTAATTACTAAAGGCAGTGAAACTGATCAAATCACCTGTGCAAAATAATGGAAAGCCTGAAAACATGACCTGTTGACTGCAGCCTTGAGGACTGCAATTGAGAAACACTGGTACAGACAATGTGTACAAGGGTGAGAACAGGCCAGGCTGACGGATGAGACACTGAGGCCTACACCGAGGAGGTGACTCAGCGTGTGCCCATTGTCCCCTCAGCTGCTCTCCACTCGCCGTCACCGGCCCTCTCCCCTATTATACATCGCATGGTGCCGGTATCAGGCCTGCTATCTGTCCAGCCTCCACAACCACCGAACAATGAGTCAGCTTAACGCCGCCTCTCCCTACACCATAGCAGACGGCTTCCCCCCAGCCCTCCAACACACAGCTCCTCACCCGCCGAGGTGATCATGGTGCTCGCAGTATCTTCTCCCCGTCTCCTCGATCACCTGGTAAATTGTTCCACAAATCCCTGTATCATGGACAGCGTCCGGCGCACAATACACGTCACTAGAGGGAGGCGGAAGTGACTCTGCAAATTACCATAGGTGGGAGGAAGACCGACCGTGCGCGCCGTCTTAACTGTTGGCAAACCTTTACCTGAGTATAAACAGGTGGAGAGATATATTGATGTGTTCCGTGCTGAGATAAGTTTTCTGTTCTATTTATAAATCCAAGAGTTCTCTCTTCCCCTGTTTTATTTATAAAATCCAAGTGTTCTATCTTCCCCTGTTCTTGATATATGTCCAACGGTTCTTCCCCTGTTCTATTTATATTTCCAACGGTTTTCTACTCCGGCTTCCCCTGATCTATTTATGGATGCAACCGTTCTGTCTTCTGTTCTATTTATAGATCCAATCGTTCTCTTTTTCCCCCTGTTCTATTAAAGCCTCGTACACTAGGGTGACCAGACATCCCCAGTTTCAGGGGACACTGTCCCCGGACCAAGTCTGTCCCCGGTTTTGTCCCCGGATTGGATTTGAACAGGGGCTGGGGCAATTTCAAAGACAGTTAGTGCAGAATAAAAAAAAATAATTCTGAATTAACCCCCCCTCCCCCCATTATCTGTGCCCCTTTCTGATGATCATGTGCTGGTCGGAACGGAGGGAATATTTCTTCAGTTTCGGGTGCATGCCCATTCAGCTCCTGGCCAACCGCCTGCCTGCTTATCTCCTTGACTTCCCTGGCAGAGTGATATTCCTCCGCTCCCCACCCAGTAGTAGCCGGGGCCCGGAGCGTAAGTCTTGACAGGCTGTGAGGCGGGCGGGCAGCAGCGGCGACGAGCAGAGAATTGCTGATTGCCGTCATTACTAGTAAAAAAAAAAATATGTCCCCGTATTTCATTTAAAAAATCTGGTCACCTTATCGTACACACGATCGGATTTCAACCGGACAAATCCGTGGAATTTTGTCCGAAGGGCGTTGGCCGTGAACTTCTGCATACAGACGGCAAAACTTTCTCAGCCAACAAATACAAAACGACGTGGTTTCTCAGCTCTTTAGCGCCACCCTTTGAGCAACTTCTGCCAATGTTGTGCTATGGTTAGCATTGCTTCTGAGCATGTGTGTTTGTACTTTGGATTTTTTTCCGACGGCACACATTTGTTGTGGGAAAATTTGAAAGCATGCTATAAAACATTTGTTGTCAGATTATCCGACAAAACCCTGCCACCACACATTTGTTGTTGGAAAATCCGATCGTGTGTACGAGGTTAACCACTTAACGACCGCTCACTGTATATATACGTCGGCACAATGGCACCGACAGGCACAATCACGTAGAGCATACGTGATTGCCTTTGTACAGTTGGGGGGTCCAATCGGACCCCCCTTCTGTATAGTGAGCGGTCGGAATTCGTCTGGGAGTGTTCCGAGATGGGGGGGCGGCCGTTCGATTCCGGCCACCCCCCCCGCGATCGCTCCCGGCAAATAGAAATGCCCCCTCTGTCTGTGGAATGTACACACAGACAGAGAAAGCAGGAGGAAGTGATGTCATCTCATGTGCGGCGCTCATATATACCGAGCGCCGTACAAGAGAAGACACACAGGTCAGTGCACTAACACTACACTAACACCAGCACACATAGGCACATAAATCGCCCCCCCAGGCCCCCCCAGATCACGCCCCCAGTCACAGTGTCACTGATTGCAGTGACCATTTATTTACTGATCACTGCAATCAGTGACATTTGTGACTGTAAAAGTGTCACTACATTTAGTTTTAGGTCCAGTGTAGCCCCCTAACCCCCCCTAATAAAGGTTTAACCCCTTGATCACCCCCCAGATAACCCTTTCACCCCCTAGCACCGCCGTCGCTAAGCGATCATTTTTCTGATCGCTGTCTTGGCGTTGGTGATGCAGATCGGTACCCAGTAATTTTTTTTAGGTTCGCCGCAGGTTTTTATAGCGTCGGGTACCCCCATAAATTATCTAATAAAGGTTTAACCCCCTTGATCGCCCCCCAGGTAACCCTTTCACCCCCTATCACCACTGTCGCTAAGCGATCATTTTTCTGATCGATGTCTTAGCGTCGGTGATGCAGATCGGTAGCCAGTATTTTTTTTTTAGGTTCGCCGCAGGTTTTTATAGCGTCGGGTACCCCCATAAATTATCTAATAAAGGTTTAACCCCCTTGATCGCCCCCCAGGTAACCCTTTCACCCCCTATCACCACTGTCACTAAGCGATCATTTTTCTGATCGATGTCTTAGCGTCGGTGATGCAGATCGGTAGCCAGTATTTTTTTTTTAGGTTCGCCGCAGGTTTTTATAGCGTCGGGTACCCCCATAAATTATCTAATAAAGGTTTAACCCCCTTGATCGCCCCCCAGGTAACCCTTTCACCCCCTATCACCACTGTCGCTAAGCGATCATTTTTCTGATCGCTGTCTTAGCGTCGGTGATGCAGATCGGTAGCCAGTAATTTTTTTTAGGTTCGCCGCAGGTTTTTATAGCGTCAGGTACCCCCATATATTATCTAATAAAGGTTTTAACCCCCTAATTGCCCCTAGTTAACCCTTTCACCAGTAATCATCATATAAGTGTTACGGGTGACGCTGGTTAGTTAGTTTGCTTTTTATAGTGTCAGGGCACCCGCCGTATATAACCCAATAAAGGTTTAACCCCCTGATCGCCCGGCGGGTGATATCAATTAGGTTTTAGCGTCAGAGAGGGTCTGCGTCACACCCCAGGCAGCGTCAGGTTAGTGCCAGTAACGCTAACACCCACGCGTGAAGCATACACCTCCCTTAGTGGTATAGTATCTGAACAGATCAATATCTGATCTGATCAGATCTATACTAGCGTCCCCAGCAGTTTAGGGTTCCCAAAAACGCAGTGTTAGCGGGATCAGCCCAGATACCTGCTAGCACCTGCGTTTTGCCCCTCCGTCCAGCCCAGGCCACCCAAGTGCAGTATCGATCGATCACTGTCACTTACAAAACACAACACACATAACTGCAGCGTTCGCAGAGACAGGCCTGATCCCTGCGACTCCAGTGCTGTAGGAGGTGATTTCACCACCACAGTTAAAAAAAAAAAAAAGCAAATATGCCGAAGCATTGGGGCAGCAGGAGCGGAGGAGCGATTTTGCTCCTAATGCCGCGTACATACGGTCGAAATTCCGACGGAGGCCTGCCCGTGGAAAAGTCCGACCATGTGTGTGCGGCATAACTTTTTTGCGGGAGGATGCCCCCATGCTTCGGCATATATAAATGGTGCATGTATGCCCATCATTAGAAGTGGGTGGATGAAGGGCGGTATTCTAATGGTGGGCATACCCACCGATCAATCTCTTTTTTCGTTCAGCCACCTGGCTGCATGAAAAAAAAAGATTACAATACATGTCCAACAAGGACCAGCAACGTACTGGTATGTTGCTGGACTTTGAATGGTTATACCAGATTGATGCCTGCGGATTTAGGTATCATCTTGGTATCATTCTTTTCAGCCAGCGGCCGGCTTTCATGTAAAAGCAATCCTAGTGGCTAATTAGCCTCTGGACTACTTTTACAAGCAGTGGGAGGGAATGTCCCCCCCCCCCCGGATATAAAAAGCGCCATTGGGAAATTGGGAAAGCATTTTATCACACCGATCTTGGTGTGGTCAGATGCTTTGAGGGCAGAGGAAAGATCTAGGGTCTAGACCCCAGTTTTTTCAAAAAAAGAGTACCTGTCACTACCTATTGCTATCATAGGGGATATTTACATTCCCTGAGATAACAATAAAAATGATTAAAAAAAAATAAAAATATGGAAGGAACAATTTAAAAATAAAATAAAAAAGCAAAATTAATAATAAAAAATAAAAAAAATAAAAAGCACCCCTGTCCTGCCCTGCTCTTGCCCAATGGCGAACGCAAGCGTCGGTCTGGCGTCATATGTAAACAGCAATTGCACCATGCATGTGAGGTATCACCGCGAAGGTCAGATCGAGGGCAGTAATTTTAGCAGTAGACCTCCTCTGTAAATCTAACGGGGTAACCTGTAAAGGCTTTTAAAGGCTTTTAAAAATGTATGTAGTTTGTCGCCAATGCGCGTTTGTGCGAAATTTTAAAGCATGTCGTGTTTGGTATCTATGTACTCGGCCTAAGATCATCTTTTTTATTTCATCAAACATTTGGGCAATATAGTGTGTTTTAGTGCATTAAAATTAAAAAAAGTGTATTTTTTCCCCAAAAAATGCGTTTGAAAAATCGCTGCGCAAATACTGTGTAGAAAAAAAAATGCAACACCCACCATTTTATTCTGTAGGGCCTTTGCTTTAAAAATATATATAATGTTTGGGGGTTCAACATAATTTTCCTGCAAAAAAAATATGTTTTCATGTAAACAAAAAGTGTCAAAAAGGGCTTTGTCTTCAAGTGGTTAGAAGAGTGGATGTAAGCTTCCTAATGTTGTGTGTAAAATGCCAGAACAGTTCAAAACCCCCCCAAATGACCCCATTTTGGAAAGTAGACACCCCAAGCTATATACTGAGAGGCATGTCGAGTCCATGGAATATTTTATATGTTGACACAAGTTGCGGAAAAAATAATTATTTTTTATTTTTTTTGCACAAAGTTGTCACTAAATGATATATTGCTCAAACATGCCATGGGCATATGTGGAATTACACCCCAAAATACATTCTGTTGCTTCTCCTGAGTACGGGGATACCACATGTGTGAAACTTTTTGGGAGTCTAGCCGCGTACGGGACCCCAAAAACCAAGCACCGCCTTCAGGCTTTCTAAGGGTGTAAATTTTTGATTTCACTTCTCACTGCCTATCACAGTTTCGGAGGCCATGGAATGCCCAGATGGCACAAACCCCCCCAAATGACCCCATTTTTGGAAAGTAGACACCCCAAGCTATTTGCTGAGAGGTATTGTGAGTATTTTGCAGATCTCGCTTTTTGTCACAAAGTTTTGAAAATTAAAAGAAAAAAAAAATAATTTCTTTCTTCATTTTCAAAAACAAATGAGAGCTGTAAAATACTCACCGTGCCTCTCAGCAAACAGCTTGGGGTGTCTACTTTCCAAAATGGGGTCATTTGGGGGGGTTTTGTGCTATTTTGGCATTTTATGGCCTTCGAAACTGTGATAGGTAGTGAGGAGTCAAATCAAAAATTTGTGCCTAGAAATCCTGAAGGCGGTGATTGGTTTTTGGGGTCCCGTACGCGGCGAGGCTCCTAAAAAGTCCCACACATGTGGTATCCCCGTACTCAGGAGAAGCAGCAAAATTTATTTTGGGGTGCAATTCCACATATAACCATGGCATGTGTGAGCAATATATCATTTAGTGACAACTTTTTGTAATTTTTTATTTTTTTTGTCATTATTCAATCACTTGGGACAAAAAAAAAATATTCAATGGGCTCAACAGGCCTCTCAGCAATTTCCTTGGGGTGTCTACTTTCTAAAATGGGGTCATTTGGGGGGGTTTTGTGCTATTTTGGCATTTTATGGCCTTCAAAACTGTGATAGGTAGTGAGGAGTGAAATCAAAAATTTGCGCCCTTAGAAATCCTGAAGGCGGTGCTTGGTTTCCGGGGTCCCGTACGTGGCTAGGCTCCTAAAAAGTCCCACACATGTGGTATCCCCGTACTCAGGAGAAGCAGCAGAATGTATTTTGGGGTGCAATTCCACATATAACCATGGCATGTGTGAGCAATATATCATTTAGTGACAACTTTTTGTAATTTTTTTTTTTTTTTTTTGTCATTATTCAATCACTTGGGACAGAAAAAAAATATTCAATGGGCTCAACATGCCTCTCAGCAATTTCCTTGGGGTGTCTACTTTCCAAAATGGGGTCATTTGGGGGGGTTTTGTACTGCCCTGCCATTTTAGCACCTCAAGAAATGAGATAGGCAGTCATAAATTTAAAGCTGTGTAAATTCCAGAAAATGTACCCTAGTTTGTAAACGCTATAACTTTTGCGCAAACCAATAAATATACACTTATTGACATTTTTTTTACTAAAGACATGTGGCTGAATACATTTTGGCCTAAATGTATGACTAAAATTGAGTTTATTCGATTTTTCTTATAACAAAAAGTAGAAAATATCATTTTTTTTCAAAATTTTCGGTCTTTTTCCATTTATATCGCAAAAAATTTAAATCGCAGAGGCAATCAAATACCATTAAAAGAAAGCTCTATTTGTGGGAAGAAAAGGACGCAAATTTCGTTTGGGTACAACATTGCATGTCCGCACAATTTACAGTTAAAGCAGCGCAGTGCAAAATTCTGAATTCACCTCTGGTCCTTTAGCTACCAAATGGTCCGGGGCTTAAGTGGTTAAAGACCCCTTTCACACTGAGGCAGTTTTCAGGCATTTTAGCCCTCTAAATAATGCCTGAAACCCGCTTCCCATTCATTTCAGTGTGTCTTTTCACACTGGAGCAGTGCACTTGCGGGACATTAGGAAAAGTCCTGCAACATCGCTCCCAAAATGCCCTGCCCATTGCAATGAATGGAAAGCGCTTCCACGCCGCACCTGCACTGAGGGGAAGGCACTGTGCCCCCACACATTGTAAAAGATGGGAAACATTGTTTGGTTCTCTAACTTTGCTGTAGCTGCGATCATCAGCTTTTGTGATGGGGAGGAGATTGGGTGCAGTTCTGCTAGGGGAGGGGGGGGGGCATTCCTGGTTCCAGGAGGAGGAGGGCTGTCATTGGCCACTGCTAAAGCCAATCACAGTCCTGCTAGCCCCACCCACCATCTGGAGGAAGATAACTCGCTTGGTTGCCACTACCAATCTCAGAAAGAAGGTATTTCACTGTGATTGAGAAAACCACAATCAGGTGACAGTATTCCTGAACCTTTGGGTCACTTACTACAGAACCCCGGCACTCTGTGTCCCTTTAAGCCACAGCCAGTATTAAAGAGGAAGTAAACCCTGATGGGTTTTACTTCCTCTTTAGTCTGCTGCAAAGCCTGCAAATGAAAAGCATAATGGGCTAGTATGCATCGCATACTAGCCCATTATGTGCCACTTACCTGCAAAAGAATCCAGCGATGTCCCCACAGTAGGCAGCTCCGGTGAATCACAGCGCCGGAGTCAGCGTCCCGGAAGGAAGAGGAGACAGAAGATGACTGGTCTTATTGATAGGTCCGGTAAATTCAAAGATAAAGATCTTGCTTTCGCTCGACTAGTTTCGCGTTCACTTACCTGCAAAAGAATCCAGCGATGTCCCCACAGTACGTAGCTCCGGTGAATCACAGCGCCGGAGTCAGCGTCCCGGAAGGAAGAGGAGACAGAAGATGACTGGTCTTATTGATAGGTCCGGTAAATTCAAAGATAAAGATCTTGCTTTCGCTCGACTAGTTTCGCGTTCCAAAACGCGAAACTAGTCGAGCGAAAGCAAGATCTGTATCTTTGAATTTACCGGACCTATCAATAAGACCAGTCATCTTCTGTCTCCTCTTCCTTCCGGGACGCTGACTCCGGCGCTGTGATTCACCGGAGCTACGTGACGTCACTCCCGCGCATGCGCACGGGAGCTGCAATATACGGAACAGGCTGGAGAAGAAACGGCACTTTGTTTAGTTTCTTCCCCGCGTATTGCGCAGTGAAGATTTTCGGCGGACTACAAGTGAAATATCCACAGGAGAGGTCCACAGGAGAGGTTCCATCCAGGTCCACCAGCACATAATCCGTGTCAAGCTATAAGCTGGGTCAGTCATCTGGGATGTATGTGATGTATGTGATGTATGTGATGTCACATACAAACATCTGGAATAGATGCGCAATGATAAGCTCAGGTCAGGGGCATTTTCTGAAAGCAGTGGGCCTGTGTGCAGGCACTGCAGGGTCATAAGTTGGGCCCCCGCAGCTGAGGAAAAGTGTCTTCTCTTCCTTCCGGGACGCTGACTCCGGCGCTGTGATTCACCGGAGCTACGTGACGTCACTCCCGCGCATGCGCACGGGAGCTGCAATATACGGAACAGGCTGGAGAAGAAACGGCACTTTGTTTAGTTTCTTCCCCGCGTATTGCGCAGTGAAGATTTTCGGCGGACTACAAGTGAAATATCCACAGGAGAGGTCCACAGGAGAGGTTCCATCCAGGTCCACCAGCACATAATCCGTGTCAAGCTATAAGCTGGGTCAGTCCATCATTAGGGGTCACCCAAACAGACTACCACTGTGTGGCTCGAGCAAGTGTTTCTGACTGACACACTCCTCTACAGTATTGTCTGGTTTGTTACACCTGGATTCACGTTCCCTACCTATCAGTAGCCTGTGCATAGTTACTCTTCTACTTAAATCACGCATGATTGTTTACCATGAATGTGTTTATATAATACTGGCACCCTGTGATACACGGACTGCCAGGTCAAAATACCTAGGCCGGTTTCACTACTTAACACGGCCCTGTTCAATACTATGCTCCCGACGAAGCGTTTTGGAACGCGAAACTAGTCGAGCGAAAGCAAGATCTTTATCTTTGAATTTACCGGACCTATCAATAAGACCAGTCATCTCTCGTGCATACCGTCCAACTCCTCATTTGTGTTTGTTGGCTATACATTATCCTATTCTACTTTGTGTATTTTACATGTTAATGTAATTTCTGGGAGATGTGTTGAGTCTTGTAAATGGGACCCTATACTAATTATTGATGACTGTTACATAATGTCATTGTTTTGTATTAACGTACTTTTTACCTAAATTCAATTATAATTTTCTACCAACAATAAAACCCTTAGAATTTTTACAATAACTATCTATGTGCCGTTTAAAGTCCATTTTTTAGTTTAAATAATATTCTCCCATTGATTATCGGGACGTTGGCGCATTTATACTAGGTGCATCCACAGTGTCACCCTGTGGTGATGCACAATTTAGCAATTTCTTTCTAAATACAAGTGAAATATCTCCTAAACGGCGCACGTTTAGGAGATATTTCCACTACCTATAGGTAAGCCTTATTCTAGGCTTACCTATAGGTAGAAGTCCAACAAGTGGGTTTACAACCACTTTAAAGCGCAATGAAAATCACACCCAACTTTTGCTGCGGCACTTCACGCCACACTTTTCCTCAGCTGCGGGGGCCCAACTTCTGACCCTGCAGTGCCTGCACACAGGCCCACTGCTTTCAGAAAATGCCCCTGACCTGAGCTTATCATTGCGCATCTATTCCAGATGTTTGTATGTGACATCACATACATCACATACATCACATACATCCCATACAAACACGTGGGCTGGATACGAGAGTTGGATCAGCAGGATGAGTGTGCCAGGACAGGTAGATGTGTCTCATCTCTGCTTCCTTTCTCCACTCTGCATATCATAGATGAGAAGAGGGCACAGTGGTGGGGAAAATGAGCAGGAGGGGTTCAGAGGTGGGACAGATGAGCAAGGAGGTACAGTGGTGAAAGTGATGAGAAGGGGGTTCAGCAGTGGGACAGAAGAGCAGGGGGGTACATAAATAGGGCCAGGTGAGAAGGGTTTTAGTGGTGGGACAGAAAAGCAAGGGGGTAGAGCAGTGGGGCAAATGTGAAAGGAGGTGTATTGGTGGGACAGATGAGCAGGGAGTTACAGTGGTGGGGCAGGAGAGCAGGGGAAACAAAGGTGAGACATATGTGCAGGAGGTACATTGGTGGGGCAGATGAGAAAGCGGGTTACAGTGGTGAGGCAGATGAGAAGATGGGTTCAGTGTTAGGACAGATGAGAAGGTGAGTCAGCAGTGAGACAGAAGAGCATGGACATACGGCGGTGGGGCAGATGTGCAGGGAGGCACAGTGGTGGGGCACATGAGAAAAAGGGGAACATTGATGGGGCAGATGAGCAGGAGGGTTACAGTGGTTGGGCAGATGTGCAGGAGGTACAGTGGTGGGAGGGATGAGAAGGGGGTTCAGCGGTGGGACAGAAGAGCAAGGGGGTACAGCAGTGGGGCAGATGTGAAAGGAAGTGCATTGGTGGGACAGATGAGCAGGGGGTTACAATGGTTGGGCAGAAGAGCAGGGGGTACAGATGTACAGGTGGGTACAGTGGCGGGGAAGAGGAGAAAGGAGGTACATTGGTGGGACAGATGGGTAGGGGGTTACAGCGGTAGGGCAGAGGAGCAGGGGGGTACAGAAGTGGGGCAGATGTGGAGAGGGGTTTAGAGGAGAAAGGAGGTACATCCGTGGAACACATGAGCAGGGGTTTACAGTGGTGGGGCAGAAAAGCAGGGGGTACAGTGATGGGGCAGATGAGAAAAGGGGTACATTGGTGAGGAAGATGAGAAAGGGGGTTACATTGGTGGGATAGAAGAGCAGGGTGGTACAGTGGTGGGGCAGATGTACAGGGGGTCTCAGTGATGGGGCAGATGTGCAGAGTAGTACAGTGGTGGGGCAGATGAGCAGGTGAATTGGGGCTGATCAGAGGTGTGAAGGTGCAGGAATTGGGGCTGATCAGAGGTGTGAAGGTGCAGGATGTTAATTTCTCACTACTACTCAAGTAGTTTAAAGCATTTACTTTATAAAAAATCCTTTTCGTGATTGAGAGTGTGAAGTTTAAATTTTTTTGTTATAAAATCGTCACGCTCAATTTCTTTGAAAACATTTTTCGGCACACTGTGCTCAAAAGGTTGCCTACCCTGGTCTATTACATAAAATCTCAATAAAATACATTTTTGGTTGTAACATGACAAAATGTGGAAAATGTCAAGGGGTATGAATACTTTTTCAAGGCACTGTATATTTTCTTTGTGAGTACCCTATTTAATACAGTAAATGTGGTGGTTCATACAATATTACTGTCAGGGAAATTCCCCGTCTGTTGTCACCAATCTGCGCTCAGTGCGCATGCGTGGCAAAACGGCGCATGCGCGTGCGTGGCGGGACGGCGCTTCGGCGTGCTCGGGTGCGCGCACCGGCGCAACGACGAATGCGCGTGCGCAATAGCTCGCCAATGGGACTACAGGCGGGCCTATTTAAACAGACGCAGTAACACTATCTAGTTGCTGGTTTGTCAGCTTTACTGTGTTTCCTTGTGCCTGAAAGAAGTTAAAGTTCTCCTGCTGTGACCCGGACCGGATTTGACTACGCTTCTGCTTCTCCTGAACCTGACCCCTTGGCTTGCTAACGGACTTCTACCTCTCTCCTTGTGCTTGACCCTCGGCCTGTGACCCGGATCTGCTGCCTGTCTCCAGCCCTCTACCTTCTGCCTGTACCCTGGACTTCTTGCCTAACCTGACTATTCTGGTGCTTCCTGCTAAACTCCTAAACGGACTTGTGCCTTGCTACTGGTTGCTGTTTGACCCTGTCTACCCTTGGTGTTTGACTCCTGGCCTGTTCTTCAGACTCATCCCTGCTAGATTCTTCAGCAAGACACCTCTACCTGCTGGTGGCCAGTGCTCCCTCGTGCTGTCCTCTAGACTTGTGCACAACGGAAAAATTCGTTCCGTTTCGGTTCGTTTCTTTCCGGTCCTGTTGATTCGTAATCATTCGTAATTTTGCTAGACGGGATTTTTCGTGTTCGGACTCATTCGTATTTTTGCAAGCGACATTTTTCGTTGAATTTTTTGTTGCTTTATAATTCGTACTTTCGGTAGAGTACGTTGTTTTTCGTTGATTCTGGACACAACTCCTACTTTCGTAACTTTTTTTGGGTTCGTTGATTCGTAATTTTCCGTGTCTCTCTCACAACGACGCTGCCTATTATGCCTAATGTGCTTCGAATGGATTTGTACTTTTCTAAATACATAGCGGTTATTTGTAACGATTCGAAATCTCGTATTTTACTTTCGTTTTTTACATGCGGCTATAGGCTCCGCCCCTGTACACCATTTTGAGAGGGTTCAGCACGGTGAGGGAGAAGCAGAGAGCAGAGCAGAGTGAGTGTTATAGTGCTTCGAATGGATTCGAAATCTCGTATTTTACTTTCGTTTTTTACATGCGGCTATAACCTCCGCCCCTGTACACCATTTTGAGAGGGAGTTCAGCACGGTGTGGGAGAAGCAGAGAGCAGAGCAGAGTGAGTGTTATTGTGCTTCGTATGGATTCGTACATTCGTAACTTTTTCATAACGAATTATGCCGAAGACATTCGGGCATTCGCTATTTGCGGTATAATTTATTTCGGATTCGGTCTTATTCGTAATTGCTTTGTTCGGAAATTCGAATGCTTCCGAATGTCCGAAAGTTGCTAAATTCGGACGAATTTCAATTCGTTACGAAACGAATTGCACAAGCCTACTGTCCTCTCCCTGTCTCACCTCCAGGGGGCGGAGTGCGCTTGGGTGCAAGGGTGAACCACTCTCGGCATCTCGGCCTCGGTAAGTACGTAGCCTGATAGTACAAACCAGCCAGATGTCTGAGGCCGACAGAGTGCGTTCCCCATTTGACACCCTCTGCCAGCAGGTCTCCACCCTAACGGACACTGTCCAAAGACTCCAAGAGGGATATACCCAGATTGATGGCCGTCTTCAACAGCTCACCGGTCTCCTAGGGCCAGGCCCCACAGCTGCCACCTCTGCCAACACCGCCACCAACTCCCAAGTACCTACGAGTTCTACAGTAGTGATGGCCACCCCTGAACCCAGGGTCCCTATTCCGGAACGTTTTTCGGGTGTCCGCAAAGAATACCGGGCCTTTAAAAACGCCTGCTCCCTCTACCTTGCCCTCCAACCAAGGACCTTCTCTTCGGAAGCAGTAAAGGTGGGGTTTATCATCTCTCTCTTAACGGATGACCCTCAAGCCTGGGCCCATGGCCTGATGGAGCAACAAAGCCCCATATTGGACTCAGTAGAGACATTTTTTGAACATATGGCTCAATTATACGATGATCCCCAGTGATCAGCCACGGCCGAGTCCGTCCTCCATAACCTAACTCAGGGGAGAAGACCGGTGGAAGACTATACGTCGGAATTTAGGAAATGGTCCGCCGACACCAAATGGAATGAGGCGGCCCTCAGATACCAATACCGCCAGGGACTATCTGAGACTCTCAAGGACGAGCTGGCCAGGATCGAAACCCCCACTACCTTGGAGAACCTGATCCAATCCGCCATACAACTCGATAGGCGTCTGCGTGAACGACGGGCGGAGCGATTTTAATCTCCTCGTCCCAACTGGCCTCCATCCAGGACTGTACCTCACTACCCACCAACCTCTGCGCCTGCAGTCACACCTCTTCCTGAGCCAGAACCCATGTAGCTCGGGTTGGTTCGGGCTCCCCTGACTCCTGAGGAAAAACAGCGAAGGCGCCAGGCCAATCTGTGCCTATATTGCGGGGGTGCCGGCCACTTCCTCCTCAACTGCCCCGTAAGACCTAGTAAGTCTATCTCTAAAGACACTTTAAACTATCAACTCTTTGACAACCCTCAGTCTTATGTCATTCTCTTTGTGTCTCTACAGCTGCCGGAAGGGGCAATCCGCCTCCCGGCAATTATTGATTCTGGAGCCTGCAGCTGCTTCCTGGACTCTGCCTTAGCCTCACGATTCCATGTCCCCACTCAACCTAAGGACCACTGCCTTCAGATCCACCTGGCGGATGGGTCCTTGCCCCGTTCAGGGCTGATCACGCAGGAAACCAAACCTATCCTTGCCATCTCTGACTCGGGTCATCAAGAACTTCTCCGGTTAGACCTCATACCTTCCCCGATGTTCCCCATCATCCTGGGTCTTCCCTGGCTACAGGCACACGAGCCCCTCATAAATTGGGTGAAGAAAGAGGTTAGCTTCACCTCCTCCTATTGTTCCCAGAACTGTCTTGCCTCTGCCTCTACGGTCTGCGCTTCCATGATTGCCAAGCCGGACAACCTACAGCATGTTCCTTCAGTCTATCTAGAATTCCGGGACGTGTTCGATAAGCAGCAAGCCGACCATCTACCACCTCATCGGCCCTATGATTGCCCTATCGATCTCTTGCCGGGCTCCAAAATTCCGTTCGGACGTATCTTTCCGTTGTCCGAAACCGAGTTGAAAGCCCTCAAGGCTTATATTGATGAAAACCTCCAGAAGAGATTTATTCGCCCTTCCTCCTCTCCAGCCGGTGCAGGAATCTTCTTTGTGGAAAAGAAAGACGGGTCCTTAAGACCCTGTATTGATTACCGGGACCTAAACAAGATAACCATTAAGAACAGGTACCCACTACCCCTTATTCCGGAGCTATTTCAGCGCTTCCGATCTGCTCGGGTCTTTTCCAAACTGGATCTACGGGGGGCCTATAATCTTATCAGAATCAGGGCCGGAGACGAGTGGAAAACCACCTTCAGATCTCGTTTCGGACACTTGGAGTATTCGGTCATGCCGTTCGGTCTTTGTAATGCTCCAGCCACCTTCCAACACCTAGTCAACGACATTTTCAGACAGCACCTTGATGACTTCTTAGTAGTGTACCTGGACGATATCCTCATCTTTTCCACCAACATCGAACTCCACCGGGCTCATGTCATGAAGGTCCTCACCATCCTTCGGAAGCACAAACTCTACCTCAAAGCTGAGAAATGCGAGTTCGAAAAGACCACCGTACAGTTCCTCGGCTTTATCATTTCCATCGATGGGGTCGCAATGGACCCGCAGAAGGTGAAGGCCATTCAGGACTGGCCAGCCCCAACCGACAAGAAGGGGGTACAGCGGTTTATAGGCTTCGCCAACTTCTATAGGAGATTCATCGTGGGCTTTTCCTCCATTGTGGCCCTAATAACCCAACTTACCCGGCAAAATAACCGTTTTCACTGGTCTCCAGAAGCTCAGGAGGCCTTCTCTCGCCTCAAGGACGTCTTCACTTCAGCACCAGTACATCAGCACCCGGATCCTCTACTGCCGTTCACCCTGGAAGTGGACGCCTCTGAGACAGCCATCGGAGCCATCCTCTCTCAAAGACGAGGCCCCAAGGCTCTCCTGTATCCAGTAGCCTTTGCCTCTAAAAAGTTGACTCCCCCGGAGCGAAACTATGATGTAGGGGACCGGGAATTACTGGCCATAAAATTCGCACTGGAGGAATGGCGATACCTTCTGGAGGGGGCAGTACACCCCATCATGATCTTCACAGATCATAAAAATCTAGAGTACTTAAGAACAGCTCAACGTCTACGCCCCAGGCAGGCCCGTTGGGCCCTTTTCTTCACCCGGTTCAACTTTCACATTTCCTATAGACCCGGCTCCAAGAATGGGAAGGCGGATGCGCTATCCAGGATGTTTCCGGAAACCCCTCAGTCGGCCCAACCGGGCACCATTCTGTCAGCTCAGAACTTTCTGTTGATTCCCCGGGCCAATCTACTCACCTCTATTAAAATCGCTTCCGGGCTCTGCTCTGATCCGGTTACTACCTCCCTGGAGAAGCGGGACGGCCTATTCTGGTCCCAGGACAAGATTTTCGTCCCTCTGGAAACAAGACCGCTGGTCTTGAGGACCTTCTACGATCTCAAACTGGCAGGTCACTTCGGAGCACGTAAATCGTCGGAACTTGTCTCCCGCTCCTTCTGGTGGCCAGGCTGGAGGCAAGATTGTAAGTCTTATGTCGCTTCCTGCACTCAGTGTCAGCGTAACAAGGGGCCAAACACCAAGAGTTGGGGCCTGCTCAAACCCTTACCCATTCCTGAGCGCCCTTGGGCGGACGTGTCCATGGACTTTATCGTGGACTTGCCTTCCTCCGGAGGGTTTACCACGATTCTGGTCGTTGTGGACCACCTCTCAAAAATGGCTCACTTTTTACAGATGATTGGGACACCTTCAGCCATGGATACCGCTCAAATCTTTTTTAAGGAGATAACCAGGCTTCATGGAATACCAAAGAGTATCACCTCCGACAGAGGGGTCCAGTTCACTTCAAAATTCTGGAAGGAACTCTGCAAGTCACTAGAAGTCAAAACCTGCCTCTCGTCAGCGTACCACCCCCAAAGCAATGGCCAGACAGAAAGAACCAATCAGACCCTGGAGCAATACCTCCGTTGTTTCTGCTCTGCTTCCCAGGATGACTGGGCATCTCTACTTCCTTACGCAGAGTTTGCCTATAACAATTCAATGCATTCTGCTACCAATCAAACCCCCTTTTGGGCCAATTACGGTTTTCATCCCTCCTTTCTCCCTGAAAACATCCCCGAGAGCCCTGTTCCCGCGGTCCAGGACCGAGTGGCTTCTGTCCAGGCGAATTTCCAAAGACTCCAGGAGATGATGCGGAATGCCCAAGGATCCTACAAGAAATTTTATGACCGGGGAAGGAAGGAAAACCCGGCGTTCAGAGTCGGGGAAAAAGTTTGGCTTTCCGCCGCCAACCTCAGATTGCCTATTCCCTCTCGAAAGCTCGGCCCTAGATTTATCGGGCCCTTCAAGATCAAACGAGCTATTAATCCTGTGGCTTTTGAACTAGCATTACCTGATTCCTATAGGATTCACCCAGTGTTCCACTCATCTTTATTAAAACCCGTCATTCCCAACGCCTTTCCTGGAAGAGATGAACCTCCTCCACCACCAGTTGAAGTAGATGGGGAAAAGGAATTTGAGATGGAATCCATCCTGGGCTGTAGGAGAAAAGGCAGACAGTTACAATACTTGGTTAAATGGAAGGGGTACCCCCCGGAGGACAACTCCTGGGAACCATCCAGGAACTTGCATGCTCCTCGCCTAATACGAGCCTTTCACCAAGAACATCCGGAATTAATGGCCAGTCTGGGCATCCGGAGTCCGCCCCTCGGGGGGGGGGCACTGTCAGGGAAATTCCCCGTCTGTTGTCACCAATCTGCGCTCAGTGCGCATGCGCGGCAAATCGGCGCATGCGCGTGCGTGGCGGGACGGCGCTTCGGCGTGCTCGGGTGCGCGCACCGGCGCAACGACGAATGCGCGTGCGCAATAGCTCGCCAATGGGACTACAGGCGGGCCTATTTAAACAGACGCAGTAACACTATCTGGTTGCTGGTTTGTCAGCTTTACTGTGTTTCCTTGTGCCTGAAAGAAGTTAAAGTTCTCCTGCTGTGACCCGGACCGGATTTGACTACGCTTCTGCTTCTCCTGAACCTGACCCCTTGGCTTGCTAACGGACTTCTACCTCTCTCCTTGTGCTTGACCCTCGGCCTGTGACCCGGATCTGCTGCCTGTCTCCAGCCCTCTACCTTCTGCCTGTACCCTGGACTTCTTGCCTAACCTGACTATTCTGGTGCTTCCTGCTAAACTCCTAAACGGACTTGTGCCTTGCTACTGGTTGCTGTTTGACCCTGTCTACCCTTGGTGTTTGACTCCTGGCCTGTTCTTCAGACTCATCCCTGCTAGATTCTTCAGCAAGACACCTCTACCTGCTGGTGGCCAGTGCTCCCTCGTGCTGTCCTCTCCCTGTCTCACCTCCAGGGGGCGGAGTGCGCTTGGGTGCAAGGGTGAACCACTCTCGGCATCTCGGCCTCGGTAAGTACGTAGCCTGATAATTACACTATGTAGCCTGTTTGTTCCCTTCTCCATGTTCTGTGCTCTCCATATCCTAATGCTGAGATTGGTGTGGGCGTATATGTGATTAAAGTGGCACGCCACCCAAAAGTGGAAGTTCCGCTTTAAAGGGGTTGTAAACCTACGTGTTTTTTCACCGTAATGCATCCTATGCATTAAAGGGGTTGTAAAGGTTCGTTTATTTTCTAAATAGGTCCCTTTAAGCTAGTGCATTGTTGGTTCACTTACCTTTTCCTTCGATTTCCCTTCTAAATGTTTTTTTTCTTTGTCTGAATTTCTCACTTCCTGTTTCTCCTCAGTAAACTTGCCCCCATCATCAGAGCGGTGTTTAGTCAGCCAGAACAGCTTACTGAACAGCTTACTGAGGAGGAACAGGAAGTGAGAAATTCAGACAAAGAAAACAATGAAAAAAAAACATTTCAAAGGGAAATCGAAGGAAAATGTAAGTGAACCAACAATGCACTAGCTTAAAGGAACCTATTTAGAAAATAAAAAACGAACCTTTACAACCCCTTTAAGGTGAAAAAACACCTTGCAGTGTCCATCCCCCCAGCCCCTGCGTTTTACTTACCTGAGTCCCAAATTTCCGTGGGCGCGTCCACGCTGTCCATCTCTCCTTGGAGTCCTGGCTTTGATTGAATAGATTGATAGCAGTGCAGCCATTGGCTCCCACTGCTGTCAATCAAATCCAATGACGCCGGCCCCGGGGGGCGGGGCCGAGTCATACACTCGGCGTGTATGACACAGGAGCGCGCCCACAAGGTAAACCCCTCGGGGAGAGAGCTTTCCAGAGGGGGTTATCTAATGCGGGGAGGATCCGAGAGAGCTGACGTGGGACCCCAGAACAGGTGGATCGGGGCCACTCTGTGAAAAACGAACTGCACAGTGGAAGTAAGTATGACATGTTTGATATTTTAAAAAAAACGGGAACCTCTAGTGTCACTTTAAGCCCCCCCCCTCCTCTTTAACATTTGGCACATTTTTTTGGAGGGGTGGGGGAGCAGGTACCTGGTTCTCCTCTCCCCTCCCTCCCCACAGTCTTTTAGGACATGTCACAGGTCCCAGAAGACCACGGGACTATTCACAATGAGCAGCGCAGTTGCCCATGCGCAGTGGACAGCTGGCTGTGAAGCCACAATGTCAGGTCACCTGTGGCCAGGTGACAGATGCACACCGTTGGGGGTCAGGAGTGCACCACAAGGTAGTGAACCCTATGGCTGACTGCTGCGTATGGGACACTGGGTGGTTGTGGAAAGCGGGACCAGTGGAGCACAACAGGGATCCACAGGGAGCTAGAGCCCAAGATTCCCCAGGGCGCGGAGTCTAAGACCCAGCAGGTTTTTACCAGAGCCTCTAGTGGTGAGGATGGCCTACACTGCAGCTGGGTCCAGGTCGCGGCCCCCAGAGTCCCCTAGCTCACGCTCCGTATGGTAAAGAGGATAGAGGGGAAGCAGCAGCACAGGATACAAGCGAGCTTAGGCTGACTAAGAACCAAGGAGTGCTGGCGTCGCTTTTCTAGGGTCCTTTCCTGAAAGCAAATATCGATCTGGTTACACAAGGAGATAACCCTGTCCAGATCAGTGGGAATGGTTCTTCCTGCTAATTCATCCTTCACTCTATCAGAAAGGCCATGCAAAAATGTTGCGACTAAGGCCTCATTGTTCCAGCTCAACTCAGCCGTCAGAATGCAGAAATGAAGAGCATACTGTCCCACAGAAGCAGACTCTTGGCGGAGATGTAAAAGGGTGCTGGCCGCTGAAGAGACATGAGCCGGTTCTTCGAAGATATTCTGAAAAAGTTTCAAAAAGTCAGACAGGCTAGAAACCACGGGATCATTCAGTTCCCACAGAGGGGCTGCCCAGGCTAAAGCTTCACCGGAGAGGAGGGAAATAATATAGGCTACCTTTGCCCGATCAGACAGGAAGTTTTGGGGCTGGAGCTCAAAATGAATAGTGCATTGGCTAAGGAACCCCCTGCAGGTCTTGGAGTCCCCAGAGAAACTGGACAGAGATGGCCGTTGTAGTGAATGTGTGGCTGCGACTGGAATAGGTGCAGCTGCTGATAGCGGTTGAGGTTGTTGAATCGGGGGTCCTAAGGAGATCTGAAGCTGCTCGAAGCGGGAAGCCAGATCCTGGAGGAATCGCATCACTTGAGTTTGATTCGATTCCCGGGTCTCAAGTCTGCAGACTATGCCCTGTAATGGATCATCTATGGAAAGTGGCACGTCAGCCGGGTCCATGGCTGATCAAACTGTCAGGTCACCTGTGGCCAGATGCACACCGTTGGGGGTCAGGAGTGCACCACAAGGTAGTGAACCCTATGGCTGACTGCTGCGGATGGGACACTGGGTGGTTGTGGAAAGCGGGACCAGTGGAGCACAACAGGGATCCACAGGTAGCTAGAGCCCAAGATTCCCCAGGGCGCGGAGTCTAAGACCCAGCAGGTTTTCACCAGAGCCTCTAGTGGTGAGGATGGCCTATGCTGCAGCTGGGTCCAGGTCGCGGCCCCCAGAGTCCCCTAGCTCACGCTCCGTAGGGTAAAGAGGATAGAGGGGAAGCAGCAGCACAGGATACAAGAATAATGAGGGGAAAAGCCAAGGTCAGGGCAACAAGCAGACACGGATAAACGAAGGACAAGCCGAAGGTCAAGGTCACTAGCAGACATGGATAGTCGGGAACAAGCAAATATCGTAACACAGAGACAGACGTAGCACACGGCAGACAGGAACCCAAACACACAATGCTTAACAAACACGTTGATCAGCACGGCTGGCTTGCAGTGCACAGGTTAATATAGTGTTCCCTGATAGGGCCTGGGGTGGAGCATACTGGGAGGAGAGATTATAAAAGCAGCCAGGTGAGAGAGCCTGGCCTCTAAGGTGAACACTTGAAGAGGAAGGTAAGATGGCAGGCAAACATTACTGCATATCCATGACACACAAGCTGTCACAGCCGGGTCCCCACAGTTAGGATGCCCATTCGGGTGAGCATAGTGCTAGATCCAGTTTTTGTAGCTGCCAACTTTTAATTTTCATAAATATGACTGGAGGTCTTCTTGAACATCAAGGTTAAAAGCTGTTGATCTGGCGCCACTATCATAAGCACCGATGACCTCATACAAGAAAGGTCATATTCATTTGGTACGTTGGTTTGTACACTGGTGGTGTGGCAATGAAGTGATATTTTTGATGATTTGATGATATTGCTTCACATGTTCTGAGTAACACAGTTTGGTGTAGAATAGAATCACAGACTTTTTCACTGGAAAAGCTAGAAATGTGAACTGTGCATTTATACGTTTTTTTTTGTCTTGTTTGAGTTGTTTTACCAGACAGTTGGATATTCATCCCAGTCTTAAACAAACATGTCACTGTACCATCTGAAGATGTTCCTCCATTCATGGTCCTTGCACCTCTTCTTGCAGTTCTAAGAACTCAGGTCACAGATTATATATGTAGCGCCCTGCCCCCAATGATTGGGGCGCTATTGTAAATTTAGGGGGTGTCTGAGCCAATAGTTGGGCTCAGACTTATGCAATTATATCTAAATTGCTTCTGTTCTGGTTATGGTGTGCCTGATAGTGTTTTTCCCTTGTTGCCTGAAGGTGGCGGTACCACCTCAGGCCCATGTTGGAACGCAGGCAACCCATGGTGTATTGGGTGTCCCTTCTCGGCAGCGGTACAGTGGGAGTGGTGCCCCGCTGTGCATGCTGGGAGGGATAATTACGAGACAGCCGCCATTGTGCCGGGGGTGAGCAACATGTCTTCTTTTTCCTGGGCACCAGCCATATCGGAAATCAAAAATTTACGCCCTTAGAAATCCTGAAGGTGGTGCTTGGTTTTTGGGGCCCCGTACCCGGCTAGGCTCCCAAAAATTCCCACACATGTGGTATCCCCGTACTCAGGAGAAGCAGCAGAATGTATTTTGGGGTGCAATTCCACATATAACCATGGCATGTGTGAGCAATATATCATTTAGTGACAATTTTTTGTACATTTTTTCTTTTTTTTTTCTTTTTATCATTATTCAATCATTTGGGACAAAAAAAAAAATATTCAATGGGCTCAACATGCCTCTCAGCAAATAGCTTGGGGTGTCTACTTTCCAAAATGGGGTCATTTGGGGGGGTTTTGTGCCATCTTGGCATTTTATGGCCTTCAAAACTGTGATAGGTAGTGATAGGTAGTGAGGAGTGAAATCAAAAATTTATGCCCTTAGAAATCCTGAAGGCGGTGCTTGGTTTTTGGGGTCCTGTATGCGACTAGGCTCCCAAAAAGTCCCACACATGTGGTATCCCCATACTCAGGAGAAGCAGCAGAATGTATTTTGGGGTGTAATTTCACATATGCCCATGGCATGTGTGAGCAATATATCATTTAGTGACAACTTTGTGCAAAAAAAACAAAGTTTGTCATATTCCCGCAACTTGTGGCAAAATATAAAATATTCCATGGACTAATAATGCCTCTCAGTAAATAGCTTGGGGTGTCTACTTTCCAAAATGGGGTCATTTGGGGGGGTTTTGCGCTATTTTGGCATTTTATGGCCTTCGAAACTGTGATAGGTAGTGAGGAGTGAAATCAAAAATTTGCGCCCTTAGAAATCCTGAAGGCGGTGCTTGGTTTCCGGGGTCCCGTGCGTGGCTAGGCTCCTAAAAAGTCCCACACATGTGGTATCCCCGTACTCAGGAGAAGCAGCAGAATGTATTTTGGGGTGCAATTCCACATATAACCATGGCATGTGTGAGCAATATATCATTTAGTGACAACTTTTTGTAATTTTTTTTTTTTTTTTTGTCATTATTCAATCACTTGTGACAAAAAATAAAAATATTCAATGGGCTCAACATGCCTCTCAGCAATTTCCTTGGGGTGTCTACTTTCCAAAATGGGGTCATTTTGGGGGGTTTTGTACTGCCCTGCCATTTTAGCACCTCAAGAAATGAGATAGGCAGTCATAAATTAAAAGCTGTGTAAATTCCAGAAAATGTACCCTAGTTTGTAGACGCTATAACTTTTGCGCAAACCAATAAATATACGCTTATTGTCATTTTTTTTACTAAAGACATGTGGCTGAATACATTTTGGCCTAAATGTATGACTACAATTGAGTTTATTCGATTTTCCTTATAACAAAAAGTAGAAAATATCATTTTTTTTCAAAACTTTCGGCCTTTTTCCGTTTATATCGCAAAAAATAAAAATCGCAGAGGCAATCAAATACCATTAAAAGAAAGCTCTATTTGTGGGAAGAAAAGGACGCAAATTTCGTTTGGGTACAACATTGCATGTCCGCACAATTTACAGTTAAAACAGCGCAGTGCAAAATTCTGAATTCACCTCTGGTCCTCTAGCTACCAAATGGTCCGGGGCTTAAGTGGTTAAAGGACACTGTGTTGCCTCTGACACTAGGTGGCAGTAGTTTGCCAAATATAGGGAAAGACTCTTTCATAAGGATATATGATTATTGTTTTTTTATTTTTCACTAGGAGATCTTCAAAGAAGGAAATTCTATCTCCTCGGAGATGCAGTTTACTTCTATGTAAATATACCTGATTCTTGGACTGTATGTTGCTATGCATGTTTTGTGTTTTCTTTTAGGTACCAGATCTACTGTCAAGACCATCGGAGAATGGGGTGGGATTAGACAGGAAGTGTTGGGTGGTAGTGTACATATATAGTGTATAATATACAAATGTCATATCTGGAGATTTATGCCATTCCTTTTATTGTACTTTTGTCAGGAACCATGAATCAGACTGAGACAGAAGTACAGTTAAATCACACTTGTTTAATAATAAAAATAAAAAGGCAAACAGAGTAAGCGTAGTAAAACAAGCCTGGGTTCAGTAACCAGAGCGGGTAGTCAGCCAAGCCAATGTCCAAGAGCCAGGGATAAAGGTAGAGTCCAGCAAGCAGGATCTGTAGCCAGAGGGAACGTAGTCAAGCAGGTCTTCAACTGGAATGCAGGAGAAAGTCTGTAGTGATGTTAACACAGGCGAAGGCGAAGAGCAAATGAACTGGAAGTCCTTAAGTAGGCAGCTGACCAGCGGATCAGCAACAGGTGGATCACTGGAGAGATGGAAGCTGGAAATTAGCTGACAGTTGAGCTACCAGCACAGAGAAGGAAGGGCTGAACGCAGCCCTGACAACTTTGTTTATTTTCCTCCTTTTCTGCTCCCCTCCCATTTTTTTTGGTTCAGGTACCAAAACCTCAGACTTGAGATTTTCATTTTTTTTTTCAGACACTGAGGACAGTGTCTTTTTGTAGAAGGGGGTGTATGTAGCGCCCTGCCCCCAATGATTGGGGTGCTATTGTAAATTTAGGGGGTGTCTGAGCCAATAGTTGGGCTCAGACTTATGCAATTATATCTAAATTGCCTCTGTTCTGGTTATGGTGTGCCTGATAGTGTTTTTCCCTTGTTGCACCTCAGGCGCATGTTGGAACGCAGGCAACCCATGGTGTATTGGGTGTCCCTTCTCGGCAGCGGTACAGTGGGAGTGGTGCTCCGCTGTGCATGCTGGGGAGGGATACTTAAGGGACAGACGCCATTGTGGCGGGGCTGCCCTCTTGGCGCGAGGTATGTGTGTGTGGTTCCGGTCTCGGGACCATGTTGGCCCGAGGCTGCATCTTTTACGAGTAGTCCCAGTTATGATGACTGGGACCTACAATCATAAAGGGGATCCCAAGCTGTCCACCAAGAGGGAGGAAGCTGCTTAATGAAGGAAACCGGGGGACGACCTACCCTGGAGGAGACCAGCAAAGTGCTAATGGCTCGGGATAGGCCTGGTGACCTTGTTAAGAGGGGATCCACTACTTCAAAAGCCAAGCAGTTCGCCGGATCAGCTTAAAGGTTCTTCAACTGCACGGCTGGAAGTTCGGGACTGAAATCCTGTGGCAGAGGATTCCTGGCTATCCACATTTGTTCTCCAACGGTCTGTGGCAGAGACTGTCCTGATACTGGTTTGTGCATCATCCCGGCTGCTAGGCCAGGTGAGAGGGGTCTATCCGGGTGAGCAATGCCCACTCAAAAGTGAGAGTGGTGAATGACTATAGACGGTTCCGTGTGTTCTACAATGTGTACCTGAACCTTCCCCTCTCTTCTCCTATATCTTCTACTTTCAACACAAGTTAATGCAACAAAAATAAAACCAACAGTTGAAGGTTTTACATCTTGTGTGGACATTGCATTTACTACAGACTTTCTCACCCTGACAACGAAGCTAAAGAGGTAACGTGTGTAGCGGGGTCCCCAAATTTAACCCCGCTATACCTAAATTTAGGGGTGACCAGAGCAATAATTGGCTCGGGTCTTTTGATTATTTTGGACTCTGCTTTACTGCTGTGTCACCTGGCATGCAGTTCCCCTTTGGGAGTATAGGTTGTGTTGTCACCTATACCCGGGGTTGAACCACAGGTGATGGAGTAGGTATTGGATGTCCTCTCTCGGCTGCTGTTGGTGGGCGGTTCTGGCCTGCTGTGCATGCCGGGAGGGGATATATAAGGGGCAGACGCCATTACACAGGGAGCAAAAATTTCGGGGCCCATGCCCGGAGAGCTAATTCCCGGGGCCCATGCCCGGAGGAGAGTCAATTCCGGGGCACATTGCCCGGAGGGAGCTACCCCTCAGAGGGGTGTGCGTCCTATCTTGATCGAGGAGTCTCGGGCACCTTTAGCCCGAGGCTACGGAGTTCCAGGTGGGCCCAGTACCTTTGATTGGGTCTACAACTGAAGAGGAGTCCCAGGGAACCTCCGTGAGGGTAACCGCTCTGACACAGAGGAAACCAGGGGAGGATCGATCCCATAACAAGAGGGCGGGTAATAGAGTATTGCTGACTCGGGAAAGGCCTGGTGACCTGTCGGAGGGAAGGATTCCTCGCTTCGCAGACTGCTTCTGCGGAGTGTTGAAAGTTCAGGAGGGATCTCCTTGACTTGGTCCTTGGAGGGGACTGAGTCATTGTTCCAGCATCACGCCAGCTGCTAGTGCTATTGTGTGACTATCCGGGTGAGCTGTACGAGTACGAGTGGCGATGAGGCCAAGAGTGTGCCTGAGTCCACTTCTATCTGCTAACCTTTTTCTCACTTCAACTCTCTGGTTCCTGGAAGCAAGATAAAATAAACTCACATTGGAGTTGATATGTTTTGTGGACATTTACCTAATTTAGGAAAGATAAAGACTCGCCTCTATAAACATAGAGGGGAGAACCAGAAGAAGGGAGCTACTAACTGCAGGACCCAAGTATGTTCAACCATGAACGTTGCCTCTGTTGTGGCCTCCCTGACGGATACAGGGATCCGGCTGAAGCCCTGAGGTCATTTTGCCCTCTACACATGCAGAGATGCAGATGCCTTGGGCATGATTTGTGCCAGATGCCAGGGACTGGTCGTACAGCTTCGCCCTTTCGGGAGATGAACCCGCTATGGGGAGTTCTTCTTTGAGGTAGAACAGCCAATGGAGGTGCCGAAAGTCTACCGCCTGGACTGTATCTCAGGTACTGTTGCTCCTGAGGAGGAAATGTGTGCTCCCACAGCCATGCCCATGCGCACTACCGCGGAGATAGCGGAACTGAAGGTTGAAGCTCCAGCCATTAAGGAGTTTGAGGCCGTGAACATAGCGGATGCTGCCTCGGTTGCAACGGAGTCCTCCCTTCCGCCTGCTAAAAGGAAGGTGGGATATGTGAAAGCTTTGTGTGGCCGTGGTCAAGGCCTAACCCAGCGCCTGCCCGAACCGGATCGTCTAGCCGGAGGGATCTCCAAGCGATCCACGGAGGGGGAAGGTAAGGAGGCTGGGAGAACTGTGTCAAGTTTGCCGGGGAAAGGGAAGAGGCTCAGCGTCCGTTCCATTATGGATGCTTGGGTGCCTGACCCGCAGGAACTTTTGAGAGTGAAAGAGTCGATGTTGACCAGGAACTATTTGCCAGCAGAAGAGTACGATACCTCAGAGATGGACTCTTCCTCTGAAGTTGGCGATGATGTAGAAATAGATAAACTGTTTGCAAAGAAGGGATGGGACAAAATTTCGCTAACCTCTCCCTGTAGTGTAAAGCCCATGGACTCTGGGGAAACTGCACCCCGGGTGGAAACCCCTGTTATTACTGGAGAAGTTGTTCCTGTGTCCACCTTGCATGCTCCGGTGTCGTCCGTGCCTGCTGTTCCGGAGGCCCGTTCCTCATTAAGGCTGCCTATGCCACAGTTGGAACCCGTACGCCCCCGCAGATCTCCGGATGCTATTGTCTTGCCAGGAACTGAAGATCGGCGTGTGTCACAGCCAAGTACTTGCGGGCAATCTGCTATCGGTACACCAACGTCAGAATGTACCATGCAAATTTCCCTGCCCCAGCTGCTGCAACGCCGAAAGAAGTTCGCTCCCAGCCATCCACATGCCCAGCGGGTTGAATGCTAGCTTGGCTAAATTGCTAGCACTTCAACTGCTGCCTTTTCAGTTGGTAGACTCTGCCCCCTTCCGTGAGTTTGTGAAATGTGCGGTTCCTCAGTGGCAGGTTCCCAAACGGAAGGCGATTCCGGCTCTCTACCGGCATGTGGAAGGCAATGTCTTGGCCTCGCTGGATAGGGCGGTCAGCAGTAAGGTGCATATTATCGCTGACTCATGGTCCAGCAGGCATGGACAGGAACGTTACCTATCTTTCACAGCGCATTGGGTGACTCTGCTGGCAGCTGGGAAGGATGCAGGACAAGGTGCAGTAGTGTTGGAGGTTGTTCCGCCACCACGCCTCACAAATGCTACTACTGGTGATTCTGACATACCTCTCTCTTCAACCTCCTCCTCTTCTTCTTCCTCCATGGCCTCTTCCTGTGCTTTGTCCTCTGAACCAGCGTTGCTCTGTAGGCGTTCAAGGGGCTATGCAAGTACGCAGGCAAAGAGATGCCATGCGGTGCTTGAGCTGGTGTGCTTGGGGGACAGGAGCCACACTGGGGCAGAGATTCTGTCAGCTCAGCAGGGGCAGCTTAAGCCAGAAATAGTGGTTTCTGACAATGGCACCAACCTCCTCTCCGTCCTCCGACAGGGACACCTGACCCATGTGCTCTGTTTGGCTCACGTCCTTAACTTGGTGGTGCAGCCGTTCTTGGGCAGGTACCCGGCTTACAGGATGTCCTGAGGCAGGCCAGGAAAGTCTGTGTGCATTTCCGCCGGTCATATAATGCCAGTGCTCGGCTGGCTGACCTGCAAAAGGAATTTAACCTGCCCAAGAACCGCCTAATCTGTGACATGCCCACCAGGTGGAACTCAACGTTGGCCATGCTGCAGTGGCTGCACACGCAGCAGAGGGCCATCAATGAGTATCTGTGCCAATATGGCACCAGGACAGGGTCAGGGGAGCTTGTTTTTTTTTTGCCATGCCAGGGGGTCGTGATCAGGGATGCATGCACTGTCCTGTCACCATTTGAGGAGGCCACGAGGATGGTGAGCAGTGACAGTGCATGCATCAGTGACACTGTCCCTCTTGTCCACCTGTTGGAGCACACGCTGCATGGAATAAATGACAGCGCACTTGAGGCAGAACAGAGGGAGGAAGAGGAGGACTTCCTTACCTCTCAAGGCCCCTTTTATCCAGACAGTGTTCCTGCTGGCCCGCCTATCACACAGGAAGAGGAGGAGGATTGTGTCAGCATGGAGGTGGAGCCTAGCACTCAGCATCAGCAGCAGCCTTCAAGGGATCAATAACAGTCCCAAGACTTGTACGTGGCTGGGAGGAGGTGGCTGCGGATCATGTCATCCTGAGTGACCCAGAGGACTCCGGACCGAATGCCTACGCAAACCTACGCTGCATGGCCTCCCTGATCCTGCAAAGCCTGTGGAAGCATCCTCGTTTTCGTGCTATCAAGGAGAGGGATCGTTACTGGCTGGCAACCCTCCTTGATCCACGTTACAAGGGTAAGGTTGCGGACCTTATCTTGCCGTTGCAGAGGGAGCAGAGGATGAAACATCTTCGGGAGGCCTTGCAGAATGGTCTGTGCAACGCGTTCCCAGAGACTGGGAGGTTACAAATTCCTGGTCCTGGACAACGTGTTGATGAGGCTTCGGTCAGTCAAAGAAGGAGCACTGGAGAAGGTGTCCGTCTGACCGATGCGTTCAGACAATTTTTTAGTCCGCAGTCCCAAGGTATGATCGGCTCCAGCAACCATCGCCAGCGTCTGGTTTACATGGTGCAGGAGTACCTAGGGGCAAGATCAGATTTGGACACCTTTCCCACCGAAAATCCTCTGGGTTACTGGGTTTTGAGGATGGATCACTGGCCAGAGCTTGCACAGTATGCAATTGAGCTACTGGCCTGTCCTGCATCCAGCGTTCTTTCGGAACGCACATTCAGTGCTGCTGGAGGCTTTGTAACCGATCACAGGGTGCGCCTGTCCACCGACTCGGTCGATCTACTGGCCTTCATAAAAATGAATCAGTCTTGGATCACCACCAGCTACCAAGCACCTGATGCTGATGTAACCGAATAATTTTTTTGGAAATGTCAGATCCCTTCAAGACTGCCTATGCTGATGCTGAGTGACTATCCTGTTATGCTGAGTGACTATCCTCTTCCTCCTCAATGATCATGCTGATAGCTTGTAAGAACATTTTTGGTTCTGGGCACCGCCACCAGTGGCTAAGGCCCAATTTTTCAGCCCCTGTTTAACAGGGGCGTGTAATTACAGTTTTTGATGCAATACTTTGCAGCAGGGCTCATTCCTGCGCTCCAACTAGAGTATCTGTGAGGGGTTGCAGTGTTGTGGCACCAGTGTCTAAGGCCCAATTTTTCAGCCATTGTTTAACAGGAGCAAGTAAATACAATTTTTGATGCAATACTTTGCAGCAGGGCTCATTCCTGCACTCCAACTAGAGTATCTGTGAGGGGTTGCAGTGTTGTGGCACCAGTGCCTAGGGCCCAATTTTTATGCCCCTGTTCAACAGGGGCATGTAATTACAATTCTTGATCTAATATTTCACAGCTGGGCCCATTCCTGCGCCCACCAAGAGTAACTGTGAGGACTTAGTGTTGTGGCACCAGCACAACCACCACCATCAAAGGCCCAATTTTTCCTACCACTGTTTAACAATGGCATGTAATTACAATTCTTGATATAATAGTTCACAGCAGGGCGTTCCAGCGCCCACCAAGAGTAACTGTGAGGGCTTACAGTGTTGTGGCAACACCAACACCAAGCCCCTACTTTCAAACATCCAACTTACAAACGACTCCTACTTGCAAACGGAAGGAGACAACAGGAAGTGAGAGGAAATCTACCACTAGGAAGGGAAATTCTCTCCTGTAAGAGTTAATATGGGAAAAAGGTGTCTCCTCTCCACTGATGCTTTATCACCAATCCTTGTTTCACTAAAAACCCCAAATTTTCAAAAAAAATTGTCATTGGGACGGAAAGTGAGGTGAAATGTTCTGAACAGGTGCACAGACAGTAAAACAAATGTTACAGGGGTGATAACCCTTCCCTATGTTTTCCAAAAAGCTTAAAAATAGATTTTTTGGCCGGAGCTACACTTTAAAAATGTACCAGTTCAAAATTACAAACAGATTCTACGTAACAACAAACCTACAGTCCCTGTCTTGTTTGCATCGCCTGTATACTGCTGTTCAGAGTATATAGGGCCTGGGGGCCCCACGCCTTTCCTTTTTTTAATTTGGGTGCGGGGTTCCCCTTAATATCAATACAAGACCCAAAGGGGCTGGTAATGGGCTTTGGGGGGAGGAGGGGTACCCATGCCATTTTTCTCAATGATTTTCATCCAAATTGCCGGGACCAGACATTACATTAAAGCCGCAAGCAGTTTTAAATTACTTTTTTCCTTTAGAAATGTCATTTTGTGCAGGGACAGTTCTAAACACGGGAAACACGTGCCACTTCACAGGTATACTATAGACACCCCTCAGGTATGATATTTAAAGGAATATTTCACTTTTTTTCTCACTTTATGCATCATTAAAATCACTGCTCCCAAACAAACGGCCGTTTTTAAAACGTATTTTTGCATTGATACATGTCCCCTGGGGCAGGACCCGGGTCCCCAAACCCTTTTTAGGACAATAACTTGCCAAAGTGAGAATCGTCGTGGTCAAGATAAAGAGTTCATGAGAAATACACGTATGCCCACGCGCAGTATTGAAGTGTATAGATTTAAGTTGCCACTAGGTGGTGGTGTTTTGCAGATATTTTGTGCGACCATGCCACCTTTAGCCCGGTTACAGCGGTTCCTAAATAGGAAAGTTGCTGCGGAATACGGGTGGGAGTACCCCTACGTTCCCAAAGAGTTGCTCTTTGAAATCGAGGCCTACAGGGAACGGTGGTACGCGGACTTCATTTGGGATCATTTGGAAGTGCACAGAGGCCGCAGGTATCTGAAATGTTCTGCTGTCATGGCAGACCGGGATGCCGTAAGGACTGGAGTTATGGTCGGCACATCCATGCGGATCGTGTGGTAATTTGCTGCAAAGAGAAAGAGGATACCGTGTACTCTATAGAGACCCTAGATAAACAATGGAAGACTCTTGTCCTCCCGGATCCTCAGTAGTACTTGTGAAATGGAACTTGTGTGTGTTTTTCTTTATTCCGTTTCACTGGAACAGCCTGCCCTGACCTCACTTATGACTTTACCCTTTGCAGCAGGGGAAACTACTCAACTGAGGAATTGGAGAGTTGTTGTTTTCTTTTTCGTACATCACGGGACACAGAGCGACTTAGTCATTACTAATGGGTTATATAGTTTACCTTCAGGTGCTGGCACTGGCAACTTCCAAACCGGAAGTACCCTCCCCTATATAAGCCCCTCCCATCCGGGAGCACCTCAGTTTTTTGCCAGTGTCTAAGGTGTTGGCCAAAGAGTAACATGTGTTTTCCTGGGCTTGCGTACAGGTTCTTTTACGGGCCTTAGTAAGCTGTTCCGGATCCCACCAAAAAAGCTTCATAGCTAAACGGTCGGTACCCGGGCCTTGCAACAGAAGAGCAAGGTTTTGCCTGTAATGCCTCTCTTAGGAGGGCTGGACCCTGGGATCCAGAGCTCTGGTCATACCCACGACCAAGATGTTTTCTGTGCAGGGTGCTATACAGGTCTAGGGGAGTGGAATCCTTGGGAACCCGGTCCCTGAAGGTTTAATTACAATGCCTGCCGTGATAGGTGAAGTTTGGGCTTCTGTGGACCAAACAGAGTCCTGCGGCGGGGAACAGGTAAGTGGGGGCCCCCAGGAACTTGGTTCTATTGGGGGACCCCCAAGCCTAATTTGTCTTTCTGTCTGTTACCTAACGGTATTCCCGCTAATATCTGTGTATGCCTGTAACTACTGAAAAATGTAAAATTTTAATAGTAGTCAAAAAAAAAAAAAAAAAGAGAGGACCGCGGTACCTGTGTTAAATCACTAGAGGCCGCTGTGGTCCATTTTTTCTTGTCATGTGGATCTTTGGTTTTCTCAAGTCAAAAGATCCAGGCAGTTGGTAAGTTCTCTGTGGGAATCCACTTCCTCTGCCCTGTTGCTGCGCTCATCCACCGCACAGGCCCTCCGGCAAAAAGGGCCCTGGCTCCTAGTCCCTGCTTGGTTTCGAAAAGGGCGCCAATGGCGCACGGGCGCGTGCACGCGCCTCCTATGAAAAAAAAGGGGCGGGGCGGGTGGATGACGCTCGATGCGCGCCGCGGCGCTTCTGCGCATGTGCAGGCGTCCCAGCATGTATAAAAGACACAGTACAAGTGTCAGCTGGATGCAAACAGAGCTAGCAACAAACAGTGGCACACAGAGGCGGTTGATGCAGGCATCCCCATAGAAAGGCACTTTAGTGGACACCAGCTGGTATATAGCAGCAACTGTGTTAGACTATTACCAGCAAAATTGGTGTATGACGACGGGAATACCTCAGCTTTGTGCTTAAAGGATATGTCGTCCAGACGCTCCGGAAATAAGTCTTCCAGGAAGCCAAAGGGGTCTCCATCGGGCTCTGAGGATATTGGGCATGCTTGTACTGCACCAATCTCCCCTGAGAATTCAGAGGTCAGTAGCCGTAGGAACCCCGCAGGAGTGCCTGGTGCTGCGGCTGTCCCCAGTCCACCTGCTCCTGTATATATAACAGGGGAGGTTTTATCCTCAACTCTGGGAGGATTGGAAGAGAGATTAACAGCATTGATCGCTGCTTCCCTGTCACAGGGAAAGCGCGTCCGATCTCCGTCTCCTCCTTCAGAGTGCCTGTTAGTGGAGGAACAGCCCTACACAGAGATCGACCTACCTGAAGGGGATTCAGTTATGGAGGAATCAACAGTGGAAGAACCTTTCTCAGCATCTCAGGCTGAAAGATTATGGGTTCAGTCTCTGACTAACATGGTCCGATCAGCATTTAAAATGCCTCTGGCGGAACCATCAACCACTACGGTTTCCTCGCTGCGGTCGCTGAAAGCTCCCCAGGCTGTCTGTTCCTTCCCAATCCACCCTTTATTGGAAGGGCTTATTTACCAGGATTGGGAGCATCCTGATAAAATATTTACTCCCCCCAAGAGATTTCCGGTGATCTATCCCATGGAGGATAAGTTCATAAAAAAAAATGGAGGGTCCCTACAGTGGATGCAGCCATCTCTTCTGTGAACAAATCACTGACATGTCCAGTAGATAATGTTCCAATGTTCAAAGACCCAATAGATAAAAAATTGGAGTCTTTACTAAAATCTGCTTTCTCTACAGCAAGCATGGTGACACAACCTGCGGTAGCAGCGATTGGAGTCTGCCAAGCGGTGAAAGATCAGTTGAAACAAGTCTTAAGGGACTTACCAGATCAGCAGGCTCTTGCCCTAGCTGACCTACCTAGAGCCTTGTGTTTTGCGGTGGACGCCATAAAGGATACAATCCAACAGGCCTCCCGCTTTACGCTGTCTGTAGTACATATGCGTAGGCTTCTATGGCTCAAAAACTGGTCTGCTGAAGCTCCCTGTAAGAAATTGCTGGTTAGCTTCCCATTTCATGGAGAACGCTTATTTGGAGAAGATCTGGACAAATATATCCAGAAAATTTCTGCCGGTAAAAGTTCACTCTTACCGGTTAAGAACAAGAGTAGAAGTCCTTCTTTTAAGAGGCCTACTTCTCCAGTCCCTGGCACATCGGCTGTGAAACAGTTCCGACGGCCTCCGGGGTCAAATTCAGGGGGCAGAAATCAGGGACAATCACAGGGTAACAAGAAACCCTGGATCAAGAGAGGTACAAAACCTCCCCCCAAGTCATGAAGCGTTGCCCCCACTCAATCGGGTGGGGGGAAGACTTCAGTTGTTCACAGAGACCTGGCGGGACACCATCAGAGACAGATGGGAGCTCTCCGCAGTAAGTCTGGGATACAAGCTGGAGTTAAAAGACACTCCTCCTGCCCAATTTATGAGGTCAAACGTGCCAAGCGATCCCCAGAAGAGAGGATCCCTCCTTCTGGCACTAGAACAACTATTGCTTCAAGGTGTAATCATGAAGGTTCCCCTGGAAGAAAGCGGGTTCGGGTTTTACTCGGACCTTTTCACAGTCCCCAAACCAAATGGGGACGTGAGGCCCATATTAAATCTAAAAGGGCTAAACAAGTTCCTAAATATCAGGACTTTTCGGATGGAGTCGATCCGATCGGTGGCCACCGCCCTACAAGGGCAGGAATGGTTAGCCTCGATCGACATAAGGGATGCTTATCTGCATATTCCCATCTTTCCGGCCCACCAGAAATTTCTACGCTTTGCAGTAGAAGGGCGCCATTTTCAGTTCAGAGCCTTACCTTTCGGTCTGGCCACAGCACCACGAGTGTTCACAAAAATTCTGGCCCCACTATTGGCCAATCTAAGAACACAAGGTGTAACGATAATGGCATATCTAGACGACCTGCTACTAATAGACCACTCAGTGGAAAAGCTGGAAGTAGCTATTCACAAGACAATCAAGTATCTGGAATATCACGGTTGGATTATCAACCGGGACAAGTCAGCTCTAAGACCAGTCAGAAGTCTGGAATACTTAGGGCTAAGGCTGGATTCAAATCAGAGAAAGATTTTCTTACCTCCAGAAAAGGTGTCGTCTTTAAAAGATTTGACCCACTTAGTGGGTACAAAAAGAAAACCATCCATACGCCTGTGCATGAGGCTGCTGGGAAAAATGGTAGCTTCATTCGAAGCAGTACCCTACGGTCAATTCCATTCAAGGAACTTGCAGAGGGCCATACTGTCAGCCTGGAACAAAAAAGTTCAGGCTTTAGACTTACCAATGTCCCTGTCCCCTTCCGTTCGCAAGAGCCTCCATTGGTGGTTGGTGCCCCAGAATCTGGAAAAAGGGAAACCCTTCAGTCCGGTTTCTTGGAAGGTGGTCACTACAGATGCCAGCCTCATAGGCTGGGGGGCAGTACTGGAGCAATGGTCTCTCCAGGGCAAGTGGTCAGAAGCAGAGAAGGCCCTGCCCATCAATCTCTTAGAGATACGAGCAGCCCGATATGCCCTAGTAGCATGGACATCCAAACTCCAAGGGTCCCCTGTCAGAATTCAATCAGACAATGCCACAGCAGTGGCATATATCAATCACCAGGGGGGCACCAGGAGTCGTGCAGCCCAGAGGGAAGCGAATTGCATCCTGGAATGGGCAGAAAGATATGTCCCAGCCATATCCACGGTTTTCATCCCAGGAGTGGAAAATTGGAAAGCGGACTTTTTAAGTCGCCAGCAATTATGCCCGGGGAAATGGTCTCTTCACCCCGAGGTTTTCCAGGCAATATGCCAGCGGTGGGGAACACCGGATGTAGATCTGCTAGCATCCAGATTCAACGCAAAGGGGGACAGATTTGTGTCTCGCACAAGGGATCCCCTAGCTTGCGGCTCGGATGCCCTAGTGTTCCCTTGGGATCAGTTCAAGCTGATATATGCATTCCCACCGCCACAATTGTTACCGCGATTAATCCGCAGAATCAGGGTAGAAAAGAAACCAGTGATTCTGGTGGCTCCAGCGTGGCCCCGAAGGGCATGGTACGCGGAGATTGTAAAAATGTCAGTGAGGAGTCCTTGGACCCTCCCACATCGTCCGGACCTGCTGTCGCAAGGACCGATATACCACCCTTCCTTACCAGCCCTAGGTTTGACGGCCTGGCTATTGAAGCCCACATTCTGAAAAAGAGAGGGCTCTCTAATCCTGTGGTATCTACCATGATCAATGCCAGGAAGCCGGTATCCAGGCAGATCTATTATAGGATCTGGAAGGCGTACATTACATGGTGTGAGGCCAAGAAATGGCATCCACGTAAGTACGTAATAGGTAGGACTTCCTACAGTGGGCTGTAGATAGGAAGCTGGCCTTGAGTACTATCAAGGGTCAGATTTCGGCCTTGTCAATATTTTTTCAAAGGCCCTTGGCTTCGCATTCACTAGTCAAAGCTTTCATACAAGGAGTGATGCGTATTAGCCCTCCGGTTAGTATTCCCATATGTCCATGGGACTTAAACCTGGTTCTGTCGGTTCTACAGAAACAACCGTTTGAACCATTGCAACACATTTCCTTGGTTCTTCTCACCAGGAAATTGATTTTCTTAGTAGCCATTTGTTCGGCTAAAAGAGTATCGGAATTAGCCACCTTGTCCTGTAAGGAGCCATATCTGGTTGTCCATAAGGACAGAGTAGTATTACGTCCTCATCCAGCCTTTCTTCCTAAGGTGGTATCGAGGTTTCATTTGAACCAAGATGTGGTTCTTCCTTCTTTTTTCCCCAAACCTAGCTCGGTAGAGGAAAAGTTATTGCATTCTTTGGATGTAGTAAGAGCAGTTAAAGCTTATCTAAAAGCCACTGCTCACCAACGGGAGGGCCTCCCAGACATTTGACTTATCCAGGGGCACTAGACAGGGCTGCCCACTGTCTCCGCTCTATGCCTTGGTGGCGGAGCCCCTTGCAATCTCCATTAGAGAGGACCCCGAGATTCAGGGTCTCTGCCTTGGTTCCCTGACTGAAAAAATTAGCTTATATGCAGACGACACGCTACTATACCTGGCCGACTCTGCCACATCGCTTCGGAAGGCGTTACATACAATTGAACACTTTGGTCAGTTCTCTGGCCTTAAAATTAATTGGGAGAAATCTCAAATATTGCCTATGGATAGTTTCCCCTCTCCCAAGCTACAGGCACAGTTACCACTCCAGCGAGTGAATACTATCAAATATCTTGGAGTATTGGTGAACACCGGCTGACTATATATCCCTGAACATAGAACCCCTTTTCGATCTCATCAAGTCTAGAACCCAGGTATGGGCGAGACTACCGCTCGGCGTGTGGGGCGCATTAACATTGTTAAAATGATATTATTTCCTAAAATATTGTATATACTCTGGCACACACCCGTATACTTACCCTTGAAATTTTTCAAGTCAATGGAGGCCATACTCAAGACATTTATTTGGGGTACCAACAGACACAAGCTGGCCTGGAGAGTCCTTAAGAACCCTACTGACCTAGGTGGAACAGCCCTCCCTGACTTAAATCTTTATTACCTTGCGTCCCAACTGTCTCAACTATACCACATAGATAAAACCGACAGACTCAGATTCCTCACCCTCCTCTGTCCACGGTGGGCACAACTGACCACTGACCCACTCACTGCAATTGCAGTGGGACATAGTGGGAATAACTCCAATAGAGACCGTGGGTCCCTATTGTACCAATATAGGCGCGTATGGGACATCACCACTAAAACATTAACGACCCCTAAACACAACAATTATACCCCCTTATGGCACAATAGACTACTCTCAGAGTTTCTCTTGATCCCTGACACAGAGATATGGTGCGAATATGGAATATATTATTTGCACCACATAATTTCCGATGGCACACTTAAAAACTTTGAGGACCTCCAAAATGAGTTCCTGCTGCCCAATTCTATGCTTTTTAGATTCTTCCAGGTGCGTCACGCAGCCCAAGCTCAGTTTCCCCAGCCTTTGCCACAATCTACGCCCAATGTTATTATGGCAGTGGTTAAGAGTGTGGACCCGCGAAAGCTGATCTCTGATTTTTATGTCATGCTTCTCACCCCATCATCTACCACGCTTGCTTACAGCCTTAAACCAAGATGGGAAAGAGAGGTGGGCCCACTGGAGGATGAGGAGTGGAGTGAAGCACTAGACTCGTGCAAGACTGTATCCCCCAAGCTCTCTGACAGGCTGACCCAGTTATACGTGGTGCACCGAGCGTATCTCACCCCCCTAAGAATCGCCCGCTTTAGACGACAGTTTTCTACCTTGTGCACAATGTGTAACCAAGTGACGGGCACATTCTTCCATCTACTCTGGGCGTGCCCGGTCCTTCAGGGTCTGTGGAAGCAGATTGTTGACTTCCTCCATGATGACATGGGATCCCCATTGACCCTGGACCCCAAACAATGCTTACTGGGGATATTCCCCGACTCTGAGATGGACAAATTCACTAAAACATTCTTGCATGAAACATTGTTTAATGCTAGAAAAATTATAGCCAGACAGTGGATGAGACCAACTCCCCCCAGCTTCAACGATTGGAAACTAGATATAAATAACACTCTTCCCTACAAAAAGTTCATATACATCAACAGAGGTTGTCCAGATAAGTACTACAAAATCTGGGATCGATGGCTTGAGTCCGCAGACACATGCACTGATGGTCCATAATACTATACATCCTTCTAGCGTGCAATTCCATGAATAGCGTGGACATAGGGTTTTCCACTTATTGATCGTCACTGAATCCAGTGTTCAATCTGAACAAGTTTTTTGATCTACTGTGCCTATATATGTATAAGCCACATTTCTTTGTTTTATGCATTTCTCCAGTATTGCCTTGTAACTTGCAGAATTATGTTCCAAATGTAAATTGTTCAATAAAAACTTTTTTCTCAAAAAAAAAAAGCCACTGCTCAGATTCGCAGAACGGATACTTTGTTTATTCTGCCGGAAGGCCCCAGAAAGGGTCAGGCAGCATCAAAATCTACTTTAGCCAAGTGGATTCGACAGGTCATAATACAAGCCTATGGCTTGAGAAAGAGACCGCCTCCATTCAAAGTTAGGGCGCACTCCACAAGAGCAGTTGGAACTTCATGGGCAGTGCATCACCAGGCCTCCCTGGCTCAAGTCTGTAAGGCCGCAACATGGTCTTCAGTACACACGTTTACTAGATTCTACCAGGTAGACGTTAGAAGTCAGGAGGATGTCGCCTTTGGGCGCAGTGTGTTGCAGGCCGCAAAAGATCCTCATGCCTGATGGCGCCCAGCTTATGTATAGTGTATCCCTCCCCTCATTTGGCATTGCTTTGGGACGTCCCATTAGTAATGACTAAGTCGCTCTGTGTCCCGTGATGTACGAAAAAGAAAAAGGGATTTTTATAACAGCTTACCTGTAAAATCCTTTTCTTGGAGTACATCACGGGACACAGAGCTCCCACCCCTCTTTTTGGGACACTTATTGCTTTGCTACAAAACTGAGGTGCTCCCGGATGGGAGGGGCTTATATAGGGGAGGGTACTTCCGGTTTGGAAGTTGCCAGTGCCAGCACCTGAAGGTAAACTATATAACCCATTAGTAATGACTAAGTCGCTCTGTGTCCCGTGATGTACTCCAAGAAAAGGATTTTACAGGTAAGCTGTTATAAAAATCCCTTTTTTTTCTCTCTCTACCTCTCTCCTCAGCTCAGTAAAGAAGAAAAAAAAAATATTTTCTTGGCGGAACTATGGGGTAGTTTAGTCAGGGCCAAAGTGAGAATCGTCGTGGTCAAAATAAAGAGTTCATGAGAAATACATGTATGCCCATGCGCAGTATTGAAGTGTATAGATTCAAGTTGCCACTAGGTGGTGGTGTTTTGCAGAAATTTCAGTGAAGCTAGGCTAATGCCGCGTACACACGATCGTTTTTAATGTCATTTTAAAAAACAACGTTTTTCTCGATGTGATTTTTCTTGTTTCCTCTCAAGCCTGTCTTGCATACACACGTTCATTAAAAAAAATGCTCTAGCAAAGCGCAGTGACGTACAACACGTACGACGGCACTATAAAGGGGAAGTTCCGTTCGAATGGCGCCACCCTTTGGGACGCTTTTGCTAATTTCGTGTTACCGCGTGTTAGTAAAAGTTTTGTGAGAGACGATTCGCGCTTTTCAGTCTTTGTGCTTTTAAGAACGTTTTGTGGAGTTCAGTTTGTGCTTGTGGGTTCATATCTGTCTTTCAGTGCTTGTAGTCAGTTCGTATCTGTTTATTCAGTGCGTTCTTGTCCGCTCGTTACTGTTTTTCAGCTCGTTCTTCATAGGCCTTGCTGTTCTTCCGTGCGTTCTTTTAGTTCGTTCTGACCAGCCGACCGTTATCTAGCCATGTTGCGGCTACGTACTCGTCGTAGAGTTCATGCTGTAGTTGGAGCAGGGGTTCTTTCTGTATCCCGACTCCAGTCCATGAACAGGGTAAGGAGGAGTTCATGGACCAAGAATTGGTTGCTCCAGCGGCACCAATTCTGTCACATGCCTTTGTTGCGGGAGATCAGGGAGAATAATCCTGTGGGCTACAGGATGTCTGACCCCGTATTTCAGCATCTGTTGGCTTTGGTGTCCCCCTATATTACCAGGCAGGACACCGTTATGCAGGAAGCCATCACTGCTGAGCAGAGGCTCATCGCCACGTTGTGATACCTGGTGACTGGGAGAAGCCTGCAGGACCTCAAGTTCTCAACAGGCACCTCCCCCCAGGCTCTGGGGATCATTATACCAGAGACTTGTTCTGCCATCCTTCAAGTTTTGCAGGAGGACTATATTAGGGTAAGTTTTCTCCTTTAACATCACATTTTATGTATTTATTGCTTAATAATGTTAAATATTTCTTTCATCAGTCCCTAATTACCATGATTGTAATATGCTGTGAATGTCCCCTTTCTCCCCATGCATGTTGTATACTTTTTTATGCTCCTTTTTTGGCCTACATGCATATTTCCCCTAACTAACCTCTCCAGCATGCTATCCTGGGGCCATACCCACCTAGCCTAGTCACTTCCCTTTTTTTTGCTGTCTGCTCCATTGTAGTGCTTTACCCTAAACGCCCCCTAAAGCTTTCTTAGGAATGTAATATTTTCTTTCAATTCATACAGAGTGCTACAGCCTTGATTTGTGAGGTCCCCAACTCATCTTCCAACCCCCCCCCCCCATAAAATTTCTTAAATGGCTCATCAGAGGGGGTGTTGAATCTGATAAGTGACTGTAATATATATTTTTTTTTTGGTTGGTTACAAATCATTTAAAAATCTATATAAGTTTATCCTGATGTTGGCCAGGAATGATTGTGTCAAATCTGCTTGCAATGTTTATGTATGAAAGTATTAATATTTTTTTTGGTTTAACTCCACAGTTCCCTTCTACGCCACATGAATGGCAGAATGTGGCATCTCAGTTTGCCCAGCGATGGAACTTTCCAAACTGCGGAGGGGCCATCGACGGCAAGCATGTACGGGTCATACCACCACCCCATTCGGGATCCTATTACTTCAATTATAATGGGTTCCATAGCATCGTCATGATGGCAGTGGTGTCGGCCACCTACGAATTTCTTTACGTGGATGTTGGTAAAAATGGACGGATGTCCGATGGAGGAGTCTTTGCTCAGACTGAGTTTGGCCAACGGCTCCTATCAGATGAGCTGACCTTGCCACCAGCGGACCAGAATGTGGAGGGACTCCCGTTCGTCTTTGTTGCGGATGAGGCGTTTGGCCTGGGTCCCCATTTAATGAGGCCATTTCCTCAAAGAACCCTCACCCCTGAGAGGAGGGTGTTTAATTATCGGCTGGCCAGAGCAAGAAGGGTGGTGGAAAATGCCTTTGGCATCATGGCCAGGCGATTCCGCTTGTTCCTAACATCCATCCATCTTGCCCCATACAAATGGAACCATGTGGTAATGACCTGTTGTGTCCTACACAATTTCTTACGCGTACATTCCCCTAATTATCTTTCTTTTGGTGGGCCTGAGGCCTCAATACAGGACGGTAATAATTTAGTGGCCCTGGAAGCTGGCCGTCCAGGCTTGGCCCCCCAAACTGGCCGTGATGTTCGGCAGCAATATTTGGAATATTTTGTGAGTAGGGGGGCCATTGTTATGCCTGTTGAATCATAATTTGATTGTGTTAACATATAAAATCTTTCTGCTGAATTTTTTTGGGATTGTCTTTTTGGTTGTGTTTCTTTAATCTTTCTCCTTGGTTCTCCTAGTGCACTTGTAGTGCCATGTGTATGTTGCATTATTAAATACCCATCATTGTCAGTGTCAACACAAAACATAATTTTGCTTACTTTGGGCAACATTTAGATAATAAGCCACACATTTTTGTTTTTAAAATCTTTTTAATCTTTTCGACCTAAAAACTTTTTTAATATATTTTTTTAATTTGTAACAAAAGTATGTTTAAAATTTGGAGTGTTATAAAAATATTTTTGGTGTAAAACGCATGAACAGGCATGCTGAAAAAACTTACAAAGAATCTTTTATCTAAATTTCTACATGTAGTATTAATTAAACATTAAACACAAAAATAACCTTCGAAAACAAAGCAAGTTCCAAGTTATTTTGTGGCAAAAAATTAAACACGCCCAAGCACAGCCATGATATTTTGTAGCCTTTGCTCCACCCCCTTGGTATTCTGTATCAAGTCTCCCTTTATTTTTTCAAGGTCACGACAGCAGACCATTAAGTATTGTATCAGGATCTGTGCACTGTCACTTGTAAAATTATCTTCAGGCAGAACAGCACCTAAAAATTTCAAAAACAACATGTAGTATAAATATGTAGGCCTACATCTATTAACCAGAATATGTGGTGTTTGACACTGACCTGTTGTGGTGCCACTTTCCACTTCCTCCACTTCACGTTCCTCTACATCATGTGGTTCTGGGTGTCTTGTTGGAGGTGTGGGATTTCTTGGCTCATGACTCAAACCTTTTTGAAGCCCTATTGAGATTGCAAAAAAAAAGGTATAGTTTAGTTCCTAATAAATAATTATCTTACAATAAAAGCCCTGAAAGAGGACTATGAAACATTCTTTGGAAGTGTGGTACAATTGTCTTTTTAGCCAAAGTTACAAGCTGAACACATGATTGTATCCATACCCAAAACAGGAACATATAATAATTTTTAACAAGTTTCACACATGGAAACACACCCAAGTATATACACTGTTTCACCTGTGTGTGACACCCTAAAAAGGTTGTTCTGTTGGGCCACACTTGTGCGACTAAGTCCAGATGTTTAAACAGCTGCTGAGCATTCTCGCCTTAAACATTACAATGCATTCACTTTTCATGTTTTAAAAATATAGTTACGCAAAAATCTATTCAAACATCATGTCCCAAAAATCATCTCCCCAAAATAGACATGTCAACTTTTTTATCCACGCTGTATCAGCCAAAAACATTGTATTATTAAGTATACTGTGAGGGGGTTAGCTCGGCAGCGGGTGTGTGTGACCCCCGGGATGGGCTCCCCACACAAAAACAGGCCCAGCAGACGGAGGTTGTGGTTTTCAAAATCAAAAAGGTGCCGTTTATTTTCTATTTACAGTGACAAAAACACAGCAAAGCAAAAGAAACAAACAAAATAAATCCTGGTCAACTTGACCTCTGACTAAACATACAGGTTTCCTAACTAACAACTGGGATCAGCCTAGTGCTGTCCTAGTCCCTGGTTTTAAATGTCCAAGCAAAATATAGCCACACAGGCTTTCTCTCACCGCACAGGGGTTCACTCTCCCTAGACAGTCCACACAGGTCTGCTTCCAGGCATGAGCTAACATCTAATGAATCTGGGAGTTTTTATAGAGGCCTTAAACGAACTGACAGGCTTCAGCTGGCCTCATCAACTCCCTGCCTGCACGACGCCCAGCCCTCTCCCTAGAGGTATGAGTCATCAATGAGCCCACTAGTCTCAGCTGGGCTTATACAACTCTCCACCTAGCTGTATAAATCGGCGTAAAGCCTGAATCTGGGCGAAATATATCTACCCCCCTGGATGCAACCAGGTGACTTTACCTTCCTGCTGTCACATACCCCCCCCTCTTGTTTTAACCTCGGGGTTGGAACACCAGCAATCAGGCATTCATGTACTCGAGACAAAGCATCCACATTCCCCATTTGAACGCCAGGGCGATGCTTTACTGTGAAGTTGAATTCCTGGAGGGCCAGGAACCACCTATTCACTCTTCTATTTGTTTCCTTGTTTTGAGCCATCCACTTTAACGGAGCGTGATCCGTAACCATGTCAAAGTGCCTACCTAGCAGGTAGTACCGAAGGGAATCTAGAGCCCACTTCACCGCTAAACACTCCTTTTCAACGGTGGCGTAATTTACCTCATGGGACTTCAACTTCCTGCTGAGGTAAATGACTGGGTGCTCTTCCCCGTTCCAGACCTGGGACAATACTGCTCCTAACCCCACATCTGACGCATCACTTTGTACGACAAAGTCTTTAGAGAAGTCGGGTGAGTACAACACTGGCTGGCTACATAAGGCTTGTTTCAAGAATTGGAATGCTGCCTCAGCCTCGGGGGTCCATTTAATCATGACCGACCCTTTCCCCTTCGTCAGGTTGGTTAGGGGCACAGCCTTAGAAGCAAAGTGGGGAATGAATCGCCGATAATACCCAGCGATTCCCAGAAAGGCTCGTACCTGCTTCTTGCTGTTGGGACGTGGCCAACTCTGGATGGCCTCGACTTTGTTGAGTTGGGGTTTTATTACTCCCCTCCCAATGGTGTACCCAAGATATTTGGCCTCCTCCTGCCCAATGGTACACTTCTTGGGGTTAGCCGTAAACCCTGCTTCCCGAACAGAGTCCAGGACTGCTTGCACTTTTGGCAGATGTGAGGCCCAATCTGTGCTATGGACAATTACGTCATCCAGGTAAGCCGCAGCATACTTCCGATGGGGCCTCAGCATCTGGTCCATTTTCCGCTGGAATGTGGCCGGCGCATTCTGTAACCCGAACGGCATTCTTTTATATTGGAACGCCCCGTCTGGGGTTACAAATGCGGTTTTCTCTTTGGCTGACTTGGCCAGGGGGATTTGCCAATACCCTTTTGTGAGGTCAAGAGTCGTCATGTATCGGGCTGTTCCCAGCCGGTCGATCAACTCATCTATACGTGGCATGGGGTAGGTGTCAAATTTTGTAACTTTGTTCAACTGACGAAAATCGTTACAAAATCGCCAGCTCCCATCCGGTTTAGGCACCAACACAATGGGACTAGACCAATCACTTTGGGACTCCTCTATCACCCCTAAGTTCAGCATTTTCTGTACTTCCTCCCGTATTGCCTCCCGTCGGGCCTCTGGGATCCGATAGGGTTTTAACTTCACCCTTTCACCGGGCGGGGTAATAATGTCATGCTCTACCCCAGATGTTTGTCCCGGCAGCTCAGAGAATACCTCCTTGTTGCGAAGCACAAACTCCTTAACCTCCTGTTGTTGGGGTTGTGACAAGGTGGCTGCGATTCCAACCTCAGGAATCACGCAACCAGTTTGAGCTGGTGACCAAGTGTCTGCGACTAGGGACTCTCTATCCCTCCAGGCTTTCAACAGATTAACGTGATAGATCTGTTCGGGCTTTCGCCTTCCTGGTTGTCTGACCTTGTAATTCACTTCGCTCACTTTTTCCATTATCTCGTAGGGGCCTTGCCATTTGGCAAGGAATTTACTTTCAACCGTAGGGACAAGTACCAATATCCTATCCCCCGGGGAAAAGGTACGGGTCTTGGCTCCACGGTTGTACACTCTCTGCTGTGCCAACTGCGCTTGGGCCAAATGTTCCTTCACGATGGGCATTACCTGTGCAATTCGATCTTGCATCAGGGCGACATGCTCAATCACACTCCTGTGGGGAGAACTCTCACTTTCCCAAGTTTCCTTGGCAATATCCAACAGCCCTCTTGGGTGTCTCCCATACAGTAACTCAAAGGGGGAGAATCCCGTAGAGGATTGGGGCACCTCCCTAATAGCAAACATCAAATAAGGAAGTAGACAGTCCCAATCCTTTCCATCCCTATCCACCACTTTCTTCAACATTTGTTTTAGGGTTTTGTTGAATCTTTCAACCAGCCCATCGGTTTGGGGGTGATACACAGATGTACGTAATTGCGTCACTTTGAACAATTTACACAGCTCCTTCATAACCCGGGACATAAAGGGTGTACCTTGGTCCGTAAGCAGTTCTTTACAAATACCCACCCGGCTAAAAACAAGAGATAGCTCTTTGGCTATGGTTTTGGCCGAGGTATTTCTGAGAGGGATCGCTTCTGGATAACGGGTGGCATAGTCCATTATAACCAATATGTACTGGTGCCCCCTAGCGGACTTGATTATAGGACCTACCAAATCCATTGCGATTCTCTCAAACGGGACCTCAATGATGGGTAGAGGGACCAGCGGGCTACGGAAGTGTGGCATCGGGGCCGACCTCTGACACACAGGGCAGGAGGAACAATAATTTTCTATGTCCTTCATCACCCCAGGCCAATAGAATCTCTGTAATACCCTCTCTCGGGTTTTCTCTGTCCCCAGATGACCTCCAAGAATGTGCCCATGGGCCAACTCCAACACCAACTTCCTGTAAGGTTTGGGCACCACAAGCTGCTCAACGGTTTCTTCTGCCCTTTTTGCCACCCGATACAGTAGGTCCTTCTCTACGCTGAAGTATGGGTAAGTGCAGGTATTATCTGGGTTCACTAACTCGCCATCTATTTTCACTACGTTTTCCCGTGCCTTTATTAGGGCGGGGTCTTTCAACTGTTCTGTGGCAAAGTTTTCCCTGTGAACCTCAAGATCAGAAAACTCCACAGACGGTAGGTTTTCGTCTGAGGAGGTGGGCTCCTCTCCAGTTTCTTGAGTCTCCCCTGCCAATACTGACAAGGGAAATTCGGGAGAGTCCTCACCACTCTCAGAGGAGTTCTGGCTATCATATTCCTGGTACATAGGGGCACCAGTGGGGGGCTCAGGATCATCCCACAGTTCCCAGAACTTCGGAAAATCCCTTCCCACAATGGCGTCATGCGGTAACTGAGACACTAAGCCCACTGGATGAGAAAGGGTACCTTTGGGGGTCTCGAAACACACTGTAGTCACTGGATACTCTCGGGTGTCCCCATGCACACAAATAACAGCTACCTTGATATTCCCAGAGACCTCTGTTTTAACTAATTCAGCCTTTATCAGGGTCACAAGGCTACCTGAATCCAGCAATACCACAACATTTCTACCATTAATACACATTTTGCATAAATGTTTCTCAGTTCCCCGAATGGCAGTGCATGCGACTGTCGCACACAGCGACTGACGTCTGCCCGTCAGAAAGTCACACTGCATGGGTTCCTCCAAAACCGGGCAATTTGCTGCAATATGTCCCGCTTGCCGGCAGCGGTAGCAAATGATCCTTCTTGCCGCCTCTTGAGCCGCTGATTTCCCAGGCTGTTCTCGCCAAACTTGGGGTAGAGCTCCCACCCTCTCACTCTCTCCACCCTTACCCCTTGGAATCATCTTATCCGCCCCTGGGGATGGTCTGGTCTTAGGGTGGAAAGTCCGAGTGTCTCTGGAAGAGGCCGTCAGGTTCTCTGTAGCCAAGTATTTCTCCACACGATCCACAAGACCATCGGCCGTCTCTGGGTCTCCATGGCTTACCCACTTTTGGATGGCAGTAGGAAGAGCTCTCAAAAACCGATCCATTACAACACGTTCCACAATCTTTGGTGCGGACAAAGTCTCTGGCTGTAGCCACTTTCTGCTCAGGTGAATGAGATCATACATTTGAGACCTGGGGGGTTTTCCAAGCTGGAAAGTCCAGTTATGCACACGCTGAGCCCGGACAGCCAGGGTGACACCCAGCCTTGCCAATATTTCAGCTTTTAGCATCACATAGTCTTTTGCTTGGTCAGGCTCTAGGTCATAGTAAGCTTTCTGCGATTCACCCGTTAACAGAGGAGCCACCAGTCCAGCCCACTGCTCCTCAGGCCACTTTTCTCTTTCAGCAGTCCTTTCAAACGTGGTCAAAAATACCTCTGGATCATCCTCTCCAGTCATTTTTGTCAATAAACGACTCACCCCAAAGGACGCGGTATTAGTGGGACGGCTTTCCTCACTGGTCTGCGGACGTTGCTGCATTACTGCTTCCATTTGTTGTAGTCTCTGCTCTTGCTTCTGTAATAGGTCTATGAAGCGGGCCTCAGATCGTTGCTGGGCTTGTTGCTGAGCTTCCAGACTCTGTTGGTGAGCTTGCTGCTGGGCTGCAAGGCTCTGTTGATGAGCTTGCTGCTGGGCTGCGAAGTTCTGTTGTTGAGCTGCAAGGCTCTTTTGCAAACCTGCATTTGTCTGCTGTTGATTGGCATTTGCTAGAGCCAGCTGTTTCAGTATCTCCTCCATGCTGGCTTAAAAAAAAACTGCCACTGGTTCTCCACCAACTGTGAGGGGGTTAGCTCGGCAGCGGGTGTGTGTGACCCCCGGGATGGGCTCCCCACACAAAAACAGGCCCAGCAGACGGAGGTTGTGGTTTTCAAAATCAAAAAGGTGCCGTTTATTTTCTATTTACAGTGACAAAAACACAGCAAAGCAAAAGAAACAAACAAAATAAATCCTGGTCAACTTGACCTCTGACTAAACATACAGGTTTCCTAACTAACAACTGGGATCAGCCTAGTGCTGTCCTAGTCCCTGGTTTTAAATGTCCAAGCAAAATATAGCCACACAGGCTTTCTCTCACCGCACAGGGGTTCACTCTCCCTAGACAGTCCACACAGGTCTGCTTCCAGGCATGAGCTAACATCTAATGAATCTGGGAGTTTTTATAGAGGCCTTAAACGAACTGACAGGCTTCAGCTGGCCTCATCAACTCCCTGCCTGCACGACGCCCAGCCCTCTCCCTAGAGGTATGAGTCATCAATGAGCCCACTAGTCTCAGCTGGGCTTATACAACTCTCCACCTAGCTGTATAAATCGGCGTAAAGCCTGAATCTGGGCGAAATATATCTACCCCCCTGGATGCAACCAGGTGACTTTACCTTCCTGCTGTCACAATACGTACGAAAGAGGTTTACTACGACTGATTACTGTGACCACAAACATGAAAGCTGCTATGTTTAACTGTACTACATTAAAGAAAAACACATGCAGCAACATGCAAGTAATAATAATTTGAAGTTCAAAGACATGAAAATTACTTACTTTTTCCTATAACTTTCTTGATTCTTTGTATTGGTCGGGCTCCCGCAACTTGAGATCAGACCACCGTTTTCGGAGCTGTTCCTTAGTTCTGCACACCCCAAATTTTTGGTGAAGAGTTTTAACCACTTTCCCCATAATTTTTGACTTGACAAGATTAGGCCTTTTATATGGCCCATGCTTGGCATCATAATCCTCCCTCCTCAAAATGGCGACCATCTCCACCATTTCCTCGAATGTCATGTTGGATACCTTATATCTCCGGGATCGGGTCTTTGGTTGCTCCGGAATGTCATCCTCTGTTGATGTAATATCAGCCACCTGAGTCTCCGCCATGTTGTGTACCACTACGACGAGCGAAAAGGGGCGGGGAAAGTACTATATCGAACGTCAGGGGCGGGGAAAACGTGCAGAGTTTCACGCATGCGCAGTGTATATAAAGCTAATACGCATGCGTCGTAACTACGTTCATTGTGCCGAAGAAGGAGTAAGCAACAAACGTGATAACGAAGGTACCTAACATTTTTCTGATTTTGGTTTCATCAGTGGATGAGATTGTGGCCTATATATGGTCATAAAGATTATTTTAAGAGTCTTGTGTTGTTTTTGACTTTCAGAAAACATGCAGGCTTTCAAGAGTCCAGAGTTTTTCGGGAATGCCTGGACAGATGGAAGGAACTTCCTGTTCTGTGGCAAACTAAAACAGACAAAAATAAAAATAAAGCAGCCAGGACGGCAGCACTGGAGAGCCTGCTTGAATTTGTAAAGACCCAGATCCCCACAGCAACCATCCAAGAGGTGAACAACAAACTAGCTACCATTAGGGGCACATATAGGACTCAGCGGAATATGGTCCTGAAGTCCCAGAGGTCAGGAGCTGCAGCAGATAAGGTTTATAAACCCAGTCTGTGGTACTACAACAAATTATAATTTCTGGATGACCATCTGGAAGTCAGGGAATCTCTGTCAACCCTTCCCCTCAGATGTCTCTCCAGCCTTCCCTGCAGCCAACCCTCCAGCCTTCCGTGCAGCCAACCCTCCCGCCTTCCTTGCAGCCAACCCTCCCGCCTTCCTTGCAACCCAGCTCTGGCTTCTTCGGAGGAACAACCAGAGGTCCTTGAGGAGCCGGATTTGGACATATGGAGCCAGGTATAGTATTGATATCAAGATTTATATGTAATAAAAGTAATGATGTAAAATAGATGTTACTATTGCTAACTATTTAATGCTTGAAAAAAAAGTGTTTTAAATATCAATAGACAGTAGTGGTCCAAATTGATGGGGACAAGAATAAAAAATGCAGGGGTCAGAATCATTGTATTTTTAATTTATTTTTGCATTCAATTTTCAATTGGCATGAGGTGAAAAAGTATGTCCCTTTTTTATACACAGCCAGAGCAGAGCCAGGAAGAGGGTGACGTTGGGGACCAGGAGGAGGCAGGGCCCAGTGGCACACAGGAGGAGGCAGGGCCCAGTGGCACACAGGAGGAGGCTAGGCCCAGCACAAGAGCCCAGATGCCTCCCCTGAAAATCCAACAAAGAATGCCCAGGAGGGTTAGGCAGGTGGAGGAGGAAACCCGTGCCTTTATTCGAGAGGCTACTGCGGCCCTCAGAGAGCCCCCCTCCGTTGAAGAGGGCTATGACACAGTACTGGCACACAAACTAGGCCAAATGGACATTAGGCAACGGCTCTACAGTGAAAACTTAATGTTGAAGGTAATCAAAGAAAAGGGAGCCGCTCAGGTGTAAAAATCCTCAAAATTACCTCCTCCCAGCAGCCAAGGGTACAGGCAATGCCAATATCAGCAAACAGGAACAAAAAAGTCTTCTGGATAGCAGCACTCCAAAAATAAATGCCTTTATTTTAAAATTCAGGGATCCAAATACAGACTGCACATCACGTCACACTGGTCAAAAAACTGGCTAACGCGTTTCACACTGTACTAGTGCTTATTCATAGCTACCTAGTGCACAAATTTAATCTAATATATACCCTAAGAGAAGGGTCATGTGATCCAACACCAAGTGAAAGTAATGATTCAGTGATTGGCTGTGAATGAGGTGATTCAAGTGAGAGAGGAGGGTGTGGTCCACCAACCACTGTGATATGAAAAAAAGGAAACCTTCTCAAACAAGCGCAATCAATGAAAAAGAAAAAACATATATAAAAGATATATATATATATGTGTAAAATGTGGTGTGAACAATAATAAGGTGTGGTATAATAATGTGTGAAATGTGGTGAACACTAAAGATAAACACCAAAATTAGGAATATAAATAATAAATAATAAATTGGAACAGAAAAAATGTGTATATAATTCATATAAATGTAATATATGTGGCAAAGAACAACTATATGTATAATAACTGATTGCCGTGAGAATAATGAAGCATAAGGAGATTTACATGAATAATTTTAACCCCTTGTAAAAGTGAAACTGAACATATAAACGAAAAACAAGAAGGATATGTGTGTATATATATCGTGACGTATATTGGGTAGTGGAATCAATAGTCAGGACGACACTATAGGTGAATTAGTTATAAGCGCACGTTCCAAGCCATACAATACCAAGTTTAACTAATCAATACAAACTCCAACATCCTTATATTTTTTTGTTTTTATTTTTGTATGAATATGTTTGTGTATTCAATCAATCAATTTGTCGTTCTTAATCTTGATTGCCATAGCATGTTCCTATGTTGTAATATTTAGTGATAGATTTTTTATTATTTTTTATTTTTTTATTATTATAATTAACTTTATTATTATTGTTTTTGTATATATATACTAACTGTGGATGAAAAACGACTATGTTGATTGATTAATCAGACTCGTATTGTGTTGTATTATGCTGTATACCTAAATGTGTGTCTTATGTGAAGCGCACCAAGCCAGTATTAAACACCTGCAACGTGCATAATCCATATGCACGTCTACACGAGAAAGAGTTAAACCCGTGCCGGTGACTGTCACTCATAAATGAAAAGGCTCCATGTGTAAATCATGCTGTGCAATGCGATATATGGAGTTAATCATCTGATGTAGGAAAATGTCAATATGTCTCAGACCAGAACCTATATGATATAAATGAAAGATAAATTTGAAAGAAAAGGGAATTATATGCATAAAACGCAGAAGAATATGCATATAAATGTAAAATTTCAAAGAAATTTCAAAGAGAGGCATGCGTGTGTATATACATATAATATGGTGGCAATGTCTGAAATGTAAAGTTGTCTCAAGACCAGTCCAACTATAATAACCTAGGTGAAAATCAGTAAATGGTGCATTAGGCTAGTGCACCATATCATTAGATGTATGGCATGGACTAGGACAGGTGTGACATGAAAATCTAAAGCCTTGTTGTTGGATCTAGACACATATTAAGTCAGACAGTTTGCCCAATTAAACATGTAAAACAGGTCTGCACATGCCTATCTAACACCAAATGAACACATATGATACCACAGATAAGGAACACATATAACCCATAAATGTTATGTACGAATTTACATAAGTTGGAAAACGCAATGTACTGTCTATATGTACACATTCATATGGGCCAAATGTGATCCCTGGTCTCAAAAATAAACACAAAATAACCTAAAACAGGAGCAACCAAAACACACATATTCAATATATTGAGCACCAACATATAATATCATGACATAGTCAAAATCATAATCAATCAGCCACTGGTTAGTAGTTTGTGCAAAAGGAGAGACCAAATCCGTTCGATTTCTCTGCCTCACCCCTCTCCCTTGCTTTATCGGTTATATGGCTGTTGTCTAGGGGTACCTGGGAGTAGTGATGAGCCGAACACCCCCGGGTTCGGTTCGCACCAGAACCCGCGAACGGACCGAAAGTTCGCACGAACATTAGAACCCTATTAAATACAATGGATGCGAACGTTCGGATTCTAAAGTGCTAATTATAACGACTATTATCCATGTTATTGTCCTAAACAGAGTTTGGGAACCCGGGTTCTGCACCAGGGGACATGTATCAATGCAAAAAGAAGTTTTAAAAACGGACGTTTTCCGGGAGCAGTCATTTTAATGATGCATAAAGTGAAAAAAAAAAAGTCAAATATTCCTTTAAATATTGTACCTGGGGGGTGTCTAAAGTATGCCTGTGAAGTGCCACGTGTTTCCCGTGTTTAGAACTGTCCCTGCACAAAATAACATTTCTAAAGGAAAAAAAAGCCATTTAAAACTGCTTGCGGCTTTAATGTAATGTCTGGTCCCGGTAATATGGATGAAAATCTTTAAGAAAAATGGCATAGCTACCCCATCAAAATTGGGCCTTTGGTGGTGGTGGTGGTGGTGGTGGTGGTGTTGACACAACACTGTAAGGCCTGACAGTTACTCTTGGTGGGCGCAGCAATGGGCCCTGCTGTGAATTATTAGATCAATAATTATAATTGCATGCCCCTGTTGAACAGGGGCTGAAAAATTGGGCCTTTGGTGGTGGTGGTGGTGTTGACACAACACTGTAAGGCCTGACAGTTACTCTTAGTGGGCGCAGCAATGGGCCCTGCTGTGAATTATTAGATCAATAATTATAATTGCATGCCCCTGTTGAACAGGGGCTGAAAAATTGGGCCTTAGGCACTGGTGGCACAACACTGCAACCCCTCACAGATACTGTACTTGGAGCACAGCAATGAGGCCTGTTGCAAAGTATTGCATCAAAAATTGTAATTACACGCCCCTGTTAAACAGGGGCTGAAAAATTGGGCCTTAGCCACTGGTGGCGGCACCCATAAACCAAAATGATCTTCCAAGCTATCATCATTAATCGGATCATTGAGGAGGAGGAGGAGGATAGCTAGTCAACATAACAGCACAGGAACTCAGCGTCAGCATCAGTCTTGAAGGGATGTGACATTTTAAAATCAATTAGTCTGTTATATCAGCATCAGGTGTGTGGTAGCTGGTGGTGATCCAAGACTGGTTCATCTTGATGAAAGTCAGTCGATCAACCGAGTCGGTGGACAGGCGCACCCTGTGATCCGTGACAAATCCTCCAGCAGCACTGAATGTGCGTTCTGAAAGAACGCTGGATGCAGGACAGGCCAGTAGCTCAATTGCATACTGTGCAAGCTCTGGCCAGTGATCCATCCTCAAGACCCAGTAAGCCAGAGGATTTTCGGTGGGGAAGGTGTCCAAGTCTGACCTTGCCCCTAGGTATTCCTGCACCATGTATATCAGACGCTGGCGATGGTTGCTGGAACCGATCATACTTTGGGGCTGCGGACTAAAGAATTGTCTGAACGCATCGGTCAGACGGCCACCTTCCCCACCGCTCCTTCTTTGACTGCCCGAAGCCTCAGCAACTCGTTGTCCAGGACCAGGAGTTTGTAACCTCCCAGTCTCTGGGAATGCGTTGCACAGACCTTTCTGCAAGGCCTCCCGGAGTTGTCTCATCCTCTGCTCCCTCTGCGACGGTAACATAAGGTCCGCAATCTTACCCTTGTACCGTGGATCAAGGAGAGTGGCCAGTCAGTAATGGTCCCTCTCCTTGATCCGAAGAATACGAGGATCCTTCCGCAGACTTTGCAGGATCAGGGAGGCCATGCAGCGTAGGTTAGCTGAGGCATTCAGTCCGGAGTCCTCTGGGTCACTAAGGACGACATGATCCGCAGCCACCTCCTCCCAGCCACGTACAAGTCCACTGGTTTCTTGGGACTGTAAATCATCCCTAAAAGACTGATGCTGAGTGCCAGCCTCCACCTCCATGCTGACACAATCCTCCTCCTCCTCCTCCTCCTTCTCCTCCTCCTCTTCCTGTGCGATGGGTGGGACAGAAGGAACACTGTCTGGGTAAAGGGGGCCTTGAGAGGCAAGGAAGTCCTCCTCTTCCTGCCTCTGTTCTGTCTCAAGTGCCCTGTCCATTATTCCACGCAGCGTGTGCTCCAACAGGTGGACAAGAGGTACAGTGTCACTGATGCATGCACTGTCACTGCTCACCATCCTCGTGGCCTCCTCAAATGGTGCCAGGACAGTGCATGCATCCCTGATCATGCCCCACTGGCGTGGTGAAAAAAACCCGAGCTCCCCTGACCCTGTCCTGGTGCCGTAGTCGCACAGGTACTCATTGATGGCCCTCTGCTGCGTGTGCAGCCGCTGCAGCATGGCCAACGTTGAGTTCCACCTGGTGGGCATGTCACATATAAGGCGGTTCTTGGGCAGGTTCAACTCCTTTTGCAGCTCAGCCAGGCGAGCACTGGCATTATAAGATCTGCGGAAATGCACACAGACTTTCCTGGCCTGCCTCAGGACATCCTGTAAGCCCGGGTACCTGCCCAAGAACCGCTGCACCACCAGGTTAAGGACGTGAGCCATACAGGGCACATGGGTCAGTTGTCCCTGTCGGAGGGCGGACAGGAGGTTGGTGCCATTGTCGCAAACCACCATTCCTGGCTTAAGCTGGCGTGGCGTCAACCACCTCTCGGCCTGCCCCTGCAGAGCAGACAGGACCTCTGCCCCAGTGTGGCTCCTGTCCCCCAAACACACCAGCGCAAGCACGGCATGGCATCTTTTTGCCTGCGTACTTGCGTAGCCCCTTGAACGCCTACGGAGCACCACTGGTTCCGAGGACAAACCACAGGAAGAGGCCATGGAGGAAGAAGAAGAGGAGGGGGTGGAGGAGAGAGGTGTGTCACAACCAGTAGTAGCATTTTGGAGGCGTGGCGGTGGAACAACCTCCAACACTACTGCACCTTGTCCTGCATCCTTCCCAGCTGCCAAAAGAGTGACCCAATGGGCCGTGAAAGAAAGGTAACGTCCCTGTCCATGCCTGCTGGACCATGAGTCAGCGGTAATATGCACCTTACCGCTGACCACCCTGTCCAGCGAGGCCAAGACATTGCCTTCCACATGCCTGTAGAGAGCCGGAATCGCCTTCCGTGAGAAAAAGTGGCGTTTGGGAACCTGCCACTGAGGAACCGCACATTGCACAAACTCACGGAAGGGAGCCAAGTCTACCAACTGAAAAGGCAGCAGTTGAAGCGCTAGCAATTTAGCCAAGCTAGCATTCAACCGCTGGGCATGTGGATGGCTGGGAGTGAACTTCTTTCGACGGTCCAGCAGCTGGGGCAGGGAAATTTGCCTGCTAGAATCGGACGTCGGTGTACTGCTAGCAGAGTGGCCGCAAGTACTGGGCTGTGACACACCTAATTCTACACCTTCATTCCTCTCAGTGCAGGTTTCAGAGAGGACTGAAGGTATAGTGGGTTTTGAGATCCCAGCTGATGCGGTGCAAGGAGAGGTCTGCTTTGTTCTTTGGTGTGGGTCTTTAAGGTAGGCTTGCCAACGAGCTGCATGGCAGGTCAACATATGTCTGATCAAGCATGTGGTGCCCAAGCGGCTGATGTTTTGGCCACGCGATATACGCTTGAGACATATGTTGCAAACAGCAGCTGTGCAATCTGATGCACTCGCCTCAAAAAAGGCCCACACCAAAGAACTTTTTGAACGACGGGCAGAGGCAGCGCCCTGCACAGGCGGAGCTCTGCGGTGTGATTCCGTCGGTGTGCTGCCCATACGCTGGCCACTCAAGGGCATCCTGCCTCGTTGGAGATGTGCCTCCTCCTCATCCTCCTCCTCCTCCTCTCTCCTATTAGGCACCCACGTGGAGTCAGTGAACTCATCATCCCCTCCCTCCTCATCACTGGAGCCAATCTGGCAGTATGCTGCAGCTGCTGGAGCATGACTGCCAGATTGGTGTCCTTCTTGAGCATCCCCTCTCTCTACTCTCACGCTACTGCCTTCCTCTAGCTGGGTATCATCATCAGATCCTTCGAAACGCTGGGCATCCTCCTGGAGCATGTACCCAACACTGTGCTCAAACAGTTCGGGGGACTCCTCAGGAGGAGGACATGGTGGGTCTAGGGAAGGATTGACTAATGAAGATAATGATACCAGAGAAGAGGACGCTTTGGCAGCTGCTTTGCCAGTACCCTGAGCCTGGGTGAGAGAGGATGAGGAGGATGAGGTGGGCTTGGTCATCCACTCTACCAAGTCTTCGGCATGATGTGGCTCAACATGTCCAGCTGCCGAAAAGAAGGACAAGCGTGTCCCATGGCCATGTGCTGATGACAATGCACCGCGTCCACGACCAGCACTGTTGCCCCCAGACACAGAGCCTGCTTGCCCTCTTTTTTTGCCTCCTGACTGTCTGCCTCTCCTTGTTTGCCTTCCAGACATTTTAATGGATGGCCTGCAGGGAGATGGGAAAAACAGCAATAAGGGCTACCTTCAGGTGTATACTGTGCAGGAGGCTTAGCAACAATGACACTGACACTGTCCCCTGCCTATCCTTCTCTGTCCCTAAACACAAGGATTTGCAATATGCTTCAGCAAGATTGGTTTAGCACAGAATAGCACACTGACAGTTTCCCTCACTGTCCTTCTCTGTCCCTACAAACAAGATTTAGCACAGAATAGCACACTGATAGTTTCCACCAGTGTCCTTCTCTGTCCCTAAACTCAAGGATTTCAAATATGGTTCAGCAAGATTGGTTTAGAACAGAATAGCACACTGACACTTTCCCTCACTGTACCTCTCTGTCCCTAAACTCAAGAATTTCAAATATGGTTCAGCAAGATTGGTTTAGAACAGAATAGCACACTGTCAGTTTCACTCACTGTCCTTCTCTGTCCCTACAAACAAGATTTAGCACAGAATAGCACACTGATAGTTTCCACGAGTGTCCTTCTCTGTCCCTAAACTCAAGGATTTCAAATATGGTTCAGCAAGATTGGTTTAGAACAGAATAGCACACTGACACTTTCCCTCACTGTACCTCTCTGTCCCTAAACTCAAGGATTTCAAATATGGTTCAGCAAGATTGGTTTAGAACAGAATAGCACACTGTCAGTTTCACTCACTGTCCTTCTCTGTCCCTACAAACAAGATTTAGCACAGAATAGCACACTGATAGTTTCCACGAGTGTCCTTCTCTGTCCCTAAACTCAAGGATTTCAAATATGGTTCAGCAAGATTGGTTTAGAACAGAATAGCACACTGACACTTTCCCTCACTGTACCTCTCTGTCCCTAAACTCAAGGATTTCAAATATGGTTCAGCAAGATTGGTTTAGAACAGAATAGCACACTGTCAGTTTCACTCACTGTCCTTCTCTGTCCCTACAAACAAGATTTAGCACAGAATAGCACACTGATAGTTTCCACGAGTGTCCTTCTCTGTCCCTAAACTCAAGGATTTCAAATATGGTTCAGCAAGATTGGTTTAGAACAGAATAGCACACTGACACTTTCCCTCACTGTACCTCTCTGTCCCTAAACTCAAGGATTTCAAATATGGTTCAGCAAGATTGGTTTAGAACAGAATAGCACACTGACACTTTCCCTCACTGTACCTCTCTGTCCCTAAACTCAAGGATTTCAAATATGGTTCAGCAAGATTGGTTTAGAACAGAATAGCACACTGACACTTTCCCTCACTGTACCTCTCTGTCCCTAAACTCAAGGATTTCAAATATGGTTCAGCAAGATTGGTTTAGAACAGAATAGCACACTGTCAGTTTCACTCACTGTCCTTCTCTGTCCCTACAAACAAGATTTAGCACAGAATAGCACACTGATAGTTTCCACGAGTGTCCTTCTCTGTCCCTAAACTCAAGGATTTCAAATATGGTTCAGCAAGATTGGTTTAGAACAGAATAGCACACTGACACTTTCCCTCACTGTACCTCTCTGTCCCTAAACTCAAGGATTTCAAATATGGTTCAGCAAGATTGGTTTAGAACAGAATAGCACACTGACACTTTCCCTCACTGTACCTCTCTGTCCCTAAACTCAAGGATTTCAAATATGGTTCAGCAAGATTGGTTTAGAACAGAATAGCACACTGTCAGTTTCACTCACTGTCCTTCTCTGTCCCTACAAACAAGATTTAGCACAGAATAGCACACTGATAGTTTCCACGAGTGTCCTTCTCTGTCCCTAAACTCAAGGATTTCAAATATGGTTCAGCAAGATTGGTTTAGAACAGAATAGCACACTGACAATTTCCCTCACTGTACCTCTCTGTCCCTAAACTCAAGGATTTCAAATATGGTTCAGCAAGATTGGTTTAGAACAGAATAGCACACTGACACTTTCCCTCACTGTACCTCTCTGTCCCTAAACTCAAGGATTTCAGATATGGTTCAGCAAGATTGGTTTAGAACAGAATAGCACACTGTCAGTTTCACTCACTGTCCTTCTCTGTCCCTACAAACAAGATTTAGCACAGAATAGCACACTGATAGTTTCCACGAGTGTCCTTCTCTGTCCCTAAACTCAAGGATTTCAAATATGGTTCAGCAAGATTGGTTTAGAACAGAATAGCACACTGACACTTTCCCTCACTGTACCTCTCTGTCCCTAAACTCAAGGATTTCAAATATGGTTCAGCAAGATTGGTTTAGAACAGAATAGCACACTGTCAGTTTCACTCACTGTCCTTCTCTGTCCCTACAAACAAGATTTAGCACAGAATAGCACACTGATAGTTTCCACGAGTGTCCTTCTCTGTCCCTAAACTCAAGGATTTCAAATATGGTTCAGCAAGATTGGTTTAGAACAGAATAGCTCACTGACACTTTCCCTCACTGTACCTCTCTGTCCCTAAACTCAAGGATTTCAAATATGGTTCAGCAAGATTGGTTTAGAACAGAATAGCACACTGACACTTTCCCTCACTGTCCTTCTCTGTCCCTACAAACAAGGTTTAGCACAGAATAACACACTGACACTCTCCCTACCTATCCTTATTTGTCCCTAAACACAAGGAATCCAGGATTAGTAAAGGAAAAAAAATGACACTGTCCCTGCCTATGCTTCTCTTTCCCTGCTCCGGAACACACTACACAAGGCCGCCGCGCTGGCGGCCTTTTATAGTGTGGGGCGTGTACTAAACCCCCTCAGCAATAATTGGCCACAGGCATCCTGCCTGTGGCCAATCATTGCTCTCCTCGCTGCTGGCGCTGTGATTGGCCAAGCATGCGGGGTCACAGTGCATGCTTGGCCAATCACAGCGCCTGGATGACACTGCGATGGCGTAGTGCATTGTGGGCCGTTCGCGTCACTCGAATTTGGCGCGAACGGCCCAAATCGTTCGATCTTCGTCGAACGATCGAACAGCCGATGTTCGAGTCGAACATTTGTTCGACTCGAACACGAACCTCATCCCTACCTGGGAGAGAGAGATGATACACACCACGGCCCATGTCCTCCGTAACTAGGAGGTGAAGGCCAGAGATTGGGATTTTGTGTAGGTGTCCTAGAGCCAAGTCCAGTCCTTCGTCCCTTTCTACTTTGCTTAGTAACCCAAGTTCCACACAGTGAGTAGGTACAACTCAGTTTTATTCTTCTTGCCAAGCAATAAAACAGTCTTTCTCCTTTTGAATAATGGGGGGACAGATCAAGGCACAATCCTTTCCCTTCTTGCTGCTTCCCACTGTGCTGTCACCAGTGGTGAATAGTCACTGCCACTGACTAGGTAATTTAGAACGTGAATTTACCTTCGCTCACTTTGCCCCTGTCAGAGGAAGAAATCCGTCCAAGGGAGAAGTGGAGCCTCTCCGTCACCAGCGATGCTGCGCCGGGCTCTTCAGAGAAGTTACTGCGCACCAGTCCTCACGAACTCAGAGACGGGCACCCAAGGCATTAGGGCCCCCTCAGATTCCTCCACCCTCGCGGAACTCAGTCGAAGGTACTGAGCCCCAGGCATCCGCCATAGTACCTCACCCCAGGCTAAACCGCTCCAGCTAGGCCATGGGCGCCTAGGCCTGGAACACCGGAACGCCAGCACCCAAGCTAAAGGTGCCTGGGTGCGGCCACGTCCTCTGACTCTCTCCCCAAAATCAGGGCCTCCGCCCCTTTTATGATCTCTCCCTTTGCATCACAGCGGGTTCCCCGCCCCGCTGTACCAGCTCCAGGGGAGGACAAAAAGGCACAGTTTGCTGTGTGAGTTCAACTCTGGCCCAAGGCAACAGCGCCACCCAGGGGCCCCAAGGAACCTCACACCACCAGAGTCCTCACATAATTCAAATACCCGCTACACTCTCCCCCTGGTGATTTGACACTGGTCCCCAGTGTCTGGTACAAACTCAAACCCCACGAAGGGTGGTGTCATAAGTTCAGCCCAGAAACCAAACTACACAAATTTAACCCTGAATTGTGCCACGACCTGAATGGGAAAAGGAAAAACCTAAAACAATGTAACTATAAAACTTTTCAATAAAACACTTTAAATATCTCACACATTTACATTCCTCCCTCCCTCTGACTATCTAAGGACCACTCATTCTCAGTAGCCTTGACAGACGAATCTCCTGCAGAGGGAAAGAAAAGAAACATACATCCTACCAACATGTGTGTTTTGCTTGGAATGAATGAGTCTATCCTAGGAGAAACCCATTCACTCCAATGAGTGCCATGTAATGTAGAAAAAAACAAACAAACAATCGTTGCGCAACACTGCAACCTGGTGACAGTGCCGCGGTCAAGACACTCATTACTTCCAGATGAACTTTCCGCTTGAACATTTTTCTCTGTGACCCTGCACTATCTAAAACCCAAAGTCACTGATTTCTTGTAAGTGTCAGAAGAAGAAAGGGAGAACAAACAAAAACAGCTCCCATATCTCCAAAGAGTAGAATTGCCCAAATACAAAAAAAAAACTAGGGCACAGTCTGTGTTCTGGAAAAGGCACTCTGGAAAGTTCAACCAGGAATAGAAAAGAAAGCAACCCAGAGACTTTTTCTCTCTTCTTCTCTTACAGATAAAACCTTGGATGAGGCAATGATATAGGCTTCAGACGATCATCAAAAGCCTCCACATGGTACTCAACACTCTTTCCTTCTTTGCGACAGATCACCACCCTGTCCGCATGAATGTGTCTTCCCAGCATCCACTTAGCTTTACAGTCCTGAAACTTCTTGGTGACCGTTGGTGAACAGGAAAGGTACCGCCGTGCTTGCTGTAATTTCAGTTTGTCCCACACAAAGGCATCATACCATCTTTGCCAAAAGACCTCCACCTCATAGACCTGGGCCTAGGAGCCCGCAGTGATTGACGTTGCACTCCCGCAACAGGAACAGGTGAAATGGATGTTGAATCAAGAAAGGGAACTTCAGACAGGGGACCAGCTTCTTCCCTCGGCGCCGAGGCCTCCACCCGGGGTGTACTATCCCCAGTAGGGATGAGCTTCGTGTTCGAGTCGAACATACGTTCGACTCGAACATCGGCTGTTCGATCGTTCGACGAAGATCGAACGATTTGGGCCGTTCGCGCCAAATTCGAGTGACGCGAACGGCCCACAATGCACTACGCCATCGCAGTGTCATCCAGGCGCTGTGATTGGCCAAGCATGCACTGTGACCCCGCATGCTTGGCCAATCACAGCGCCGGCAGCGAGGAGAGCAATGATTGGCCACAGGCAGGATGCCTGTGGCCAATTATTGCTGAGGGTGTTTAGTACACGCCCCACACTATAAAAGGCCGCCAGCACGGCGGCCTAGTGTAGTGTGTTCCGGAGCAGGGAAAGACAAGCATAGGCAGGGACAGTGACATTTATTTCTTTCTTGCTTAACCTGGATTCCTTTAGTTTAGGGAAAGAGAAGGATAGGTAGGGAGAGTGTCAGTTTCTTTCACTGTGCGAGTCCTTGTTTCTAGGGACAAAGAAGGAAAGTGAGGGGAATTCTCCTTGTGCTATAGTGTGCTTTAAAAAAACATTTTTTCTAGGGACAGAAAACTCTAGGTAGGGAGAGTGTCAGTTTCTTTCACTGTGCGAGTCCTTGTTTCTAGGGACAAAGAAGGAAAGTGAGGGGAATTCTCCTTGTGCTATAGTGTGCTTTAAAAAAACATTTTTTCTAGGGACAGAAAACTCTAGGTAGGGAGAGTGTCAGTTTCTTTCACTGTGCGAGTCCTTGTTTCTAGGGACAAAGAAGAAAAGTGAGGGGAATTCTCCTTGTGCTATAGTGTGCTTTAAAAAAACATTTTTTCTAGGGACAGAAAACTCTAGGTAGGGAGAGTGTCAGTTTCTTTCACTGTGCGAGTCCTTGTTTCTAGGGACAAAGAAGGAAAGTGAGGGGAATTCTCCTTGTGCTATAGTGTGCTTTAAAAAAACATTTTTTCTAGGGACAGAAAACTCTAGGTAGGGAGAGTGTCAGTTTCTTTCACTGTGCGAGTCCTTGTTTCTAGGGACAAAGAAGGAAAGTGAGGGGAATTCTCCTTGTGCTATAGTGTGCTTTAAAAAAACATTTTTTCTAGGGACAGAAAACTCTAGGTAGGGAGAGTGTCAGTTTCTTTCACTGTGCGAGTCCTTGTTTCTAGGGACAAAGAAGGAAAGTGAGGGGAATTCTCCTTGTGCTATAGTGTGCTTTAAAAAAACATTTTTTCTAGGGACAGAAAACTCTAGGTAGGGAGAGTGTCAGTTTCTTTCACTGTGCGAGTCCTTGTTTCTAGGGACAAAGAAGGAAAGTGAGGGGAATTCTCCTTGTGCTATAGTGTGCTTTAAAAAAACATTTTTTCTAGGGACAGAAAACTCTAGGTAGGGAGAGTGTCAGTTTCTTTCACTGTGCGAGTCCTTGTTTCTAGGGACAAAGAAGGAAAGTGAGGGGAATTCTCCTTGTGCTATAGTGTGCTTTAAAAAAACATTTTTTCTAGGGACAGAAAACTCTAGGTAGGGAGAGTGTCAGTTTCTTTCACTGTGCGAGTCCTTGTTTCTAGGGACTGTGACAGCAGGAAGGTAAAGTCACCTGGTTGCATCCAGGGGGGTAGGTATATTTCTCCCAGATTCAGGCTTTATGCCGACTTATACAACTAGGGAGAGAGTTGATGAAGCCCAGCTGAGGCTAGTGGGCTCATGGATGATTCATACCTCTAGGGAGAGTGCTGGGCGTCGTGCAGGCAGGGAGTTGATGAGACCAGCTGAAGCTTGTCAGCTCGTTTAAGGCCTCTATAAAAACTCCCAGCTTCATTAGGTGTTTGCTCATGCCTGGAACCAGACCTGTGTGGACTGTCTAGGGAGAGTGAACCCCTGTGCGGTGAGACAAAGCCTGTGTGGCTATTTGTTTGGACATTTACTAAACCAGGGACTTAGGGACTAGGACAGCACCAGGCTGATCCCAGTTGTTAGTTAGGGAAACCTGCATGTTTAGTCAGAGTTCAAGCTGACCAGGATTTATTTTGTTTATGTTTCTTTTTTGCTTTGCTGTGTTTTCGTCACTGTAAATAGAGAAATAAACCGCACCTTTTGATCTTGAAAACCACAACCTCCGTCTGCTGGGCCTGTTTTTGTGTGGGGAGCCCATCCAGGGGGTCACACACACCCGCTACCGAGCTAACCCCCTCTCAGTTGGTGGAGAACCAGTGGCAGTTTTTTTTTAAGCCAGCATGGAGGAGATACTGAAACAGCTGGCTCTAGCAAATGCCAATCAACAGCAGACAAATGCAGGTTTGCAAAAGAGCCTTGCAGCTCAACAACAGAGCTTCGCAGCCCAGCAACAAGCCCAGCAGCAATCTGAGGCCCGCTTCATAGACCTGTTGCAGAAGCAAGAGCAGAGACTACAACAACAGATGGAAGCAGTAATGCAGCAACGTCCGCAGACCAGTGAGGAAAGCCGTCCCACTAATACCGCGTCCTTTGGGGTGAGTCGTTTATTGACAAAAATGACTGGAGAGGATGATCCAGAGGTATTTTTGACCACATTTGAAAGGACTGCTGAAAGAGAAAAGTGGCCTGAGGAGCAGTGGGCTGGACTGCTGGCTCCTCTGTTAACTGGTGAATCGCAGAAAGCTTACTATGACCTAGAGCCTGACCAAGCAAAAGACTATGTGATGCTAAAAGCTGAAATATTGGCAAGGCTGGGTGTCACCCTGGCTGTCCGGGCTCAGCGTGTGCATAACTGGACTTTCCAGCTTGGAAAACCCCCCAGGTCTCAAATGTATGATCTCATTCACCTGAGCAGGAAGTGGCTACAGCCAGAGACTTTGTCCGCACCAGAGATTGTGGAACGTGTTGTGATGGATCGTTTCTTGAGAGCTCTTCCTACCGCCATTCAAAAGTGGGTAAGCCATGGAGACCCAGAAACGGCCGGTAAACTTGTGGATCGTGTAGAGAGATACTTGGCTGCAGAGAACCTGACGGCCTCTTCCAGAGACTCTCGGACTTTCCACCCTAAGACCAGACCATCCCCAGGGGCGGATAAGATGATTCCAAGGGGTGAGGGTGGAGAGAGTGAGAGGGTGGGAGCTCTGCCCAGGGTTTGGCGAGAACAGCCTGGGAAGTCGGGGGCTCAAGAGGCAGCCAAAAGGATTGTTTGCTACCGCTGCCGGCAAGCGGGACATATTGCAGCAAATTGCCCGGTTGTGGAGGAACCCATGCAATGTGACTTTCTGACGGACAGACGTCAGTCGCTGTGTGCGACAGTCGCATGCACTGCCATTCGGGGAACTGAGAAACATTTATGCAAAATGTGTATTAATGGTAGAAATGTTGTGGTATTACTGGATTCAGGTAGCCTTGTGACCCTGATAAAGGCTGAATTAGTTAAAACAGAGGTCTCTGGGAATAGCAAGGTAGCTGTTATTTGTGTGCATGGGGACACCCGAGAGTATCCAGTGACTACAGTGTGTTTCAAGACCCCCAAAGGTACCCTCTCTCATCCAGTGGGGTTAGTATCTCAACTACCGCATGATGCCATTGTGGGAAGGGATTTTCCGAAGTTCTGGGAACTGTGGGATGATCCTGAGCCCCCCACTGGTGCCCCTATGTACCAGGAAGGTGATAGCCAGAACTCCTCTGAGAGTGGTGAGGACTCTCCAGAATTTCCCTTGTCAGTATTGGCAGGCGAGACTCAAGAAACTGGAGAGGAGCCCACCTCCTCAGACGAAAACCTACCGTCTGTGGAGTTTTCTGATCTTGAGGTTCACAGGGAAAATTTTGCCACAGAACAGTTAAAAGACCCCGCCCTAATAAAGGCACGGGAAAACGTAGTGGAAATAGATGGCGAGTTAGTGAACCCAGATAATACCTGCACTTACCCATACTTCAGCGTAGAGAAGGACCTACTGTATCGGGTGGCAAAAAGGGCAGAAGAAACCGTTGAGCAGCTTGTAGTGCCCAAACCTTACAGGAAGTTGGTGTTGGAGTTGGCCCATGGGCACATTCTTGGAGGTCATCTGGGGACAGAGAAAACCCGAGAGAGGGTATTACAGAGATTCTATTGGCCTGGGGTGATGAAGGACATAGAAAATTATTGTTCCTCCTGCCCTGTGTGTCAGAGGTCGGCCCCGATGCCACATTTCCGTAGCCCGCTAGTCCCTCTACCCATCATTGAGGTCCCGTTTGAGAGGATCGCAATGGATTTGGTAGGTCCTATAATCAAGTCCGCTAGGGGGCACCAGTACATATTGGTTATAATGGACTATGCCACCCGTTATCCAGAAGCGATCCCTCTCCGAAATACCTCGGCCAAAACCATAGCCAAAGAGCTATCTCTTGTTTTTAGCCGGGTGGGTATTTGTAAAGAACTGCTTACGGACCAAGGTACACCCTTTATGTCCCGGGTTATGAAAGAGCTGTGTAAATTGTTCAAAGTGACGCAATTGCGTACGTCTGTGTATCACCCCCAAACCGATGGGCTGGTTGAAAGATTCAACAAAACCCTAAAACAAATGTTGAAGAAAGTGGTGGATAGAGATGGAAAGGATTGGGACTGTCTACTTCCTTATTTGATGTTTGCTATTAGGGAGGTGCCCCAATCCTCTACGGGATTCTCCCCCTTTGAGTTACTGTATGGGAGACACCCAAGAGGGCTGTTGGATATTGCCAAGGTAACTTGGGAAAGTGAGAGTTCTCCCCACAGGAGTGTGATTGAGCATGTCGCCCTGATGCAAGATCGAATTGCACAGGTAATGCCCATCGTGAAGGAACATTTGGCCCAAGCGCAGTTGGCACAGCAGAGAGTGTACAACCGTGGAGCCAAGACCCGTACCTTTTCCCCGGGGGATAGGATATTGGTACTTGTCCCTACGGTTGAAAGTAAATTCCTTGCCAAATGGCAAGGCCCCTACGAGATAATGGAAAAAGTGAGCGAAGTGAATTACAAGGTCAGACAACCAGGAAGGCGAAAGCCCGAACAGATCTATCACGTTAATCTGTTGAAAGCCTGGAGGGATAGAGAGTCCCTAGTCGCAGAAACTTGGTCACCAGCTCAAACTGGTTGCGTGATTCCGGAGGTTGGAATAGCAGCCACCTTGTCACAACCCCAACAACAGGAGGTTAAGGAGTTTGTGCTTCGCAACAAGGAGGTGTTCTCTGAGCTGCCGGGACAAACATCTGGGGTAGAGCATGATATTATTACCCCGCCCGGTGAAAGGGTGAAGTTAAAACCCTATCGGATCCCAGAGGCCCGACGGGAGGCAATACGGGAGGAAGTACAGAAAATGCTGAACTTAGGGGTGATAGAGGAGTCCCAAAGTGATTGGTCTAGTCCCATTGTGTTGGTGCCTAAACCGGATGGGAGCTGGCGATTTTGTAACGATTTTCGTCAGTTGAACAAAGTTACAACATTTGACACCTACCCCATGCCACGTATAGATGAGTTGATCGACCGTCTGGGAACAGCCCGATACATGACGACTCTTGACCTCACAAAAGGGTATTGGCAAATTCCCCTGGCCAAGTCGGCCAAAGAGAAAACCGCATTTGTAACCCCAGACGGGGCGTTCCAATATAAGAGAATGCCGTTCGGGTTACAGAATGCGCCGGCCACATTCCAGCGGAAAATGGACCAGATACTGAGGCCCCATCGGAAGTATGCTGCGGCTTACCTGGATGACGTAATTGTCCATAGCACAGATTGGGCCTCACATCTGCCAAAAGTGCAAGCAGTCCTAGACTCTATCCGGGAAGCGGGGTTTACGGCTAACCCCAAGAAGTGTACCATTGGGCAGGAGGAGGCCAAATATCTTGGGTACACCATTGGCAGGGGAGTAATAAAACCCCAACTCAACAAAGTAGAGGCCATCCAGAGTTGGCCACGTCCCAACAGCAAGAAGCAGGTACGAGCCTTTCTGGGAATCGCGGGTTATTATCGGCGCTTCATTCCCCACTTTGCTTCTAAGGCTGTGCCGCTAACCAACCTGACGAAAGGGAAAGGGTCGGTCATGATTAAATGGACCCCCGAGGCTGAGGCAGCATTCCAATTCTTGAAACAAGCCTTATGTAGCCAGCCAGTGTTGTACTCACCCGACTTCTCTAAAGACTTTGTCGTACAAAGTGATGCGTCAGATGTGGGGTTAGGAGCAGTATTGTCCCAGGTCTGGAACGGGGAAGAGCACCCAGTCATTTACCTCAGCAGGAAGTTGAAGTCCCATGAGGTAAATTACGCCACGGTTGAAAAGGAGTGTTTAGCGGTGAAGTGGGCTCTAGATTCCCTTCGGTACTATCTGCTAGGTAGGCACTTTGACATGGTTACGGATCACGCTCCGTTAAAGTGGATGGCTCAAAACAAGGAGACAAATAGAAGAGTAAATAGGTGGTTCCTGGCCCTACAGGAATTCAACTTCACAGTAAAGCATCGCCCTGGCGTTCAAATGGGGAATGTGGATGCTTTGTCTCGAGTACATGAATGCCTGATTGCTGGTGTTCCAACCCCAAGGTTAAAACAAGAGGGGGGGTATGTGACAGCAGGAAGGTAAAGTCACCTGGTTGCATCCAGGGGGGTAGGTATATTTCTCCCAGATTCAGGCTTTATGCCGACTTATACAACTAGGGAGAGAGTTGATGAAGCCCAGCTGAGGCTAGTGGGCTCATGGATGATTCATACCTCTAGGGAGAGTGCTGGGCGTCGTGCAGGCAGGGAGTTGATGAGACCAGCTGAAGCTTGTCAGCTCGTTTAAGGTCTCTATAAAAACTCCCAGCTTCATTAGGTGTTTGCTCATGCCTGGAACCAGACCTGTGTGGACTGTCTAGGGAGAGTGAACCCCTGTGCGGTGAGACAAAGCCTGTGTGGCTATTTGTTTGGACATTTACTAAACCAGGGACTTAGGGACTAGGACAGTACCAGGCTGATCCCAGTTGTTAGTTAGGGAAACCTGCATGTTTAGTCAGAGGTCAAGCTGACCAGGATTTATTTTGTTTATGTTTCTTTTTTGCTTTGCTGTGTTTTCGTCACTGTAAATAGAGAAATAAACCGCACCTTTTGATCTTGAAAACCACAACCTCCGTCTGCTGGGCCTGTTTTTGTGTGGGGAGCCCATCCAGGGGGTCACACACACCCGCTACCGAGCTAACCCCCTCACAGGACAAAGAAGGAAAGTGAGGGGAATTCTCCTTGTGCTATAGTGTGCTTTAAAAAAACATTTTTTCTAGGGACAGAAAACTCTAGGTAGGGAGAGTGTCAGTTTCTTTCACTGTGCGAGTCCTTGTTTCTAGGGACAAAGAAGGAAAGTGAGGGGAATTCTCCTTGTGCTATAGTGTGCTTTAAAAAAACATTTTTTCTAGGGACAGAAAACTCTAGGTAGGGAGAGTGTCAGTTTCTTTCACTGTGCGAGTCCTTGTTTCTAGGGACAAAGAAGGAAAGTGAGGGGAATTCTCCTTGTGCTATAGTGTGCTTTAAAAAAACATTTTTTCTAGGGACAGAAAACTCTAGGTAGGGAGAGTGTCAGTTTCTTTCACTGTGCGAGTCCTTGTTTCTAGGGACAAAGAAGGAAAGTGAGGGGAATTCTCCTTGTGCTATAGTGTGCTTTAAAAAAACATTTTTTCTAGGGACAGAAAACTCTAGGTAGGGAGAGTGTCAGTTTCTTTCACTGTGCGAGTCCTTGTTTCTAGGGACAAAGAAGGAAAGTGAGGGGAATTCTCCTTGTGCTATAGTGTGCTTTAAAAAAACATTTTTTCTAGGGACAGAAAACTCTAGGTAGGGAGAGTGTCAGTTTCTTTCACTGTGCGAGTCCTTGTTTCTAGGGACAAAGAAGGAAAGTGAGGGGAATTCTCCTTGTGCTATAGTGTGCTTTAAAAAAACATTTTTTCTAGGGACAGAAAACTCTAGGTAGGGAGAGTGTCAGTTTCTTTCACTGTGCGAGTCCTTGTTTCTAGGGACAAAGAAGGAAAGTGAGGGGAATTCTCCTTGTGCTATAGTGTGCTTTAAAAAAACATTTTTTCTAGGGACAGAAAACTCTAGGTAGGGAGAGTGTCAGTTTCTTTCACTGTGCGAGTCCTTGTTTCTAGGGACAAAGAAGGAAAGTGAGGGGAATTCTCCTTGTGCTATAGTGTGCTTTAAAAAAACATTTTTTCTAGGGACAGAAAACTCTAGGTAGGGAGAGTGTCAGTTTCTTTCACTGTGCGAGTCCTTGTTTCTAGGGACAAAGAAGGAAAGTGAGGGGAATTCTCCTTGTGCTATAGTGTGCTTTAAAAAAACATTTTTTCTAGGGACAGAAAACTCTAGGTAGGGAGAGTGTCAGTTTCTTTCACTGTGCGAGTCCTTGTTTCTAGGGACAAAGAAGGAAAGTGAGGGGAATTCTCCTTGTGCTATAGTGTGCTTTAAAAAAACATTTTTTCTAGGGACAGAAAACTCTAGGTAGGGAGAGTGTCAGTTTCTTTCACTGTGCGAGTCCTTGTTTCTAGGGACAAAGAAGGAAAGTGAGGGGAATTCTCCTTGTGCTATAGTGTGCTTTAAAAAAACATTTTTTCTAGGGACAGAAAACTCTAGGTAGGGAGAGTGTCAGTTTCTTTCACTGTGCGAGTCCTTGTTTCTAGGGACAAAGAAGGAAAGTGAGGGGAATTCTCCTTGTGCTATAGTGTGCTTTAAAAAAACATTTTTTCTAGGGACAGAAAACTCTAGGTAGGGAGAGTGTCAGTTTCTTTCACTGTGCGAGTCCTTGTTTCTAGGGACAAAGAAGGAAAGTGAGGGGAATTCTCCTTGTGCTATAGTGTGCTTTAAAAAAACATTTTTTCTAGGGACAGAAAACTCTAGGTAGGGAGAGTGTCAGTTTCTTTCACTGTGCGAGTCCTTGTTTCTAGGGACAAAGAAGGAAAGTGAGGGGAATTCTCCTTGTGCTATAGTGTGCTTTAAAAAAACATTTTTTCTAGGGACAGAAAACTCTAGGTAGGGAGAGTGTCAGTTTCTTTCACTGTGCGAGTCCTTGTTTCTAGGGACAAAGAAGGAAAGTGAGGGGAATTCTCCTTGTGCTATAGTGTGCTTTAAAAAAACATTTTTTCTAGGGACAGAAAACTCTAGGTAGGGAGAGTGTCAGTTTCTTTCACTGTGCGAGTCCTTGTTTCTAGGGACAAAGAAGGAAAGTGAGGGGAATTCTCCTTGTGCTATAGTGTGCTTTAAAAAAACATTTTTTCTAGGGACAGAAAACTCTAGGTAGGGAGAGTGTCAGTTTCTTTCACTGTGCGAGTCCTTGTTTCTAGGGACAAAGAAGGAAAGTGAGGGGAATTCTCCTTGTGCTATAGTGTGCTTTAAAAAAACATTTTTTCTAGGGACAGAAAACTCTAGGTAGGGAGAGTGTCAGTTTCTTTCACTGTGCGAGTCCTTGTTTCTAGGGACAAAGAAGGAAAGTGAGGGGAATTCTCCTTGTGCTATAGTGTGCTTTAAAAAAACATTTTTTCTAGGGACAGAAAACTCTAGGTAGGGAGAGTGTCAGTTTCTTTCACTGTGCGAGTCCTTGTTTCTAGGGACAAAGAAGGAAAGTGAGGGGAATTCTCCTTGTGCTATAGTGTGCTTTAAAAAAACATTTTTTCTAGGGACAGAAAACTCTAGGTAGGGAGAGTGTCAGTTTCTTTCACTGTGCGAGTCCTTGTTTCTAGGGACAAAGAAGGAAAGTGAGGGGAATTCTCCTTGTGCTATAGTGTGCTTTAAAAAAACATTTTTTCTAGGGACAGAAAACTCTAGGTAGGGAGAGTGTCAGTTTCTTTCACTGTGCGAGTCCTTGTTTCTAGGGACAAAGAAGGAAAGTGAGGGGAATTCTCCTTGTGCTATAGTGTGCTTTAAAAAAACATTTTTTCTAGGGACAGAAAACTCTAGGTAGGGAGAGTGTCAGTTTCTTTCACTGTGCGAGTCCTTGTTTCTAGGGACAAAGAAGGAAAGTGAGGGGAATTCTCCTTGTGCTATAGTGTGCTTTAAAAAAACATTTTTTCTAGGGACAGAAAACTCTAGGTAGGGAGAGTGTCAGTTTCTTTCACTGTGCGAGTCCTTGTTTCTAGGGACAAAGAAGGAAAGTGAGGGGAATTCTCCTTGTGCTATAGTGTGCTTTAAAAAAACATTTTTTCTAGGGACAGAAAACTCTAGGTAGGGAGAGTGTCAGTTTCTTTCACTGTGCGAGTCCTTGTTTCTAGGGACAAAGAAGGAAAGTGAGGGGAATTCTCCTTGTGCTATAGTGTGCTTTAAAAAAACATTTTTTCTAGGGACAGAAAACTCTAGGTAGGGAGAGTGTCAGTTTCTTTCACTGTGCGAGTCCTTGTTTCTAGGGACAAAGAAGGAAAGTGAGGGGAATTCTCCTTGTGCTATAGTGTGCTTTAAAAAAACATTTTTTCTAGGGACAGAAAACTCTAGGTAGGGAGAGTGTCAGTTTCTTTCACTGTGCGAGTCCTTGTTTCTAGGGACAAAGAAGGAAAGTGAGGGGAATTCTCCTTGTGCTATAGTGTGCTTTAAAAAAACATTTTTTCTAGGGACAGAAAACTCTAGGTAGGGAGAGTGTCAGTTTCTTTCACTGTGCGAGTCCTTGTTTCTAGGGACAAAGAAGGAAAGTGAGGGGAATTCTCCTTGTGCTATAGTGTGCTTTAAAAAAACATTTTTTCTAGGGACAGAAAACTCTAGGTAGGGAGAGTGTCAGTTTCTTTCACTGTGCGAGTCCTTGTTTCTAGGGACAAAGAAGGAAAGTGAGGGGAATTCTCCTTGTGCTATAGTGTGCTTTAAAAAAACATTTTTTCTAGGGACAGAAAACTCTAGGTAGGGAGAGTGTCAGTTTCTTTCACTGTGCGAGTCCTTGTTTCTAGGGACAAAGAAGGAAAGTGAGGGGAATTCTCCTTGTGCTATAGTGTGCTTTAAAAAAACATTTTTTCTAGGGACAGAAAACTCTAGGTAGGGAGAGTGTCAGTTTCTTTCACTGTGCGAGTCCTTGTTTCTAGGGACAAAGAAGGAAAGTGAGGGGAATTCTCCTTGTGCTATAGTGTGCTTTAAAAAAACATTTTTTCTAGGGACAGAAAACTCTAGGTAGGGAGAGTGTCAGTTTCTTTCACTGTGCGAGTCCTTGTTTCTAGGGACAAAGAAGGAAAGTGAGGGGAATTCTCCTTGTGCTATAGTGTGCTTTAAAAAAACATTTTTTCTAGGGACAGAAAACTCTAGGTAGGGAGAGTGTCAGTTTCTTTCACTGTGCGAGTCCTTGTTTCTAGGGACAAAGAAGGAAAGTGAGGGGAATTCTCCTTGTGCTATAGTGTGCTTTAAAAAAACATTTTTTCTAGGGACAGAAAACTCTAGGTAGGGAGAGTGTCAGTTTCTTTCACTGTGCGAGTCCTTGTTTCTAGGGACAAAGAAGGAAAGTGAGGGGAATTCTCCTTGTGCTATAGTGTGCTTTAAAAAAACATTTTTTCTAGGGACAGAAAACTCTAGGTAGGGAGAGTGTCAGTTTCTTTCACTGTGCGAGTCCTTGTTTCTAGGGACAAAGAAGGAAAGTGAGGGGAATTCTCCTTGTGCTATAGTGTGCTTTAAAAAAACATTTTTTCTAGGGACAGAAAACTCTAGGTAGGGAGAGTGTCAGTTTCTTTCACTGTGCGAGTCCTTGTTTCTAGGGACAAAGAAGGAAAGTGAGGGGAATTCTCCTTGTGCTATAGTGTGCTTTAAAAAAACATTTTTTCTAGGGACAGAAAACTCTAGGTAGGGAGAGTGTCAGTTTCTTTCACTGTGCGAGTCCTTGTTTCTAGGGACAAAGAAGGAAAGTGAGGGGAATTCTCCTTGTGCTATAGTGTGCTTTAAAAAAACATTTTTTCTAGGGACAGAAAACTCTAGGTAGGGAGAGTGTCAGTTTCTTTCACTGTGCGAGTCCTTGTTTCTAGGGACAAAGAAGGAAAGTGAGGGGAATTCTCCTTGTGCTATAGTGTGCTTTAAAAAAACATTTTTTCTAGGGACAGAAAACTCTAGGTAGGGAGAGTGTCAGTTTCTTTCACTGTGCGAGTCCTTGTTTCTAGGGACAAAGAAGGAAAGTGAGGGGAATTCTCCTTGTGCTATAGTGTGCTTTAAAAAAACATTTTTTCTAGGGACAGAAAACTCTAGGTAGGGAGAGTGTCAGTTTCTTTCACTGTGCGAGTCCTTGTTTCTAGGGACAAAGAAGGAAAGTGAGGGGAATTCTCCTTGTGCTATAGTGTGCTTTAAAAAAACATTTTTTCTAGGGACAGAAAACTCTAGGTAGGGAGAGTGTCAGTTTCTTTCACTGTGCGAGTCCTTGTTTCTAGGGACAAAGAAGGAAAGTGAGGGGAATTCTCCTTGTGCTATAGTGTGCTTTAAAAAAACATTTTTTCTAGGGACAGAAAACTCTAGGTAGGGAGAGTGTCAGTTTCTTTCACTGTGCGAGTCCTTGTTTCTAGGGACAAAGAAGGAAAGTGAGGGGAATTCTCCTTGTGCTATAGTGTGCTTTAAAAAAACATTTTTTCTAGGGACAGAAAACTCTAGGTAGGGAGAGTGTCAGTTTCTTTCACTGTGCGAGTCCTTGTTTCTAGGGACAAAGAAGGAAAGTGAGGGGAATTCTCCTTGTGCTATAGTGTGCTTTAAAAAAACATTTTTTCTAGGGACAGAAAACTCTAGGTAGGGAGAGTGTCAGTTTCTTTCACTGTGCGAGTCCTTGTTTCTAGGGACAAAGAAGGAAAGTGAGGGGAATTCTCCTTGTGCTATAGTGTGCTTTAAAAAAACATTTTTTCTAGGGACAGAAAACTCTAGGTAGGGAGAGTGTCAGTTTCTTTCACTGTGCGAGTCCTTGTTTCTAGGGACAAAGAAGGAAAGTGAGGGGAATTCTCCTTGTGCTATAGTGTGCTTTAAAAAAACATTTTTTCTAGGGACAGAAAACTCTAGGTAGGGAGAGTGTCAGTTTCTTTCACTGTGCGAGTCCTTGTTTCTAGGGACAAAGAAGGAAAGTGAGGGGAATTCTCCTTGTGCTATAGTGTGCTTTAAAAAAACATTTTTTCTAGGGACAGAAAACTCTAGGTAGGGAGAGTGTCAGTTTCTTTCACTGTGCGAGTCCTTGTTTCTAGGGACAAAGAAGGAAAGTGAGGGGAATTCTCCTTGTGCTATAGTGTGCTTTAAAAAAACATTTTTTCTAGGGACAGAAAACTCTAGGTAGGGAGAGTGTCAGTTTCTTTCACTGTGCGAGTCCTTGTTTCTAGGGACAAAGAAGGAAAGTGAGGGGAATTCTCCTTGTGCTATAGTGTGCTTTAAAAAAACATTTTTTCTAGGGACAGAAAACTCTAGGTAGGGAGAGTGTCAGTTTCTTTCACTGTGCGAGTCCTTGTTTCTAGGGACAAAGAAGGAAAGTGAGGGGAATTCTCCTTGTGCTATAGTGTGCTTTAAAAAAACATTTTTTCTAGGGACAGAAAACTCTAGGTAGGGAGAGTGTCAGTTTCTTTCACTGTGCGAGTCCTTGTTTCTAGGGACAAAGAAGGAAAGTGAGGGGAATTCTCCTTGTGCTATAGTGTGCTAAAGCATTCCTCATCAACCATCTTTGAAATCCTTGTTTTTTGGTCAGTCAGGGAAATTGTCGTTGTGCTATTCTGTGCAAAAGCAATCATCCTCAACCATGTTTAGAAATCCTTAAGTAAAGGGACAGAGAAGGACACCTGAAGGTAGCCCTTATTGCTTTTTTCCCATCTCCCTGCATCCCATCTATTAGAATGTCTGGAAGGCAAACAAGGAGAGGCAGACAGTCAGGAGGCAATAAAAGAGGGCAAGCAGGCTCTGTGTCTGGGGGCAACAGTGCTGGTCGTGGACGCGGTGCATTGTCATCAGCACATGGCCATGGGACACGCTTGTCCTTCTTTTCGGCAGCTGGACATGTTGAGCCACATCATGCCGAAGACTTGGTAGAGTGGATGACCAAGCCCTCCTCCTCCTCCTCATCCTCTCTCACCCAGGCTCAGGGTACTGGCAAAGCAGCTGCCAAAGCGTCCTCTTCCCTGGTATCAATGTCAGACTCATCATCAGTCACTCCTTCCCTAGACCCACCATGTCCTCCTCCTGAGGAGTCCCCCGAACTGTTTGAGCACAGTGTTGGGTACATGCTCCAGGAGGATGCCCAGCGTTTCGAAGGGTCTGATGATGAAACCCAGCTACAGGAAGGCAGTAGCGTGAGAGCAGACAGAGGGGATGCTCAAGAAGGACACCAATCTGGCAGTCATGTTCCAGCAGCTGCAGCATACTGCCAGATTGGCTCCAGTGATGAGGAGGGAGGGGATAATGAGGTCACTGACTCCACGTGGGTGCCTAATAGGAGAGAGGAGGAGGAGGAGGATGAGGAGGAGGCACATCTCCAACGAGGCAGGATGCCCTTTGGTGGCCAGCGTAAGGGCAGTACACCGACGGAATCACACCGCAGAGCTCCGCCTGTGCAGGGCGCTGCCTCTGCCCGTCATTCAAAAAGTTCCTTGGTGTGGGCCTTTTTTGAGGCTAGTGCATCAGATCGCACAGCTGCTGTTTGCAACATATGTCTCAAGCGTATATCGCGTGGCCAAAACATCAGCCGCTTGGGTACCACATGCCTGACCAGACATATGTTGACCTGCCATGCAGCTCGTTGGCAAGCCTACCTCAAAGACCCACACCAAAGAACAAAGCGGACCTCTCCTTGCACCGCATCAGCTGGGATCTCCAACCCCACTATAACTTCAGTCCTCTCTGAAACATGCACTGAGAGGAATGAAGGTGTAGAATTAGGTGTGTCACAGCCAAGTACTTGCGGCCACTCTGCTAGCAGTACACCGACGTCCGATTCTAGCAGGCAAATTTCCCTGCCCCAGCTGCTGGACCGTCGAAAGAAGTTCACTCCCAGCCATCCACATGCCCAGCGGTTGAATGCTAGCTTGGCTAAATTGCTAGCGCTTCAACTGCTGCCTTTTCAGTTGGTAGACTCGGCCCCCTTCCGTGAGTTTGTGCAATGTGCGGTTCCTCAGTGGCAGGTTCCCAAACGCCACTTTTTCTCACGGAAGGCTATTCCGGCTCTCTACCGGCATGTGGAAGGCAATGTCTTGGCCTCGCTGGACAGGGCGGTCAGCGGTAAGGTGCATATTACCGCTGACTCATGGTCCAGCAGGCATGGACAGGGACGTTACCTTTCTTTCACGGCCCATTGGGTCACTCTTTTGGCAGCTGGGAAGGATGCAGGACAAGGTGCAGTAGTGTTGGAGGTTGTTCCACCGCCACGCCTCCAAAATGCTACTACTGGTTGTGACACACCTCTCTCCTCCACCCCCTCCTCTTCTTCTTCCTCCATGGCCTCTTCCTGTGGTTTGTCCTATGAACCAGCGGTGCTCCGTAGCCGTTCACGGGGCTACGCAAGTACGCAGGCAAAAAGATGCCATGCCGTGCTTGCGCTGGTGTGTTTGGGGGACAGAAGCCACACTGGGGCAGAGGTCCTGTCTGCTCTGCAGGGCCAGGCCGAGAGGTGGTTGACGCCACGCCAGCTTAAGCCAGGAATGGTGGTTTGCGACAATGGCACCAACCTCCTCTTCGCCCTCCGACAGGGACAACTGACCCATGTGCCCTGTGTGGCTCACGTCCTTAACCTGGTGGTGCAGCGGTTCTTGGGCAGGTACCCGGGCTTACAGGATGTCCTGAGGCAGGCCAGGAAAGTCTGTGTGCATTTCCGCAGATCTTATAATGCCAGTGCTCGCCTGGCTGAGCTGCAAAAGGAGTTGAACCTGCCCAAGAACCGCCTTATATGTGACATGCCCACCAGGTGGAACTCAACGTTGGCCATGCTGCAGCGGCTGCACACGCAGCAGAGGGCCATCAATGAGTACCTGTGCGACTACGGCACCAGGACAGGGTCAGGGGAGCTTGGTTTTTTTTCTCCACGCCAGTGGGGCATGATCAGGGATGCATGCACTGTCCTGGCACCATTTGAGGAGGCCACGAGGATGGTGAGCAGTGACAGTGCATGCATCAGTGACACTGTACCTCTTGTCCACCTGTTGGAGCACACGCTGCGTGGAATAATGGACAGGGCACTTGAGGCAGAACAGAGGCAGGAAAAGGAGGACTTCCTTGCCTCTCAAGGCCCCCTTTACCCAGACAGTGTTCCTTCTGTCCCACCCATCGCACAGGAAGAGGAGGAGGAGGAGGAGGAGGATTGTGTCAGCATGGAGGTGGAGGCTGGCACTCAGCATCATCAGCAGCAGTCTTTTAGGGATGATTTACAGTCCCAAGAAACCAGTGGACTTGTACGTGGCTGGGAGGAGGTGGCTGCGGATCATGTCGTCCTTAGTGACCCAGAGGACTCCGGAGCGAATGCCTCAGCAAACCTACGCTGCATGGCCTCCCTGATCCTGCAAAGTCTGCGGAAGGATCCTCGTATTCTTCGGATCAAGGAGAGGGACCATTACTGGCTGGCCACTCTCCTTGATCCACGGTACAAGGGTAAGGTTGCGGACCTTATGTTACCTTCGCAGAGGGAGCAGAGGATGAGACAACTCCGGGAGGCCTTGCAGAAAGGTCTGTGCAACGCGTTCCCAGAGACTGGGAGGTTACAAACTCCTGGTCCTGGACAACGAGTTGCTGAGGCTTCGGCCAGTCAAAGAAGGAGCGGTGGGGAAGGTGGCCGTCTGACCGATGCGTTCAGACAATTCTTTAGTCCGCAGCCCCAAAGTATGATCGGTTCCAGCAACCATCGCCAGCGTCTGATAAACATGGTGCAGGAATATCTAGGGGCAAGGTCAGACTTGGACACCTTCCCCACCGAAAATCCTCTGGCTTACTGGGTCTTGAGGATGGATCACTGGCCAGAGCTTGCACAGTATGCAATTGAGCTACTGGCCTGTCCTGCATCCAGCGTTCTTTCGGAACGCACATTCAGTGCTGCTGGAGGATTTGTCACGGATCACAGGGTGCGCCTGTCCACCGACTCGGTTGATCGACTGACTTTCATCAAGATGAACCAGTCTTGGATCACCACCAGCTACCACACACCTGATGCTGATATAACAGACTAATTGATTTTAACATGTCACATCCCTTCAAGACTGATGCTGATGCTGAGTGCCTGTGCTGTTATGTTGACTGGCTATCCTCCTCCTCCGAGTCCTCAATGATACGATTGATGATGATAGCTTGGAAGATCATTTTTGTTTATGGGTGCCGCCACCAGTGGCTAAGGCCCAATTTTTCAGCCCCTGTTTTACAGGGGCGTGTAATTACAATTTTTTTAGCAATAATTTGCCATAGGGCTCATTGCTGTGCTCCAAGTACAGTATCTGTGAGGGGTTGGAGTGTTGTGGCACCAGTGCCTAAGGCCCAATTTTTCAGCCCCTGTTTAAAAGGGGCGTGTCATTACAATTTTTGAAGCAATACTTTGCAACAGGGCTCATTGCTGTGCTCCAAGTACAGTATCTGTGAGGGGTTGTAGTGTTGTGCCACCAGTGCCTAAGGCCCAATTTTTCAGCCCCTGTTTAACAGGGGCGTGTCATTACAATTTTTGAAGCAATACTTTGCAACAGGGCTCATTGCTGTGCTCCAAGTACAGTATCTGTGAGGGGTTGTAGTGTTGTGCCACCAGTGCCTAAGGCCCAATTTTTCAGCCCCTGTTTAACAGGGGCGTGTCATTACAATTTTTGAAGCAATACTTTGCAACAGGGCTCATTGCTGTGCTCCAAGTACAGTATCTGTGAGGGGTTGTAGTGTTGTGCCACCAGTGCCTAAGGCCCAATTTTTCAGCCCCTGTTTAACAGGGGCGTGTCATTACAATTTTTGAAGCAATACTTTGCAACAGGGCTCATTGCTGTGCTCCAAGTACAGTATCTGTGAGGGGTTGTAGTGTTGTGCCACCAGTGCCTAAGGCCAAATTTTTCAGCCCCTGTTCAACAGGGGCATGCAATTACAATTCTTGATCTAATAATTCACAGCAGGGCCCATTGCTGCACCCACCAAGAGTAACTCTGAGGGCTTACAGTGTTGTGGCAACGCCACCACCACCACAAAAAGGCCCAATTTTTCAGCCCCTGTTCAAAAGGGGCATGTAATTACAATTCTTGATCTAATAATTCACAGCAGGGCCCATTCCTGCACCCACCAAGAGTAACTCTGAGGGCTTACAGTGTTGTGGCAACACCACCACCACCACCACCACCACGAAAGGCCCAATTTTTCAGCCCCTGTTCAACAGGGGCATGCAATTACAATTCTTGATCTAATAATTCACAGCAGGGCCCATTGCTGCACCCACCAAGAGTAACTGTCAGGGCTTACAGTGTTGTGGCACCAGCACCACCATCAAAGGCCCAATTTTTACTACCACTGTTCAACAATTATATGTAATTAAAATTCCTGATATAATAGTTGACAGCAGGGCGTTCCAGCACCAACCAAGAGTAACTGTGAGTGCTTACAGTGTTGTGCCAACACCAACAACTAAGGGGCCTATTTCTGCAGAGTATATACGGCAGGTCCCTACTTTCAAACATCCAACTTACAAACGACTCCTACTTGCAAACGCAAGAAGACAACAGGAAGTGAGAGGAAATCTACCACTAGGAAGGAAAATTCTCTCCTGTAAGAATAAATATGGGAGAAAGGTGTCTCCTCTGTACTGATGCTTTATCAGCAATCCTTGTTTCAAGAAAAACACCACATTTCAAAAACAGTTGTCATTGGGACGGAAAGTGAGGTGAAATGTTCTGAACAGGGGCACAGACAGCAAAACAAATGTTACAGGGGTGATAACCCTTACCTATGTTTTCCAAAAAGTTTAAAAATAGATTTTTGGGCTGGAGCTACACTTCAACAATGTACCTGTTCAAAATTACAAACACATTCTACATAAGAACAAACCTACAGTCCCTGTCTTGTATGCACCGCCTGTATACGGCTGTTCAGAGTATATAGGGCCTTTTTTATTTTATGTGCGGGGTTCCCCTTAATATCCATACAAGACCCAAAGGGGCTGGTAATGGGCTGGGGTAGGGGTGGGGGTCATGGGGTAGCTATGCCATTTTTCTTAAAGATTTTCATCCATATTACCGGGACCAGACATTACATTAAAGCCGCAAGCAGTTTTAAATGGCTTTTTTTTCCTTTAGAAGTGTCATTTTGTGCAGGGACAGTTCTAAACACGGGAAACACGTGGCACTTCACAGGCATACTTTAGACACCCCCCAGGTACGATATTTAAAGGAATATTTGACTTTTTTTTTTTCACTTTATGCATCATTAAAATGACTGCTCCCGAAAAACGACCGTTTTTAAAACTTCTTTTTGCATTGATACATGTCCCCTGGTGCAGAACCCGGGTTCCCAAACCCTTTTTAGGACAATAACATGCATAATAGTTGTTATAATTAGCACTTTAGAATTCGAACGTTCACATCCATTGTATTTAATAGGGTTCTAATGTTCGTACGAACTTTCGGTCCGTTCGCGGGTTCTGGTGCGAACCGAACTCGGGGGTGTTCGGCTCATCACTAATCCCCAGTAGACATAGGTGGGTCCCTTGTAACACGGGCCGAGGGTAACTGCATTCTGTCCCATCCCTTCTGGTGGAAGATTTCGTCTATCTCCCCATCATCGCCATTGTCAGACAATGAATCCAGGTCAGAGGTGTCGTAGCACTCCGCGGGCAGATAATTCCCAGTGACGGAACTATCCCCCTTGACGGCCTCTACCGACTGTGGACTACCGCCACTTTCAACCACACAGACAGTCCCAACCCCTGGCTCACCTGGGCCTTTTGAAGAACAGGGATGTCCAGGACTTTTCCTACCGGAGCCATCCAGGCCAGGCAAGCAGTGGGGGCGAAGCTCTTCCACGACCACACAAGGCCATCACTAGGCCGACTTTTCTCTTCGGTGGCCGGAGCAGGGAGCTCTGGCCACCAAAGAGAAAAGTCGGCTTCAGCTGGACCACCAGTCCCGAACAGCTGGGACAGATCACACCGAGGGCTTCCATGTCTCTACAGGTAAAGAGAGCCAATCGCCCCCCTTAGTCTTATCCCCGTATCCATGATCGGAGCAGCTAGAGAAGACATATCCGCGAAGGAAGGAACGGAAATCCACGGAGCACTTGAAGCCATCCTCTCTCTTTGCTGCTCCATTGCGCACTGACCCACCCGCACCGGAATCTCCACGTGCGTACGTCCACGTGGCCGGACTCCTCCCACGTTCTGCACTTGTTTGCAGGCTTTTCCCTTGCCCCGCCCACGAACTACGCAGTTGTGAGTTGCCTCGTGGAGCGTTGGCCAATATGGCCGACCTTCTCGGAACTCCTCCGGGCAGCAAAGTTCAAATTCAGACACCATACACATATCCCGGATACGATGCCCCCACGTGTAGCGGCCTCACCCCTCTCCCTTGCTTTATCGGTTATATGGCTGTTGTCTAGGGGTACCTGGGAGAGAGAGATGATACACACCATGGCCCATGTCCTCCGTAACTAGGAGGTGAAGGCCAGAGATTGGGCTTTTGTGTAGGTGTCCTAGAGCCAAGTCCAGTCCTTCGTCCCTGGCTCCTTTGCTTAGTAACCCAAGTTCCATACAGTGAGTAGGTACAACTCAGTTTTATTCTTCTTGCCAAGCAATAAAACAGTCTTTCTCCTTTTGAATAATGGGGGGACAGATCGAAGCACAATCCTTTCCCTTCTTGCTGCTTCCCACTGTGCTGTCACCAGTGGTGAATAGTCACTGCCACTGACTAGGTAATTTTAGAACGTGAATTTACCTTCGCTCACTTTGCCCCTGTCAGAGGAAGAAATCCGTCCAAGGGAGAAGTGGAGGCCTCTCCATCACCAGTGATGCTGCACCGGACTCTTCGGAGAAGTTACTGCGCACCAGTCCTCACGAACTCAGAGACGGGCACCCAAGGCATTAGGGCCCCCTCGGATTCCTCCACCCTCGCGGAACTCAGTCAAAGGTACTGAGCCCCAGGTATCCGCCATAGTACCTCACCCCAGGCTAAAGGTGCCTGAGATGGACTCCATCTCCGCTCCAGCTAGGCCAAGGGCGCCTAGGCCTGGAACACCGGAACACCAGCACCCAAGCTGAAGGTGCCTGGGTGCGGCCACGTCCTCCGACTCTCTCCCCAAAATCAGGGCCACCGCTGCTTTTATGACCTCTCCCTTTGCATCACAGCGGGTTCCCCGCCCCGCTGTACCAGCTCCAGGGGAGGACAAAAAGGCACAGTTTGCGGTGTGAGTTCAACTCCGGCCCAAGGCAACAGCGCCACCCAGGGGCCCCAAGGAACCTCACACCACCAGAGTCCTCATATAATTCAAATACCCGCTACACTTTTATGGATTAAAAAATCCAAAACTAAAAAAGAAAAAAGAAAAGAAAGGACAAAGGTCCCTATAAAATAACAGAACTTTTATAAATCGCATGGCTGGCAAGCAACAATAGAGAGTGATAATATTGGGGACATGACAAAAGGACCCTGGCCAGGACCCAATGGTATGTATATATATCTCGGTACCCCTGCAGCATATGAAGGCAAAATCAGAGGAAACCAAAATCAGTTATCACCTACAAGCTGCAACTTGCATGTTATATTTCAGAAATGACATTTTGGAAAAGGACACTGTGCAGGCGTGAGGGCTTATCGTAATAGTGGGAAACATCCCATTCAAAGTTTAAACCGGCCGGTATTCTCGTATCCAATGAGAAAATCCAAAAGAACTCACGCCTGCACAGTATCCTGAACCTGTCTCCTCCTCTTATGCCCCATACACACGATCGTTTTTCATGCCGTTAAAAATGCCATTTTTAAAAATGGGCATTAAAACCGATCGTGTGTATGCTCCAGAGCATTTTTAACGACGTGAAAAATGGCCATTAAAAATTTCGAACATGCTCTATTTTTTCACGTCGTTTTTCATGTTGTTTTTTTTAATGACGTGAAAAACGATAGTGTGTATGCTTTCACGAGGAGAAAAAAAACGCGCATGCTCAGAATCAAGTATGAGACGGGAGCGCTCGTTCTGGTAAAACTAGAGTTTGTAATGGAGATAGCACATTCGTCACGCTGTAACGGACTGAAAAGCACGAGGCTGAAAAGCGCAAATCGTCTCTCACCAAACTTTTACTAACACGCGGTAACACGAAATTAGCAAAAGCGTCCCAAAGGGTGGCGTCATTAGAACGGAACTTCCCCTTTATAGTGCCGTCGTACGTGTTGTACGTCACTGCGCTTTGCTTGAACGTTTTTTTAAAATGATCGTGTGTACGCAAGACAGGCTTGAGAGGAAACATGAAAAAAAACGACCTGAAAAACGTTGGTTTAAAAAATGGCATGAAAAATGATTGTGTGTACGCCGCATAAGGCTCGATTCACACCTATGCATGTTGCTTTTGAGCGTTTTTGCCTTGCTTTTTGCAGTGCTTGCCGCGTTTTTCAACAATCGTTTTTACAGCGTTTTTACCGCGATTTGCGTTTTGCGTTTTTTTTTTTTATATTTCTTTTTTTCAGGGCCCTCACTGGGACCACTTCTGGGACTACTTCTAGGACCGAATGTTCTTCCCTTGGGTCGGGTTCCAACATGACAAAAGGACCAGGCTGCTCCCAAGTGAGTTTGACTTCTTTTTTTTTATACATTAATTTTTAATTAAGGCGCATTGTAAAGTGCCTGTGAGCGTCAGAAATACCACGGATGGTCCCATGGAAATCCCAGCTAGGCTGTTACTGGGCCGAGTGAGCCCAGCTACCCCAGTTGCTTCGCCAGATGTGGAGAAGACAGATGGAGAAAGTACTGTATGGGAGAAAATTTCCATGGAGAATCCAAATCTGCCCAGGGCTTGGAAGGAGAGAGCCAAGGCCCAGTTGGCCAGGTGGGAAAGGATCTTTTCCCAAGACGAGTTCGATGTGGGGTGTGCTAGGAGTGCCACCCATCGGGTCAGCCTCCAGGAAGACAAACCCTTCAGGGAAAGGTTTAGGCGGGTTCCGTTAGCAGACCTCGAAGACTTGAGGGAACAGCTCGCCGAGCTCAAGCGAACAGGGGTGATTCAAGAATCTAGAAGTCCCTATGCCTCCCCTATAGTGGTGGTCCGGAAGAAGAATGGATCACTGAGGCTGTGCATAGACTATAGGACCCTCAACAGGAGAACCATACCGGACCAGTATACCACTCCAAGGATAGAGGATGCCCTACAGAGCTTGTCTGGAGCCAAGTGGTTCAGTGTTATGGACCTCAAGAGCGGGTACTATCAGATCCCTATGCATCCAGAAGACAAAGAGAAGACGGCTTTCATAACCCCAGTGGGGTTCTTTGAATTTAACCGGATGCCTCAAGGTCTGTCTGGAGCTCCAGCCACCTTCCAATGTCTCATGGAGAAGACTGTGGGAGACATGAACCTCATCGAAGTCCTCGTATACTTGGATGACATTATTGTCTTCGGAAGAACCTTGGAAGAGCATGAGGAGAGACTGGAGAAAGTTTTGAAGAGACTGAGTGAGGAAGGACTCAAGCTCTCACCTGAAAAGTGCCAATTCTATCAGTCATCAGTCAACTATCTGGGGCATATAGTGTCTGAAGATGGGGTAGCCACAGACCCCGAAAAATTGAAGGCAGTCACCTCCTGGCCTAGGCCCACCACGGTGACGGAGCTCAGATCCTTTCTGGGGTTCTGTTCCTATTACAGGAGGTTTGTGGAGGGGTTTGCTCGGATAGCCAGGCCTCTGAATGAGCTGCTAAAGACGGAGGGGGAAGAGGATGACACAGGCCCCAGAAAGCCAGGGGAGTCAGTCAAGGACCAGTGGAACGAGAAGTGTGAGAATGCCTTTCAGATGTTGAAGAAGACATTAACCACTGCCCCTGTCCTGGCCTACGCAGACCCTAAGAAGCCTTTTGAACTTCATGTAGATGCCAGTCATGATGGTTTGGGAGGAGTGCTGTACCAGGAGCATGAAGAGCAACTGAGGCCTGTTGCGTATGTGAGCAGAAGTCTGACTCCCTCCGAAAAGAACTATCCTACCCATAAGTTGGAGTTCCTGGCCCTTAAGTGGGCGGTAGTTGACAAACTCAGAGAATATTTATATGGGGCGGAATTCACAGTGAAAACAGACAACAACCCCCTCACCTATCTCTTCACCACAGCAAAGTTGGATGCCACAGGACATAGGTGGCTGGCGGCACTGTCCACCTTCGATTTCGGCCTAAAGTACAGACCTGGGGCTGGAAACCGAGATGCAGACGCTTTGTCTAGAAGATCTCACGTCCCCATTTGCAGTACAGAAGACTGGGCCCAAGTGGCACCCGACGGGGTGCGTGCCCTCTGTCAAGGGGCTGAACTTCAAGCCAGTGGCGGCTCAAGAGCAGAAGAGATAGGGGTTACCATAGTAGGAGTTCCCAAGCAATACTGTGGAGTAACCCAACTGGGGGAAGATAACTTACCAAGACTGTCCAAGAAGGAGCTGAGATCCGACCAGTTGGAAGACCCTATGGGGAGATTGGTCCTAGAGGCCCTGGAGAATCAGGACCCGAATAGGCTCTCACGCCACCCTTCAAAGGAAGCTCGCCTGTTGAGGAAAGAGTGGGACAAGTTACAGGTGCATCAGGGAGTGGTCTACCGAAGGGGCCCCTCTGATGACCTAGAAGACAAATGGCAGCTGTTCTTGCCGGAGAAGTACAGAGAGACAGTCTTGGTTGCCCTGCATGACAACCATGGCCACCTAGGGGCGGAAAGGACTTTCCAACTCGTTAGGGACCGTTTCTATTGGCCCTGCATGAGGGCTGAAGTTGAAGAATACTGCCACTCATGTGCACGATGCATCCAGAGAAAGACTTTGCCCCATCAAGCTGCCCCAATGGGCCATCTACAAAGTCAAAGCCCGCTTGATCTGGTATGCATTGATTTTCTCTGCCTCGAACCCGACCTGAGTGGACTAGGAAATGTTCTGGTAGTAACCGACCATTTCACCCGGTATGCCCAGGCCTTCCCAACCAAAGACCAGAAGGCCTCCACTGTGGCCAAGGTACTTATGGAGAAATACTTCATACACTATGGGCTACCACAACGGCTCCATTCAGACCAAGGAAGGAATTTTGAAAGTCGACTGATACGAAAGCTCCTGGATACCTTGGGGATTAAGAAGACAAGGACTACCCCCTATCATCCACAAGGTGATGCTCAGCCGGAGAGGTTCAACCGAACCCTGCTCAACATGCTGGGAACTTTAAGCGGTGAAAAGAAGCAACATTGGAGTAACCACATAGCGGCCCTTGTGCATGCATACAATAGCACTATCAGCGACGCTACAGGATACTCACCCTATAGACTCATGTTCGGGAGAGAAGCAAGACTGCCAGTGGATCTGGCCTTTGGCACCTCCATAGACCATTGTTCTGCTGCTTCCCACAAGGGATATGTCGATAGACTCAGACGTAATTTGAAAGTGGCCTATGAACAGGCCCAGGCGGCCTCAGAGCAAAGAGGAGCATGCAACAAGAGAAATTTTGATCTAAAGGTTAGAATCCAAGATCTGCAACCAGGAGACAGAGTGTTGCTGCGGAACTTGGGAATCCCTGGAAAACACAAGCTTGCAGACAGATGGAGACCTGAACCTTATGTTGTTTGCAAAAGACTACCGGGCCTACCCGTTTACAGACTTAAACCAGAAGGGAAGTTGGGGACTTTGAAGACCTGGCATCGGAACCACCTACTCCCACTAGCTGAGGCGGTTCGGATACCCCCTATGTTGGATTCCCCTGGACCAACGTCCATTATGGACACTCCTAGACCAAACACTCGGTCTCAGACCCCTCGAACCGAGGATACCGAAGACTCAGAGATAAGTGAAGATGAGGGAGAGGAACTTAGTTGGCTTTGGCCTTCCCAGGCCCCGGCAACTTCAGCTATTGATCTTCCACCTGACGAAGATACCAAAGATCAAACACTGAATGCAGAAGCTACAGAGTTCATCCCGTCCAGTCCTTGGTCAGATGCTTGGGAAAGTGCTTGTGACTTACCACCTGAAGAAGATCCAAGGGAGTCCCTGTACCTCCCTGCCCCGGAGTCCAGTGCTCCTGAACCAGAAGTAAATTCTAAGTCAGTTACAGAAGAAGAACCTGTTTCAAAAGAAAGTCCAAGAGGACAGAGGAAGCGAAGAGCCATAAAACCTCCCAGGAGATTAACCTACCCACAAATGGGGAGGAGTGCTGAAGACACTGTGGTCACTGCCAGAAGGAGTATGGAGAACCCTGACTCTCCCACTGTTCATTTGGTGGGAGGCAACCCCAACTGAGGCCTCGTACACACGACCGATTTTCTCGGCAAGAACCAGCACGCGGCTATCGGATTTCTCGTCGAGAAAACCGACAAGTAACCTCGACGAGAAAATAGAGAACCTGCTCTCTATTTTCTCGTCGAGATTCTCGTCTGCATGTTTCTCGACGAGAAAAGTGAGTGTGTGTACACTTACCTGTCCTCCCGGACGCCCGCGCATGTTCGAAATGAATTTGACGCATGCGCGGTAGCTTCCTAGGCATACGTAGGGTATACCAAGATGGCGGCGACAGCATCGAATGTGACGAGCGCATGCTCGTCGTAGTCGATGACGTCACCGCGTACGCTCCATTCAAAGAACCGCGGGTTCTTTGAAACGAGCGTGTGTACACTCGGCCGGGACAAGTTTCTTGTCCAAGAATCTCGTCGAAAAAAACAACATGTTTTTTTCAACGAGAATCTCGGCCGTGTGTACGAGGCCTCACTCTCTGGCACAGTTAGACAGGATACTGATGATAGTGTGTCCTGTGGGCAGGGGAGTTCGCTACCTTGGTTTTGGTGGGAATTTCCTCTGCCGACATCATATGAAACTTTGATTGATGTTGAACGTTCTGTAATTTAAGGTTATGTTATCTTTGGGGACCAAAGAGTTTAAGTGGGGGGAGTGTGTAGCGGGGTCTCCTTTAAGGACCCGGAACTACGTTACCCAGAACCCCATCCGGCCTCAGGGTGAAAGTTTCCACCGCAGAGACTCATGGGAGGGGCTATTTAAGGAAGAGGGGAGGCGGAGCTCGGCCTCTTTGGACACGGCGCTGCAAGCAACCAGTCTTCCTGTGCGGATCTGCTGCAGTGCAAGGCCCGAAGCCTGGGGCCTTGCGTGACTTCCGAAGAGCCTTCCACCCCACTGCGGAGCCTGGGTGGATCCTGTCTTGTCGAGTGAGGACATCAGTTGGATCGGGGACCCGATCGTTGCAGACGCTGTGTGCGGATACACAGCAGGTGGAAGTCCCGGACTGGGTTCGCGTCCGGAGTGGTGAGCGGGCACCTGCCCAGACCAATAGACTGTGTCGTGTTCAGGCCGATAGAACTGCATAGGCCCACAGTTCGTTTATCTGCAGTTCCACGGGGGGACCGGTAGCAGAACAGAGTTGAAGTGTCCCCCCCCCCAGTATAGTTGTTCCAAGTTACTGCCTGTTGTGGATTACAAACTAGAATTTCATCAAGTGCACCACCGAAAGCTGGCATGCGAAGAAATCCTTATAGGAAGTGACTGAGATTTACTCCATGTCAGGCCTGACTCGGGTGGGGAGATAGTATATTGTTTAGTGCGCCATAGGGCGCGCACACCATAATAGCTACGCGTGGTGTAGTACCGCGCAGTGCCATTATAGTGTGCTGAATTGATGCCAGTTGCATGTGTGATGTTATACCTATGCTATTTACTATAAGAGTAAAACCGTTATAATCAATCTCTCGCCTTAGTGTGTTGTCTTACTGCTGAGAGATTAATTCATGCAATACAATTGAATGTGGTATAAGTATAGCCCTAGACTAACTGTGCCAGCGGGGGTCGAGTAAGATTGCCAGGGGTTGGCGGTACTGCACACAGGGCCCGAAAACAAACCAGCGGCTCTCTTAACTGGGGGGTAGCGCTACACACATTTAGATATACAGCATAATACAACACAATACGAGTCTGATTAATCAATCAACATAGTAGTTTTTCATCCACAGTTAGTATATATATTGTGAAGGACTAGCATCAAGTGTAGAGCTTGAAGGACACCGCCACTCGCTGGTTCTTCTTTTTAAGGGTTGTTTGCCCATTTTTATTAAAAGAAGTTCAAAACAAAATCAAAAGGTTTTCCCTCGCAGGGGTTTCAGTACTCCTTTTCAACAACAAAATGACATTCAGCCTCCTGGCTTATACATACAGCAGTGCTGCTCAGGCCTTCCACTTCAGGCTCTTGTCTGTCTCCTATAGACTATTCCATCTGCAACACCATCCATTTGGATAGCAGCCCCTTGCTGCTCTGACCCTCAGACCTGGGTCTCTGGCTTCCACTGTGCACACAAGCACTCTCTGACTTCTCCAGTGCACACTTGCACTCTATGGCTTCCCCAGTGCACACCTGCACTCGTCGGGAGGGTGGGGCCCAGAATGCTGGTCCTGATTCTACTATCAGGCCCACACACACCTGAACAATCAGTGTGCAGTTGAGTCTCAAAACCCGGATCCAGGACTGGGGATTTCATCCCACCCGGATCTCTAAGAAATCCCCAAGCTCCGGGTCCCAAAGTGGATTTTAGTAAATCATGAGGAAACTGAAAAGCCAGTTTCCTCCCAAACAAGCAAATACCCTGGAGCCCCTCAACCTGCCTGGTTGAGAATCCTGTATTCATACACTGGTGGGGTACCACACTACCACAATATACAAAAACAATAATAATAAAGTTAATTATAATAATAAAAAAATAAAAAATAATAAAAAATCTATCACTAAATATTACAACATAGGAACATGCTATGGCAATCAAGATTAAGAACGATAAATTGATTGATTGAATACACAAACATATTCATACAAAAATAAAAAACAAAAAAATATAAGGATGTTGGAGTTTGTATTGATTACTTAAACTTGGTATTGTATGGCTTGGAACGTGCACTTTTAACTAATTCACCTATAGTGTCGTCCTGACTATTGATTCCACTACCCAATATACGTCACGATATATATATACACACATATCCTTCTTGTTTTTCGTTCATATGTTCAGTTTCACTTTTACAAGGGGTTAAAATTATTCATGTAAATCTCCTTATGCTTCATTATTCTCACGTCCAGAGGCGTTGCTGGGGGGGTGCGGGGGGTGCGGTCCGCACCCGGGTGACACCCACTAGAGGGGTGACACCCTCTCTGCTCTCCCGAGGGAGAGGAAAGTCAAAGCCCTGGTATTTTTTTTTTTTACAGTCCGCAGCCCGCTGAAACACCTCCAGCGCTGCGGCCGCGCCTGGTGTGTGTCCTCCTTCTCTTCTTCCTCCTCCCTACCCTACTGAGCCAGCGAGCCCCAGCCTGTCACATCTCACGCTGGCAGTGCAGACATGATAATGTGACGTCACTTACTCCACACACGCGGCTGCACGCTGTGTGTGACGATACCCTCCTCTCCTCTCCAGACTCCAGACTCCAGCTGCCGCCGGCGCCCAGGTCCAGAACAGCCGACTGGTGTGAGTACAGGAAGGGTGACATGAGCTTGCGAGGGGGGGGGTGTCCCAGCCCAAGGTGAGGTTGCTGTGCAAGGTGGTCACTCTGCTAGACACAGCTATAGATAATATATATATGTCCAGCCACCCCCTCCCCCCACCAGACCAGCTCACTCAGCTACTGAACTCTGCACCCTGTACCCACCTGCACTCTGCACCCTGTACCCACCTGCACTCTGCACCCCTCTGCACCCTCCTGCACTCTGCACCCACCTGCACCCTGTACCCACCTGCACCCTGTACCCACCTGCACTCTGCACCCTGTACCCACCTGCACTCTGCACCCACCTGCACTCTGCACCCACCTGCACCCTGTACCCACCTGCACTCTGCACCCTGTACCCACCTGCACTCTGCACCCACCTGCACCCTGGACCCACCTGCACTCTGCACCCCTCTGCACCCTCCTGCACTCTGCACCCTGTACCCACCTGCACCCTGTACCCACCTGCACTCTGCATCCTGTACCCACCTGCACTCTGCACCCACCTGCACTCTGCACCCACCTGCACCCGGTACCCACCTGCACTCTGCACCCACCCGCACTCTGCACCCACCTGCACTCTGCACCCTGTACCCACCTGCACCCTGTACCCACCTGCACTCTGCACCCTGTACCCACCTGCACCCTGTAACCACTTGCACTCTGCACCCTGTATCCACTTGCACTCTGCACCCTGTACCCACCTGCACTCTGCACCCTGTACCCACCTGCATCTGCACCCACCTGCACTCTGCACCCTGCACCCACCTGAACGCTGCACCCTGCACCCTGAACTCTGCACTCTGTATGTAGCACCCTCATTTAATGACCCTTTAGGACCCTCCCACACCCAGTTGCTGTGGCACGTTCAACCTGAGAAGAAGGCCCTGGGTGACACTATTAATTAACAATGCGGCAGGCTGGGGGGACGGAGACGTGAGAGGCACGTAATGCCCTACTGCTTTTGTCCTGCTGGAGGGGGGAGGGGGGGTGACACCATTTTTCACCGCACCGGGTGACACCAACCCTAGTGACGCCACTGCTCACGTCAATCAGTTATTATACATATAGTTGTTCTTTGCCACATATATTACATTTATATGAATTATATACACATTTTTTCTGTTCCAATTTATTATTTATTATTTATATTCCTAATTTTGGTGTTTATCTTTAGTGTTCACCACATTTCACACATTATTATACCACACCTTATTATTGTTCACACCACATTTTACACATATATACATATATATATATCTTTTATATATGTTTTTTCTTTTTCATTGATTGCGTTTGTTTGAGAAGGATTCCTTTTTTTCATATCACAGTGGTTGGTGGACCACACCCTCCTCTCTCACTTGAATCACCTCATTCACAGCCAATCACTGAATCATTACTTTCACTTGGTGTTGGATCACATGACCCTTCTCTTATGCCTCGTACACACGATCGTTTTTCATGCTGTTAAAACTGCCATTTTAAAAAATGGCCCTGAAAAATGATCGTGTGTATGCTCCAGAGCATTTTTAACGACGTGAAAAACGGCCATTAAAAATTCCGGACATGCTCTCTTTTTTCACATCGTTTTTCATGTCGTTTTTTTTAACGACGTGAAAAACGATAGTGTGTATGCTTTCACGACGTGAAAAAAAACGCGCATGCTCAGAAGCAACTATGAGACGGGAGCGCTCGTTTTGGTAAAGCTAATGTTGGAAATGGAGATGGCACATTCGTCACGGTGGAATTAATAGCATCGTTTTAATGCTGCGCATTCCGTTCTTCTTTTGATAATGCTTTAAAATTACCCTCTTTTGATAATGACATTGAGAGTTATGCCAAACTTGTTTCTAAAGTAATTCCAAATTGCTCTAATGATTATAAAATATTATTTATAAGCTGCACCTCCCTCCTAAATAATACTAATAATAATAAAATAATGTAATTCTCCTTTTTTCTTTAAATTTTATTTTACTATTGTTTTTTTTTTTTGTGGCCTTTTTTTTATTATTTTGGCTTAAATTATTCTTGTGTAAAGTTATCACAACAACCTTCCAAATGTGTCTCATTTGGCCTCAGGGAGGTTTGTGTCCCCTGATAATAACAATAATATAATTTGAGATGTCCATGCCTGCTCCCTAGCAAGCTCTCTTTTGAAATACAAATCACATAGTCAAGTATTTTAAGGGCACTAAATTTTTTTTTATTTCAGAACATTAACAAATTAAAGTGAAAGGCAGCACTGGAGAGCCTGCTTGCATTTGTGCATCCCTTTGACCCCACAACAACCATCCAAGATGTCCAAACCAAAATAGAGATTAGATCCCCAAAAAAAGGAGCCCAATCTTGTCTTGAGCTCCCAGAGGTCAGGAGCCACAGCAGATAAGTCATATATGTCCCCAGTCTGTGGTACTACAGCAGGCATTATTTTCCCCTCTTCCTTGTAGCCTTCTCTCCAGCCTTCTCTGCAGCCTTGGTTGGTTTCTTCCTTGGAGGCTGGGGATCAGGAGGAGAGGTTGTGGCAGGAGGAGTAGTAGTAGGAGGAGGAGGAGGTGGAGGAGTAGGGACAACCTCTGTTATGTCCGTGTACCTAGTGAGTTCACCCAGCACGCCCTTATTGATGACTTTCAATAGCAGGGTCTCACTGAATTTTTTTTGCTGCAACTCCATTTGCCCTAGTTTGTGGGCGAGGACTGCGGCAAATCCCTCATCAACAGAGGGTGCCTCTCTGAGGGCCGCTGTTGCCTCTCTGAGGAAGGCCCTGGTTTCCTCCTCCACCTGCCTACCTCTCCTTGGCCCTCGTGGTTTAACTACCAGGGGAGGCATCTGGGCTCTTGTGCTGGGCCAAGCCTCCTCCTGGGTGCCACTGGGCCCAGCCTCCTCCTGGGTGCCACTGGGCCCTGCCTCCTCCTGATCCCCAACATCACCCTCTTCCTGGCTCTGCTCTGGCTGTAAAAAAAGAAAGGGACATTATTTATTTTGCCACATCATCATTCACAGACATTGTTCACCTCTAGACATTGTTGAAATCAATGCCAAAAGTTATGTCATTTTCATTGATTCCGCATCCTGGTTTTGTTGTCTTGTGCACATAAAATTAGGCCACTACTGTATCTTGCTCTTCACAAACTTTATTGGTAGAAGTGTACATACCTTTAACAATACTAACATCTATTTAAATTCTACAATTTTGTACGATATAAATATAGATATCAATACTTTACCTGGCTCCATATCTCCAAATCTGCCTCCTCAAGGCCCTGATCTTGATCCTCAGAGGAAGCCAGAGCAGGGTTGACAGGAAGGCTGGAGGACTGGCTGCAGGGAAGGCTGGAGGGTTGGGTACAAGGAAGGCTGGATTGACCTCTGGGGGGAAGGGTGGAGAGAGATTCCCGCACTTCCAGCTGGTCATCCAGAAAAGCAAGCTTACTGTAGTACCACAGACTGGGTTTATAAACCTTATCTGCTGGTGCACCTGACCTCTGGGACCTCAGGACCATAGTCCTCTGGGTCCTGTATGTCCCTCTGATGGTCGCAATTTTGTTTTTGACATCTTGGAGAGTTGTTGTGGGTATCTTTGTTTGCACAAATGCAAGCAGGCTCTCCAGTGCTGCTTTCCTGGCGTCTTTATTTTTATTACCGCCACTTTTTGTTTGCCATAATATAGGGAGCTCTTGCCATTTGTCGATGAACTCCCCCATGAAGTCTGGGTTTTTAAAAGTATTTATGATATCTGTAAAAGCGAGAAACCAAAAAAAATATATATTTCAGGCAACATTCCTCAACTGTGCATTGTCTACATATTTTGAGCACACAAATCTCCTCGTCTGATGAACCTCAAAAAGTAAAATTGTTAGGTACCTTCGTCACAACGTTCGTTGCTAACTCCCTCTCCCGACAAATGAACGTATTTCCCAGACATGGATCTTCACTTGATATACACAGCGCATGCGTGAAACTCCGCACGCTTTCCCCGCCCCTGACGTTCGATATTGTACTTTCCCCGCCCCTTCTCGCTCGTAGTGCTGAACAAAACATGGCGGAGACACAGGTGGCTGAGATTACCTCTACAGAGGATGAAATTACAGAGGAGCCCAAATCAAGACCCAGGAGATATAAGGCATCCAACATGTCATTCGAGGAAATGGTGGAGATGGTCGCCATTTTAAAGAAGGAGGATTATGATGCCAAGCATGGTCCGTATAAAAGGCCTAATCTGGTCAAGTCCAGAATTATGGGCAAAGTGGTCAAAAGTCTTCACAAAAAATTCGGGGTGTGCAGAACGAAGGAACAGCTCAGAAAACGATGGTCAGATCTGAAGTTGCGGGAGGCCGACCAATATAAAAGAATCAAGAAAGTTATATTAAAAAGTAAGTAATTTTTTTTGAGTTTCCATGGTACATATTATTTTCTTGTATTCTGTCGTGTATTTTTAACTTCCATATAGTACACTGAAAGATACCATCTTTCAGGTTCGTCCGCACAGTAAACGGACGTATTAAACCTCTTTCTCCGTACAGTTCCTCAAACGATGTTTTAGGATCATCCAGTGTGAACACCCATGTATTTTGGTTTATTTGGGGGAGTAAATTTGGGCCTCACTTATTTTTTGTCTGCTAATCCAAAGGACATTTGTTCGTTTGAAAAAACGATATGCATGGTAATGTTAAAGGGAGTGAATGCTCAGCAGCTGATGAAACATCTGAACGCAGTAGTACAAGTGTGGGCCTAAAGCCAAAAAGCTTGAGGGTGTCACACACAGGTGATCCAGTGTAGATACTTTGGGGTGTTACAATGTTTCAAATTTGTGTTCAAAATGTATATGCTCTGGTTTGGGCTATGTATCCAATCATTTGTCCCGGTTGGCACATGGGGTAAAATTTAAAATGGAGCATGCTTCAAAACAATGATTACAAAGTTTTTTTTCATGTTTCTTATTTTAGCAAAATTGAGTCGCTACTAATGAAACTATTCCTTTTATTTCAATCTCCCTAGGGATTCGAAAAGCTACCTCAGATGAGACGAGAATTGCAATACCTACAACAATACCCCCAGAACCCCAGGATGAAGAGGAATGTGATGTTGTGGAAGTGGAAAGTGCCACCACCACAGGTCAGAGAGAAACCAGACACATGCATGTTAAATAGATGTAGGCCTACATATTCTATCCTACATATTTCTTTTTACATTTAGGTACAGTTCTGGCCGAAGACCCCAATAAGTTGACACATCACAGTGCCCAGATCCTGATCCAATACCTGATGGTCTGCTGTCGTGACCTCGAAAAAATTAAGGGAGACTTGCTACAGATCAGGGCAAATACAAAGCGGGTGGAGGAAAGGCTCCAAAATATCATGGCTGTGCTTGGGCGTGTCTAATGTTTTTACACCAAATAACGTTTTACTTGCAGAGTTTTATAAGTTTTTTTGTTATTTTACCCTTTAATGACTAGCACATGTTTAGCTTTTTCAAAATTTTAACAAATATAGTTTGTTTATGCATGGCTGGTCATGCGTTTTAATACACCCGAAATTAAGGGAACATCCACATTTCTAAGGAAGTTTCCCCACCTAAAAAAATAAATAAAGGTATTTTTACATAACAAATCATTGTGGCTTCATTATGTAAATGTGGTGCTGAGTGAACTAATCAATGTTTGGTGTTTACACTGACAATGAAGGCTAATTAAAAGATTGTTTAATCCACATGGCAAAACAAGTGCACTAGGTAAACCTACCAGAAACATCAAACATTATACAATAAAAAATCCAAACCAATCTTTACTCAAGAAAAAGTTTTATTTTTTTGGTATAAAATTATTATAGATTGTCTGGCATTTCAATGGCCCCCCTACCCATAAAATAGTCCACATATTGGTTACGGACCTCACGTCCGGTTGGGGGGGCCAAGCCAGGACGGCCAGGTTCCAGGGCCACCAAAGTTTCTGCATTGATTAAAGAGGCCTCAGGCCCACTCAAAGATATATAACTCGTTGAATGCACCCTTAGGAAATTATGCAGCACACAGCACGTCATAACCACATGGTTCCATTTGTATGGGGCAAGGTGGATGGAGGTAAGGAAGAGGCGAAATCGGCTGGCCATCATCCCAAACGCATTTTCCACCACCCTTCTGGCTCTGGCCAGCCGATAATTGAACACCCTCCTCTCAGGGGTGAGGGTGCATTGCGGGAATGGCCTCATCAAATGGGGTCCCAGGCCAAACGCCTCATCCGCCACAAACACAAAAGGTAGTCCCTCCACATTCTGCTCCGCTGGTGGCAAGGCCAGCAGATCCAAAAGGAGCCGTTCTCCAAACTCCGTCTGGGCAAAAACTCCTCCATCAGACATCCTGCCATTCTTGCCAACGTCCACATAGAGGAACTCGTAGGTGGCCGACACCACTGCCATCATCACGACGCTGTGGAACCCCTTATAATTATAATAAAAGGATCCCGAATGGGGTGGTGGGACGACCCGAACATGTTTGCCGTCGATGGCTCCTCCACAGTTCGGAAAGTTCCATCGCTGGGCAAACTCGGAAGCCACATTCTGCCATTCATGTGGCGAAGAAGGGAACTGTGGAATTAAAGAAATAACAAATTAATACTTGGAGCCAGAAACATTGAAAGCTGATTTCATACACACATTCATGGCCAACATTGGTAGAAACTGTTCAAAACATAAAAAATTGGAAGCAAGAAAAAAAAACAAAAACAAAAAAATTATGGGGGGGGGGGGTTGAAGATGAGTTGGGAATATCACACATGAAGGCTGTAGCACTCTGTATTGAAGTTAACAAAAATGAAACATTCCTAGGCAAAATTTAGGGTGCCTTTTGGGTAAAGCACTAAGATGGAACATAGAATAAAAAACATGGAAATGACTAGGCAAGGTAGGTATGGCCCCAGGATAGCATGCTGGAGAGGTTAGGTAAGCCAAATTTACAGGTAGGCCTCAAACCCCAAACTTTAAATAATAAAACATGGGGAGAAAGGGGACATTCCCTGCAGCTAAGAATCATGTGAATTAGGGACTGCAAGTAAAGCAAATTAAAAATATCCAAAAATAAAAACCATACAATGTGAATTTTTGAAGAAGAACACTTACCTTAATATAGTCCTCCTGCAAAACTTGAAGGATGGCAGAACAAGTCTCTGGTATAATGATCCCCAGAGCCTGGGGGGATATGCCTGTGGAGAACTTAAGGTCCTGCAGGCTTCTCCCAGTAGCCAGGTATCGCAACGTGGCGATGAGCCTCTGCTCAGCACTGATGGCTTCCCGCATAACGGTGTCCTGCCTGGTAATATAGGGGGACACCAAAGCCAACAGCTGCTGAAATACGGGGTCAGACATCCTGAGGAAATTCCTGAAATCATCAGGATTATTCTCCCTGATCTCCCGCAACAAAGGCATGTGACAGAATTGGTGCCGCTGGAGCAACCAATTCTTGGTCCATGAACTCCTCCTGACCCTGCTCATGGCATGGAGTCGGGATACAGCATGAACCCCTGCACCAACTACAGCACGAACTCTACGACGAATACGTAGCCGCAACATGGCTAGATAACGGTCGGCTGAACAGAACGAACTAGAAGAACGCACGGAAGAACAGCAAGGCCTATGAAGAACAAGCTGAAAAACACGAACGTGCAGAGCAGGCCGCACTGAATAAACAGATACGAACTGACTACAAGCAGTGCTAAACAGATACGAACCCACAGGCGCAAACTGAACTCCCGAAAACGATCTTCAAAGCACGAAGACTGAAAAGCGCGAATCGTCTCTCACCAAACTTTTACTAACACGCGGTAACACGGAATTAGCAAAAGCGTCCCAAAGGGTGGCGTCATTCGAACGGAACTTCCCCTTTATAGTGCCGTCGTACGTGTTGAACGTCACTGCGCTTTGCTTGATCGTTTTTTTTAATGATGGTGTGTACGCAAGGCAGGCTTGAGGGGAAACATGAAAAAAAAACGAGGAGAAAAACGTCGGTTTAAAAAATGACATTAAAAACGATCGTGTGTACGGGGCATTAGGGTATATATTAGATTAAATTTGTGCACTAGGTAGCTATGAATAAGCACTAGTACAGTGTGAAACGCGTTAGCCAGTTTTTTGACCAGTGTGACGTGATGTGCAGTGTGTATTTGGATCCCTGAATTTTAAAATAAGGGCTTTTATTTTTGGAGTGCTGCTATCCAGAAGACTTTTTTGTTCCTGTTTGAAGGTAATCAACAGGGGGTTGCTGGGCGAACTAACCCAGTTCACTGACCTAACAGAGGTCGTCCCTCCTCCTACAGCTCCTCCTCCTACTCCTCCTGCCACAAGCTCGCCTCCTGAGACACAGCCTCCAAGGAAGCGCTTAACAAAGGCTGCAGAGAAGGCTGGAGAGAAGGCTCCAAGGAAGAGAAAAAAATAATGACTGTTCTAGTACCACAGCCTGGGGACATATATCTGACTTACCTGCTGCTGTTCCTGACTAGTGATGAGCCGAACACCCCCGGGTTCGGTTCGCACCAGAACCCGCGAACGGACCGAAAGTTCGCACGAACTTTAGAACCCTATTAAATACAATGGATGCGAACGTTCGAAATCTAAAGTGCTAATTATAACGACTATTATGCATGTTATTGTCCTAAAAAGGGTTTGGGAACCCGGGTTCTGCACCAGGGGACATGTATCAATGCAAAAAGAAGTTTTAAAAACGGCCGTTTTTCTGGAGCAGTCATTTTAATGATGCATAAAGTGAAAAAAAAAAAGTCAAATATTCCTTTAAATATCGTACCTGGGGGGTGTCTAAAGTATGCCTGTGAAGTGCCACGTGTTTCCCGTGTTTAGAACTGTCCCTGCACAAAATTACATTTCTAAAGGAAAAAAAGCCATTTAAAACTGCTTGCGGCTTTAATGTAATGTCTGGTCCCGGTAATATGGATGAAAATCTTTAAGAAAAATGGCATAGCTACCCCATCACCCCCCCCCCCCCCACCCCAGCCCATTACCAGCCCCTTTGGGTCTTGTATGGATATTAAGGGGAACCCCGCACACAAAATAAAAAAGGCCCTATATACTCTGAACAGCCGTATACAGGCGGTGCATACAAGACAGGGACTGTAGGTTTGTTCTTATGTAGAATCTGTTTGTAATTTTGAACAAGTACATTGTTTAAGTGTAGCTCCAGGCAAAAAATCTATTTTTAAGCTTTTTGGAAAACATAGGGAAGGGTTATCACCCCTGTAACATTTGTTTTGCTGTCTGTGAAGTGTGCACCTGTTCAGAACAGTTCACCTCACTTTCCGTCCTAATGACAAATGTTTTTTGAAAATTTGGGGTTTTTATTAAAACAAGAATTGGTGATAAAGCATCAGTGGAGAGGAGACACTTTTTTTCCCATATTAACTCTTACAGGAGAGAATTTGCCTTCCTAGGGGTAGATTTCCTCTCACTTCCTGTTGTATCCTTCCGTTTGCAAGGAGGAGTCGTTTGTAAGTTGGATGTTTGAAAGTAGGGGCCTGCCGTATATCCTCAGCTGAAATTTGCCCCTTACATGTTGGTGTTGCCACAACACTGTGAGCCCTCACAGTTACTCTTGGTGGGCGCATGAATGGGCCCTGCTGTGAATTATTAGATCAAGAATTGTAATTGCATGCCCCTGTTGAACAGGGGCTGAAAAATTGGGCCTTTGGTGGTGGTGGTGGTGGTGGTGTTGACACAACACTGTAAGGCCTCACAGTTAGTCTTGGTGGGCGCAGGAATGGGCCCTGCTGTGAATTATTAGATCAAGAATTGTAATTACATGCCCCTGTTAAACAGGGGCATAAAAATTGGGCCTTAGGCACTGGTGCCACAACACTGCAACCCCTCACAGATACTGTACTTGGAGCACAGCAATGAGCCCTGTTGCAAAGTATTGCATCAAAAATTGTAATTACACGCCCCTGTTAAACAGGGGCTGAAAAATTGGGCCTTAGCCACTGGTGCTGATGCCACGACACTGCAACCTCTCCCAGATACTCTAGTTGGAGTGCAGGAATGAGCCCTGCTGCAAAGCATTGCATAAAAAATTGTAATTACATGCCCCTGTTAAACAGGGGCTGAAAAATTGGGCCTTAGCCACTGGTGCTGGTGCCACGACACTGCAACCTCTCCCAGATACTCTAGTTGGAGTGCAGGAATGAGCCCTGCTGCAAAGCATTGCATAAAAAATTGTAATTACATGCCCCTGTTAAACAGGGGCTGAAAAATTGGGCCTTAGCCACTGGTGCCACAACACTGCAACCCCTCACAGATACTGTACTTGGAGCACAGCAATGAGCCCTGTTGCAAAGTATTGCATCAAAAATTGTAATTACACGCCCCTGTTAAACAGGGGCTGAAAAATTGGGCCTTAGCCACTGGTGCTGGTGCCACGACACTGCAACCACTCCCAGATACTGTAGTTGGAGTGCAGGAATGAGCCCTGCTGCAAAGCATTGCATAAAAAATTGTAACAACACACCCCTGTTAAACAGGGGCTGAAAAATTGGGCTTTAGCCACTGGTGGCGGCACCCAGAAACAAAAATGTTCTTTCAAGCTATCATCGTCAATCGGATCATTGAGGAGGAGGAGGATAGTCAGTCAACATAACAGGACAGTCTCTCAGCATCAGCATCAGTCTTGAAGGGATGTGACATTTGAAAATAAATTAGTCTGTTATATCAGCTTCAGGTGTTTGGTAGCTGGTGGTGATCCAAGACTGGTTCATCTTTATGAAGGTCAGTCGATCAACAGAGTCGGTGGACAGGCGCACCCTGTGATCCGTGACAAATCCTCCAGCAGCACTGAATGTGCGCTCTGAAAGAACGCTGGATGCAGGACAGGCCAGTAGCTCAATTGCATACTGTGCAAGCTCTGGCCAGTGATCCATCCTCAAGACCCAGTAAGCCAGAGGATTTTCGGTGGGGAAGGTGTCCAAGTCTGACCTTGCCCCTAGGTATTCCTGCACCATGTATATCAGACGCTGGCGATGGTTGCTGGAACCGATCATACCTTGGGGCTGCGGACTAAAGAATTGTCTGAACGCTTCGGTCAGACGGCCACCTTCCCCACCGCTCCTTCTTTGACTGACCGAAGCGTCAGCAACTCGTTGTCCAGGACCAGGAGTTTGTAACCTCCCAGTCTCTGGGAACGCGTTGCACAGACCTTTCTGCAAGGCCTCCCGGAGATGTCTCATCCTCTGCTCCCTCTGCGACGGTAAGATAAGGTCCGCAACCTTACCCTTGTACCGTGGATCAAGGAGAGTGGCCAGCCAGTAATGGTCCCTCTCCTTGATCCGAAGAATACGAGGATCCTTCCGCAGACTTTGCAGGATCAGGGAGGCCATGCAGCGTAGGTTAGCTGAGGCATTCGGTCCGGAGTCCTCTGGGTCACTAAGGACGACATGATCCGCAGCCACCTCCTCCCAGCCACGTACAAGTCCACTGGTTTCTTGGGACTGTAAATCATCCCTAAAAGACTGCTGCTGCTGATGCTGAGTGCCAGGCTCCACCTCCATGCTGACACAATCCTCCTCCTCCTCCTCCTCCTCCTCCTCTTCTTCTTCCTGTGCGATGGGTGGGACAGAAGGAACACTGTCTGGGTAAAGGGGGCCTTGAGAGGCAAGGAAGTCCTCCTCTTCCTGCCTCTGTTCTGCCTCAAGTGCCCTGTCCATTATTCCACGCAGCGTATGTTCCAACAGGTGGACAAGAGGTACAGTGTCACTGATGCATGCACTGTCACTGCTCACCATCCTCGTGGCCTCCTCAAATGGTGCCAGGACAGTGCATGCATCCCTGATCATGCCCCACTGGCGTGGTGAAAAAAACCCGAGCTCCCCTGACCCTGTCCTGGTGCCGTAGTCGCACAGGTACTCATTGATGGCCCTCTGCTGCGTGTGCAGCCGCTGCAGCATGGCCAACGTTGAGTTCCACCTGGTGGGCATGTCACATATAAGGCGGTTCTTGGGCAGGTTCAACTCCTTTTGCAGCTCAGCCAGGCGAGCACTGGCATTATAAGATCTGCGGAAATGCACACAGACTTTCCTGGCCTGCCTCAGGACATCCTGTAAGCCCGGGTACCTGCCCAAGAACCGCTGCACCACCAGGTTAAGGACGTGAGCCACACAGGGCACATGGGTCAGTTGTCCCTGTCGGAGAGCGGAGAGGAGGTTGGTGCCATTGTCGCAAACTACCATTCCTGGCTTAAGCTGGCGTGGCGTCAACCACCTCTCGGCCTGCCCCTGCAGAGCAGACAGAACCTCTGCCCCAGTGTGGCTCCTGTCCCCCAAACACACCAGCGCAAGCACGGCATGGCATCTTTTTGCCTGCGTACTTGCGTAGCCCCTTGAACGCCTACGGAGCACCGCTGGTTCCGAGGACAAAGCACAGGAAGAGGCCACGGAGGAAGAAGAAGAGGAGGGGGTGGAGGACAGAGGTGTGTCACAACCAGTAGTAGCATTTTGGAGGCGTGGCGGTGGAACAACCTCCAACACTACTGCACCTTGTCCTGCATCCTTCCCAGCTGCCAAAAGAGTGACCCAATGGGCCGTGAAAGAAAGGTAACGTCCCTGTCCATGCCTGCTGGACCATGAGTCAGCGGTAATATGCACCTTACCGCTGACCGCCCTGTCCAGCGAGGCCAAGACATTGCCTTCCACATGCCGGTAGAGAGCCGGAATCGCCTTCCGTGAGAAAAAGTGGCGTTTGGGAACCTGCCACTGAGGAACCGCACATTGCACAAACTCACGGAAGGGGGCCAAGTCTACCAACTGAAAAGGCACACAAACAAGAAATGGCGCGCAATAACCACGTAGACATATATAACCCCAATTGAGTGCAATGAAAAATAGAAAATAGATGAGATAAGTAAAACATGAAACTAAATTTAAAAAAAAAAAAAAAAAAAAAAATATATAATTATAAATGTAAAATTAATAAAAATAAATAAATGTGAAAATATGAAGAGATATATATAACAGAAAATAACATCAATAAGTTATGATACACAGTAAATGCTATGTGATATATAGGAATGGTCTAAGAAGAAGTCCATAAAATCTATCAACATACTATGGTGTATGTAGGAGAAGACAGGGATGCAGGGGATCCACTTTGCACAGGGCAGCCATCATAGATGAACAGAAACCATGTTCTGAGTAAGACTGAAAAGCAAGGAGAGAGGCGCCTCTAAGTGCAGCAGTACAAAAAAAATTTTTTTAATAGTAGATATAAAACACTCACATGGAGATGAGTTAGTACAGGCGTGTACAGAATGTCAGGATGACGGCCAGCAGCTGCAGATCACAGTACACAGTGATCCAGCTCCCATGTCATGTTGAAAAAGGAGCGCGGCTTGCCAGGACATCGCTAGCCTGCACGCTCATGAAACGCGTCCATCTCTGATGACGTCACTCCCTGCCATCCAGCCACTGGTGTACTCCAAGTCTCGCTTTTGAAACATCCAACAGGACTGCTGTCCCTGGAGCCGGCTTATCCATCTATTAGAGACACTCCTGTTGCACATAGCTGAGCTGGATCACTGTGTACTGTGATCTGCAGCTGCTGGCCGTCATCCTGACATTCTGTACACGCCTGTACTAACTCATCTCCATGTGAGTGTTTTATATCTACTATTAAAAAAAATTTTTTTGTACTGCTGCACTTAGAGGCGCCTCTCTCCTTGCTTTTCAACTGAAAAGGCAGCAGTTGAAGCGCTAGCAATTTAGCCAAGCTAGCATTCAACCGCTGGGCATGTGGATGGCTGGGAGAGAACTTCTTTCGACGGTCCAGCAGCTGGGGCAGGGAAATTTGCCTGCTAGAATCGGACGTCGGTGTACTGCTAGCAGAGTGCCCGCAAGTACTTGGCTGTGACACACCTAATTCTACACCTTCATTCCTCTCAGTGCAGGTTTCAGAGAGGACTGAAGGTATAGTGAGGTTGGAGATCCCAGCTGATGCGGTGCAAGGAGAGGTCCGCTTTGTTCTTTGGTGTGGGTCTTTAAGGTAGGCTTGCCAACGAGCTGCATGGCAGGTCAACATATGTCTGATCAAGCATGTGGTGCCCAAGCGGCTGATGTTTTGGCCACGCGATATACGCTTGAGACATATGTTGCAAACAGCAGCTGTGCGATCTGATGCACTCGCCTCAAAAAAGGCCCACACCAAAGAACTTTTTGAATGACGGGCAGAGGCAGCGCCCTGCACAGGCGGAGCTCTGCAGTGTGATTCCGTCGGTGTGCTGCCCATACGCTGGCCACCCAAGGGCATCCTGCCTCGTTGGAGATGTGCCTCCTCCTCATCCTCCTCCTCCTCCTCTCTCCTATTAGGCACCCACGTGGAGTCAGTGACCTCATCATCCCCTCCCTCCTCATCACTGGAGCCAATCTGGCAGTATGCTGCAGCTGCTGGAACATGACTGCCAGATTGGTGTCCTTCTTGAGCATCCCCTCTCTCTGCTTTCACGCTACTGCCTTCCTCTAGCTGGGTATCATCATCAGACCCTTCGAAACGCTGGGCATTCTCCTGGAGCATGTACCCAACACTGTTCTCAAACAGTTCGGGGGACTCCTCAGGAGGACATGGTTGGTCTAGGGAAGGAGTGACTGATGATGACATTGATACCAGGGAAGAGGACGCTTTGGCAGCTGCTTTGCCAGTACCCTGAGCCTGGGTGAGAGAGGATGAGGAGGATGAGGAGGGCTTGGTCATCCACTCTACCAAGTCTTCGGCATGATGCGGCTCAACACGTCCAGCTGCCGAAAAGAAGGACAAGCGTGTCCCATGGCCACATGCTGATGGCGATGCACCGCGTCCATGACCAGCACTGTTGTCTCTAGACACAGAGCCTGCTTGCCCTCTTTTATTGGCTCCTGACTGTCTGCCTCTCCTTGTTTGCCTTCCAGACATTCTAATGGCCTGCAGGGAAATGGGAAAAGCAGCAATACAGGCTAAGTTAAGGTGTAATATGGTCAGGAGGCACACTCCGCCCGCTGTAAGTGCCGCAAAATCCTGTTGGTGTAACACACCAGGAAAAAGCAGCAATACAGGCTAAGTTAAGGTGTAATATGGTCAGGAGGCACACTCCACCCGCTGTAAGTGCCGCAAAATCCTGTTGGTGTAACACACGAGGAAAAAGCAGCAATACAGGCTAAGTTAAGGTGTAATATGGTCAGGAGGTACACTCCGCCCGCTGTAAGTGCCGCAAAATCCTGTTGGTGTAACACACCAGGAAAAAGCAGCAATACAGGCTAAGTTAAGGTGTAATATGTTCAGGAGGCACACTCCGCCCGCTGTAAGTGCCGCAAAATCCTGTTGGTGTAACACACCAGGAAAAAGCAGCAATACAGGCTAAGTTAAGGTGTAATATGGTCAGGAGGCACACTCCGCCCGCTGTAAGTGCCGCAAAATCCTGTTGGTGTAACACACCAGGAAAAAGCAGCAATACAGGCTAAGTTAAGGTGTAATATGGTCAGGAGGCACACTCCGCCCGCTGTAAGTGCCGCAAAATCCTGTTGGTGTAACACACCAGGAAAAAGCAGCAAAACAGGCTAAGTTAAGGTGTAATATGGTCAGGAGGCACACTCCGCCCGCTGTAAGTGCCGCAAAATCCTGTTGGTGTAACACACCAGGAAAAAGCAGCAATACAGGCTAAGTTAAGGTGTAATATGGTCAGGAGGCACACTCCGCCCGCTGTAAGTGCTGCAAAATCCTGTTGGTGTAACACACCAGGAAAAAGCAGCAATACAGGCTAAGTTAAGGTGTAATATGGTCAGGAGGTACACTCCGCCCGCTGTAAGTGCCGCAAAATCCTGTTGGTGTAACACACCAGGAAAAAGCAGCAATACAGGCTAAGTTAAGGTGTAATATGGTCAGGAGGTACACTCCGCCCGCTGTAAGTGCTGCAAAATCCTGTTGGTGTAACACACCAGGAAAAAGCAGCAATACAGGCTAAGTTAAGGTGTATAATGTGCAGGAGGCTTAGCAACAATGACACTGACACTGTCCCCTGCCTATCCTTCTCTCTCCCTGCACACAAGGTTTATCAAAGTATATGACACTGACACTCTCCCTGCCTATCCTTCTCTCTCCCTGCACACAAGGTTTAGCAAAGAATATGACACTGACACTGTCCCCTGCCTATCCTTCTCTCTCCCTGCACACAAGGTTTATCAAAGTATATGACACTGACACTCTCCCTGCCTATCCTTCTCTCTCCCTACACACAAGGTTTAGCAAAGAATATGACACTGACACTCTCCCTGCCTATCCTTCTCTGTCCCTACACACAAGGTTTAGCAAAGAATAGATTTGACAAGATTTGACACTGTCCCTGCCTATCCTTCACTTTCCCTGCTCCGGAACACACTACACAAGGCCGCCGCGCTGGCAGCCTTTTATAGTGTGGGGCGTGTACTAAACCCCCTCAGCTATAATTGCCCACAGGCATCCTGCCTGTGGCCAATCATTGCTCTCCTCGCTGCCGGCGCTGTGATTGGCCAAGCATGCAAGGTCACAGTGCATGCTTGGCCAATCACAGCGCCGGGATTACACTGCGATGGCGCAGTGTATTGTGGGCCGTTCGCGTCACTCGAATTTGGCGCGAACGGCCCAAATCGTTCGTTGTTCGCCGAACGCGGCGAACAGCCGATGTTCGACTCGAACACCGAGCTCATCCCTATTCCTGACCTCTGGGAGTCCAAGACAAGATTGTGCTCCTAATTTTTTTTAGGGTAATTACATAGTTTGGTGTTCTATTCTTGGATGTTTGCTGTGGGGTCCAAAGGATGCACAAATTCAAGCAGGGTCTCCAGTGCTGCCTTCCCCTTTAATTTGTTATGTGCCAAAATAAAGGCTTTTTTGATTTACAGCAAATACTTGACTATGTGTTTTTAATTCAAAAAGAGAGTTTGCTAGTGAGTAGGCAGGGACATTTAAAAAAAAACTTTGATAATTAACAAGGGACACAAACCTCCTTTAGGGGAAATAATACAAATTTATAATGTTGGTGTGGTAACTTGACACACAAAAGATAAAAAAAAAAAAAGATTCCTAAATATAAAAGACAAAAAAATAGGATTTTTTGTACTCACCGTAAAATCCTTTTCTCTGACATCCATGGACTGACACGGTGTCTCTTTACACTTTACACGTGGGTTATGTCCCTGCTTGCAGGAGAAGACCTAGGCAGAATGTGAAATGTTATACATACATTCTAAAAGCCAGAGCTGAACAGCCCCACCCAGGGGGCGGTCCCTCCGGACATAACCCTTCCACTACAGTCAGCAGACTTCAGTTCGTAACAAAGCAGTACAAACTTAAAAGGAAGGGTGGGTGCCGTGTCAGTCCATGGATGTCAGAGAAAAGGATTTTACGGTGAGTACAAAAAATCCTATTTTCTCTTACCATCCATGGACTGACACGGTGTCTCTTTACACTTTACACGTGGGATGTCCCAAAGCAGTGTCAAGAGGGATGGGAGCAGTATAAATGGAAAAACCAAAACTTCACTCCAATAAGGCAGAGCTCCTCAACGGAGGAGTCGCAACTTTAAACAGTGGCCTGCAGCACCCTGCGGCCGAAGGAAGCATCCGAAGATGCAGCCACATTAACCTTATAAAACTTAAAAGGCATGAACAGACGACCAGGTCGCCGCCTTGCACACTTGTGCAACCGACGCTTGATGTCGGGAAACCCAGGAAGCACCAATTGTCCTGGTGGAATGCGCCGTAACCGGAAAGGGAGGCGCCCGCCCTTTGAGAGCATAGGCTTGAATGACGGTTTGTCTGATTCCCCTAAAAATGATGGCAGACGAAACCGCCTGGCCCTGTTATGGACCAGAGACAGTCACAAATAGTGAGTCGGACTTCCGAATAGAAGCAGTAGCAGACAGGTACACCCGTAAGGCTCGTACCACCTCCAATATGTGCAGCGCAAACTCTCTGGGATGCGATGGGTGAGGACACAAAGACGGGAGGGCAATGCCCTCATGTAGATGAAAGGTCGACACCACCTTTGGCAAAAAAGGAAGGTCGCGGATGCAACACCGCCTTATCCTTATGGATGACTAAATATGGCGACTTGCAGGACAAGGCCGCCAACTCAGACACTCGTCAAACAGAAGTGATTGCCACTAAAAAGGCCACCTTCTGAGACAAGACAAGAGGGGAATATCCCGGATATTCCCAAAAGGAGGTTCCTGGAGGACCGAGAGCACCAAATTCAGATCCCACGGTGGGAGAGGAGGCTTGACAGGAGGGAGCACATGGCGAACCCCCAACACAAGGTGCTAACCAAGAAAATGACCCGCTAGAGGTCGCTGAAAGAAGACGGCCAAGGCCGAAATCTGATCCTTGATGGTACTCAAAGCAAGCTTTTGGGTCACTCCACACTGCAGAGGACGCAGGATTCTGGGGACGGAATACGTCAGAGGACGCCAGTCCAGCGCTTCGCACATGGCGATATAAGCTTTCCAGGTACGGTGATAGATCTGCCTGGAGGAAGACTTCCGTGTCCTTAACATGGTCAAAATGACCGAGTCCGAGAGACCTCGGTCCCTCAACACCTGGCTTTTAACAGCCCTGCCTTTAAAGCCAGAGACTGTAAGCCGGATGAAACATAGGACCTTGAGACTGAAGGTCCTCCCTCATCGGCAACAGCCAGGGAACGTCCGCGACGAGACGTACCAGATCAGCGTACCAGTGATGCTGAGGCCAATCCGGAACAATTAGGATCGCCAGAGTTGATATCAGGCGATAAGGACCCTATGGGGCCACCAACGCATCCGAGGCATCGCCCAAGGATCCCTGGATCTGGCCACAACCTCGACCCTTGCGATTGAGTCGAGAGGCCATCAGGTCCACATCCGGCGTGCCCCACCGTCGGTAAAGGAGTTGAAATATGCAAGGACCACTCTTCTTGGTCCGGTGTCTGGCGATTGGTGACTCAGATAGTCCGCCTGCCCATTGTCTATGCCCAGAATGTAAAATGGCCTACAGAGCCGGCACGTTTCTTCCGGCCCACTTCAGGATACGGACTACCTCGGAAGCCGCAGCTGAGCTCCAAGTTCCCCTTTGATGGTTTACATACGCCACCGCCGTGGCGGTGTCCGACTGGCTCCTGATGGAGCGACCCCGTACTCTCTCTGACCTGAGGAGAGACACAGTCCGATGGCCCGTATTACCAGAACAGTGATTGGTAAACGGGCTCGTCCGGAGTCCAAGGCCTGAGCCGACAGGACTCCCCAGACTCCACCCCAGCCCGTCAGGCTGGTGTCCGTCGTGAGTACCGTCCATTGGATGGGAGGGGAACGACTTTCCGGACCGAAGAGCCGAGGATCTCAACCACCATGTCAGGGGCGCCCTGACCAGGTGAATCACCTGGATCTAAAGATCCAAGGACAACGGGGATTTGTCCCAGGTGGACAAGATCTCCTTCTGCAATGCCCTGGTGTGTGATTGGGCATACGGAACGGCCGCAAAGGAGGCCACCACGAGTCTCGGGACTCTCATGCAAAAAACGGATTGACAACCATTTTTGGGATGTCAGCACCCGCACCGCAGACTGAAGTGTCAGTAACTTCTCCAGAGGTAGGATACCTTTGCCTCCAAGGAGTCCAGAATCAGAACTAGATACTCCAGACACTGAGTCGGGACCAGGACTGACTCCTGAATGTTCAGGAACCACCCGAGTCCCTGAGGGTCTAATTGACGATAGTCACCTTTCCTCTAAGTCTGATCCACTTTCTGCTCTTAGCAGAAGATCGTCCAGTTAGCCCACGACAGCAATACCTCGCTGTAACAGAAGGCTAGAACCGGAGCAAGCACCTTGGTGAACACCCTTGGTGCCGAGGCTAGGCCGAAAGGAAGAGTCACAATCGATAGTGGACTTCGCTGATCGCAAAGCGCAGAAACTTCTGGTGACTTGCGCAGATCGGAACATGCAAGTAGGCGTCCTTGAAGTCCAAGGACGCCAGAAGAAAATCCCTTTGGTGGAGTGTAGCGATCACCGTGCGAATGGATTCCATGCGGAATTTCTGCACCTTCTCGAAGGCATTCAGCGCCTTGAGGTCCAGGATAGGTCGAACCACGTCCTATTTTTGGGACGACAAACAGATTCGAGTAGAATCCCTGAAAACTCTCCTGTGACGGAACCGGCACAATCACTCCGGACCTGATCAAATCCTGTACAGCCCCCAAGAGGGCTGCCCGACAGGTAGGAAGGAGAGGAAGATTTGAGGGAAAGAATCTGTCTGGGGGCCAGGATCGGAATACTATCCTGTATCCTGAGGTGACCTCCTCGCACACCCACCAGTCGGAGATTCGGGAGGACCACCGATTCGTGACCTGCGAAGTCGTCCCCCCACCCCAGAGTCGGGCGGAGGCAAGACTTCACGCGGAGGCGGGCTTGGGAGCGGCATGTTCGGCTTACGCACCCAGGGGCACTTGTGCCCACCAGCCGCACTGCCGTCAGTCTGAGAGGGCCTACCCGTGGACTCTGACTGGCGAAAAAAAAACCTTTTGCTGGAAAGGAAGGCCCCTGTTTGCGGCGGGCCTCCTCACCCTTGCTAGTCTAAGGAAGAAGAGTGCTTTTACCTCCCATGACATCCATGACGATGTCATCCAGAGCAGCACCGAAAGGTCTACCACCTTTAAATGGTAGATCTGTCAGGAGCTTCCTAAGGCTAGGTCAGCAGACCAGCACTTCAACCAGATAAGACGACGCAATACCACCGCCGAGACAGAGGCCCTGGATATTAAAGGGGCCGCGTCCAATGTGGCGTCGCACACATAAACCAGGCCCTGAACCAGTTGGTGGGCCAAAGCAACTGTGTCTGGAGGAAGATTATGCTCCTGTACAGCTAGGTGCAACATTTTTGCCCAACCTGTAAGTGTTTAAGACACAAGTGTCGCCGCTACCACAGGCCGTAGGGCGGATCCCAAGAAGGCAAACATGGCTCTGCTCACCACTTTTGACCTCCTGTCAGTGGGGTCCTCAAATGCAGGAGTCCCCTCCATCAGGAGAGTGATGGCCTTGTTCAACCGGGCGACTGGAGGGTCGACCCTGGGGGAGAAGCCCACTTTTTAAGTAGGGCATCTTCAAGGGGTATCTGATAGACAAACGCCGCGGGACCATAAAAAAATTCTTCTGCGGCTTTTCCCAGACCTTATCAATGAGCTGGTCAAAGAAAGTACATATGGAAAAACCTCTTTAGAAGGCCTGGCCTTAAAAGAACCAAAGGAGACTGTATCCGCCTGAGGTTCTGCATCCGCAGCATTTTAGCTTGAGAGTGTCCCTCACCGCAGTCATGAGTACACTAACAAGCGCCCTGTCATTTACTGACTCAGAACTGGGGTTTTCCTCATAAGGAATGTCCTGTTCAAAACCATCCAATACATTCAGAACTAGGGTCCTGAGCGGTAGTGGCTAGGCCCATATCTGAATCAGCGCACTGCCCTCATGAAGTAAAGTGGGGAGAGGGTGCTTTTTTGCTCCCTTGCGCTTGCACACTGCTCCCATCCTGGTCAGAAATAGTGATGAGCCGAACACCCCCGGGTTCGGTTCGCACCAGAACCCGCGAACGGACCGAAAGTTCGCGCGAACATTAGAACCCTATTAAATACAATGGATGCGAACGTTCGGATTCTAAAGTGCTAATTATAACGACTATTATCCATGTTATTGTCCGAAACAGAGTTTGGGAACCCGGGTTCTGCACCAGGGGACATGTATCAATGCAAAAAGAAGTTTTAAAAACGGACGTTTTCCGGGAGCAGTCATTTTAATGATGCATAAAGTGAAAAAAAAAAAGTCAAATATTCCTTTAAATATTGTACCTGGGGGTGTCTAAAGTATGCCTGTGAAGTGCCACGTGTTTCCCGTGTTTAGAACTGTCCTTGCACAAAATAACATTTCTAAAGGAAAAAAAGCCATTTAAAACTGCTTGCGGCTTTAATGCAATGTCTGGTCCCGGTAATATGGATGAAAATCTTTAGGAAAAATGGCATAGCTACCCCATCAACCCCCCCTCCCCCTACCCCAGCCCATTACCAGCCCCTTTGGGTCTTGTATGGATATTAAGGGGAACCCCGCACACAAAATAAAAAAGCCCCTATATACTCTGAACAGCCGTATACAGGCGGTGCATACAAGACAGGGACTGTAGGTTTGTTCTTATGTAGAATCTGTTTGTAATTTTGAACAGCTGCATTGTTTAAGTGTAGCTCCATGCCAAATTCCTTTTTTTTAGCTTTTTGGAAAACATAGGGAACGGTTATCACCCCTGTCACATTTTTTTTGCTGTCTGTGCCCCTGTTCAGAACATTTCACCTCACTTTGCGTCCCAATGACAACTGTTTTTGAAATGTGGTGTTTGTATTGAAACAAGGATTGGTGATAAAGCATCAGTAGAGAGGAGACACCTTTCTCCCATATTAATTCTTACAGGAGAGAATTTTCCTTCCAAGGGGTAGATTTCCTCTCACTTCCTGTTGTCTTCTTCCGTTTGCAAGTAGTAGTAGTTTGTAAGTTGGATGTTTGAAAGTAGGGACCTTCCGTATATACTCTGCAGAAATTGGCCCCTTAGGTGTTGGTGTTGGCACAACACTGAAAGCACTCACAGTTATTCTTGGTGGGTGCTGGAACGCCCTGCTGTCAAGTATAATATCAGGAATTGTAATAACATATAATTGTTGATCAGTGGTAGTAAAAATTGGGCCTTTGATGGTGGTGCTGGTGCCACAACACTGTAAGGCCTGACAGTTACTCTTGGTGGGCGCAGCAATGGTCCCTGCTGTGAATTATTAGAACAATAATTATAATTGCATCCCCCTGTTGAACAGGGGCTGAAAAATTGGGCCTTTGGTGGTGGTGGTGGTGGTGGTGGTGATGGTGGTGCTGGTGCCACAACACTGTAAGGCCTGACAGTTACTCTTGGTGGGCGCAGCAATGGGCCCTGCTGTGAATTATTAGATCAATAATTATAATTGCATGCCCCTGTTGAACAGGGGCTGAAAAATTGGGCCTTTGGTGGTGGTGGTGGTGGTGATGGTGTTGCTGGTGCCACAACACTGTAAGGCCTGACAGTTACTCTTGGTGGGCGCAGCAATGGGCCCTGCTGTGAATTATTAGATCAATAATTATAATTGCATGCCCCTGTTGAACAGGGGCTGAAAAATTGGGCCTTAGGCACTGGTGGCACAACACTGCAACCCCTCACAGATACTGTACTTGGAGCACAGCAATGAGGCCTGTTGCAAAGTATTGCATCAAAAATTTTAATTACACGCCCCTGTTAAACAGGGGCTGAAAAATTGGGCCTTAGGCACTGGTGGCGTCACCCATAAACCAAAATGATCTTCCAAGCTATCATCGTTAATCGTATCATTGAGGAGGAGGAGGAGGATAGCCAGACAACATAACAGCACAGGCACTCAGCATCAGCATCAGTCTTGAAGGGATGTGACATTTTAAAATCAATTAGTCTGTTATATCAGCATCTGGTGTGTGGTAGCTGGTGGTGATCCAAGACTGGTTCATCTTGATGAAAGTCAGTCGATCAACCGAGTCGGTGGACAGGCGCACCCTGTGATCCGTGACAAATCCTCCAGCAGCACTGAATGTGCGTTCTGAAAGAACGCTGGATGCAGGACAGGCCAGTAGCTCAATTGCATACTGTGCAAGCTCTGGCCAGTGATCCATCCTCAAGACCCAGTAAGCCAGAGGATTTTCGGTGGGGAAGGTGTCCAAGTCTGACCTTGCCCCTAGGTATTCCTGCACCATGTATATCAGACGCTGGCGATGGTTGCTGGAACCGATCATACTTTGGGGCTGCAGACTAAAGAATTGTCTGAACGCATCGGTCAGATGGCCACCTTCCCCATCGCTCCTTCTTTGACTGCCCGAAGCCTCAGCAACTCGTTGTCCAGGACCAGGAGTTTGTAACCTCCCAGTCTCTGGGAACGCGTTGCACAGACCTTTCTGCAAGGCCTCCCGGAGTTGTCTCATCCTCTGCTCCCTCTGCGACGGTACGATAAGGTCCGCAACCTTACCCTTGTACCGTGGATCAAGGAGAGTGGCCAGCCAGTAATGGTCCCTCTCCTTGATCCGAAGAATACGAGGATCCTTCCGCAGACTTTGCAGGATCAGGGAGGCCATGCAGCGTAGGTTAGCTGAGGCATTCAGTCCGGAGTCCTCTGGGTCACTAAGGACGACATGATCCGCAGCCACCTCCTCCCAGCCACGTACAAGTCCACTGGTTTCTTGGGACTGTAAATCATCCCTAAAAGACTGCTGCTGATGATGCTGAGTGCCAGCCTCCACCTCCATGCTGACACAATCCTCCTCCTCCTCCTCCTCTTCCTGTGCGATGGGTGGGACAGAAGGAACACTGTCTGGGTAAAGGGGGCCTTGAGAGGCAAGGAAGTCCTCCTCTTCCTGCCTCTGTTCTGCCTCAAGTGCCCTGTCCATTATTCCACGCAGCGTGTGCTCCAACAGGTGGACAAGAGGTACAGTGTCACTGATGCATGCACTGTCACTGCTCACCATCCTCGTGGCCTCCTCAAATGGTGCCAGGACAGTGCATGCATCCCTGATCATGCCCCACTGGCGTGGTGAAAAAACCCTGAGCTCCCCTGACCCTGTCCTGGTGCCGTAGTCGCACAGGTACTCATTGATGGCCCTCTGCTGCGTGTGCAGCCGCTGCAGCATGGCCAACGTTGAGTTCCACCTGGTGGGCATGTCACATATAAGGCGGTTCTTGGGCAGGTTCAACTCCTTTTGCAGCTCAGCCAGGCGAGCACTGGCATTATAAGATCTGCGGAAATGCACACAGACTTTCCTGGCCTGCCTCAGGACATCCTGTAAGCCCGGGTACCTGCCCAAGAACCGCTGCACCACCAGGTTAAGGACGTGAGCCATACAGGGCACATGGGTCAGTTGTCCCTGTCGGAGGGCGGAGAGGAGGTGGGTGCCATTGTCGCAAACCACCATTCCTGGCTTAAGCTGGCGTGGCATCAACCACCTCTTGGCCTGCCCCTGCAGAGCAGACAGGACCTCTGCCCCAGTGTGGCTCCTGTCCCCCAAACACACCAGCGCAAGCACGGCATGGCATCTTTTTGCCTGCATACTTGCGTAGCCCCTTGAACGCCTACGGAGCACCGCTGGTTCCGAGGACAAACCACAGGAAGAGGCCATGGAGGAAGAAGAAGAGGAGGGGGTGGAGGAGAGAGGTGTGTTACAACCAGTAGTAGCATTTTGGAGGCGTGGGGGTGGAACAACCTCCAACACTACTGCACCTTGTCCTGCATCCTTCCCAGCTGCCAAAAGAGTGACCCAATGGGCCGTGAAAGAAAGGTAACGTCCCTGTCAATGCCTGCTGGACCATGAGTCAACGGTAATATGCACCTTACCGCTGACCGCCCTGTCCAGCGAGGCCAAGACATTGCCTTCCACATGCCTGTAGAGAGCCGGAATAGCCTTCCGTGCGAAAAAGTGTCGTTTGGGAACCTGCCACTGAGGAACCGCACATTGCACAAACTCACGGAAGGGGGCCGAGTCTACCAACTGAAAAGGCAGCAGTTGAAGCGCTAGCAATTTAGCCAAGCTAGCATTCAACCGCTGGGCATGTGGATGGCTGGGAGTGAACTTCTTTCGACGGTCCAGCAGCTGGGGCAGGGAAATTTGCCTGCTAGAATCAGACGTTGGTGTACTGCTAGCAGAGTGCCCGCAAGTACTTGCCTGTGACACACCTAATTCTACACCTTCATTCCTCTCAGAGCAGGTTTCAGAGAGGAGTGAAGGTATAGTGGGGTTGGAGATCCCAGCTGATGCGGTGCAAGAAGAGGTCAGCTTTGTTCTTTGGTGTGGGTCTTTAAGGTAGGCTTGCCAACGAGCTGCATGGCAGGTCAACATATGTCTGATCAAGCATGTGGTGCCCAAGCGGCTGATGTTTTGGCCACGCGATATACGCTTGAGACATATGTTGCAAACAGCAGCTGTGCGATCTGATGCACTCGCCTCAAAAAAGGCCCACACCAAAGAACTTTTTGAATTACGGGCAGAGGCAGCGCCCTGCACAGGCGGAGCTCTGCGGTGTGATTCCGTCGGTGTGCTGCCCATACGCTGGCCACTCAAGGGCATCCTGCCTCGTTGGAGATGTGCCTCCTCCTCATCCTCCTCCTCCTCCTCTCTCCTATTAGGCACCCACGTGGAGTCAGTGACCTCATCATCCCCTCCCTCCTCATCACTGGAGCCAATCTGGCAGTATGCTGCAGCTGCTGGAACATGACTGCCAGATTGGTGTCCTTCTTGAGCATCCCCTCTCTCTGCTCTCACGCTGCTGCCTTCCTCTAGCTGGGTATCATCATCAGATCCTTCCAAACGCTGGGCATCCTCCTGGAGCATGTACCCAACACTGTGCTCAAACAGTTCGGGGGACTCCTCAGGAGGAGGGCATGGTGGGTCTAGGGAAGGATTGACTAATGAAGATAATGATACCAGAGAAGAGGACGCTTTGGCAGCTGCTTTGCCACTACCCTGAGCCTGGGTGAGAGAGGATGAGGAGGATGAGGTGGGCTTGGTCATCCACTCTACCAAGTCTTCGGCATGATGTGGCTCAACATGTCCAGCTGCTGAAAACAAGGACAAGCGTGTCCCATGGCCATGTGCTGATGACAATGCACCGCGTACACGACCAGCACTGTTGCTCCCAGACACAGAGCCTGCTTGCCCTCTTTTTTTGCCTCCTGACTGTCTGCCTCTCCTTGGTTGCCTTCCAGACATTTTAATGGATGGCCTGCAGGGAGATGGGAAAAACAGCAATAAGGGCTACCTTCAGGTGTATATTGTGCAGGAGGCTTAGCAACAATGACACTGACACTGTCCCCTGCCTATCCTTCTCTGTCCCTAAACACAAGGATTGAAAATATGGTTCAGCAAAAAAGTTTTAGAACAGAATAGCACACTGACACTTTCCCTCACTGTCCTACTCTGTCCCTCCCTACAAACAAGATTTAGCACAGAATAGCACACTGATAATTTCTACGAGTGTCCTTCTCTGTCCCTCAACTCAGGGATTGAAAATATGGAACAGCAAAATAGTTTTAGAACAGAATAGCACACTGTCAGTTTCCCTCACTGTACCTCTCTGTCCCTCAACTCAAGGATTGAAAATATGGAACAGAAAAATTGATTTAGAACAGAATAGCACACTGTCAGTTTCACTCACTGTAGCTCTCTGTCCCTCAACTCAAGGATTAAAAATATGGTTCAGCAAAATAGTTTTAGAACACAATAGCACACTGACACTTTCCCTCACTGTACCTCTCTGTCCCTCAACTCAAGGATTGAAAATATGGAACAGCAAAATAGTTTTAGAACAGAATAGCACACTGTCAGTTTCACTCACTGTACCTCTCTGTCCCTCAACTCAAGGATTGAAAATATGGTTCAGCAAAATAGTTTTAGAACAGAATAGCACACTGTCAGTTTCCCTCACTGTACCTCTCTGTCCCTCAACTCAAGGATTGAAAATATGGAACAGCAAAATTGATTTAGAACAGAATAGCACACTGTCAGTTTCACTCACTGTACCTCTCTGTCCCTCAACTCAAGGATTGAAAATATGGAACAGCAAAATAGTTTTAGAACACAATAGCACACTGACACTTTCCCTCACTGTAGCTCTCTGTCCCTCAACTCAAGGATTGAAAATATGGTTCAGCAAAATAGTTTTAGAACACAATAGCACACTGACACTTTCCCTCACTGTAGCTCTCTGTCCCTCAACTCAAGGATTGAAAATATGGAACAGCAAAATAGTTTTAGAACAGAATAGCACACTGTCAGTTTCACTCACTGTACCTCTCTGTCCCTCAACTCAAGGATTGAAAATATGGTTCAGCAAAATAGTTTTAGAACAGAATAGCACACTGTCAGTTTCCCTCACTGTACCTCTCTGTCCCTCAACTCAAGGATTGAAAATATGGAACAGCAAAATTGATTTAGAACAGAATAGCACACTGTCAGTTTCACTCACTGTACCTCTCTGTCCCTCAACTCAAGGATTGAAAATATGGTTCAGCAAAATAGTTTTAGAACACAATAGCACACTGACACTTTCCCTCACTGTAGCTCTCTGTCCCTCAACTCAAGGATTGAAAATATGGTTCAGCAAAATAGTTTTAGAACACAATAGCACACTGACACTTTCCCTCACTGTACCTCTCTGTCCCTCAACTCAAGGATTGAAAATATGGAACAGCAAAATAGTTTTAGAACAGAATAGCACACTGTCAGTTTCACTCACTGTACCTCTCTGTCCCTCAACTCAAGGATTGAAAATATGGAACAGCAAAATTGATTTAGAACAGAATAGCACACTGTCAGTTTCACTCACTGTACCTCTCTGTCCCTCAACTCAAGGATTGAAAATATGGTTCAGCAAAATAGTTTTAGAACACAATAGCACACTGACACTTTCCCTCACTGTAGCTCTCTGTCCCTCAACTCAAGGATTGAAAATATGGTTCAGCAAAATAGTTTTAGAACACAATAGCACACTGACACTTTCCCTCACTGTAGCTCTCTGTCCCTCAACTCAAGGATTGAAAATATGGAACAGCAAAATTGATTTAGAACAGAATAGCACACTGTCAGTTTCACTCACTGTACCTCTCTGTCCCTCAACTCAAGGATTGAAAATATGGTTCAGCAAAATAGTTTTAGAACACAATAGCACACTGACACTTTCCCTCACTGTAGCTCTCTGTCCCTCAACTCAAGGATTGAAAATATGGTTCAGCAAAATAGTTTTAGAATACAATAGCACACTGACACTTTCCCTCACTGTAGCTCTCTGTCCCTCAACTCAAGGATTGAAAATATGGTTCAGCAAAATAGTTTTAGAACACAATAGCACACTGACACTTTCCCTCACTGTAGCTCTCTGTCCCTCAACTCAAGGATTGAAAATATGGAACAGCAAAATAGTTTTAGAACAGAATAGCACACTGTCAGTTTCCTTGTCAAAATATTTTATTAAGGCATACAGAGGGTATAGTACATACAATCTTGATTATGCTTATATTAACAAACGTTATAATTCCTTTATACTCCAAAAGCTAGATTTTTGTTAATTTTAAAGGAGGTTGCTTAACAAACTAAACATGCAATGTATCAATCTTTTAGTTCCTTTAAGTGGTTTGCAAGTAGTATATGATTCCTTAAAACATTCTAAATGTCAATAAATTCTATCTAACGTCTATAAGATTTAAGTTATGATGAAGATATGGAATATAAATTCAAACAATGTTCTTATGTATACCCGATGAAATATTTATAAAAAGGAAGGAAAATTAAACGAATATATACATAATAAAGAAAAAATAGTGGTGAAAGAAAGATAGAAGAGGAGAGGAGAGGAGAGGAGAGTAGAGTAGAAGTCCGTGGGGTTAGACCCAGAGCCGCCGCCGCTACCACAGATAATTCATTTAAATCTTTTGTATCAGTTACCATGGTAAGAGAACTTTGGTGTCAAAGGTTGATGGACTAATGTAATTGATCCAGGGTTGCCACAATTTTTCAAATTTGGGGATCGTGTCCATATCTATCGCAGTCATTTTAGCATATGTCATCGCACCATTCATTCTGGTCTTTGATTCGTGTATATTTAATTGGGTTGATTTCCATGCTTTTGCTAATGTTTGTTTAGCTGTTGTAAAAAGTTGTACTAATAATTTGAATTGCATATGTGTTATGCTTTCTGGTTTCAGGTTAAGTAGAGCTATTCCCGGGTCAAATGGGATTGTCTTATTAAGCATTTCAGATGCCATTTTAAAGAGTTCTTTCCAGAATTTTTGTGCTGTTGGACACGACCACCAAACATGAAACTGTGTCCCTGTCTCTGTGCATCCCCGAAAACATTGTGCTGAATAATTTGGAACATATTTCGCTATTCTTGCAGGCACAAGGTACCATCTAGTTAGTAGTTTATAATTAGCCTCAACCGCTAATATATTAGGGGAGGCCGATTTAGTTGTTATCCATATTTGATTCCATTCTGAGATTTCTAATTCTCTTTGTAAGTCTCCTTCCCATTTTCGAGCGTATTGTGGTTTGCCCCCATCTTCTTGTATCAGTAATTGAGAATATAAGGCAGATATAGCACCCTTCGCGTGTGGATCTTTCTTACATAATGTTTCAAATTTAGTCATTTGGGATGTTTGAGTAGAAGAATTTAAAAATGGTGTGAAGAAGTTTTTTATTTGAAGATATCTGAATAGTTCTGATTGTGGTAAGCCGTAAGTTTTACATAGGGTCGGAAAAGGGATAAACGATGATGTTGACACAAAATTATACATATAAAGAATGTCTCTAGATGTCCATTCTCTAAAAGTTTTGGGGTAGACCCATGCTGGATAGAATGCAGGATTTTTGTAAAATGAGAGTAGCGGATTATGTAAAGATTGTAGTTGATATTTAATTTTCGACCTATCCCAAAGGGAGATAAAATGTTTGGTGATAGGATTTTGTATATTTTTGCGATGTTTTGGGGGGATCCAAAGTAAGTTTGAGACTGAAATTGGATCACTCTCAGCAGCTTCTATTAATATCCATAATGGGATTTCTTTTTTTGCATGGTATTTACTGAGGCTAGCGACATGTGCTGCCTTATAATAACTTGCAAAGTTGGGACAGCCTAAGCCCCCTTGTAGTTTGAGTAAGAAAAGTGTGCTTTGTTGTATTCTCGGTTTGGTAGAACCCCAAATGAACTTTGATACTTTTTTCTGTAGTATCCTTAGATAATATGCTGGTATCGGGATTGGCAGGACTCTGAATAAGTATAGAATTTTTGGCAGTATCGTCATTTTTACCGCATTTATCCTTCCCATCCATGATATTGGGAGGTGTGACCAAGAGTTCATTAAGTTTGTTAGGTGTTTCAATATCTGTGGATAGTTATGAGAGAATAAATCCGAGAAAGATGCTGTCAGTTTGATACCTAGGTATGATAATGCTCCCTCAGTCCATGCATATGGGAGACCTATTTTGGCGGCCGATAATTCAATACTTGATAGAGATATGTTCATTATTGAACTCTTCTTGGAATTGATAACTAGACCTGAAAGAGTGGCAAAGTTATTAAGAATTGGGGTTAGGTTAGGACCAGATATTTGTGGGGATGAAAGAAATAGGAGGATATCATCTGCAAATAAGCATAATTTGTGCTGATAACCTCCTACCTCTATTCCTGTTATTGTGGGTTCTATTCTAATTAGTTGTGCAAGTGGTTCTATAAGTAAAGCGAATAGTAATGGTGAGAGTGGACAGCCTTGTCTTGTACCCCTCTCAATATCAAATGGTTCCGATCTATATCCCGCATATCTTACGTACGCTTTTGGCTTATCATAAAGTGCTCTGATCCAAGTCAGAAAAATTCGGGCGAAAACACCATTTTTGTAAAGTATAGGTCATGTAAGTCCAGGATACTGAATCAAAGGCCCTTCTGATATCGAGAGAGAGAAAGCAGGCAGGAATTCGCTATTTGTGCTAAGAGAACTGCTCTTCTAACATTATCTCCTGCTTGGCGTGAGGGCATGAATCCTACCTGATCACGATGTACTAGTGTTCCTATAATTGAGTTTAAACGTGTTGCTAGTATTTTTGTCAATATTTTAATATCAACATTTAACATAGAAATGGGACGGTAGTTACTGCTGTGTGTATCATCCGTGTGTGGTTTTGGAATCATACATATAATTGCTGTCAATGATTCTTGCCTAAATGATTTGTTTCTCAATATTTCATTGTAAGCTTCTACCAGCATGGGGGAAAGAATATCCCTGTATGTTTTATAGTATAATGATGAGTAACCATCTGGCCCAGGTCTTTTATTTACTTTTAATTCCTTTATGGCTGCGATGACTTCATCCTTTGAAACTGTTTTTTCTAGCAATGTTTTTTGAGATTCTGTCATTTGTGGGAGGTTAATTCGTGAGAAAAATGAATCCGCTTCAGATGTGCTAAATTAATTTGTTTCCTTGTATTGAGTTTTTAGATATGTGCTGAATTTTTGGACTATTTTTTGTTAATTGCAAGTGTATATATTATTGGCTATTTTGAGCTTGATAGGTTTATAGGATCTATTGATGGATTTTAGAGCTTTCGCTAGGAGTGTACCTGGTTTATTAGATTTCATATAAAATGAATGATTAGTTTTACGTAACATTTTTTCTGCAGAATCTGTGAGGAAGAGGTCATATTCTAAGCGAGTTTTCTCGAGATGTGTTTTTGTAGTGGGGGTAGGATTATTCTGAAAGGCCATAAATGCAGTGTTAAATTATTTTTCTAATTTTTGTGCGAGTGTTTTACGTTCTCTTTTCAGGATCCCTAATTGTTGTTGACAAATCCCCCTGAGTACTGGTTTATGTGCTTCCCAAAGTGTGAGTGAAGAGATTTCTGGGCTAGTGTTATGCTTCAAGTAAGTTATTAGCTCACGTTCTATATGTGTGCGGTAAGAAGGGTGTTTAGGTAGCACACCTGGAAGGTACCATGATGGATCATGCGATTTTGGCAGAATAGAGGCTATGGTAGTATATACCGCATCATGGTCTGACCATGGGATGGGGAGAATGGTTGAGGATCTTATCTCTGGGGCCATTCCTATTGTTATGAAAATATGGTCTATTCTGCTGAATGTTTGATGAGGATTAGAGTAGTAGGAATAGTTCCTTTTCGTTGGGTTAGATTCTCTCCAAGTGTCAATCAAATTGTACTTAGATAGAAGCTGAGAGAGTGACCATTTGGATTGGTGATTTGTTGGGGTATAATGTGATCTATCGAGAAATGGTAGAAGGACAGTATTTGAATCCCCACATACAAAAAGTGTTCCTATCTTATGTGTGTTAATAACTTGAAAAAGATGGGATAAAAATGGTAAGGGTTTAAGGTTAGGAGCGTAGTAGGAGACAATAGTTACTGCTGTGTCCATGATATGTCCCGTTAGGATAAGATAACGACCTTCTGGGTCTTTTATTTCAGATTGCAACGTAAATGGAGTGGTGCGGTGAAATGCTATAAGCGTACCTCTCTGTTTTGTGTTGGCTGAGGCTGTGTATACTTGTGGGTAGGAGTTACTGAAAAATTTAGGAGTGAGGGTTGGTGTAAAATGTGTTTCTTGCAAGCACACAATATGAGCTTTCTTACATTGGAATGACCTAAAGGCTTTAGTGCGTATTTGTGGCACATTAAGACCTTGGACGTTCAATGAGATAATATTTAATGGGGCCATGGCAAGTGATACAACAAGCTAATCTTACCTGTAGCCTTACTGCAACGGTCTCCGGGTCCAACCCACACGGATAAGAGAGAAAGAAAGTAAAGAGAGGATCTCGAGTGATCCGACTTAAATGAAAAATAAGAATTAGATATGATTATATAACATATAAACATTTTAAATATGTTAATGCATTCAATGTTTGCCCGTGAACGGGGGTAAAGCCCCCCTCAGGGGACAAGGAGCTTTCGTCGAATCCCCGCATATTAGTGCGAGGACCCGAGGAAAGCTTGGTGGGGCACATGTGGTTTCCGTGCTATGGGGTGCCGCCCTATATATAATAAAATATAGACTAAAATGAAAAAATAAAAATTGTATATATATATATACATCGTAGTGATGTATGATTCTAAGCCCTATTTATACTTGTATAAGTTGTCTAAAACTAGTACTTAGTCAAACGGATGGGGAGAAAAATTAAAACCTTTGATAGTTTACCTAGGAGTTACAACCTATTAATTTTAACTAAGCTGATTCTAAAAGATTACCTTAGTGTGTAAATGCATATCTATATGAAGAGAATCTGTTTGTTAAATAAGAACTATTTTCCTATTCACTTCAATCTTTAATTAATAAGTAGTTACTCAGAACCAATAATTTATAACTAGTGAATTTTCTGTTCATATTGAGACCTGTATTGCGTAGTAACTATAAATGAAATATAATTGAAGATGCTAAAAAAAAAAATAAAAAAAAAAAATGTACTTTTAAGTAGAGATAAGAGAGATGTCTCTATAAAATGTCTCAAATTAGGTTTTCAAAGTTCTTCAGTCTTATGGTTTGGCTTGTATGTGTTGAAGCAGGGGTTTTTGAGTAATCAAGGTGTTTCTAATACTGGTGTTCTTTGGTGGATTTGTCACTTTCACATATTATATTTCTTTCAGTCCATTGTGTCTTCTTGGCCTTGGGAAGAGGGTGTGAAGCGTCCTCTTTTGTGCACTTGGGTGCTTCCATTTTGGGATTCTAAGTGGGATGCTTTGTGCTTGGAGGGGCTTGAGGCTAATCTTCTCTGTGATGCCGGTGATGTGTGTCTTTCACTCAAATTAAGGTCCTGTAGTGCTTGTTGCAGTTCTTCTGGTGTTCTACATGTGATTTTAGTACCTTGGTAGGTGAAACGTAGGGCAAAAGGAAAGCTCCATTGGTATTTCACATTGTGACGCTGTAGTTCCTGAATTTACGGTTTCATTGCCCTTCTTTTTGATATTGTCACTTGAGATAAATCTGCAAATATTTGGTAATTATGTCCTTGAAAGACTAAATTATTTTGTTCCCTTGCAGCATTCATTATCTGTTCTTTAGTTTTATAATAATGAAATTTTGCTATCACATCTCGCGGTGGTCCTTCAGATTTTTTGGGCATCAGAGCCCTGTGCACTCTATCCAATTCCATTCTTTCTAATGGTATGCTTGGCATTAATTCTTGGCATAGTGCTGTTATTGTTGATTGCAAGTCTATTATAGATTCTGGTAATCCTCTAAAGCGCAGGTTAGACCTTCTTGCACGGTTCTCAAAATCCTCCAGCTTATTTTGGAGAGTAATATTATCTTCCTTCAAATTCTTTATTTCAGTTTGGTGGTCTATTATAGCATTTTCCATCTCCTCAGCTTTAATTTCTAGTGCTGCAGTGCGGTGTCCCAATTCTCTGATTTCTTTAGTTAAGTTGTTGGTAATTTCTTCTGATGTCTGCCTCAGTGCTTTGTGAAGCATTTTTTCTAATTGTTTTAAAATATTCGGGGGAGTAGTAATTTCTTTTGTTACTGGTTGTGACTGATAAACTTCAGCCTCTGAGTCAGAGTCACCTGTGAAAATATGCTGTGCCTTTGTAAGCTTGCCTTTCTTCTCTGAGGTAAGCGTGTCTGAGGTGATAGGCGCCTTTTTCTGTGAGGAATTCCTCGCTAGTGCTCCGCTAATGGGGTTCATTTTTGTCTTATTGCGGGCTCCTCCATAAACCATTCTCCTTCCAAAATGTACCCCTCACCTCTGCGAATCTTTAGACAGCTTTTCCAGTTATTTAGGAATGTCGGGCTGTTTCTATCTTGCGGCTTTATCCCCCTCACGGAGCGGAGCTCTAGTCAGGCATTACCGTCCCGCTAGCCTCCGCGCATGCGCCCCCCTGCACACTGTCAGTTTCACTCACTGTACCTCTCTGTCCCTCAACTCAAGGATTGAAAATATGGTTCAGCAAAATAGTTTTAGAACAGAATAGCACACTGTCAGTTTCCCTCACTGTACCTCTCTGTCCCTCAACTCAAGGATTGAAAATATGGAACAGCAAAATTGATTTAGAACAGAATAGCACACTGTCAGTTTCACTCACTGTACCTCTCTGTCCCTCAACTCAAGGATTGAAAATATGGTTCAGCAAAATAGTTTTAGAACACAATAGCACACTGACACTTTCCCTCACTGTACCTCTCTGTCCCTCAACTCAAGGATTGAAAATATGGAACAGCAAAATAGTTTTAGAACAGAATAGCACACTGTCAGTTTCACTCACTGTACCTCTCTGTCCCTCAACTCAAGGATTGAAAATATGGTTCAACAAAATAGTTTTAGAACAGAATAGCACACTGTCAGTTTCCCTCACTGTACCTCTCTGTCCCTCAACTCAAGGATTGAAAATATGGAACAGCAAAATTGATTTAGAACAGAATAGCACACTGTCAGTTTCACTCACTGTACCTCTCTGTCCCTCAACTCAAGGATTGAAAATATGGTTCAGCAAAATAGTTTTAGAACACAATAGCACACTGACACTTTCCCTCACTGTAGCTCTCTGTCCCTCAACTCAAGGATTGAAAATATGGAACAGCAAAATAGTTTTAGAACAGAATAGCACACTGTCAGTTTCACTCACTGTACCTCTCTGTCCCTCAACTCAAGGATTGAAAATATGGAACAGCAAAATTGATTTAGAACAGAATAGCACACTGTCAGTTTCACTCACTGTACCTCTCTGTCCCTCAACTCAAGGATTGAAAATATGGTTCAGCAAAATAGTTTTAGAGCACAATAGCACACTGACACTTTCCCTCACTGTAGCTCTCTGTCCCTCAACTCAAGGATTGAAAATATGGTTCAGCAAAATAGTTTTAGAACACAATAGCACACTAACACTTTCCCTCACTGTAGCTCTCTGTCCCTCAACTCAAGGATTGAAAATATGGAACAGCAAAATAGTTTTAGAACAGAATAGCACACTGTCAGTTTCCCTCACTGTACCTCTCTGTCCCTACAAACAAGGATTAGCACAGAATAGCACACTGTCACTGACACTCTCCCTACCTATCCTTATTTGTCCCTAAACACAAGGAATCCAGGATTAGTAAAGGAAAAAAATGACACTGTCCCTGCCTATGCTTCTCTTTCCCTGCTCCGGAACACACTACACAAGGCCGCCGCGCTGGCGGCCTTTTATAGTGTGGGGCGTGTACTAAACCCCATCAGCAATAATTGGCCACAGGCATCCTGCCTGTGGCCAATCATTGCTCTCCTCGCTGCCGGCGCTGTGATTGGCCAAGCATGCGGGGTCACAGTGCATACTTGGCCAATCACAGCGCCTGGATGACACTGCGATGGCGTAGTGCATTGTGGGCCGTTCGCGTCACTCGAATTTGGCGCGAACGGCCCAAATCGTTCGATCTTCGTCGAACGATCGAACAGCCGATGTTCGAGTCGAACGTATGTTCGACTCGAACACGAAGCTCATCCCTAGTCAGAAATGATTCCAGGACTGCCCACAACTGGTCCCTAGAGACCGCAGGTGCTGAAGCACTGCCTGTTGTCCACTGACATTTAGGGGAAGCTGGTGACAGAGACTCCATATTGCCCCCCTCTGAGACTCCTCAGATAAAAAGTCCACCCACAGGCTGTGCTGACTGAGGAGGGGGCGCCCAGGGGACTCACCAAACCAGACCAGGGACCGCTCAGTTCCGCTGTCTGTACCGCGCTGTGTCAGCGCTGGTGAGCTGTGAGGAGATTGTGAGGAGATTCGCGCTGTTACAGCAGCGCTAGAGGCCAAAACTAGTGCTGAAGAGCGCGCGGGCTACAAGAAAATGGCCGCCGCACTTCACTGAGGCGATCCGCGGCAAGATGGCCGCCATGACTCAGCAAAAGTGAAAAAAACAGCACACACACAGCGCCACTCGGCGCTCAGGCCCCAAAACACACAAAAAAAGGCCCCAAGCATATCTGCAGACCAGCATTAGCCCCTCCAAGAACAGTGTGACCCCCAGGCACCCCACACAGCACAGCGCCAGCAATGGTGACAGAGAGTGACAATGAAATACAGGGGGAGACAGGGAAAATCCCCCACAGAGAAACACACAGCCTTTTGTACTCACCTGCAGGCAGGAGAGACTACTTACCCGTCCCCTGAGGGACCCACTGGTGTGTTTCTGACAGGACTATCACAGTGCAGTACTGAGTAGCTGTCGGCCCGGTCCACCGCGAAAGATACAGTCAGTCAGGAACTGTTCAGTCTTGAGAGGACCGTGGGAGCATGAAAGCAAACCCGGCCACCCCTGGAGTCATGGGGCCTGTCGTGAACTGAGTCTCACGCACACAAGGCGAGGATCAGCACGCTCGATGGTCGGACAGGGAAGACTACGAGGATATCTTGTACCCAACCTGTTGCCCAGCCGACAGTTGATAGAAAATTCTCAAAAATAAAATAAAAAAGAATTCCAGAAAAGGAATAAAAATAGGTCAGGAGACTGGCTCCTGAGAGAGCCACGTCTTCTCCTTCTGCTAGGCAGAAAAAAACTGAAGTCTGCTGACTGTAGTGGGAGGGTTATGTCCGGAGGGACCGCCCCCTGGGTGGGGCTGTTCAGCTCTGGCTTTTAGAATGTATGTATAACATTTCACATTCTGCCTAGGTCTTCTCCTGCAAGCAGGGACATAACCCACGTGTAAAGTGTAAAGAGACACCGTGTCAGTCCATGGATGGTAAGAGAAAATAACATTTCTAAATATAAAAGAAAAAAAAATGATTTAAGATATTTTAAATTATTTTATAATTTATTACGGAGATCTGGCTTACCAACACAAAATTAAATTCATGAGATCGCTAACAATTACTAATAAACAAGTTTGTCATAACTCTGAATATCATTAGCAAAAGAAGTTCATTATTTTAGCATTATATAAAGAAGAAATGAATGCGCTTCATTAGACGATGCAATAATTTACAGCGTTACGAATGTGCTAACTCCATTATGAATGCTAGTTTTACCAGAACGAGCACTCCCGTCTCATACTTGATTCTGAGCATGCGCGTTTTTTCCCCCTCGTAATAGCATACACACTATCGTTTTTCACGACGTTAAAAAAACGACGGGAAAAAATAGAGCAGGTTCTCATTTTTTGGATGCCCTTTTTCATGTCGTTAAAAATGCTCTGGAGCCAACACACAATCGTTTTTAATGACCAATTTAAAAAATGGCATTTTTAACGACGTGAAAAACGGTCGTGTGTACGCGGCATTAGCTGTGCAAACCTAAATGTATATATATATATATCCGAGGATAATCATCTCTCCCCGGGAGATGGTTTCCTTCTGACAATTTTAGATGTAGAATTGTATATTGTGTTCTTTTCTCTCCCTCTGCAGGTCAACTCTACCGGAGGATGGGTGAAGTAGATATGTTAGGATGGGTGGGATTGTAATTTGTGATATTGTGTGTTTTATACAAACTGTGATGTATATTTTACATGCTCTTTCTCTCTCTCTCTTCCTACTCTATTCCCAAATTCTTGGTTCAGGCACCACAAAAAAATATATATATATATTTTTATGTACATAGTTGGAAAAGACTGGAACCCACTCAGGATTGAGGGGTCTTTCTGATCTCTTCCAACCACTGGGGACAGTGGCTCTTCAGGGGGGGTATGTGTAGCGGACCCCCAAAATTGGGGTTGCTATGCTTTAAATTTAAGGGTAGTCTGAGCAATAGTTTAGCTCAGGTTCTTCAATTTTGCTTAGTATGGACTCTGCTCTGCTGTAATGTTGCCTGGAGAATAGTTCCCCTTGACCTGCAGGTGGCGCTGTTGCCCAGGTCTTGGGAAGAACCACAGGTGGCGTTGCGGTGTGATTGGGTGTCCTCTCTCAGCTGCCGTGCGGTGGGTAGGTTCTGCCTGCTGTGTATGCCGGGAGAGGGTACATAAAGGGCAGACGCCATGATCTGGAGTGGTGTGCCGGGGGGATTCCAAGGAGGACCCCTGGTGGCGAAGTCGCGCCCTTTGGCCCTGCTGGCCGGGGGGTGCGTGAACTGGTTGAGGAGTCTCGGGCACCTTTAGCCCGAGGCTACAGAGTTCCAGGTAGGCCCAGTACCTTCAACTGGGTCTACAAAACCAACCACTGGAGTCCCAGGGAACCCGAGGGAGGGTGGCCCGCTCTGAAACAGCGAAACCGGGGGAGGACCTATCCGATGGATCGGTGAAGGAAGTCACGGTCTCGGGGAGGCCTGGTTGCCTATTGGAGGGAAGGATTCATGAGTTGCAAGATAGCTCCTGTAGTGTGCCCCATTGGCACCTATGGTCTCTAATAATCTACAGGCGTTAGGAAGTTCTAAATTCAGGAACTGAAGGATTCTGTGGCAGAGGATCTCCTGAACTTGTCTGTGAAGGGGACTTAAACTAAGTGTCATGTTCGTGTTTCACTCCGGCTGCTGGAACTGTGAGAGGGATCTGTCTGGGTGAGCAATGCCCACTCAGGCTTGAGTGGAGAATAGGGTGACTGGGTGCCGCGTGCCTGAACCTAATTCCCTACTAAATCCTATTGCTGTCTTCAACCTTTCTCCCAAAGTTATTTCAAGCAAAGAAAATAAACTCATTTGTTGTTTAATTACTGTCTGGAAATTGGCCTTCTTTCGGGGAAGAATAGACTTTTCCCTGCATTCTAGGGACGAGAACCAATGGACGGAGGTAACTTGCTGCAGGACCCAAAATTGCAAGAACACAGCTCAACCTCTTATACTAGGAGGATACGGGCATGTGGCATGGTGTGCCTTTGCTCCTGCAAGTGAAGGTAGGCAGGAAAAAAGGGTCTGTGTGCTACACGTGTGGGCTCGTCCGGGATGTTTGCAGCTACACTCCGGAAGTTGGACTAATTTTCCCTGTGTATGATGTGGTTCTGTAAAAATTGGCCATTTGGGAAAAGTTGAACTGCATCATTTGTGTGAAAAATGGAGAAGGCCTGTGCTGGACTTTTCTAACTGCGTAGTTCATGGGTGTGCCTCAAACATAAAAAAGCCTGCGAGCTACGTGCAGCGAAGAAAAAGGGGGAGGAGCCCCCGCCAACTTGTGTGTTGCACGTGGTGCATTGGAACCAAAGGGACAGTACGAGCTGGATCATTGGAGAAGTAAGATGGCCCCTGCTCCATGGACTTCTGTTACATCGGGACCTCGGATGTTCCAAAACCCCCCAACCATGGATATTGTTTCCCTCACTGCCCCCTGACGGACACAGGGATCCGGCTGAAGCCTAGGGTCCGCTTCGCTCTCTATGTCTGCCGAGATGCGGAGGCCCTGGGCATGCTCTGTCCCAGATGTCAAGGACTAGCGGTGCAACTACGGCCTTTTGGAAGGTGTGCAATCTGTGGAGAGTTCCTCTTCGAAGTGGACCAACCTACCGAGAAACCCCGGGTCTACCAGATCAACTACATTACGGGTGCCATCACTTCCGAGGAGGAAACCTGTACTCCCACAGTTGAGCCCACGAGCACCGCGTTGGCTGACACGGATGTGGCTAATAGAGATGACTCAGCTGCTGCAGAGCCATCGGCGGATACCGGAGCGGATGCTGTCTCCGCCACAACTCAGACCTCCATTCCGCCCGCCAAACGGAAGGTGGGCTATGTTAAGGCCTCCCGCGGCCGCGGTTGAAGCCTGCCCCAGCTCCTGCCTGAACCGGAACTCCAAGCCGGAGGGACCTCCAGGATATCCACGTCAGGGGACGGTAAGGAGGCTGGGGGAACTGTGACATTGAGTTTTCCGGGGAAGGGGAAGAAGCTCATACCCCACACTACTGGGGATGCGTGGACAGCCAGCCCACGGAAACTCTCTATTTTTGGTAACAATGTGTCTGTGTCCACCACGAACTATCTGCTGGCAGAGGAGTATGACACCTCCGATCTGGAATCATCGTCAGACGTGGGGGATGACTACGAGATTGATGAGGTTTATATTAAAAAGGGATGGGACAAAGTTCCAGTGACTTCTCCCCGCAGCCTTAGGGAACTCTCGCCAATGGACTCTGGGGAAACTACACCTAGAGTGGAAGCCCCTGCCCTAAAGGAAGAAGTCATACCCACACCCGCTCTGCCTGCACCTGCATTGTCCCCACCTACTGCTACGGAGGGACGTCCGCCGTTGCGGCCACCCTTGGCACAGTTGGAGCCAGTTCAAATAACAAGGTCCCCGGATGCTATTGTTCTTCCTGGAGCAGGAGATCGTGTGACCATGCCACCTTTAGCCCGGTTACAGCGGCTCCTAAATAGGAATGTTGCTGCAAAATACGGGTGGGAGTACCCCTACGTCCCCAAAGAGTTGCTCTTTGAAATCGAGGCCTACAGGGAACGGTGGTACGCGGACTTCATTTGGGTTCATTTGGAAGTGCACAGAGGCCGCAGTTATATGAAATGTTCTGCTGTCATGTCAGACCGTTATAAGGGATGCCGTAAGGACTGGAGTTATGGTCGGCACATCCATGCGGATCGTGTGGTAATTTGCTGCAAGGAGAAAGAGGATACCGTGTACTATATAGAGACCCTAGATAACAATGGAAGACTCTTGTCCTCCCGGATCCTCTGTAGTACTTGTGAAATGGAACTTGTGTGTGTTTTTCTTTATTCCGTTTCACAGGAACAGCCTGCCCTGAACTCTCTTATGACTTTACCCTTTGCAGCAGGGGAAACTACTCAACTGAGGAATTGGAGAGTTGTTTTTTTTTTTTCTACCTCTCTCCTCAGCTCAGTAAAGAAGAAAAAAAAAATATTTTCTTGGCGGAACTATGGGGTAGTTTAGTCAGGGCCAAAGTGAGAATCGTTGTGGTCAAGATAAAGAGTTCATGAGAAATACATGTATGCCCACGCGCAGTATTGAAGTGTATAGATTTAATTTGCCACTAGGTGGTGGTGTTTTGCAGAAATTTCAGTGAGGCTAGGCTTAGCCGTGTAAACCTAAATGTATATATATATATACGAGGATAATCCTCTCTCCCCGGGGAGGTGGTTTCCTTCTGCCAATTTTAGATGTAGAATTGTATATTGTGTTCTTTTCTCTCCCTCTGCAGGTGACCTGCGATCAACTCTACCGGAGGATGGGTGGAGTAGATATGTTAGGAGGGGTGGGATTGTAATTTGTGATATTGTGTGTTTTATACAAACTGTGATATATATTTTGCATGCTCTTTCTCTCTCTCTTCCTACTCTATTCCTAAATTCTTGGTTCAGGCACCACAAAAAAAAAATATATATATTTTTATGTACATAGTTGAAAAAGACTGGAACCCACTCAGGATTGAGGGGTCTTTCTGGTCTCTTCCAGCCACTGGGGACAGTGGCTTTTCAAGGGGGGGTATGTGTAGTGGACCCCCAAAATTGGGGTCGCTATGCTTTATATTTAAGGGTAGCCTGAGCAATAGTTTAGCTCAGGTTCTTCAATTTTGCTTAGTATGGACTTTGCTCTGCTGTAATGTTGCCTGGAGTATAGCTCCCCTTGACCTGCAGGTGGCGCTGTTGCCCAGTTCTTGGGAAGAACCACAGATGGCGTTGCGGTGTGATTGGCTGTCCTCTCCCGGCTGCCGTGCGGTGGGCAGGTTTGGCCTGCTGTGCATGCCGGAAGAGGATACATGAAGGGCAGACGCCATGATCTGGGGTGGTGTGCTGGGGGGATTCCAAGGAGGACCCCTGGTGGCGAAGTCGCTCCCTTTGGCCCTGCTGGCCGGGGGGTGTGTGAACTGGTTGAGGAGTCTCGGGCACCTTTAGCCCGAGGCTACAGAGTTCCAGGTAGGCCCAGTACCTTCAACTGGGTCTACAAAACCAACCACTGGAGTCCCAGGGAACCCGAGGGAGGGTGGCCCTCTCTGAAACAGAGGAAACTGGGGGAGGACCTGTCCGATGGATCGGTGAAGGAAGTCACAGTCTCGGGGAGGCCTGGTTGCCTATCGGAGGGAAGGATTCGTGAGTTGCAAGATAGCTCCTGTAGTGTGCACCATTGGCACCTATGGTCTCTAATAATCTACAGGCGTTGAAAGTTCTAAATTCAGGAACTGAAGAATTCTGTGGCAGAGGATCTCCTGAACTTGTCTGTGAAGGGGACTTAAACTAAGTGTCATGTTCGTGTTACACTCTGGCTGCTGGAACTGTGAGAGGGATCTGTCCGGGTGAGCAATGCCCACTCAGGCTTGAGTGGAGAATAAGGTGACTGGGTGACGTGTGCCTGAACCTAATTCCCTACTAAATCCTATTGCTGTCTTCAACCTTTCTCCCAAAGTTCTTTCAAGCAAAGAAAATAAACTCATTTGTTGGAGTTCAATTACTGTCTGGACATTGGCCTTCTTTCAGGGAAGAATAGACTTTTCCCTTTATTCTAGGGATAAGAACCGACGGAGGGAGGTAACTCGCTGCAGGACCCAAAATTGCAAGAACACCGCTCAACCTCTTATACCAGGAGGATACGGGCATGGTGTGCCTTTGCTCCTGCAAGTGAAGGTAAGTAGGAAAAAAGGGTCTGTGTGCTACACATGTGGGCTTGTCCGGGATGTTTGCAGCTACCCTCTGGAAGTTGGACTAATTTATCTGGAATTTATCTTAAACAGATCTAGCTGTTTGAAGTAGTATTAAGCCCAAAAGCAAACCTTTACTATATTTCAGCTTACCAGTTTTTAGATGTATTGGCTGCTTTAGTTTTATTTTTTAGGCTTTCTTTCTACTATTTTCAGCTGGTGATCCAGCCCATAAGTCTGTTGTTTTTCAAACAAACAAGCTCTCTTCTGGATGTCTCTGTTTACAGGGATTAGGCAAATCATTTACCACTGTCTGGGATGCTTACAATTATCAGCTTTTATTCATATAAAACCTTTGTCCTAAAAGAAAAAGAACTTTATAAATCAGTTACAAGTTACAACAACAGTATTAGCTGGAATGTGGTTTTAATTTGTTAGTATTTTTAAATCTGCTAGTTCATTTAACACTACTCTCCCTCCCCAAGACTGAAAATGCTGCTGTCTTCTGTGCCCCCTGTGCTAATTGGCACTCCAATACAGGAGACTGTGTTACTGACCAGATCACAAAGGTGAAAACAGAGGGGAAAAAAGACAAAAAAAAAAATTAATGCATCCACCACATCTGATGATTAGTATATTACATTTTTTGTTTACTTTAACGTATTATTAGCTCAGGAAGAATATCTAAACCTTTTACACAAAACCATCACTAGATGGTGCTAATGGTATCCAAAATGGATAAACATTACATATGGAAAGGACTCAATTTGACATGTATGTAAACCGTAACAATGAGCTTCTCTTATTTGCTCCATTTTGGTCTGTAAAAATACGTTCAGAAGCATTTTGTTATAGTTATTAGGAGTAGTGCCAAACATACCTGCAGATATTGCTAGAAATCTTATGAGCCGATAACTCTGGTAATAATACTGCTTGTAATAGGTTTAGGAGTCTAATTAGACCTTCCCTTGGACTTTTACACTCTTCCCCCCTATGTTGTCGAGGTGAGGTGTATTTTGTAGTTTAGCAATAAATAACTGGGCAGGGCTGACAGAGTTTCTCTATTTTTCTATACGTGAAGGGATACATAGTGGAGAAATTTGCATGGATTGCAGAGATGTACTTGCCCATACACACTTTAACAAGCCAATTGGGTGTTATTAATAAGGTAAATCTAATTCCTAACCCCGCAAACAACATATTACAATCTGTTGAGGTTTTCATTATATTTCTATTTTTTACTATTCAGCCTAAATGTAGTACAATCAGATTGTATAACTGGTGCTCAGTTTTACTATGTGACCTGTATCATCTCCTCCAGTATAGAAGGCAGGGTGGGGACGGGGTAAAATGTGTACTGTAGTCCAAAATCCCATAATGGGAATTCCCTGTGAGAGGAGCAGATCAGGCACATAGGCCTTGAACTGGTAGTGTAGCATGCTCACAGCAAAATGTAGGGAGTGTTGGTGCGATGTAAAATTAGGGACATGTAGGTAGGCAGAGGCCATAAAATCCCCTGGCGGAAGGGAAGCAATGACTGACCTTGTAGATTCCTTACGGAATTTCTGCACCCAAACAAACGTATTGAGAACTTTTAGGTCCAGAATGGGACAAATAATCCTTTAGATGTGGGAGTGGTGAATAGGTTTGAGTAGAACCCCTGAAACCCCAGTACAGGGGGTTTTAACAATCTAGCTCAAGAGCAGGGCAGAGGTCCAATCGATGGCAGGTTGGACAACTGAAGTGGGGCAGGGGGTATAGGTAAAAAAAAATCTAGACTGTAACCTTTTGACACCACTCTCTGAACCCAGGGTTCTGAAACGTCCTGGGACCAAATGGGCGTAAAGGTGAGAAGGACTTGCCCTCAGGCTTGGAGGCCTTAAATGTTGGACGGCATTGGCCGGTTCAAAAGAAACCGTCCGTCATTCAGACCCATGTGTACTGCAGCCGGTCTGACAGAAGCCGGCTTCTGTCGAAGGGGCATGACCGAAAAAGGTCTGCCGACTGACTTCGATCATCGCTGACTGGAGTGTTCTGGTGGGAAGAACACCCCTGTCAGAACACAAAAGAACAGCAGGGGAGATTGCTGTACTGACATCAGACTGTTAGTACAGCGGCTCCGATCTGAGCTGTCTTTTCGTTCAGCTTTCTGGGTTGAAGGAAAAAAAACTAGCAGTGTATACTAGGCTTTAGGGTTCCAGACCTTGTTTCAGGATGGAGTTCCAAATCTGATCTTAGACTTGGAGGTCTGAGGAAAATTAAAGGAGAAATTAGAAGGTTTGCTCGACTGAGGCTAATGCCCCGTACACACGATCGGAAATTCTGCCAGCAAATGTCCGATGAGAGCTTTTGGTCGGAAATTCCGACCGTGTGTATGCTCCATCTGACTTTTGCTGTCAGAATTTCCACCAGCAAAAGATTGAGAGCAGGTTCTCAAATTTTCTGAAAAAATTCCTATCGGAAAATCCAATCGCATGTACCTATTCCGACGTGCAAAATTCCGACACATGCTCGGAAACAATTCGACGCATGCTCGGAAGCATTGAACTTTATTTTCTCGGCTCATCGTAATGTTGTATGTCACCGCGTTCTTGACGGTCGAAAGTTCATAGAACTTTTGTGTGACCATGTGTATGCAAGCCAAGCTTGAGCGAAATTCTGTCGGAAAAACCATCCAAGGTTTTTCCCACGGAAAATCCAGCCGTGTGCACGCGGCATTAGTCTTCTTTTGCTGGGGGCAAAAGGCAGTTTTTCCCCGATGATTTTCTTAATAAAAGAAGTCTATGGATGCTCCAAAGTGGTGTTCCCCATCCTGTGGCATATATAAGTGCTTCTTGCACAGCTACTCCACAGCCCAAAACATAAATAAATTTTTTGGCTTTAAATAAACTAAGTTTTGGATAGAGTGCTCGTGCTTAGAACAACTGTCAGAATTTTGTTGCAGTCTGTGTCCCGGTTAGGGAGATACACTCTCTCCATTTGTTCTGGTGACTATTGTCACTAAGAATAAGGCCACTTCCACCTTGAGGCGCTTTACAGGTGCTATAGCACTAAAAATAGCACATGCAAAGCGCCTCTCCTGTCACTCCAGTGTGAAAGCCCGAGGGCTTTCACACTGGAGCGGTGCGAGATGTTAAAAAAAGTCCTGCAAGCAGCATCTTCACAGTGCTCTAGGAGCGGTGTATACACCGCTCCTAAAGCGCCCCTGCCCATTGAAATCAATGGACAGTGGCACTTTGCGGGCACTTTTAACCACTTTTCAGTCACTAGCGGAGGTTAAAAGCGCCCTGCTAGCAGTCGAAAAGTGCCGCTAAAACAACAGTAAAGCGCCGCTATAAATAGGCTTTACCATCGACGCCCCTGGTGAAAGTGCCCTTAATGTGAGAGAAACCAAATTTTTGATTTGCCATCATAACAGAAAAATCTTCCAGTGGGGACACTTTTGGTGACAACCTGTCTTGAGGTAATTTATCTTATTTGTGTCTACAGAAAAGGAAGTTAAATGGTAACTCCACTTTCGTGGGGAAAAAAAAACAAATGAAAAAAAATATATCTTATATACAATTTGCGACACAAGTCATATTGTACAGTAAAACCTTGGATTGCGAGCATAATTAATTCCAGAAACATGTTTGTAATCCAAAGCACTTGTATATTAAAGCAAATGTCCCCATAAGAAATAATGGAAACTCAAATGATTCGTTCCACAACCATTTATTCATAGGTCCTTCAGTTTATAATCCATATAAAACGATTATAGCAATGTGATAAATTGTGTAACCATAAAATGTCCATCCACAAATGACAGCCTCCACAAGGGGATTAGAAGCAAAACTGTGTTGCGTTTGTTAAAAATATGATTTTTATTATATTACTCAGACATATGCCGCGTACACACGATCATTTTTCCTGTCGGGAAAAATGAAATTTTTTTTTTCGCCGAGAAAAACGATCGTCTGTGGGCTTTATGCCGTTTTTCTCGTTGAGAAAAACGGCAGGAAAAACGACGAGAAAAATTAGAACATGTTCTAAATTTTCTCATCGTTTTTTCCATCACTTTTTTCCGCGGCAGTTTTCCCATAGGGAGACACTGCCGCGGAGCCCACAGACGGTCGTTTTTCTCGTCAAAGAAAAAAATGACGGGAAAAACGGTCGTGTGTGGGGGAACATGCCGTTCCCTCGTTTTTCATTTTTTTTCATGCCGTGATTCACGGCGGTGTTTTCACCGCCGTGAATCACGATCGTGTGTACGCGGCAATAGGATACATGGGACAATTTTACAATAGTGAGTAGATTTCTCAAACAAATGCTGTTTTTTATACAATGGGGTTAGATACCATTGTTGTATTCAGTAAACAAGTAAGACATTACTTGTTTGAGATTTCTTTCAGCAAACTGAAAGAATGACTGTTTAGATTACTGACAGGTTTGTTTTGAGTAGACAATAGGTAGATAGCATTGTTGTATTCAACAGTCCATTGTTTTCTACAGCTACAGTAAACAGGTATGTTTTCTGTTTGGTAACAATGGTAAACAGCCTGACACATAAAAAGGGGAATTCAGGCATTTGCTAGGACACACATCATGTTGCTGTAAGATCAGAAAAAGCCACTCATGATAGAAGAACAGAACCTGGTCTCCAAGAAGAATCATTGCCAATGGAGATCACGAATTTACCGTAACAGAAGATAAGTAACCTTTAAATGTATTTGTACTGTTATAGACCATAGGCTGTTCATTTGCTAGGCATTTTGCTTGACTCTGTCAGTCTTGTATTGTATTTCCTAATATTGTAATAGTTTTGTATGTACAGCATCTTGTATAGTAAAAGCACATTTACACACTGCAGAAGTCTCAGCTTCCTTGTTATACCACAGAGTAACCTTGCTAGATAGACGCAAGCAAAACAAAAACCCAGCAGCTACAGAGTATAAAAGAGAAGAGAGGCGCCTCTAAGTGTGGCAATATGTTACTAAATGTTGTACCTTCATTAAATGTAACCATGTTGCTACACTTTTTTTTATTAACAATCAGGTGTTCTTTATTAAAAGGATAAATGATTAAACAAAGGAAGAAAAAAGAAATTCGGCTGACACAGCCTACTGACATGACAATACAATCAACTGACATGCACAAATGATTGCCAACAAAAGAATATAGGTAACATAGGATACATTAAAGGTATATAAATAAGGGTACTTCGGGAAGAGCTCAACCAGGTCTCGTTAGGAATACTAAGTAAGTATCAACCAGGGAATGGTGGGTGCACAGGGGATGGGGGAGGCAAGGTCCACGGCCAGGGGGCCCCAAGACAGCACACAAAAAAAAGGGGGGGCAACCCCACTTATGGCGACGTCCACATCTGCCACACCTTATCAAATTTCCAGGGGCATCCTCTGCTTACAGTATATACATCAGCTTGTAGAGTGGCAGTGCAGCATTAATCATAGCTAACCAGGAGGACACAGACGGTGGGTCAGGAGAGGACCACTTACAAATAATCGCCTTCTTCGCATAAAACAGTAAATACGAGATAAGCAGTTTACTGTGGTGCGACCTCTGGTCATCATCCGGTATTCCCAGAAGGGCCAGCTCTGGTGACAGGGGGAGTGACAGATCCAGTTTAAGATTGACCAGGTCACATACCTCCCTCCAAAAGGCCTGTATCTTGGGGCAATCCCAAAGCATGTGCAGAAGAGTACCCAACTGGACCAGGCAGCGCGAGCAATGGGAGTCCCTTTCTGGGTAAATCTTGTGAAGCCTGACTGGTGTGTAATATTACCCTATGTAGCAGTTTAACTTGTATTAATTTGTCTCGGGAAGAGATAACCAGCTTAGGGCAATGCTTCAATGAGTCCTCCCAGTCCTCCCTATCCAGGGATGGTATATCAATCTTCCAGTGATCCCAGAGTCTCTCTATTTTAGGCGAATCAGTCCTGAGCAGGGTCCCATACAGTACAGAAAGCGGCTTCTGAAGATCTTCCTGCGACAGGACTATCTCAACAGGGTCTAGTTGGAGCAAAGGCCTAGCAGGAAACTGAGCCCTGGCCGCATGCTGAAGCTGGAGGTATTTAAAGAACATCCAACCCGGCAGGCGAAACGCACGGCAAAGCTGAGCATAAGTCAGCAGCACACCATCCGGCATTATATAGCGCAGGGTTCTTATTCCAAACCTGGCCCAGACCTGGGGGTCAGGAATCGTTTTAAAATGGGCCAGATTCCCGACCAAAGCTCTCATGGCAGGTTTCCTGTCGGGGAAACCGGTACGTGTGTAGGGGGAAAAAGTTACCGAGCAGGTTCTCGGTTTTCCCCTCGGGTTTCCCAGCTGACTTTTTACCGCACGTGTGTACGAGGCAAAGACCTCAAATGTTTCAAGAGCAGCCAAGAGCGAGGGCCCCGCATCGTTCAGATACAACAGGGCATCGTTGGCATACAGGGATATCTTTTCCTCCAGTCTCCCAACCAGTAGCCCACGGATCGCTTGAGACTCCCTGACAGAAATTGCCAGGGGTTCCAATGCCAAAGCAAAGAGACTGGGGGAAAGGGGACACCCCTGCCGAGTACCCCCGAACAGCGGGGGGAAAGAAGGTTGTCTGGACTGCCGCACTCTGTTCAAACGTTTATTTACCAAGGATAAAATTCAAAAATGTCCAAACAAAGAATAAACAAAATCCATAAAAAAGCAATCAAAAAGGGCATGTAGGAAAACAAGGCTGACGCGTTTCACATCAGAGATGATGCTTACTCATAGCTGGAGTGTAAGTGACCCAAAAAGTGTATTTAAGAGAGGCATAAGAAACACCTCCACCAATGGAGACCGTTGAACACAGTTGTAGAAAATTAGACATCAAATTGGATCTATCACACTCCATGTTTGAAAAAGTACCTGTGAAAGAACAACACTAATAACAAAAAGTTTTAACCACATGGTGCAGATAACATTTGTATGTAAAGTATACATAAGCATATATAGTTATATAAACACGTGGAAAAAATGAGGATAAAAAAAGAGAAGTGAAAGAATTCTTATATCCAAAAGTGTATAGAATATATGCACTGATGGAGTGTAGAAGTGCTTTTATCTTACGATATCTATGTCGGTGAACAACGCAAAATTGGACGAACAGCGGAAAAGGATCTGAGACCCAACCGTTGGTACGAACCCGCGCCCTTGGCCTCCCATGCAACATCCGAACCCAGTGTATAAAATTAGGACCAAAGACGAATCTACGCAGGACCTCCCACAGATAATCCCACTCAACAGAATCAATTGCCTTTTCGGCATCTAGGGAGGCCACTACGCGAGATCTGGCAAGGTCATGGGTCAGAGAGAAGTTCAAGAATAGACGTTGAATATTGATGTCGGTGCCCTTGCCCGGCATAAACCCAGTCTGATCCACATGGACCAGATCAGAAATTACAGACAAACGCACGGCAAGGATTTTGGCAAGGACTTTAGCGTCCACATTCAGCAAGGAAATAGGCCTATATGAGGCACACTCTAGAGGATCCTTACTGGGCTTGGGCACCAACACAATAACCGCCTCTGCCATAGAGTCAGGAAGGGCACCCTGTTTAGTAAAATCAGAAAGAAGGGATGTTAATTTGGGGGGCCAGTAATTCTATATGTTGTGAATAAAATTCCGTTGGGAGACCATCTACACCCGGTGTCTTGCCACCCTGCAGCCCCCCAATAGCCTCCTGCACCTCCTCCAGGGTGATCTCCCCCTCCAATTTAGTCCTGAAATCCTCCAATAACACTGGGAAGGTGATGGCCCCCAAAAAGTCCTGGAGGTCAGAGGGAGTAATGGGCCCTTGAGGAGTATACCCCCTGAAAGAATTGGGAAAACCGAGCATTAATATCCTCTGGGGATGTGAGCACGTGCCCTCCCTCATCTCGAACACCAGCTACAGTATATATGTGTAGAAGAAGTTTGTCCCCTGGCCAACCATGCTATGTTGTTACACTTAGAGGTGCCTCTCTTCTCTTTTATACTCAGTTGTGACATCACGATACTTGTATATCAAGACATCGCTTGTATATCAAGTCAAGATTTATAAAACAAATGTTGCTTGTCTTGCAAAACGCCCTCAAACCAGGATTTTACTGTAATTGAATGTTATTAAAAAATTACCTTTCCTTTTCAAACTGCATCTCTGTAATTCTCTGTAAAATGCAATGCAATATGGCTACTTAGAGGTGTTCTGTACACAGAATGTGTACAGACCACCCCCCAGAAAAGAGATTTCCTGTTTGTGTGATTGGCTCACTGATTTTCCCAGAAGTCTCAATAAGATACAAGTCAGATTTCAGGCATCCCCTGCAACAAAAATTACATTTTTGGGGAGATTCTGTTTTGTCATGTTTTTGGAGTTGTGCTCGATATGTGCAAAGAGAGATCACACAAATACTTCAAAGTATAACATTTATTAAAAGTAATGACAGATACATATATTATTAGATACAGATATTATTAGAAAATATAAACAAGAATACTTAACTAAAGATGCTGTTTTCCACTTTTTCGGCTATGACTAAGCACTAGACCTTAGTGCGAAACGCGTTAGTGAATATCCCATTGTCTGCTGTGATTTGTAGTGCTTTTATATTTTTTACCAATAAAAGGCAACCCAAAAGGTTTTTCGGTGTGCGGTTGTCCATATATCTCCTTTCTATTTTTGCTTTGTGCATTGCCGGCACCCGTGGTTTCTGAGAAGACACTAATTGCCTATTGCATTCATCTGGAGCGGTAACCTTCTTTCTTTCATGCTGTTTTCCACCATGGGTCCTGTTTGCTGGTACGCACATGGCACAGGTGACCACAGACGCTTGCATGGTTACAAGCGCTGGATGAGACAATGGTCTTATAGGATATGTCTGTGGTAATATAGAACTTGAAAAGACCACCCCCGGCCAACTCCCTTTGCAAAATGACCCCTTAAGGACTTGGTCCGTTAACAATAACATTCCAATGACACGAGTCAGCTAAAAGTTACTAGAATAACCAAGATATTGGAAGCTTTATTATTAGATATTTGTGAGGCCAACCTTAATAAGGAATATTAACCACTTCACGCCCAAGGTACATCATTTGACGTCCTGGACTTTCAGTGGGGATATCTGAATGATGCCTGCAGCTACAGGCATCATTCAGATATCACTATTTTCAGCCGGTGATTCTGTGCACCATAAGAACGATCATAGCGGCAGTTCCGCCGCTTGATTGTTCTTATAGGCAGTGGGAGGGGACGTCCCCCCCTTCCGCCGCCTTTCGGTGCTTCTCCGGGCTCTCCCGTGCCATCGGGGACCCAGAGAAACGATTGGCTCCAGTCATCTCTATGGCCGTTGGAAGCCCGGGTACCCGGAAGTAAACAAAGCCGCAACCGCGGCTGTCGGCATGAGATCTGTGAATTTTTTTTCACGATCTCATGCTTTCCAGCCTGGAGGAGAGATGTGGGGTCTTATTGACCCCGCATCTCTCCATAAAGAAGACCTGTCACAATATATTCCTATTACAAGGGATGTTTACATTCCTTGTAATAGGAATAAAAGTGATCAAAAAACTAAAAATGTAAAAAAGTGCAAAAAAAAAAAAAAAGTTAAATAAAAATAAAAAATATATTTAAAACGTCCCTGTCCCCGGTAGTTAGCGCTCATAAGCAAACACACACGCAAGTCCCGTCCACATATGTAAACGCTGTTCAAACAACACATGTGAGGTATCACCACGTGCGTTAGAGCGCCAGCAACAATTTTAGCACTAGACCTCCTCTGTAACTCTAAACTGGTAACCTGTAACAAAAATTAAAGGTTTGCCAATGGAGATTTTTAAGTACTGAAGTTTGGCGCCATTGCATGAGTGTGCGCAATTTTAAAGCATGACATGTTAGGTATCTTTTTACTCGGCGTAACATAATCTTTTACATTATACAAAAAAATTGGGCTAACTTTACTGTTTTGTTATTTTTTAATTCATGAAACTGTTTAAAAAAAAAAAAGGCGTTTGAAAAATTATTGCGCAAATACCGTGATAGATAAAAAGTTGCAATGACCGCCATTTTATTCCCTAGGGTGTCTGCTAAAAAAACATATATGTTTGGGGGTTCTGAGTAATTTGCTAGCAAAAAAACAATGTTTACATGTAGGAGAAGAGTGCCAGAATAGGCCCAGTAAGGAAGTGGTTAAATATGCAATTTCCCTATCAGATACTCCCAATAAGAAATCACGTCTAAATGGATGCAGACCCTGCAATTTTCATCATTAGAGCCCTACAGGTGCAGCAGCTGGTTAATAATTATGAAACCACTCCCATTAGACTCACTCTGAACATGGGCACAGACAAACGCATGCAAATTTCTTCAGAATAACAAAAAGGTAGGAATTTGCAACAAAGTTTGTTAAAATCCTTGCAATGTACATAGATCACCCAGAGGGGAATGTTTTTTTCTCCACAAAAGTGGAGTTACTCTTCAAGGAAAATATCCCCCGTAATGGTACAAATAGCTAAAAAAAACTGACAGGGGTTTCCACTTTTCTTTACTTCATCCAAAATGAAAAGAAAAGTTTTGAATTTAGCTATATGGTACTTTAAGAGAACGGGTCCACCGTCCTTGTAGGTTAACCATGTGGGAAACTAAGTGCATAACATCCACTAGCCCATCCATGCAGAACAGCAGAGCTGTTGGCATAAGTTCCAATTGTTGGAGAACCAAAAAAGGGATTTTTATAACAGCTTACCTGTAAAATCCTTTTCTTGGAGTACATCACGGGACACAGAGCGACTTAGTCATTACTAATGGGTTATATAGTTTACCTTCAGGTGCTGGCACTGGCAACTTCCAAACCGGAAGTACCCTCCCCTATATAAGCCCCTCCCATCCGGGAGCACCTCAGTTTTGTAGCAAAGCAATAAGTGTCCCAAAAAGAGGGGTGGGAGCTCTGTGTCCTGTGATGTACTCCAAGAAAAGGATTTTACAGGTAAGCTGTTATAAAAATCCCTTTTTCTTTTTCGTACATCACGGGACACAGAGCGACTTAGTCATTACTAATGGGACGTCCCAAAGCAATGCCAAATGAGGGGAGGGATACATACGCTGGGCGCCATCAGGCATGAGGATCTTTTGCGGCCTGCAACACACTGCGCCCAAAGGCGACATCCTCCTGACTTCTAACGTCTACCTGGTAGAATCTAGTAAACGTGTGTACTGAAGACCATGTTGCGGCCTTACAGACTTGAGCCAGGGAGGCCTGGTGATGCACTGCCCATGAAGTTCCAACTGCTCTTGTGGAGTGCGCCCTAACTTTGAATGGAGGCGGTCTCTTTCTCAAGCCATAGGCTTGTATTATGACCTGTCGAATCCACTTGGCTAAAGTAGATTTTGATGCTGCCTGACCCTTTCTGGGGCCTTCCGGCAGAATAAACAAAGTATCCGTTCTGCGAATCTGAGCAGTGGCTTTTAGATAAGCTTTAACTGCTCTTACTACATCCAAAGAATGCAATAACTTTTCCTCTACCGAGCTAGGTTTGGGGAAAAAAGAAGGAAGAACCACATCTTGGTTCAAATGAAACCTCGATACCACCTTAGGAAGAAAGGCTGGATGAGGACGTAATACTACTCTGTCCTTATGGACAACCAGATATGGCTCCTTACAGGACAAGGCGGCTAATTCCGATACTCTTTTAGCCGAACAAATGGCTACTAAGAAAATCAATTTCCTGGTGAGAAGAACCAAGGAAATGTGTTGCAATGGTTCAAACGGTTGTTTCTGTAGAACAGACAGAACCAGGTTTAAGTCCCATGGACATATGGGAATACTAACCGGAGGGCTAATACGCATCACTCCTTGTATGAAAGCTTTGACTAGTGAATGCGAAGCCAAGGGCCTTTGAAAAAATATTGACAAGGCCGAAATCTGACCCTTGATAGTACTCAAGGCCAGCTTCCTATCTACAGCCCACTGTAGGAAGTCCAAAATCCTACCTATTACGTACTTACGTGGATGCCATTTCTTGGCCTCACACCATGTAATGTACGCCTTCCAGATCCTATAATAGATCTGCCTGGATACCGGCTTCCTGGCATTGATCATGGTAGATACCACAGGATTAGAGAGCCCTCTCTTTTTCAGAATGTGGGCTTCAATAGCCAGGCCGTCAAACCTAGGGCTGGTAAGGAAGGGTGGTATATCGGTCCTTGCGACAGCAGGTCCGGACGATGTGGGAGGGTCCAAGGACTCCTCACTGACATTTTTACAATCTCCGCGTACCATGCCCTTCGGGGCCACGCTGGAGCCACCAGAATCACTGGTTTCTTTTCTACCCTGATTCTGCGGATTAATCGCGGTAACAATTGTGGCGGTGGGAATGCATATATCAGCTTGAACTGATCCCAAGGGAACACTAGGGCATCCGAGCCGCAAGCTAGGGGATCCCTTGTGCGAGACACAAATCTGTCCACCTTTGCGTTGAATCTGGATGCTAGCAGATCTACATCCGGTGTTCCCCACCGCTGGCATATTGCCTGGAAAACCTCGGGGTGAAGAGACCATTCCCCCGGGCATAATTGCTGGCGACTTAAAAAGTCCGCTTTCCAATTTTCCACTCCTGGGATGAAAACCGCGGATATGGCTTTGGACATATCTTTCTGCCCATTCCAGGATGCAATTCGCTTCCCTCTGGGCTGCACGACTCCTGGTGCCACCCTAGTGATTGATATATGCCACTGCTGTGGCATTGTCTGATTGAATTCTGACAGGGGACCCTTGGAGTTTGGATGTCCATGCTACTAGGGCATACCGGGCTGCTCGTATCTCTAAGAGATTGATGGGCAGGGCCTTCTCTGCTTCTGACCACTTGCCCTGGAGAGACCATTGCTCCAGTACTGCCCCCCAGCCTATGAGGCTGGCATCTGTAGTGACCACCTTCCAAGAAACCGGACTGAAGGGTTTCCCTTTTTCCAGATTCTGGGGCACCAACCACCAATGGAGGCTCTTGCGAACGGAAGGGGACAGGGACATTGGTAAGTCTAAAGCCTGAACTTTTTTGTTCCAGGCTGACAATATGGCCCTTTGCAAATTCCTTGAATGGAATTGACCGTAGGGTACTGCTTCGAATGAAGCCACCATTTTTCCCAGCAGCCTCATGCACAGGCGTATGGATGGTTTTCTTTTTGTACCCACTAAGTGGGTCAAATCTTTTAAAGACGACACCTTCTCTGGAGGTAAGAAAATCTTTCTCTGATTTGAATCCAGCCTTAGCCCTAAGTATTCCAGACTTTTGACTGGTCTTAGAGCTGACTTGTCCCGGTTGATAATCCAACCGTGATATTCCAGATACTTGATTGTCTTGTGAATAGCTACTTCCAGCTTTTCCACTGAGTGGTCTATTAGTAGCAGGTCGTCTAGATATGCCATTATCGTTACACCTTGTGTTCTTAGATTGGCCAATAGTGGGGCCAGAATTTTTGTGAACACTCGTGGTGCTGTGGCCAGACCGAAAGGTAAGGCTCTGAACTGAAAATGGCGCCCTTCTACTGCAAAGCGTAGAAATTTCTGGTGGGCCGGAAAGATGGGAATATGCAGATAAGCATCCCTTATGTCGATCGAGGCTAACCATTCCTGCCCTTGTAGGGCGGTGGCCACCGATCGGATCGACTCCATCCGAAAAGTCCTGATATTTAGGAACTTGTTTAGCCCTTTTAGATTTAATATGGGCCTCACGTCCCCATTTGGTTTGGGGACTGTGAAAAGGTTCGAGTAAAACCCGAATCCGCTTTCTTCCAGGGGAACCTTCATGATTACACCTTGGAGCAATAGTTGTTCTAGTGCCAGAAGGAGGGATCCTCTCTTCTGGGGATCTCTTGGCACGTTTGACCTCATAAATTGGGCAGGAGGAGTGTCTTTTAACTCCAGCTTGTATCCCAGACTTACTGCGGAGAGCACCCATCTGTCTCTGATGGTGTCCCGCCAGGTCTCTGTGAACAACTGAAGTCTTCCCCCAACCCGATTGAGTGGGGGCAACGCTTCATGACTTGGGGGGAGGTTTTGTACCTCTCTTGATCCAGGGTTTCTTGTTACCCTGTGATTGTCCCTGATTTCTGCCCCCTGAATTTGACCGCGGAGGCCGTCGGAACTGTTTCACAGCCGATGTGCCAGGGACTGGAGAAGTAGGCCTCTTAAAAGAAGGACTTCTACTTTTGTTCTTAACCGGTAAGAGTGAACTTTTACCGGCAGAAATTTTCTGGATATATTTGTCCAGATCTTCTCCAAATAAGCGTTCTCCATGAAATGGGAAGCTAACCAGCAATTTCTTACAGGGAGCTTCAGCAGAACAGTTTTTGAGCCATAGAAGCCTACGCATATGTACTACAGACAGCGTAAAGCGGGAGGCCTGTTGGATTGTATCCTTTATGGCGTCCACCGCAAAACACAAGGCTCTAGGCAGGTCAGCTAGGGCAAGAGCCTGCTGATCTGGTAAGTCCCTTAAGACTTGTTTCAACTGATCTTTCACCGCTTGGCAGACTCCAATCGCTGCTACCGCAGGTTGTGTCACCATGCTTGCTGTAGAGAAAGCAGATTTTAGTAAAGACTCCAATTTTTTATCTATTGGGTCTTTGAACATTGGAACATTATCTACTGGACATGTCAGTGATTTGTTCACAGAAGAGATGGCTGCGTCCACTGTAGGGACCCTCCATTTTTTATGAACTTATCCTCCATGGGATAGATCACCGGAAATCTCTTGGGGGGAGCAAATATTTTATCAGGATGCTCCCAATCCTGGTAAATAAGCCCTTCTAATAAAGGGTGGATTGGGAAGGAACAGACAGCCTGGGGAGCTTTTAGCGACCCCAGCGAGGAAACCGTAGTGGTTGATGGTTCCGCCAGAGGCATTTTAAATGCTGATCGGACCATGTTAGTCAGAGACTGAACCCATAATCTTTCAGCCTGAGATGCTGAGAAAGGTTCTTCCACTGTTGATTCCTCCATAACTGAATCAACCTCATCCTGATCCCCTTCAGGTAGGTCGATCTCTGTGTGGGGCTGTTCCTCCACTAACAGGCACTCTGAAGGAGGAGACGGAGATCGGATGCGCTTTCCCTGTGACAGGGAAGCAGCGATCAATGCTGTTAATCTCTCTTCCAATCCTCCCAGAGTTGAGGATAAAACCTCCTCTGTTATATATACAGGAGCAGGTGGACTGGGGACAGCCGCAGCACCAGGCACTCCTGCGGGGTTCCTACGGCTACTGACCTCTGAATTCTCAGGGGAGATTGGTGCAGTACAAGCATGCCCAATATCCTCAGAGCCCGATGGAGACCCCTTTGGCTTCCTGGAAGACTTATTTCCGGAGCGTCTGGACGACATATCCTTTAAGCACAAAGCTGAGGTATTCCCGTCGTCATACACCAATTTTGCTGGTAATAGTCTAACACAGTTGCTGCTATATACAAGCTGGTGTCCACTAAAGTGCCTTTCTATGGGGATGCCTGCATCAACCGCCTCTGTGTGCCACTGTTTGTTGCTAGCTCTGTTTGCATCCAGCTGACACTTGTACTGTGTCTTTTATACAAGCTGGGACGCCTGCACATGCGCAGAAGCGCCGCGGCGCGCATCGAGCGTCATCCACCCGCCCCTTTTTTTTCATAGTAGGCGCGTGCACGCGCCCGCGCGTGCGCCCGTGCGCCATTGGCGCCCTTTTCGAAAACCAAACAAGGACTAGGAGCCAGGGCCCTTTTTGCCGGAGGGCCTGTGCGGTGGATGAGCGCAGCAACAGGGCAGAGGAAGTGGATTCCCACAGAGAACTTACGAACTGCCTGGATCTTTTGACTTGAGAAAACCAAAGATCCACATGACAAGAAAAAATGGACCACAGCGGCCTCTAGTGGTTTAACACAGGTACCGCGGTCCTCTTTTTTTTTTTTTTTCTTGACTACTATTAAAATTTTAAATTTTTCAGTAGTTACAGGCATACACAGATATTAGCGGGAATACCGTTAGGTAACAGACAGAAAGACAAATTAGGCTTGGGGGTCCCCCAATAGAACCAAGTTCCTGGGGGCCCCCACTTACCTGTTCCTCGCCGCAGGACTCTGTTTGGTCCACAGAAGCCCAAACTTCACCTATCACGGCAGGCATTGTAATTAAACCTTCAGGGACCGGGTTCCCAAGGATTCCACTCCCCTGGACCTGTATAGCACCCTGCACAGAAAACATCTTGGTCGTGGGTATGACCAGAGCTCTGGATCCCAGGGTCCAGCCCTCCTAAGAGAGGCATTACAGGCAAAACCTTGCTCTTCTGTTGCAAGGCCCGGGTACCGACCGTTTAGCTATGAAGCTTTTTTGGTGGGATCCGGAACAGCTTACTAAGGCCCGTAAAATAACCTGTACGCAAGCCCAGGAAAACACATGTTACTCTTTGGCCAACACCTTAGACACTGGCAAAAAAAACTGAGGTGCTCCCGGATGGGAGGGGCTTATATAGGGGAGGGTACTTCCGGTTTGGAAGTTGCCAGTGCCAGCACCTGAAGGTAAACTATATAACCCATTAGTAATGACTAAGTCGCTCTGTGTCCCGTGATGTACGAAAAAGAAAGATCTGTTAGTATAGACTAGAGGCCAAGATTCCTAGTTAAATTCTTAGCCCAGATTCTTAAGGTGGTTCTAAAGTCTTGTTTTTGTTTCTTAAAGATAAACATGTTATACTTGCCTGCTCTGTACAGTGGTTTTGCACAGAGCAGCCCAAATCCTCCTCTTCTCGTGTCCCTCTTTGTCCCCACATCAAGTAGCTTGCTATGGGGCTCCTGAGCTGAGGAATTTAGAATGCATTAAGATAAAAAAAAACTACCTTAAAACCACTTTAATGCGCTCTATCCATGAAGATAAAAAAAAACCTGTGTGCAGCAGCCCCCCTCATACATATCTGAGCCCCACCTCGATCCAGCAATGTTTCAAGAGAGCATCAGCTGTCCGTGACTCTCCCTCCTGGTTGGCTGAGATGCAGCATCGGGCACCACTGGCTCCCGCTACTGTCAAAGTCAGTGAGCCAATGAGGAGAGAGGGGACGGTGCTAAGCCATGGCTCCGTTTTTGAATGGACACACACGCAGCTCAGCTCAGGTGTCCCCATAGCAAGCTTCTTGCTGTGGGGACACTCAGCAGGGAGGGGCCTGGAGAGCCGGACCCAAGAAGAGGAGGATCTGGGCTGCTCTGTGTAGAAACAGTGCACAGAGCAGGTAAGTATAACAGGTTCTTTTTTTTTTTTTTTTAAATAACAAAGACTTTAGTATCACTTTAAGATCTGACAGACAGACATGGCAGCAATAAAAGGTTGCAAGGTAGGGCAGCGAAGGCATAGAGAGCCTGTCATGGATATGCACTAATGTCTGTCTGCCATCTTACCTTTCCTCCTCATGTGTTCATCTTAGAGGCCAGACCCTTTCACCTGGCTTCCTTTATAATCTCCTCCCAGCCTGACTCCACCCCAGGGCCTATCACAGAACACTATATTAACCTGTGCACTGCAAGCCTGCTTTGCTGATCAACGTGTTTGTTTAAGCATTGTGTGTTTGGGTTCCTGCCTGCCGTGTGCTACGTCTATCTCTGTGTTACGATATTGGCTTGTTCCCGACTATCCCTGTCTGCTTGTGACCTTGACCTTCGGCTTGTCCTTTGTTTATCCTTGTCTGCTTGTTGCCCTGACCTTGGCTTTTCCCCCTCACTATTCTTGTATCCTGTGCTGCTGCTTCCCCTCTCTCCTCCTTACCCTACGGGGCGTGAGCTAGGGGACTCTAGGGGCCGCGACCTGGACCCAGCCTGCAGCGTAACATCCTCACCACTAGAGGCTCTGGCGAAAACCTGCTGGGTCTTAGACTCCGTGCTCTGGGGAATCTCGGCTCTAGCTTCCTGTGGATCCCGGTTGTGCTCCTGTGGTCCCGCTTTCCACAACCACCCAGTATTCCATCCGCAGCAGTCAGCCACAGGGTTCACTACCTTGTGGTGCACTACTGACCCTTCAAGGGTGTGCATCTGTCACCTGGCCGCAGGTGACCTGACAGTTTGATCAGCCATGGACCCGGCTGACATGCCGATCTCCGCGGATGATCCATTACAGGGCATAGTCCGTAGACTTGAGACCCAGGAATCAGATCAGACTCAGGTGATGCGATTCCTCCATGTTCTGGCTTCTCACTTCTCGCAGCTTCAGACCTCCTTGGGAACCCCAAATCCGCAACCTCAAGTACAACCAGCAGCTGTGCCTTTCGCACCAGTCGCAGCCACGCACTCACTAAATCTGCCAGCTCCGTTCCGTTTCTCTGGGGACTCCAAGGCCTGCAGGGGGTTCCTCAGCCAATGTACGATTCATTTTGAGCTTCAGCCTCAAAACTTCCTGTCTGATCGGGCTAAGGTAGCCTATATCATCTCCCTCCTCTCCGGTGACGCTTTAGCCTGGGCTGCCCCCCTGTGGGAAAAGAATAATCCGGTGGTTTCCAGCCTGTCCGACTTCTTGGAGCTCTTTCGTAACATCTTCGAGGAGCCAGCTCGGGCTTCTTCAGCGGCTAGTGCCCTCTTACGTCTTCGCCAAGAATCTAGTTCGGTGGGACAATATGCTCTTCAGGTTCCATATCCACACAGCTAAATTGAGCTGGAACAATAAGGCCCTGGTCGCTACCTTTTTACATGGCCTCTCTGACCGAGTGAAAGACGAATTAGCGGGAAGAGCCATCCCCGTCGGTCTGGACGATGTAATTTCTTTGTGCAATCAGATCGACATTCGTTTTCAGGAGAGGTCCCTAGAAAAAAGACGCCAGCACTCCCTGGGCCCTAGCCAGTCTGAGCTCCCCTCCCTTCATCCTGTGGAGCATCTTCTGCCTGCTGAGGAACCTATGCAGCTGGGCCGGACCAGACTAACCCCCGAAGAACGTGCTAGGCGCAGAACTCTGGGCTTGTGCCTCTATTGTGGGGGCAAGGGTTATTTTCATGACTCCTGCTCGCTCCTGTCCGGAAAACGCTCGGGCCTAATACATTTGGAAGGTGGAGTATTGGACCCAGAAACATCACCTTCTCGCCTTCTCCTGCCGGTGTTCCTTCATGTAGGCACTTCTCCTCAATCAACCCTTGCATATCTGGATTCCGGGGCTGCCGGCAATTTTATGGATTGGGGAACTGCTTCTTCTATGAAGCTTACCCTTTCACCTCTCGCTACCCCATTGGTAGTCTTGGCAATTGATGGCACCGTTCTCCCAGGGGGCCCTATTCGCTTCCAGACGCTACCCATTAGGATGTCGGTGTCAGCGGGATACGCACCTGATCAGCGAGTCCGTTGGAGCAGAGAGAGGTCACCCGTACGGATCCGACTCACGGGCCCCTGGTAGTGCAGACAGGAGGCACGGGAGTGCGGAAGGGTAAGAGGGCCTGAGATCGGTTCCAAGAGAGCGGCTCCGGATCCTGGGTTCAGGAGGGTAGCTAGCCAGGCAGGCTGCAGGCAGGCAGGTAGGCAGGCAGGTATATAGAGCAGCGTAGCGGGGCAGAAGCAGAAGGGGCGGTCAGACAGGCAGGGTTCGGCAACGTTCAGGCAATGTGGCACAGCGGGGTAGGCAGGTTCAGGGTCAAAGACAGGCCGAGGTCGGGTGCAGGCGGATAGCAAGGAAAGTCCAGTAACAAGCCGGGTGGTCAGAAGGTCGGATTTCAGGCGAACAACAGGAGCAGAATACACAGGGGACTGCAGATCAGACAGCACCGGTCTGAAGTGTTCCAGAGGTTCAAATAAGCAAACCGGCGTGCGCCGGCGCGCGCACGGCGCACGCGTGCACGCGCCCGCAATGCGCGCACATGCACCCGCACGCACCGGCACGCGCGCCCGCGATCCAGGAAGTGTACCAGCGTGGACGGAAATATGCCAAACCACAGCGCGCATCGGCGCACGCGAACGCACACCCACGCGACCACCGACGCGCCCTGCAAGGTACGTACACTGACAATGCCCCCCCTTTAGGGCAGCCTCCGGATGCCCAATTGAGCGATCTTCGTGGCGTGAGACCTCCTGAAAGCTTGCATGAGTTCCTCCGCATGTATGCCGTTTTCGGGTTCCCAAGAGTTATCTTCTGGGCCGTAACCCCTCCACTTAATCAGATATTGCACCTGGTTGTGTCTCTTTCTACAGTCCAGGATTGCCTCTACCTCAAACTCCTCCTCGCCGTCGATCAGAACAGGTTCCGGTGGGCCAATGTTACGGCCAGCGAAGGGGTTAGGGACAACCGGCTTTCACAGGGTCACATGAAAGACTGGATGGACCTTCAGGGAATTAGGTAGGTCGAGCTCATATGCTACATTGTTGATCCTCCTTTTTACCGAGAAAGGTCCCATGAACTTAGGACCCAATTTCCTGGACGGGCAGGCCATCTTTAGGTTAATTGTGGATAACCACACCTGGTTGCCGGGCTCCAGAATGAGTTCCCCTCTCCTTTTCCTATCAAACATCCTCTTGTTGTACTCCTGGGTCTTGGACATGGTCTCCTGTAGAAGTTTGTTATTGGAGATGAAGAAATCCATTGTTTCGGACATCGCAGGGACAGTGCATTCGGGTATGGTACTTGGCAAGAAGGAGGGATGGAATCCATAGTTGGCAAAGAATGGGGTTTGCTTAGTGGCAAAGTGCAGGGAGTTGTTGTAAGCAAATTCAGCAATGGGGAGTAGGGAGGCCCAATCATCCTGGGAAAAGGAGGAGAAACAACGGAGGTACTGCTCTAATGTTTGGTTGGTCCTCTCAGTTTGGCCATTCGTCTGGGGGTGGTATGCCGAAGAGAATGCCAACTTGATTTCCAGGGAATCACAAAGAGCCTTCCAAAATCTGGAGGTGAACTGAGCGCCTCGGTCTGAGACAATACTTGCCGGAACTCCATGGAGTCTCACTATTTCCCTGATAAAAACCCTCGCCGTTTCCATGGCGGAAGGTGTACCTTTCATGGGTAAAAAATGAGCCATCTTGGACAGCCTGTCAACGACAACGAAGACCGTGGAGAACCCTTCGGACAGAGGGAGCTCCACTATGAAGTCCATCGACACCATCTTCCAGGGTCTTTCAGGGACAGGTAGAGGTTTTAATAGGCCCCAGGCCCTCATCCGGCTATTCTTGTTCCGAGAGCAGGTGTTGCATGAGTCCACGTATCTCTTGCAGTCACTACCCAGCTGCGGCCACCAGAACGTGCGCTTGATGAGCTCGGCCGTTTTCACGGTACCGAAATGTCCGGCCAACTTGTGGTCATGGCACAGCTCCAGAACAGCTATCCGAAGACCCTCAGGGACCAGAATTTTGCCCTCGTGCCTGATCAGACCATCTTGTGCCCTGACACAGTCCTCAGGAAGAGAGGTCAAGCCAGCAGACGCCCGCTTAATACGGGGCATGAGGTCTTCTTGAAGCAGCAGGAAGTTCCCGGCAGGGAGGATGGTGTCAATAGGTAAGTTCTCTTCAGGAGTGCTGAACATTCGGGACAGTGCGTCCGGTTTAATGTTTTTTGAGCCAGGCCTGTAGGTGATGTGGAACAAAAACCTTGAGAAAAAAAGTGCCCACCTTGCCTGCCTTGGCTTCAACCTCTTGGCTGTTCTCAGGTACTCGAGGTTCTTGTGGTCCGTGTAGACCAAAATGGGGTGTGCCGCCCCCTCGAGCAGGTAACGCCATTCTTCTAATGCGGCCTTGATAGCCAAGAGTTCCCGGTCACCCACGTCATAGTTACGTTCCGCCGTGGAAAGCTTGCGCGAGAAGAAGGCCACTGGAAAAAGTAAGGCTTTAGCCCCCTGACGCTGGGATAGCACGGCCCCCACTGCATTTTCGGACGCGTCCACTTCCAGGACGAAAGGTAATGCGGGGTCAGGGTGCTTCAAGATGGAGGCAGAGACAAATAATTCCTTAAGTTTGGCAAAGGCGGCTTGGGCTCTAGGGGACCAGTAGAAGCGGTTTCCTTGTTTGGTCAGTTCGGTAAGGGGGGCGACAATTGCAGAGAAACTTCTGATGAACTTCCGGTAGAAGTTGGAGAATCCGATGAAGCGCTGGACCCCTTTTTTATCTGTGGGGGCAGGCCAGTCCAGGATAGCCGACACCTTCTGAGGGTCCATTTTAATGCCCTCAATTGAAATGATCAGACCGAGAAACTGGATACTTTGCCGCTCGAACTCACATTTCTCTGGCTTGGCGTAAAGCCCATGTCGTCTGAGCCGAACAAGGACATTCCGGACATGCCTGCGATGGTCGTCTACAGAGGAGGAGAATATTAAGATATCGTCCAGGTATACTATGACGTACAAGTCCAGGTAATCACGGAAGATGTCATTGACAAAATGTTGAAAGGTAGCCGGCGCGTTACACAGTCCGAACGGCATAACTAGGTACTCGTAGTGCCCGAACCGTGTGCGGAAAGCCGTCTTCCACTCATCCCCCTCTCGAATGCGGATCAGGTTGTATGCTCCTCGGAGGTCAAGCTTGGTGAATATGACCGCCGTTCCCAGCCTCTGGAACAGTTCCGGCACGAGAGGTAAGGGATAGCGGTTTTTAATGGTGATCTTGTTCAACTGCCGATAATCAATACAGGGGCGTAGGGAATGGTCCTTTTTTTCAACGAAAAAGATGCCCGCACCTGCAGGTGAGGTGGACGGGCGGATGAACCCTTTCTTTAGGTTGTCGTCAATATAGACTTTCAGGGTGCCCAACTCCTGCTCAGTCAACGGGAAGATCCTCCCAAAAGGTACTTCGGTCCCAGGCAAAAGTTCTATAGGGCAATCATATGGTCTGTGAGGAGGAAGGGTTTCTGCTCCCTTCTTACTGAACACGTCCAGAAAATCATGGTAGGGCTCAGGGATGGTTTTCTGAAGGTCAGGGTCTGTGCCCAGACAGAGCAGGTGAGGATGGTCGGTAGAGGCTTGTTGCAGGCAGTGTTGCAGGCAATAATCTGAGAGGAATTTAACTCTCCCTGTAGCCCAGTCAATGTTGGGGTTATGGGCTTGCAGCCAGGGCAGCCCCAGAATGACGGGGAATAGCGGAGAGGAGATGGCATCCAGACTTAGGAACTCCTGATGGTGGGTTGCCACCGAGGCCATCAAAGGGACGGTTTCCTGAGTGACGGGGCCGGATTTGATAATAGAACCGTCAGCGAGATGTACTGCAAGTCCCCGGGATTTTGGCCGCAGGGGAATGTGATGACTGGCAGCAAATGTCAAATCGATAAAGCAGCTGCATGCCCCTGAGTCAATTATGGCGGGTACTAGGATTGCGGAAGTCCTTCCGGGGGGCTGTAAAGAAATGGAGAGAGCCAAGTGAGAAGTTGGGTTAGGCAACAAAGAGGCACAAGTAGAAGAGACAGGCAGGCACTTACGCATCTTAGCCGGACAGGATCTCACGTAGTGTCCCGGTTCGCCACAGTACATGCACAGATTGTTACTACGCCTATGCTGGCGTTCTTCGGGAGAGAGTGATGGGCGCAGTAAGCCCAGTTGCATGGGTTCTGGGTCATCTAACGCCGGAGACGGGGGCGCCGGAGGTGCAAGACGGGCTGGGTTTGAGACCTTGGGGAGCAACCAGGTGGGTTGGAACTGACTGGAGGTCCTCTCGGAGCGACGCTCTCTCAGGCGCCGGTCGATCTGAATTGCCAGATCAATTAACTTGTCCAGGGTTTGAGGAACTCCGACACGTGCTAGCTCGTCCTTGAGCTGATCCGACAGGCCCATCCGGAATTGGTAGCGCAAAGCAGCGTCATTCCACTCTGTGTCAGAGCTCCAACGTTTGAATTCTGCCGCATAGTCCTCGGCCGCTCTGCGACCTTGCAGGAGAGAGTGAAGAACAGATTCTGCAGTAGCCGCTTGTTGCGGATCCTCATAGAGTTGAGACATCGCGGCAAAGAACGTGGCAAGGGTCTCCAAGGAGGCATCTTTCTGCTCTAGAAGGCGGTGAGCCCAGGCCTGCGGCTCGTCGGTCAGTAGGGAGATGACGAAGCCCACTTTGGTTGCTTCCAGGGAAAAGGTGCGGGGTTGTAGGGCGAAGAAAAGCTTGCAGGCGTCGCGGAACGCTCGGTATTTGCTGCGATTGCCTGCAAACTTCTCAGGTGTAGGGACCCTGGGTTCCGGAGGAAGCATGACGACAGAGGGAGTAGCCGGATATCCCGTGGATGTGGTGCCTTGCGGGCTGGCAGGCGAGGACAGGACTTGAACTCTTTCCTCCAACCTGGTATAGCCGGCTTGGAGGTCTTTCACGGCTTGCGTCAGCCCGTTCAGGTGTCGGCATAATTCCTCCATGGGATCCCTCCCCTGCTCGGACTCGGACATGGCTGTCTGATACTGTCAGCAGGATACGCACCTGATCAGCGAGTCCGTTGGAGCAGAGAGAGGTCACCCGTACGGATCCGACTCACGGGCCCCTGGTAGTGCAGACAGGAGGCACGGGAGTGCGGAAGGGTAAGAGGGCCTGAGATCGGTTCCAAGAGAGCGGCTCCGGATCCTGGGTTCAGGAGGGTAGCTAGCCAGGCAGGCTGCAGGCAGGCAGGTAGGCAGGCAGGTATATAGAGCAGCGTAGCGGGGCAGAAGCAGAAGGGGCGGTCAGACAGGCAGGGTTCGGCAACGTTCAGGCAATGTGGCACAGCGGGGTAGGCAGGTTCAGGGTCAAAGACAGGCCGAGGTCGGGTGCAGGCGGATAGCAAGGAAAGTCCAGTAACAAGCCGGGTGGTCAGAAGGTCGGATTTCAGGCGAACAACAGGAGCAGGATACACAGGGGACTGCAGATCAGACAGCACCGGTCTGAAGTGTTCCAGGGGTTTAAATAAGCAAACCGGCGTGCGCCGGCGTGCGCACGGCGCACGTGTGCACGCGCCCGCAATGCACGCACATGCACCCGCACGCACCGGCGCGCACAGGCACGCGCGCCCGCGATCCAGGAAGTGTACCAGCGCGGACGGAAATATGCCAAACCACAGCGCGCATCGGCGCACGCGAACGCACACCGACGCGACCACCGACGCGCCCGGCAAGGTACGTACACTGACAGTCGGTAAGGATTCTCCACCAGGAGTGGATATCCTTTCTCATTCTACCCAAGGCCTCTACCCCCGTTGTATTGGGCCTTCCTTGGCTACAGCTCCACTCTCCACATGTGGACTGGGTCTCTGGGCAGGTCCTGGCCTGGGGTTCCTCATGTTTCTCGTCGTGTCTTCTCAAGGTGGCCCCCAAGGAGAGACTTCCGGTTTTCTTCTGATTTCCCCGCTACGTACAGTGATTACCGGGATGTGTTCTGTAAGAAATCAGCTGAGGTGCTTCCTCCCCACAGGTCTTTTGATTGTGCTATTGACCTTGTCCCTGGAGAAACTCTGCCCAGGGGTCGTACCTACCCTCTGTCCATCCCAGAGACCCAGGCCATGTCTGAATATGTCGCAGAGAATCTGGAGAGAGGTTTCATCCGGAAATCCTCATCGCCTGCAGGGGCAGAGTTCTTTTTCGTTGCCAAAAAGAATGGTACCTTAAGACCCTGCATCGACTATCGAGGTCTAAACGCGGTTACTATTAAAAATTGATACCCCTTACCCTTAATATCTGAGCTATTCGACGGGTTGAAGGGTGCCTCCATTTTCACCAAGTTGGATCTCAGTGGCGCGTACAATCTCATCCGAATACGGGAGGGTGACGAATGGAAGACTGCATTCAACACTAGAGACGGGCATTACGAATACCTGGTGATGCCTTTTGGTTTGTGTAATGCCCCAGCCGTGTTTCAAAACTTCGTCAATGAAATCTTCAGGGATCTGCTGTACCAGTTTGTTGTCATCTATCTGGATGACATTCTTATCTTTTCAGAAAATCTGCACGTCCACAGAAACCATGTCCGCACTGTACTTCAGCGTCTTAGAGAGAATAATCTCTATGCCAAGCTGGAGAAAAGTTCCTTTGAATGTTCTGAAGTCCTGTTTCTGGGGTGCTTTGTCTCATGTTCGGGTCTTCATATGGATCCTGGGAAGGTCTTGGCTATTACCAACTGGCCTCTTCCTGCTAGCCTCAAGGCCACACAGCGATTCCTTGGCTTCACAAATTATTATAGGCAGTTCATAAGGAATTACTCTTCCATTGCCGCGCCTATTATCGCTTTGACCAAGAAGGGTGCGAATGCCAAAGATTGGCCTCCCGAAGCAGTCTCTGCATTTCACGACCTGAAACAGGCCTTTGTTTCTGGACCTCTCTTGAGGAGACCTAATCCTGGGGATGCATTTTTTATTGAAGTGGACGCTTCCTCAATGAGTTTGGGAGCTTTGAGAAGAGACGTCAACCATGTGCGTTCTTCTCCAAAAAAAATTCTCAGGCAGAGAAGAATTATGCCATCGGTGATCGGGAACTTCTCGCAATTAAATTGGCGTTAGAGGAGTGGCGTCATCTCTTGGAGGGTTCCCCTCACTCCATAACGATCTTTACTGATCATAAGAATTTACAGTATCTACAGAATGCTAAACGTCTGAATCCCAGACAGGCCAGGTGGAGTCTCTTCTTTGCCCGTTTTAATTTCACGATTACCTACAAACCTGGTTCCTGTAACGGTCGGGCGGATGCGCTCTCTAGGTCATTTGACACTTTGGACGAGGAGTCCGCCCCTGAACCTGAGCCGATCATTCCAACCTTGTGCATTGTTGCCCATTCTACCACCCTGGAGTCTAAAATTCCTCCTGGTAAGACCTTTGTCCCCACTGAGCTAAGAGCTAAGATCCTTCGTTGGGGACATGATTCCAAGGTGGCAGGTCATTCTGGATTCCTTTGATCCTTCTTACTCATCAGTCGTCACTACTGGTGGCCTAATCTCCGCTCAGATGTCAAAGACTACGTTAAGGCTTGTCATGTCTGTGCTCAGTCTAAATCCTCTACACAAGCTCCTGCTGGTCTCCTCATGCCCTTGCCCATTCCTAAGGAGCCCTGGGCTCATATTGCCATGGATTTTATCACCGACCTCCCACTGTCTGAGAATAATACAGTCATTTGGGTGGTAATCGATCGGTTCTCCAAGATGGCTCATTTTGTTCCTCTTTCCGGTCTTCCTTCTGCTCCTGCCTTGGTTTTTATTCGAGAAATTTTCCGCCTCCATGGGGTTCCTTCTTATATTGTTTCCGACAGGGGAGTCCAATTTACGTCCCGTTTTTGGAGAGCCTTTTGCAAATCCCTCAATATTGTCTTGGATTTTTCCTCTTCTTACCATCCTCAATCCAATGGACAGACTGAGAGGATTAATCGGGAGTTAGAGGTCTTTCTTCGCACCTTTGTGTCTTCTCATCGTGACGATTGGTCCTCTCTACTCCCGTGGGCAGAATTCTCCCATAACAATCATGTGAATACCAGTTCGCAGAAGACACCCTTTTTCACAGTTTATGGAAAACACCCTCAACTTCCTCTTCCCATGATCTGTTCTACAGATATCCCAGCTTTGGCTTTGGTTCAGAAGTCTCTCAATTCCGTTTGGGGTGACGTTCATGATTCCCTCCGGGCAGCTGCTGAAAAATTCAAAGGCTTTGCCGACCGCCGCAGGCGTAAACCGCCTTCTCTTTAGCCAGGGGACAAAGTCTGGCTCTCCACCAGGAACATCAAGCTCCGAGTTCCTTCTCTGAAGTTTGCTCCATGATTCATTGGTCCATACACTGTAACCGCTAAACTGAATCCGGTTTGTTTCAAACTCCAGATTCCTAAGAGCCTTAAAATCACTAACTCCTTCCATGTTGCCCTTCTAAAGCCTTTAGTCCTCAATAAATTCTCTCGTCCTCTCCATACTGTTGCGCCTGTCTCTGAGGATAATCAGGAGTACGAGGTCAGTCAAATTCTGGACTCCCGACTCTGTAAAGGCGTTCTTCAGTATCTCGTTCATTGGAAGGGGTTTGGTCCTGAGGAGAAGTCTTGGATCGCTGCATCTGAGGTCTTTGCACCTCGTCTGTTAAAGGAGTTTCATCTGAAGTTTCCCTCTAAACCTGGGCCCAGGCGGGGAAGGGGGAGGCCTCGTAAGAGGGAGGGTACTGTCATGGATATGCACTAATGTCTGTCTGCCATCTTACCTTTCCTCCTCATGTGTTCATCTTAGAGGCCAGACCCTTTCACCTGGCTTCCTTTATAATCTCCTCCCAGCCTGACTCCACCCCGGGGCCTATCACAGAACACTATATTAACCTGTGCACTGCAAGCCTGCTTTGCTGATCAACGTGTTTGTTTAAGCATTGTGTGTTAGGGTTCCTGCCTTCCGTGTGCTACGTCTGTCTCTGTGTTACGATATTGGCTTGTTCCCGACTATCCCTGTCTGCTTGTGACCTTGACCTTCGGCTTGTCCTTCGTTTATCCTTGTCTGCTTGTTGCCCTGACCTTGGCTTTTCCCCCTAACTATTCTTGTATCTTGTGCTGCTGCTTCCCCTCTCTCCTCCTTACCCTACGGGGCGTGAGCTAGGGGACTCTAGGGGCCGCGACCTGGACCCAGCCTGCAGCGTAACATCCTCACCACTAGAGGCTCTGGCGAAAACCTGCTGGGTCTTAGACTCCGCGCCCTTGGGAATCTCGGTTCTAGCTTCCTGTGGATCCCGGTTGTGCTCCTGTGGTCCCGCTTTCCACAACCACACAGTATTCCATCCGCAGCAGTCAGGCACAGGGTTCACTACCTTGTGGTGCACTCCTGACCCCCTACGGTGTGCATCTGTCACTTGGCCACAGGTGACCTGACAGAGCCGTAGAGAGGGCCTTTAGGTTCTTATCCACAGGTTTTTTTTTTATCAGATTTTATTTGGAAGATTTTTGTTACATAGACAATCAAACAAGACATACGAAACAAGCTGTGCAGGGTGATGGAGAAATTAAACATTGAGACAGATCCATGGAGTATATCCATTGAGCAAATTTAAGGCACGCAAGTTATTGCTTTGTGTTAGTATTTACACCCAAAATCCTTTAGTCCAGAAAGGGCATCAATAATAAAAAGAAAACATGCCCAGCTATACTTAAAGCAGAGGTCCACCCAGAAAAAAAAAATACATTAAAAATCCCCCCAAAAAAAAGAAAAAAATTAATAGAAAAAATAAATGTTTTATACTCACCCGAAATGCCTGTTGCTATGCGGAAGTCCCCTAATCTGCCTCTACTGTGCCTCTTCCTTGTCCTCGGATTGAGAACTTCCGTTTCCTCTTCTTGTGAATAGGGCGCGCTGCCTTCTGGGAACTGTGTGTATCCCAGGAGGCAAGCCGCCCATTCACAAAGCGCCGTGCGAGTGGCGCATGCGCAGTAGGAAACGGGCAGTGAAGCCGTAGGGCTTCACAGCCAGTTTCCCTTAGTCAGGATGGAGGAGCCGGGAGCCTGGCAGCAGCGATCGATCACCGTGGTGGGACTGACATCGTGGGCGAGTAGGACAGATAAGTGTCCTTATTAAAGGGGGGGGGCGTGACCGGATGGAGTTGTGGAGTGAGAGTGAGGAGTGAGGAGTGAGGAGTGAGCGTGTGTGTCTCCTCCCTCCCGCCCAATGCCTGACGTGGATTGTCCTGTGTTGTGCTGACCCCCCCAGCTAGGGATACTGTTCGGCGGCAATGTGAGCCATGCAGCCGGGCCGCCCGACTCTATCTACCTCTTTCTGCCTGTCTGTTTGTCCATAACTGTGCGTAGTGGAGGAAAAATTGCGGAGTCCCAAGACGCTAATTGTGAGTGGAGATGTGAGGATTATAGCAGCAGATAGTGGGACAGCACTGAACCACAAAGGAGCCCGTATTACCCGTGAAACTGCTGACGGAGCTTCACGGCCGTGAATGCTGTAACCCCGAGGCCGAACCCCGTGCCTTGAGCAAGCCACCAGCCCTGTATCCTATATCTTGGACCAGAGGAGCTCCTCCGGTGAAAAGGACACGTGAGTAAAGGACAGACTCTGAGCCCTGATCCCTCTAACTTCTTGAATGTAATATGCCGACCTAGAGACTGTGCGCTTTGTGTTAAGCGGTGTACATAGGAATGTTAGCGAGGTATGCTGCCTGAGCCTGTTGTGTGCTGCGCTGCTATGATCGCAGTAACTCCGGATTGATTGCTGCTTCTCTTCGTATCCCTTTACATACCATTCCATCCATCAGGATATTATTGCATCCTAAAAAGGAGAAGTTTTGCTGGAGTCTGCGAGTCTGAGGTTACGTGAGTAAAAGGCCTGCATATGATATACCACTGTATATGGTTTAGGGTTTAGTCCTAAACCTAAAAGCTAAAAAGAGACACTTAGCGAAATACAGTGGTTTGTTACAGACTTTTCTTTTCTATTTTTGCTGTATCACTGCTTTGGCTGATATGGCTGATATGGCTGATATTCGCTGAATATATTTGTCTGGACGCTTTGGAACCGCATTTCAGGTCTTATTGGATAGGACACACTGTTAGAGCTGTCTTTTTTTGTGTGTGGGGTATGTGTTGATACAATTTAAAAACGCTACACATATTAAATCAGACCTGCAGCTAGCCATTAACTGGCTTTAACGGACTTTACTATACTCTATTGCACAGTAAGGAAAATTGTGTATAAGGCATTATGTCCGGGAAGAAAAAAGGGGATGATAACCTTGGCCAGGAGAGTGTGGGACCACAATCTTTACGATCGGCCAAAGGTAACCAGGCTGCGGCAGCAGCTGCCAAACTGGAGAGATTTGCTCACGCCCCAGAACACACTCCAGTTAGAGGGGAAACACAGACCCAGGCCAAAGGGACAGCAGACAGGAGAAGCCAAGGTCATACTGTAGCAGCCACAGTTAAAAACATCAATAATAAAAGCACGGCTACAGCCATCCAAGGGACAGAGATAAATTTGGGATCAAATATTGCCATAGAGGGGACTCCCACATTACAGGATGTGTTCCTAGTGGTCAATGCGTGTAAACAGTCATTGGAGGAGGTATGTGACCAGATGAAAGGTATTAAGGAGGAACTAGTCTCAATGCGGTCTGAACTCCAAAAGACAAACGAAAGGATCACTGAAACAGAAGGAAGGATCTCACAGATAGAGGATGAACTATGCCCGGTAAAACAAGAGCATAGAAAACTAATGGGACAAATGACTAAGTTTGAGGAAAAATTGGACGAAATGGAGAACAGACATCGTAGGGACAACATAAGACTGGTGGGACTACCAGAGAGGTGTGAAGGGACTAATCCTATAGAGTTTTTGGAAGACTGGTTCATAAGGTTGTTTGGAAGAGAAAGTTTTTCGCAACAATTTTCGATAGAAAGAGCGCACAGAGTCCCCTCTAAACCCCCTCCCACAGGAGGGCACCCACGTTCAATGTTAATGAAATTCCTTAATTACCGGGATAAAGTAACCCTACTAAGAAAGGGTAGAGAGATGGGGTCCATTTTTTATGGAGAAACCAGGGTATCAATATATCCTGACTTCTCCCCTTATTTGCAGAAGCAAAGGGCGGGTTTCATAGAAGCCAAACGTAGACTGAAAACTCTTGATGTTACATATGCACTACTGTACCCAGCACGACTACGGGTGGTAGCGTTAGGCGGGACACAATTTTTTGATACCCCGGAGGGAGTGCTGGGGTGGTTGGAAGATAAAAAGGATCAGCTATCAACAAAGTGAAGTGATATTTAGCTTAATGATGTGATACATTTAGGTTTCACTTGTTGATTATCCCTTTCTGTCCTTTCCCCCCCTTTTTTTTTTCTGTGGGGAAGGGAAAGGAAAGTCCACGGATGCGAGGATGAGGGTGAGGGGAGACACATATCACTGGAGGAGTAAAAGAATGGGTGGAGAATGTAGTAAAATAGAATTTGGGGTGAGGGGGGCAGGGAGGGAGGAGGGGAAGATGGAAGATATAAATGAGGGGATGTATGGACCGTTCACAAAAAAGCCCCTAGAGAATACCTAGGAAGGTGTAGGGGGGGATCAAACTGAATTATTACAAGGAACACAAAAAGGTTGGAATTTAAAATTATGGCTAAAATTTACACAAATATATACATGGAGCACATTTGTTTTCTTTTTTTTTTTTTTTTTCTTGAAGGAGAGGAGAGAAAAAAGAAAAAAGAAATATATATATAATAGCACTCTTTGCAGGGGTAAAAAAAAGAGTACAGTGACCTCACTAAATAATGATAAAACAATTAGGTAAATCGGTAGTAAAAAGTGGAATAAATCATATAATCACATTTTTTAAAGAGAAAGGAAGGGAAAAGAAAAGGAAAGAATATTTTTGCACTGTGTGGTATAGGGGGAAGTCAAAAGTTTTAATTACAGTGTATCGCTATGAGAGATTTATGATTTCTTTAGTAACTTATTTCAGGCAACTTGTGTTTTGGTTAGTTGATGCCTTCTTGAATGAATTGATTGTTTTATGCAGTCCAGAGTAATGAAAATGGGGTCTTGGAATGTCTGTGGGTTGGGTACCCCTGCCAAGAGAGCTGCAGTGTTTGATATGCTGGAAATGTATGAGGGGGGACTGATCTGTCTCCAAGAGACGCACTTGACTAAAATTACTGTACAACAAGTTCAAAGTAAGAAGTTCCAATACCAATACCACTCAGTGCACACCTCCTATTCCAGAGGTGTGTCAGTACTGGTTAAAAGAGGGGTGGTGTTTACTTGCAGACAGATCAGCATTGACGAGGAGGGGCGCTATATTTTTCTTCACTGTGTAATAGAGAGTAGAGAATATGTTCTTGCAAATATTTATATACCCCCGCCCTTTAAAATGGAGGTTATATATAAGCTAATGGAATTTATGGTGGATAAGATGGGGACGCCAATCATAGTAGTGGGGGATTTTAATGAGGTTATGAATAGAAAATGGGATAGGTTTCCAGGGGGAAGGGAACCAAATCCTCCAGAGAGTCGATTGTATCAAATTCTACAAGAAGCTGGTTTGTTTGATATATGGAGAGCGAGGAATCCAGATGTGCTGCAGTATTCCTGCTTTTCTAGTTCCTATTCAACACTTTCTAGGATAGACCTAGTTCTAGGTAATACGGAAGCATCCCAGATAATAAAAAACATAGTATACCAGCCGAGAGGGGTGTTGGATCACTCGTTGGTGACGGTTCTGGTAGACTTAGAAGGGAATAGAACCAAGGGAGTATGGAAGATGAATCCTTTATGGTTTGAAGTTATCGGAGGCCCTGAGGAGATTCTAGACAAATTACAAGAGTTTATAGAATTTAATGAAGGAACGGTGACACAGGGAGTGATGTGGGACACGTTGAAGGCATTTTTAAGGGGAATATGTATTCAACAAGTGGCAAAAGTAAAAAAGGCATCCAGAGAGGGGGAGAATAGGATAAGGCAGGAATTGGTGAATGTAGAAAAGGAATATGTTGAAAACCCAACATCAGAGCGACAAGGAATATGGATGAACAAACAACAAGAATATAAAATAGCAATGATTAAAAAATCTGAGAATAAAAGATTATTTCAGAAACAAGCCGCATTTGGGGAGGGGGAGAGTGTTGGAAGAATGCTGGCACATTTAGTGCGAACCAATTCATCCCCATCCGCAGTACCCGCGATTAGGAATTCGAAAGGAGAAATCTCCACTCGGGTATCAGAGATCACAGATACCTTTAGAGAATATTATGATAAATTATATAAATCGCAGGGTGCAGCGGGAGAGGAGGAATTGGAAATATTATTCGGGAAAATTAAAATACCAATTCTTACTGAAGCAGAGAAAGAGGGAATGGAGGCTCCGATAACTCTTGAAGAAGTACAGTTAGCAGTTGCAGAGATGGCCAATCAGAAATCGCCTGGACCTGATGGTCTCCCTATAGAAACTTATAAACACTACGGGAAAGTGCTATTGCCGGAACTTCTTAAAACACTGTACTGGGCAAGGGAGGAGGGGGAATTGCCTAAATCGATGTCAGAAGCAATAATTATAGTTCTGCATAAGGAAGGGAAAGATCCACTAGAGACCTCATCCTACAGGCCCATTTCCCTGCTTTGCTCAGACGCTAAAATATTGGCCAAAATAATGGCAACTAGATTAAACAAAATTATTTCAAGACTAATACATCAAGATCAAACTGGGTTTATCCCCAGTAGATCAACTAGTATGAATATTAGAAGGGTATTCCTTAACCTACAAACTCCAACACAGAATATGGGTACTAGGGCAGTTATGTCCTTAGATGTGGTCAAGGCGTTCGATAGCTTGGAGTGGGGGTATATCTGGCATGCTCTAGGAGTATTTGGGTTTGGTCCATCAGTTATTAGATGGCTAAAAATCCTGTATAGTGACCCAAGTGCAAAAATTAGAGTCTACAATGATTACTCAGGTAAAATTAAATTGGAGAGGGGCACAAGGCAGGGGTGTCCATTGTCACCCCTGCTTTTTGCACTAGCAATGGAGCCATTGGCCATAGCAATAAGAACAAATACAAAAATGAAAGGATTTGTGAGACCAACAGGAGAGGAGAGAATCGCATTATATGCGGATGATGTTCTTCTCTTCTTGGGGGACACAGATCATTCACTTAAGCAGGCTATGAGTATCTTTGGAGAATTTGGTAGACTCTCAGGATTGGTTATAAATTGGGAAAAATCAGCCTTAATGCCGGTGGACCTGATTGACAATCAAACCTCAGTAGGAATACTCCAATTAGAAATGGTAGATACAATGAAATACTTGGGAATACATATAACAACTGACCCAAACAAATATATAAATAACAACATAGTTCCCCTCCTGTCTAAATTTAAAAATAAAATTCAAATATGGCGGCGGCTCCCATTGTCAGTTGCAGGGAGATGTAACCTGATCAAAATGCTGTGGATGCCACAATTATTATATGTATTGCATAATACACCAACATGGATACATAAGAAATGGTTTAGGAAAATTGATACACTATTTATAGAATTAATATGGAAAGCAGGCCAAGCGAGGATAGGACTACAGACCCTGCAACTATCAACAAGGGAGGGAGGTATGGCGGTACCACACCCACGGTGTTACTTCCTGGCAGCACAGCTGCAGCATATAGGAATGAGACCAGAGATGGGAGGGGATACAAATGGGCGGTTGATGACAATGGGGGTCACCCCACAAGTTGGTGATGGAGGCACTGGAGGCGAACTCATTTTTATACAAATCCCCTACGGTCAAGATGGTAATAAAAGTGTGGAAAGCTGTGAAAGCAATAGGGGGATTAGAAGGAGAGACAGAATACACACCCCTTTGGGATAATAGGAATCTTCAGGAGTTGGAGCCGATGGGGAAAATTAAGGAATGGGAAGGGAAGGGGATAACTAGGCTGGCCCAGCTGTATGAGGGAGAAATCCTAAAAACCTTTGCTACGCTTAGAGAGGAATATGATGTCCCTAAACATACATTTTATAGATATTTGCAAATTAGACACGCATTAAATATGCAGTTTGATAGACAGGGACCAACCTGGCACAAATCCCCTATCTTTCAGAGATTGGGCAATCAGAGTGAGACCGGGGGCCGTATATCTGAAATATACCCACATCTATGCAAAGGAAGTATTACAGCTCCAGAACATCTCAAAAGCAAAGGGAAATGGGAGAAAGATCTAGGGCCAGTATCTGAGGGGCAATGGAAAAAGGTACTAGAGAGTGGACACCTTGTATCTGTTTCACCGGCCCAGAAGTTTTCATTTTTAGAGCTATTACACAGGACATACTATACACCAAAAAGGTTTTTTGATTTTGGGTGGAGAGCAGATGCAGGGTGTCCCAGATGTCAGGACACAGGGGACCTGATACATATGCTATGGAGGTGCCCGAAACTATTTAGGTATTGGACAGGGGTACTGGATAGCATAAATAGGACATATATGACAACAATAGAAATGGACCCTAGAATGTGTGTTCTGGGACTAGAGGAGGGAACAAGCAGAGCGACCAGTATAACAAAAGCAGTGCTTAGATGCCTTTTTCACGCTAGAAAATTGATAGCGCAAAGATGGCAGGCAGAAGACCCCCCCTCAGTGAGAGAATGGGCTAATACAGTCACCGCAATAATATGGAAGGAGAGGGTAGTATATATAAAGAGAGGGAACACAAGAGAGTTTGAAAAGGTGTGGAACCCGTGGTTGGAAAAAATAGGGACACCCCTGTAAAGCGGAGAGTGAGAAGGGAAAGAGAGTAAGAAAAATGGTATAAGGAAAATAAATGAAAACAAAAATAAACTTTGAATAATGTGTAAAATGGAAGAAAGGAAAATAGGAAAAAACCTAATATGAGAAATAATAAAGGGGAAGGGGGGAAGGAGGGAGGAATGAGGGTTTATAGAGTGAAAATTACACTGATAATAATTTGCTAATTTATTGTTGTGAAAAATAAATATATATAAGCATGAAGTGTCCTTATTAAAAGTCAGCAGCTACACTGTTAGTAGCTGCTGACTTTGAAAAAAAATAAAAAATACAAGCTGCACCTCCGCTTTAAAGCAAAACTTCACTCTCTCAAACAACATTTACTATTTTTACTCCTTTTGCTGCTTTTACATTTTTTTCAGTTACTTCCTGGTTTCCATGTCTAGGCCAATTATGTCACATATCCCAAGAGTCTTCAGTAGGGGCTCTCAGTTAAGCACACCCTCTCATGCTTGCATGCCTGAACTAAGGGCAGGTGGATTCCAGGAAGTAAATGCTACATGATTTATCTGCTCTTACTAAGAATGGCCACGCCAGAAATGCTGCGGGGGGGGGGGGGGTTCTAATGTGAGCTCTCAACAAAATAAAGCATGGAGACATGGATGGATGGGGGGTTTGCTTTGAATGTTAAAAATTGCAATTTTGGTTTGTGGTACTCAGGTAAAGTGAAGCTCATAAACTCAAGCCAGTGTGACCAGTTGGCATCAAACTTTTTCATGACTTTTCTAAAGAAAGAAGTGAAACAAGGAGAGGGGTGCCTCTGAGAATATATCAAAACACTTTATTGTAAATAACAATATCCACTCACATGGAAGTAAAAAAAGTTGGGTGTATCACTGGGATGAGCAGGAGGAACCACAAGTAGCAGCAAGTCCTTTTCCCTGGCAGGAAGCAGCAACATCTAATCCCAGGGACGTAGAGGGCAGTAAACAGTCAGATCCTTGCAGGGTAATCACCGCTATTCCCGTCTGGTCACCGCAAAGATGGAGGACGGCCGTGCAGTGTGGGGGCCAAAACGAGGGTTGGATAGCAAGCGGCGCGGCACAAGATGATGACGTCACTATATTGCGACGTGTTTCCGAACGTGCTTGCTACGTTGTTACGGTAGCCGCGCTCCTTTTTCAAGCATAATGGACAATGTTATATAGTAAAGGGAGTGACGGGGGCGGGATCAGGCAAAGATACAATACAATAATAGTACTGGCATATGGTAAAGAAATCAAGCAATGTATTAACAATTAATAAATACACATCGGAAAAAGAGTTTAAAAAATCATTAAAGTAACAGATTAATACGCTGATGGTAAATAATATTAAAAACGACAGGAAAATTGATCATTATAAGCAGATAACAAAAAAAAAAACGGGTAGTTATTTCATAAAACAGATGGAAGGGAGGGGGGGGGGGGTCGGTATGGGAGCGATGGAGAAGATGTATATAGAACACAATGGGATATATTAATGTATATTAATCAATTGGTAAAACTTTAATTTAAAACACAAAAAAAAAGGGGGGGGGGGAAATTTATTGAAACTATTTAAAAAAAAATGGTTATATACATATATATATATATATATATATATATATATATATATACACAAAACTTCGGGTTGGTTACTTCCCTTTCTTTTTGGAAAAGAGTGGAGAGCCGTCAGGGTGGACTCCCAAATTCCACCATCAATAATAAATGAAAATAAGAGGGACGCTGACTCCAGTTGTATTTCAACAAGTTCTTCTTTATTGGTCGATCATATGCAGACAAGGCAATAAATAAATGGCAGCCACTGTACAGTTCCGAGCATCCCTGCTCTTCATCAGGCTATCAGGCTAGATGTCTAGCCTGATAGCCTGACGAAGAGCAGGGATGCTCGGAACTGTACAGTGGCTGCCATTTATTTAATGCCTTGTCTGCATATGATCGACCAATAAAGAAGAACTTGTTGAAATACAATTGGAGTCAGCGTCCCTCTTATTTTCATTTATATATATATACGGTATATATATATATATATATATATATATATATATATATATATATATACATATATAAAAAGATACTTGTGTACATAATTATAGTTCATGAGGAACCTTGAGATTTATGAGTAGTGGATAAGCATATAGGGAACAGTATGGTATAAATTAGGGAAGTAAAAAAAAAAAAAAATATATATATATATATATTTTTTTCTTCTTATATTAGTAGGGGATACGAAGTAATAATAATAATAATAATAGTTACTGAAGGGTAATTAATAAATATAGTAATAATAATATTAATTATTATTATTATTAAGGGAAGGTGGGGGGGAAGCAGATAAGAGGAGGGGGGGCAGGCTGGGGAATATATATATATATATATATATATATATATATATATATATACACACGGGGCTTTTTTTTCAGCGGGAACGTGGGGGAACGCAGTTCCGGCACCTCCTGGACTGGCTGTATATAATGTCACGGGGTGCTGGGGTGTGCTGCAGGGTATTGATGCTCACTGCTGGCGGATCTATTCTAGCTGGAGGGGATCTATTTTTGCAGGGGAGTCTATTGTTGCTGAAGGAGATCTACTGTTGGGGGAGGGGTCTATTGTTGATGGCTGCCAGAGAGTCAATAAATGCTGGCTGTGCGGAGATCTGTTGATGCTGCCAGGAGTCTATTGTTGCTGGGGGGGGATTTTGTTGTGGGTGGTACATTGTTAGGGGGATCTATTGTTGCTGGCTGAAGGGGAAACCAAATTCCCTACAAATTACTTAGCACAACAAAATGATACTTGGTTCTGTATTGTCTAAAAGGGGCGGTACTTGGAGGTGGGTAGGGGATGGAACCAAGGGACGTTGCTCGGAGGTGGGTAGGGGCGGAGAAAAGTTCCTGCACCTATTGTCTGAGAAAAAAAGCCCTGTATATGTGTATATATATATATATATATATATATATATATATATATATTAGTGGCAAAGAGATAAAGGAAGTGGGGGGCAAAAAAGAAAAAAGAGATGGGGGGGGTTTGGAAAAAAAAAACCTTTACACAGTATACAGTATTTTATACCATCTCTAATTTCATGGCCAGATTACCATATACTCACAAACATGCAAACCCGCCATCACCATATAAGGTAAGGAGCGGGATATGGGAGCCTGTGAGAATGTTAACTTTATTTTTATAATGTCGTTTAGATGATCTATATTAAAAGAATCAGAGTATAGTTGCAATCTCAATGCCCTCATTAAGGCCACCAGGCGAGAGTACGTCAAGATTATATATCCAGAACGGCGCATCGTTTTTTGAAAAGTTCGGCTGCTGTCGGAGTTAGAGATTTGTTCAATTACTCACACTGTTAGGCCAATGGTTGATTTTTTTATGGTACTCTGCAAAGTGCTGTGGGACACTATGCATATCTTTGCCCCCTTCAATGAGTCTTCAATGTTGGCCGAACCGCTGCCAGAGAGGGCAGATTGTGCGGCCAACATAGATGAGTCCACAGGGGCAAGTCAAACCATAGACCACAAAGTCAGATGAACAGTTGTAGAAATGGTCAAGCTTATACGTTTTTCCTTTTGAACAGAAGGATTTTTTCTGTGTTGGACAAAAACGCAGCTTTTGCATCAGGCTTTTTTACACTGATACATGCCCACAAGGGGTATGAGAGTGATGTGGATGTTTTTTTATTTACTTGGGGCAATTTTATTTTTGAGATTAGGTGCTTTTCGATAAGTGACTCAGGGTACCGATGAGAGAATAGTTTTAAGATGAGGATCCTGTTGCAAAATATTCCAGTGTTTGGTGAGTATATTTTCCATTTCTTTGTATTGAAAATTAAAGGTTGTGATACATCTAGTTGAATGGTCTGTCTGTTCTCAAACAGTTTTGGCAGGCTTTCCCCTGGAATAGAGGTCACATGCCCTATTCACCAAATCTTCTGGATATTGTTTAACCATAATTTTCTTTCAGGGGGATACTTTGTAAGGCATAATCTGTATCTAATGTACAATTCTGTCGCAATTGGCAGAACTGTACCTTAGTAATATTTTGTATCCATTTTGGATAGTGACAACTTTTGTGGTGCAAAAAGGAATTGTCAGCAGTCGGTTTAGTATAGTTCTTAGCAATAATGGTGTCACCTGCGTGGCCTAATTTTAGATCCAAAAATGCAAGATTATTGGGGTCAAAAACCTGGGTGAATGATAGACCATAGGGGTTATGATTACAGTGGTCCACAAAAGGGGTAATAAGGTCAGAGGAACTGTCCCAGGATGACAATTATATCATCGATATATAATCCGAAAAAAAACGATATTGGCTGAAAAAGGATTATCTTGCCAATAACCCATGGAGAGGTTGGCATATGATATAGCGAAGTTGGCCCCCATGGCGGTTCCCTGCATCTGCAGGTAAGAATCGCCATTGAAACAAAAATATTGATGGGTAAGGCAGAAATGTGTGGATTCCAAAATGAAAGCCGCCTGTCTGGGTATAATAAGTGGGTTTTGGGGAAGGAAAATTTTGTGAGGAAAAATTTGAGTGTGAATAAGCCAAATTGGTGAGGAATGGACGTATAGAGGGAGTTGACGTCTAGAAATAACCATATATAGGAGGATTCCCATCTATATAGTGAGAGAAGTTCCATGAGATGTGGACCATCTCTAATATAGGATTGCATTTGGTGGACCAGGGGTTGCAGATATTGGTCAATATATTGGCTAAAACCTGTAGTCACACTGTCCATTGATGCCACAATTGGTCTGCCCGGAGGGGATGTCAGATTTTTATGTATTTTAGGCAAGTGGTAAAAATACAGGAACCTGGTAAAAGGCTTTGCAGAAACAAAATAGAATTTTTGTACTCACCGTAAAATCCTTTTCTCTGAAGTCCATGGACGGACACAGCTCTTTTATTCTTGACAGTAGGGTTTATATGCCGTCTATCAGGAGAGGACTATGCAGACATGTTAACAGTTAAAAAACCCTCACCCTGCATCTAGCAGCTCAGTTCGTCAAAAAGCAGTACAAACATAAAAAGGAGGGGTGGGTGCTGTGTCAATCCTTGGACTTCAGAGAAAAGGATTTTACGGGGAGTACAAAAATCCTATTTTCTCTTTCGTCTATGGATGGACACAGCTCCTTTATTCTTGACAGTAGGGATGTCCCCAAGCAGCGTCAAAAAATGAGGGGTGGGAACAGCAATCAAAACAAACTTCACCCCAAAACAACCAGAGCTCCTTAACGGAGGAGTTGCAACCTTAAACAGCCGCCTGCAAAACTTTGTCGCCGAAGCAAGCATCCGTAGATGCATTCACGTCAACCTTGTAGAACATAGTGAAAGCGTGAATGGACAACCAGGCAGTGGCGTTGTCAGTGCCCGGGGCAAGGCAAGAAATTTGCGCCCCCCTAACCTGCGGACTTTTTACATGATTCCTAGACTGACCACTTACCTACCTGTCGACTGCACTGACCTACCCGATTCCTACATTGGCCACTACACTGCACACTGACCACTACACACTGACCACTACACTACACACCACTACACTACACACTGACCACTACACAATACACTGACCACTAACCCGCACACCACTACACTGCACACTGACCACTACACTGCACACGACCACACTGCACACCACACTGGCCACTACACTGACCACCAGGGCTGGTACAAGGATTTTTGCCGCCCTCCCCCCGGCTGCGTCCTGACTCCACTTTACCCTGCAACACATGTGACCTTAGAAAAAAATAAAGCCCTAAGGCTAACGCTGCGCTAATTTAAGAACATAATAAAAAAAATTATGATAAAGTGTATAAGAAAGCAGCTGGCACCTAAGTTCAGTACAAAAAACTTAGGATAGATAGCAAAAAATGGAAAGAGTGCAGCGCTATGTGGTTAAAACCATGTGTGAAATAAATGTTAAACCTTGAAATTTAAACAAATGATATGTGAAAAATTAATTAAAAAGAAAACAAATGCAGAGTCCAAAAAGAACACAACATAATCTGTGAAGAGTTAATTCCAATAGCAAATCCGTGAAGGGTTAAAGGGTTAACTCCCAAAAAAAGACAAATTGCTTTCCAAGAAAGTGAAGATAAAGTTTGTGAATAATAAGTGCCAAAATAAATCAGGGTATTGCCAGAGAAGTAGTGAGTGATACCAATCTTCCCAAAAGCAGCGTGATTTTGCAGGTGTGACACACAAGTGATTGATATCCCCCTTATTCCCTGGGCTAGGTGAGACTGTGCATCACAGTCACGGCTATCTGGTAAGCAAGATATTAATCACTTGTGTGTCACACCTGAAAAATCACGCTGCTCTTTCACATATCATTTGTTTACATTTCAAGGTTTAACATTTATTTCACACATGGTTTTAACCACATAGCGCTGCACTCTTTCCATTTTTTTAACACATGTGACCTCTCTGACCCCTACACTGACCCCCTGACACACCTACCTGACACATGCACTGATCCACCTGACTCCTACTTCCTGCACTACTCACATTACACTGACCCACCCGACCTATGTGACCATTACCCTGACCTACGTGACCATTACCCTGACCTACATGACCATTACACTGACCTACCTGACACCTACACTGACCCACATCACTCCTACTTCCTGCACATTACACTGACCCACCTGACCATTACACTGACCTACCTGACACCAACACTGACTATTACACTGACTGACACATACACTGACCCACCGACCTTACACCTACACTGACCTATTACACAGACCCACCTGACTCCTACAGTAGGAGTCCTACTTCCTGCACTACTCACACCCCCCTCCCCCCTCCACACAGCTCGGTGCAAATCCATCCTCTGAGTCCTCCTTACCTCTGTCTGCTCTTCGCCAGGACTCTCCTCAGGACAGGACCTCAGCACTGGATGTGCAGAATTGCTTTGGAGTCCCGACTCCCCGCCAGCGCCATCCACCCGCAGCCCGCTCCATGGTGTCAGACGCTGCACGCCTGCACCTCCATGCTCCCTCCACCGAGCCTTGTCCCTCCGCTCCGCGCTAGATACACAGCGCCGTACCAAAGCAGAGGGACAGGCGGAGGGGAAGACAGCGGCCCCGGTGGCTCACACTTCCAGTGCTTGTCTCCCGCCGCCATGTTCAAGGTTTCCCGGAGCACTGTGATTGGGCGTATGGTGATCATGTGGGGAGACTTCTAGAGCGATCGCGGACAGGCCAGCCCCACGCCGCACATGAACCCCATACGTCCAATCACAGGGCGCCGGACACTAAACATGGCGACCGGAGATCGGGGACACAGGAAATGAAAATTAGGAGGAGGCACGAAATTTCGCCCCCCTAAATGTTGCGCCCGGGGCGACGGCACCCCCTGCCCCCCCCACGCTACGCCACTGCAACCAGGTCGCCGCCTTACAAACCTGGGAGACAGACGTTTCATGTCAGAATGCCCACGAGGCACCTATCGCCCTGGTCGAATGCGCCGTGACAGTAAAGGGAGGCGCCTGCCCTTTTAAGGCATAAGCCTGAATCACGATCTGTCTGATCCACCGAGAAATGGTGGCCGACGAGACCGCCAGGCCTTTCTTTGGACCAGTCACCAACACAAATGGTGAGTCTGACCTCCAAAACGAATCCGAAGCAGACAGATACACCCGCAGAGCTCGGACCATGTCCAAGGAATGCAAAGCAACCTCTTTGGGATGCGACGGCCGAGGACACAAGGATGGAAGCATAATGTCCTCGTTCAGATGAAAAGCCGAAACAACCTTCGGAAGAAACGAAGGCTGCGGGCGTAGCACCGCTTTATCCTTGTGGAGGATCAAGTAGGGAGACTTGCAAGACAAGGCCGCCAACTCAGAAACCCTCCTGACTGATGTAATAGCCACCAGAAAGGCAACTTTCTGAGAGAGTGTCAAAAGGGGAATCTCTCTGATGTTCTCAAACTGAGGTTTCTGAAGTACCGAGAGCACCAGATTCAAATCCCACGGAGGCAGTGGTGGTCGAACCGGAGGTGCCACATGTGGAACCCCTTGCACAAACGTACTCACCAGTGAATGAGCCGCCAAGGGTCGTTGAAAGAAGACAGCCAAGGCTGATATCTGCTCCTTAATGGTGCTTAAGGCAAGTTTTTGATCCACTCCACGCTGTAAAAACAGCAGGATCCTGGAAACTGAATAAGTCCGTGGACGCCACTCCAACTCACACATAGAGATGTAGGCCTTCCACGTGTGATGATAGATCTTCCGAGAAGATGACTTCCGTGCCCTCAGCATGGTGGAAATGATTGAATCCGACAGGCCTCGGTCCCTTAGTACCTGACTTTCAACAGCCATGCCGTTAAAGCCAGCGGCTGTAAAGCAGGACCTTGCGACAGAAGGTCCTCTCGCATCGGCAGTCGCCAAGGAACATACTAGGCGTACTAGGTCGGCGTACCAAGGACACCAAGGCCAATATGGGGCAATTAGAATCACCGGAATCCCCTCGGTCTCCACTCTGCGAAGCAGACGAGGAAGAAGTATTAGCGGGGGAAAGGCATAAATCAGCCGATACTGTCCCCACGGAGCCACCAACACGTCTGACGCGTCCGCCCAGGGATCTCTGGACCTGGCCACAAACCTCAATACCTTCCGATTTAGTCTAGAAGCCAGGAGATCCACGTCTGGTGTGCCCCATCTCAGGCAAAGGAGTCAAAACACATCCGGGTGTAGCGACCATTCTCCTTGGTCCAGCATCTTACGACTTAGGTAGTCTGCCTGCCAGTTTTCTACACCAGGAATGTATACGGTGGATAGAGCTGGCACGCTCCGCTCTGCCCACCTCAGGATGTGAGCGACCTCCAATGCTGCAGCCAAGCTTCTTGTTTCTCCTTGATGGTTGACATACGCCACTGCCGTGGTGTCGTCTGACTGGATCCTGACTGGACGTCCCTGCAGCCTCTGTGACCATGTGCAGAGGCACTGCCTGATCGCCTGAAGTTCCAGCACATTGATCGAAAGGCGGGATTCTTCCTGCGTCCAGCGACCCTGTGTCGACTGTACGCCCAAAACTCCCCCCCAACCGGTCAGACTGGTGTCCGTCGTGATCACCGTCCTGTGAAAGGGAAGGAACGACTTCCCAAACTGAAGAGCCGGAGACCTCAGCCACCATACCAGGGAAACCCTGACTAGCTGGCTCACCCGGATTTGACAATCCAGGGACAACAGAGATTTGTCCCATTTGGACAGGATCTCCTTCTGCAAAATTCGAGTGTGGAATTGAGCATACGGTACCACCTCAAAGGTGGCTACCATGAGACCCAGGACTCGCATGCAAAAGCGCAGCGACGACCACCTGTGGGATGCCAACAGCTTCACCGCAGTCTGAAGAGTCTGCAACTTTTTCAAAGGGAGAAAAACCCTCGCCTCTGAGGAGTCCAGAATCAAACCCAGGTAATCCAGGTGCTGAGTCGGCACCAACACCGACTTCTGGAGGTTCAGTACTCAACCAAATTCTTGAAGGGTCTGACTGGCAATCGCCACATCCTCCTCTAAATCTGAGTCTGAAGCTGCTCTCAGAAGAAGGTCGTCCAGGTAGCCCACGATAGTGATTCCTCGCTGTCTCAGCAGAGCCAGAATCGGGGCGAGCACCTTGGTGCCGACGCCAGGCCAAAAGGGAGAGCTAGAAATTGGTAGTGATCGTCCCCGACTGCAAAGTGCAGAAATTTCTGACGCCTGACATATATGGGGACATGCAAGTATGCGTTCTTGATGTCCAAGGATGCCAGAAAATCCCCCGGATGGAGTGCAGCGACCACAGAGAGAACTGATTCCATCCTGAACATTCGTACTTTTACAAAGGAGTTGAGGGCCTTGAGGTCCAGGATTGGACGGACCCCGTCCTTTTTTGGGACTACAAACAGATTGGAGTAGAATCCCTGAAACCTTTCCGGCATCGGCACAGGTACTATTACCCCGCACATCAGCAGGTCCTGCACTGCCCCAAACAGGGCGTTCCAACGAGCCGGAAGAAGATGAAGGTTTGAGGGAAAAAATCTGTTTGGTGGACAAGAAAGAAATTCTATCTTGTACCCTGATGAAACCACTTCGCAAACCCACTGGTCGGAAAGCAGGGAGGCCCACCGAGCTGCAAACTTGCGAAGGCGACCCCAACCCGAGAGTTGGGCGGGGGCAAACCTTCATGCTGTCGCAGATTTGTTTGCAGGCTTGCGAAACCAGGGATGCTTTTGTCCCTCAGCTGGCCCCTTGTCGGGCTGACAAAAAAACGCTTCTGAGAGGAAAAGGAGGGCCCTGGCCTACGGCGTGGCTCCTTAGCTTTTCTGGATTGTGGGAGCAGCGTGCTCTTACCCCCAGTGACATCCTTAATAATGTCATCCAGCGAGGCTCCAAAAAGCCTCTCTCCCTGGAAGGGCAAATCCGCCAGAGCTTTCTTGGAAGTCTGGTCCGCGGACCAGCATTTTAGCCAAATCAGGCGATGGAGCACCACAGCGGATACTGAGGCTCTAGAAAGCAAGGGAGCTGTAATCTAAGGACACATCGCTGACATACTTAAGGCCATGCACCAACTGGTCGGCCAGTTCCACGCAGACCGGAGAAGCCTGTTGCTCTACCAACTCGTGGTGCAACAATTTTGCCCATTCGGTAAGTGTCTGTGACACCAGGGCCATGGCCAATACAGGCCGTAATGCTGACCCCACCATCGTGAACATGGACTCGGCCCTCCTGTCTGCAGGGACCTTAAAAGCAGGGTTCCCTTGTACCAGAATCGTGGTTACTTTGTTTAACCTGGATACCGGGGGGTCCACAATCGGGGGAGATGTCCATTTTTTCAGGAGACTCTCCTCAAAGGGGTAACGGACCGCCATGCGTTTTGGCGAAAAGGCCCACTGCGGTTGTTCCCATTCTTTGTATATAAACTTATCAAAATAAGTTAGGTAGGGAAACACCTTAGCAGTGCGGGCGGCTTGTGGAACCCAAAAGGGACCGACACCTCAGTAGATGCCCCCGCCTTATCTTCCAATTTTAGGGTCTCCCGCACTGCGGTGATAAGTGCTCCAACAAGCACCTTTTCCTGCGCTGACCCGGACACGGAGTCTTCCTCACTGTTCAAATTGTCCTGGTCCGCATCCTCTGACACATCAGAACAGGGACCGTGTGTCACAGCCAGGCCCGAGTCTGAATCAGAGCTTTCCCCAGAAGATGGTGAGGGGAGGGGGCGTTTTTTACCCCCCCTGCGCCCGCACACTGCCTCCACCCTGGCAACAAATGATTACAGGACCACCGACGAAGCGTCCACAGGTACCGCAGGTGCAGGGGCACGGTTGCTACCACAGGGATGTCTGGGGAAGAAGCACCAGCTTCTGCTGCCATGCTGACCCACACTCGCCTGACAGCCACTTAGGGACTAAGGGCAAGGTACACAAAAGGTCCACCCTCCTAGCTGCTACAGACCGAGGGGCCCCTCAGAGGACTCACCACCCTGACCCAGGTACTGCACAGCGCTGCGGTCCGCTCTCTCGCCTGCACAGCCTGTGCCTGAGGTGTTCTCCTGCGTCTAAGGTGTTCTGTGCTGTTTGCGCCGTTCAGAAAGACATTTCCAGCACTAGAGGCCAAAACTAAGCTAGAACCACAAGAAAATGGCCGCCGGCCGCCTCAGGAAAAAAGAGCGTGAGCTACAAGAAAATGGCTGCCAGCTGCATCAGTATTAGAACAGCGCGGCTACAAGAAAATGGCGCAGGCTCACCCAAAATGGCCGCCGGATCTTTCCTGAGGTAAAAGAAAAGGCCACGAACACGCTGGGCCTCCGCGCAGAGGCCCCCCACATGGCAGGCAGACAACACCCCACCACAGAGAGCGAACCCAGGACACCCAGCGCAGCCCCCAGCCAGGACCCGGAGGACCCCCGGTCAGGTACACAGCAGGCCCAGCCAGATGCATGAGGAGGAGGGAAGGGACAGGGAGAGAAGGGAGAGTGAGAGACCCCCTAGTCGACCTCCCCAGGAATACCCAGCTGTTCCATCCTGCTGAAACAGGTGGAATCCTACTTACCCATCCTGCGGGGTGCATTCCGGACAGATCATCACCCGAGCAGTACGGAGTGGCTGTCGGCCATGGCCCACTGTAACTCGGACAGCAGTAGCCCAGTCATATGTGTGCCCCGGAGCATATAGCTCACCGGCCACCCCTGGAGCAAACGAGGTATGTCTTGGCTGACCCAGCGTGTAGCTAAAGGCCTGCTCACGCTCGATAGCCGGACTGGCGAGACTACAAGGATCTATATTATCCAGCTTTGCTGTTAATTGTTTTTAACTGTTAACATGTCTGCCTAGTCCTCTCCTGATAGACGGCATATAAACCCTACTGTCAAGAATAAAGGAGCTGTGTGCGTCCATGGACGAAAGAGAAAATAAGCTTCTATTTTGTTGATGATTCCTTTATCTAAAGCTGATTTAACCAAAACGCCAACTTCGTGGGCAAAATCAGAAGTGGGGCCGTTTTTAAGTTTCTCATATATGGCCCTATCGGAGAGGAGTCTCTGAGCTTCTATGATATAGTCAGCTCTATTTTGCAAGACTATCCCTCAACCTTTATCGGCAGATTTTATAATAAAATCTGTCGAGTGTGTCAGAGTTTAGAGCTTTAATTTCTGAGGCAGAAAGGTTATATTGACTGGATGGCACCTTGGAGAATGACTGACAAAGCTTGAGAAAATCAGCGTACACCACTCTATAAAAGCTCTCGAGATAAGGGCCTTTTGATTGAGCAGGATAAAAAATATATAGATTTGGGCCTAAAACATGAATGCACTATAGGGGGAGAGGTGGCAGGATGCTGTGTGAAGAGGCTCAATGAGCCATTTTCATCAACTATAGATTCTAAGGCCTCGTACACACGACCGATTTTCTCGGCAAGAACCAGCAAGAAACTTGCTGGCAGAGAGGTCTTGCCGAGTAAATCGGTCGTGTGTACGCGGCTATCGGGTTTCTCGTCGAGAAAACCGACAAGTAACCTCGACAAGAAAATAGAGAACCTGCTCTCTATTTTCTCGTCGAGATTCTCCTCGGCATGTTTCTCGACGAGAAAAAAGGGATTTTTATAACAGCTTACCTGTAAAATCCTTTTCTTGGAGTACATCACGGGACACAGAGCGACTTAGTCATTACTAATGGGTTATATAGATTACCTTCAGGTGCTGGCACTGGCCACTTCCAAACCGGAAGTACCCTCCCCTATATAAGCCCCTCCCATCCGGGAGCACCTCAGTTTTGTAGCAAAGCAATAAGTGTCCCAAAAAGAGGGGTGGGAGCTCTGTGTCCCGTGATGTACTCCAAGAAAAGGATTTTACAGGTAAGCTGTTATAAAAATCCCTTTTTCTTTTTCGTACATCACGGGACACAGAGCGACTTAGTCATTACTAATGGGACGTCCCAAAGCAATGCCAAATGAGGGGAGGGATACATAAGCTGGGCGCCATCAGGCATGAGGCTCTTTTGCGGCCTGCAACACACTGCGCCCAAAGGCGACATCCTCCTGACTTCTGACGTCTACCTGGTAGAATCTAGTAAACGTGTGTACTAAGGACCATGTTGTGGCCTTACAGACTTGAGCCAGGGAGGCTTGGTGATGCACTGCCCATGAAGTTCCAACTGCTCTTGTGGAGTGCGCCCTAACTTTGAACGGAGGCGGTCTCCTTTTCAAGCCATAGGCTTGTATTATGACCTGTCGAATCCACTTGGCTAAAGTAGATTTTTGATGCTGCCTGACCCTTTCTGGGGCCTTCCGGCAGAACAAACAAAGTATCCGTTCTACGAATCTGAGCAGTGGCTTTAAGATAAGCTTTAACTGCTCTTACTACATCCAAAGAATGCAATAACTTTTCCTCTACCGAACTAGGTTTGGGGAAAAAGGAAGGAAGAACCACATCTTGGTTCAAATGGAACCTCGATACCACCTTAGGAAGAAGGCTGGATGAGGACGTAATACTACTCTGTCCTTATGGATAACCAGATATGGCTCCTTACAGGACAAGGCGGCTAATTCCGATACTCTTTTAGCCGAACAAATGGCTACTAAGAAAATCAATTTCCTGGTGAAAAGAACCAAGGAAATGTGCCGCAATGGTTCAAATGGTTGTTTCTGTAGAACCGACAGAACCAGGTTTAAGTCCCATGGACATATGGGAATACTAACCGGAGAGCTAATACGCATCACTCCTTGTATGAAAACTTTGACTAATGAATGCAAAGCCAAGGGCCTTTGAAAAAAATATTGACAAGGCCGTCTGACCCTTGATAGTACTCAAGGCAAGCTTCCTATGTACAGCCCACTGTAGGAAGTCCAGAATCCTACCTATTACGTACTTACGTGGATGCCATTTCCTGGCCTCACACCACGTGATGTACGCCTTCTAGATCCTATAATAGATCTGCCTGGATACCGGCTTCCTGGCATTGATCATGGTAGATACCACAGGATTAGAGAGCCCTCTCTTTTTTAGAATGTGGGCTTCAATAGCCAGGCCGTCAAACCTAGGGCTGGTAAGGAAGGGTAGTATATCGGTCCTTGCGAAAGCAGGTCCGGACGATGTGGGAGGGTCCAAGGACTTCCCACTGACATTTTTACAATCTCCGCGTACCATGCCCTTCGGGGCCACGCTGGAGCCACCAGAATCACTGGTTTCTTTTCTACCCTGATTCTGCGGATTAATCGCGGTGGGAATGCATATATCAGCTTGAACTGATCCCAAGGGAACACTAGGGCATCCGAACCGCAAGCTAGGGGATCCTTTGTGCGAGACACAAATCTGTCCACCTTTGCGTTGAATCTGGATGCTAGCAGATCTACATCCGGTGTTCCCCACCGCTGGCATATTGCCTGTAAAACCTCGGGGTGAAGAGACCATTCCCCGGGCATAATTGCTGGCGACTTAAAAAGTCCGCTCTCCAATTTTCCACTCCTGGGATGAAAACCGCGGATATGGCTGTGACATACCTTTCTGCCCATTCCAGGATGCAATTCGCTTCCCTCTGGGCTGCACGACTCCTGGTGCCACCCTGGTGATTGATATATGCCACTGCTGTGGCATTGTCTGATTGAATTCTGACAGGTGACCCTTGGAGTTTGGATGTCCATGCTACTAGGGCATACCGGGCTGCTCGTATCTCTAAGAGATTGGTGGGCAGGGCCTTCTCTGCTTCTGACCACTTGCCCTGGAGAGACCATTGCTCCAGTACTGCCCCCCAGCCTATGAGGCTGGCATCTGTAGTGACCACCTTCCAAGAAACCGGACTAAAGGGTTTCCCTTTTTCCAGATTCTGGTACCAACCACCAATGGAGGCTCTTGCGAACGGAAGGGGACAGGGACATTGGTAAGTCTAAAGCCTGAACTTTTTTGTTCCAGGCTGACAGTATGGCCCTCTGCAAGTTCCTTGAATGGAATTGACCGTAGGGTACTGCTTCGAATGAAGCCACCATTTTTCCCAGCAGCCTTATACACAGGCGTATGGATGGTTTTTCTTTTTTGTACCCACTAAGTGGGTCAAATCTTTCAAAGACGACACCTTCTCCGGAGGTAAGAAAATCTTTCTCTGATTTGAACCCAGTCTTAGCCCCCAAGTATTCCAGGCTTTTGACTGGTTTTAGGGCTGACTTGTCTCGGTTGATAATGCAACCGTGAGATTCCAGATACTTGATTATCTTGTGAACGACCACTTCTAGTTTTTTTTTCACTGAGTGGTCTATCAGCAACAAGTCGTCTAGATATGCCATTATCGTTACACCTTGTGTTCCTAGTTTGGCCAATCGTAGGGCCAGGATTTTTGTGAACACTCGTGGTGCTGTGGCCAGACCGAAAGGTAAGGCTCTGAACTGAAAATGGCGCCCTTCTACTGCAAGGCGTAGAAATTTCTGGTGGGCCGGACAGATGGGAATATGCAAATAAGCATCCCTTATGTCGATCGAGGCTAACCATTCCTGCCCTTGTGGTTCACACAGCGAGGTCTGTAAGCGAGGCTTGGAACGCAATCTCTTCTGACGGCGATGGCGTGGTGACGCAGCCAGAACGTAGTCGCGCACTGACTCGCCATGGGTTCTCGCGATGCACGTATCCGTGGTTCTGGCATGGAACGCATGCGCCGTCAGAGAGGGTACCGTGATGACGATCCTCAACGGAGACGCAATGACGCACATTTGTACGTCGCATCTATCCATTCCTATTGGCTTATTTACCCAGCCCTGCAGATGACGTATATGGGAGCGGCATTTCTTGGTACTTTGATTGGTTCATCCTATTGAATGGGAGTGCACACACCAGCTGAGGTGAATCCAGTTAATGTCGTTGTTTGCATTATATAGCGTGGCTGTTTCTTGCAAGTCCATGCCCCAGTAGATGCATTTCTCATGCGAAACATGTCGGGTACATGGACTTGCCTATAGCTACGCTTTTTATTTTATTTGATTCCAAACTTTGCTTGTACAAGCCTCTGCATGGAAGCCTGTTTCCCTTTTTTTATATTTTGTTTTTCATACACCCATGTGTGTTTTGTGACTTTTTGTTTCAATAAACAAAGTCTTTTTTAATTATCATCTGATCCTGCACTATGTGGAGCTTCCCTCTTTTTTTCTATGGTCATTACCACAATCCTTGATGCACTATTATCCTTGGCGCTTCATATCACCACCGTGGAAAGATCCGGCCGGAGATTCGGTGTCCCTGCATCTATCGATTGGTGAGGACGGTTCCTGAGGATTTCACATCTACACCTTTGCCTGATTGACCCACCACCGCTGGTGTGTGTGTCCACACATAGGGGTAAGAGTATCCATTGCTTTTTCCCCATTTCTGGTGTTGGAATCACGTCCCCGGGTGTTGCAGTTTTATGTATACATATATTCTACACGAATTTGAAGTCGCCATGGATATACCGTTTTTTGATTGACTGCAATTATTCTCAGTTTATCTACTGAGCATTTCATTGGACTTGGCTGTCAGCCACTTCACTTTATAGAACTTTTATATATGAGTTTGCATTTTTCACAATTGCTTGGTATTTCTATATATTTTGGGGTCACTCCCTCCTTTTGTATTGAATAGTTAGTTCAATTATCATAAGCCCAGATTTACCTTTATATCTGTGTTTTCACATAGTATTTTGGCGCTGCATTTTTTATTTTCTGTTAATTACTCTGCGATTTGTCTATTTGCTGATGCTAGCAGCCACTTATTCATTTGTTCACCCAGTAGCGCTACTTTGTTTATTTTATACACCGATCGGATCGACTCCATCCGAAAAAGTCCTGATATGTAGGAACTTGTTTAGCCCTTTTATATTTAATATGGGCCTCATGTCCCCATTTGGTTTGGGGACTGTGACAAGGTTCGAGTAAAACCCGAACCCGTTTTCTTCCAAGGGAACCTTCATGATTACCCTTGGGGCAATAGTTGCTCTAGTGCCAGAAGGAGGGATCCACTCTTCTGGGGATCGCTTGGCACGTTTGACCTTATAAAATGGGCAGGAGGAATGTCTTTTAACTCCAGCCTGTATCCCAGACTTACTGCGGAGATCAGCCATCTCTGATGGTGTCCCGCCAGGTCTCTGTGAACAACTGAAGTCTTCCCCTCACCCGATTGAGTGGGGGCAACCCTTCATGACTTAGGGGGAGGTTTTGTACCTCTCTTGACCCAGGGTTTCTTGTTACCCTGTGATTGTCCCTGATTTCTGCCCCCTGGATTTGACCGCGGAGGCCGTCGGAACTGTTTCACAGCCGATGTGCCAGGGACTGGAGAAGTAGGCCTCTTAAAAGAAGGACTTCTACCCTTGTTCTTAACCGGCAAGAGTGTACTTTTACCGGCAGAAGTTTTCTGGATATATTTGTCCAGATCATCTCCAGATAAGCGTTCTCCATGAAATGGGAAGCTAATCAGCAATTTCTTACAGGGAGCTTCAGCAGACCAGTTTTTTGAGCCATAGAAGCCTACGCATATGTCTACAGACAGCGTAAAGCGGGATGCCTGTTGGATTGTATCCTTTATGGCGTCCACCGCAACACAAGGCTCTAGGTAGGTCAGCTAGGGCAAAAGCCTGCTGATCTGGTAAGTCCCTTAAGACTTGTTTCAACTGATCTTTCATTGCTTGGCAGACTCCAATCGCTGCTACTGCAGGTTGTGTCACCATGCTTGCTGTAGAGAAAGCAGATTTTAGTAAAGACTCCAATTTTTTATCTATTGGGTCCTTGAACATTGGAACATTATCTACTGGACATGTCAGTGATTTATTTACACAAGAGATGGCTGTGTCCACTGTAGGGACCCTCCATTTTTTTAAATTTTTTTTTATGAACTTATCCTCCATGGGATAGATCACTGGAAATCTCTTGGGGGGAGTAAATATTTTACAGGATGCTCCCAATCCTGGTAAATAAACCCTTCCAATAAAGGGTGGATTGGGAAGGAACAGACAGTCTGGAGAGCTTTCAGCGACCCCAGCGAGGAGACAGTAGTGGTTGATGGTTCCGCCAGAGGCATTTAAAATGCTGCTCGGACCATGTTAGTCAGAGACTGAACCCATAATCTTTCAGCCTGAGATGCTGAGAAAGGTTCTTCCACTGTTGATTCCTCTATAACTTTATCAACCTCACCTGATCCCCTTCAGGTAGGTCGATCTCTGGGACTGTTCCTCCACTAACAGGCACTCTGCAGGAGGAGACGGAGATCGGACGCGCTTTTCCTGTGACAGGGAAGCAGCGATCAATGCTGTTAATCTCTCTTCCAATCCTCCCAGAGTTGAGGATAAAACCTCCTCTGTTATATATACAGGAGCAGGTGGACTGGGGACAGCCGCAGTACCAGGTACTCCTGCGGGGTTCCTACGGCTACTGACCTCTGAAATTTCAGGGGAGATTGGCGCAGTACAGCATGCCCAAAATCCTCAGAGCCCGACGGAGACCCCTTTCACTTCTTGGAAGATCTATTTCCAGAGCGTCTGGACGACATATCCTATAAGCACAAAGCTGAGGTATTCCCGTCGTCATACACCAATTTTGCTGGTAATAGTCTAACACAGTTGCTGCTATATACCAGCTGGTGTCCACTAAAGTGCCTTTCTATGGGGATGCCTGCATCAACCGCCTCTGTGTGCCACTGTTTGTTGCTAGCTCTGTTTGCATCCAGCTGACACTTGTGTCTTTATACAAGCTGGGACGCCTGCACATGCGCAGAAGCGCCGTGGCGCGCATCGAGCGTCATCCACCCGCCCCGCCCCTTTTTTTTCATAGGAGGCGCGTGCACGCGCCCGCGTGCGCGCCCGTGCGCCCTTTTCTAAAATCAAACAGGGACTAGGAGCCAGGGCCCTTTTTGCCGGAGGGCCTGTGCGGTGGATGAGCGCAGCAACAGGGCAGAGGAAGTGGATTCCCACAGAGAAACTTACCAACTGCCTGGATCTTTTGACTTGAGAAAACCAAAGATCCACATGACAAGAAAAATGGACCACAGCGGCCTCTAGTGGTTTAACACAGGTACCGCGGTCCTTTTTTTTTTTTTTTCTTGACTACTATTAAAATTTTACATTTTCAGTAGTTACAGGCATACACAGATATTAGCGGGAATACCGTTAGGTAACAGACAGAAAGACAAATTAGGCTTGGGGGTCCCCCAATAGAACCAAGTTCCTGGGGGCCCCCACTTACCTGATCCCCGCCGCAGGACTTTGTTTGGTCCACAGAAGCCCAAACTTCACCTATCACGGCAGGCATTGTAATTAAACCTTCAGGGACCGGGTTCCCAAGGATTCCACTCCCCTGGACCTGTATAGCACCCTGCACAGACAACATCTTGGTCGTGGGTATGACCAGAGCTCTGGATCCCAGGGTCCAGCCCTCCTAAGAGAGGCATTACAGGCAAAACCTTGCTCTTCTGCTGCAAGGCCCGGGTACCGACCGTTTAGCTATGAAGCTTTTTTGGTGGGATCCGGAACAGCTTACTAAGGCCCAAAAGAACCTGTACGCAAGCCCAGTGAAAACACATGTTACTCTTTGGCCAACACCTTAGACACTGGCAAAAAACTGAGGTGCTCCCGGATGGGAGGGGCTTATATAGGGGAGGGTACTTCCGGTTTGGAAGTGGCCAGTGCCAGCACCTGAAGGTAATCTATATAACCCATTAGTAATGACTAAGTCGCTCTGTGTCCCGTGATGTACGAAAAAGAAAGTGAGTGTGTGTACACTTACCTGTCCTCCCAGAAGCCCGCGCATGTTTGAAATGAATTCGACCCATGCGCGGTAGCTTCCTAGGCATACGTAGGGTATACCAAGATGGCGGCGACGGCATCGAATGTGACGAGCGCATGCTCGTCGTAGTCGATGACGTCATCGCGTACGCTCCATTCAAAGAACCGCGGGTTCTTTGAAACGAGCGTGTGTACACTCGGCCGGGACAAGTTTCTTGTCCAAGAATCTCGTCGAAAAAAACGACATGTTTTTTTCAACGAGAATCTCGGCCGTGTGTACAAGGCCTAAGAGCATCTATGATGTCACCATCATATTCAAAATAACTGGGAGAAGGGATGGTGAGATGCAGATCAGCACAGTCAGTGTTGGGTCTGTTTTGTTTGATCACCTTTTAAGGGTGAGATTGCGAATATATCTATTGAGATCTTTAGATAACAGAAAAGGGTTTGGTTTGTTAATCGGAGCAAAATTAATACCTCGGGTAAGTAAGCTGGTGTCAGCAGTGAAGAGGTTAAGGGATGAAAAGTTAAATATTTTTATAGTTTGCGGGATTTGAGTACATTGGTTTTTGGGCTTATATAGCGGTGATTACCCTACAAGGATCTAACTGTTCACTACCCTCTACGTCCCTGGGATTAGATGTTGCTGCTTCCTGCCAACGAAAAGGACTTGCTGCTACTTGTGGTTCCTCCTGCTCATCCCAGTGATACACCCAACGTTTTTTACTTCCATGTGAGTGGATATTGTTATTTACAATAAAGCGTTTTTATATATTCTCAGAGGCGCCCTTCTCCTTGCTTCTCTTCTAGCTCTACTGGAATTTGCGTCCGGTCTCTTCTGGCGGCAGCCCTTACAGACTCACCTAATTTTTCTTCCTGATGTTTGCCATATGGACTATTATGGACCACATATGAGTATATTTGAGGTATCTGAGCAATAAGCCTTTTTACTTGTTTAATCTGAAGAAAGAAGTGCATTATTTTATTATTTTTTTAAAGGAGGTACACTTGTTAAAGTCAGATATCCAGTCAGATAAGGTAGAATGGTAAGGCGAGGTCCACTTACCTGCAATTTGCCTACGGACCACAAATAAGGCACGAGAAAACGTAAAAAGCAAATGAGAATTCCGAGGATGAATCAATGAACCAATCTCCAGGATCCCATTAGTGTACCAAAAAACTGTCTAGTACCTTTACCATTTGGGACATCACCACATAAGGTGAAAGAGGGAACCTGGCTTAGAACATCTGGCACAGGTCAGGTTGGGCATAATCCTATGGCACAAAGAAATGCAGTGGTTCTATAGACATATAAAGTATGAAAATCTGGGTTAACCTGTGTGAGGGGGAAAGGGAGACTAGGGGGAGACTGCAAAACATTTTCCCACACATCCCCTGGAACAGGACTAATATCTTGCACCCAGCTGGCTCTGGAGACTATGGGCAACTTCAACAAAAATGTATCCAGCAGAGCCAAAGTACATATCCAAGATGAGACCTTTAGTGGAAGTGGCCTGCACAAAACTGTCTAAGACAGGTGTAGGAAAAAAGACAGAGACTGAGGCCTCGTACACACGGCCGAGATTCTCGTTGAGAAAAACATGTCGTTTTTTTCGACGAGATTCTTGGACAAGAAACTTGTCCCGGCCGAGTGTACACACGCTCGTTTCAAAGAACCCGCGGTTCTTTGAAAGGAGTGTACGCGGTGACGTCATCGACTACGTCGAGCATGCGCTCGTCACATTCGATGCCGTCGCCGCCATCTTGGTACACCCTACGTATGCCTAGGAAGCTACCGCGCATGCGTCAAATTCATTTCGAACATGCGCGGGCTTCCGGGCGGACAGGTAAGTGTACACACACTCACTTTTCTCGTCGAGAAACACGCCGAGGAGAATCTCGACGAGAAAATAGAGAGCAGGTTCTCTATTTTCTCGTCGAGGTTTCTTGTCGGTTTTCTCGACGAGAAACACGCTAGCAGCGTACACACGACCGATTTACTCGGCAAGACCTCTCTGCCAGCAAGTTTCTTGCTGGTTCTTGCCGAGAAAATCGGTCGTGTGTACGAGGCCTGAGGTAAACTGAGCCCATATGGCATGTCGCAGCTGAAGGAATACATAAAACCCACCTAGGATGGAGAGGCAATTCTGCCATCAGCTGCTCATAAGTTTTAAGGGAGCCGTTGTCATACAAATTGAGCTTGTGTACATGCACCAGCCTAGCCCCATCTCTGAAAACCCTGAAGGGCAGAGCGTTCAGGGACCAAATTAGAGTTTATTTGGTAAAAGAAGAAACCCCAAGTAGTTTCTTAACTGTGTCCCACACCTTATGCATTAACAGGAGGGTAGGCATAGAGGCATGGGGAGCATTTCGCAGCTTCCCTTTCAGGGCATGTAGGGGGTGTTGGCCTTGAAATATATAGGAAAATAGAAGATGAGAAGCACTGGGAGACGTCTTGGAGGCCCACCCAACAAGATGCTGTAGTTGAGCAGCAAAGAAGTACATGTATGTGTAGCGCACACACCCCCTTCTCCTTGTCTGTCTCGGCTCCTCCTAGGAGAAAGGGGCACACCGCACCACAAGCCCGTACCCTCCCGTGTTAAGAGGTTAGGCGGTGTTGTTTTTAAGCCTTGTCTGCAGTCGGGGCATAAAGTCCTCCCGAGAATGATTCTCACCTCCACAGTGTGTAGATGCAAGTCCTTGACTTCCCCAGGAACGTAAATGTCCACACCAGCTGAAAGTCCAACTCAATCTTTATTTTCCACTTGCACAACACTATTTTCTCTTGGATGAACGAAAGGTTGGAATAAAGACACAGGATAGCTTTAAGGTGTGGAGGAGGTCCAGGCACAAACGTAGCTCAAACTTTTAGGACTGTTCAGATTCTCAAACAGTTTTGGCGCATGGTCTCTGCCACAGACCATGAGGTTGGTCTCTGCCACAGACCTGGTGGATAAGGTCACTGCCACTGACCTGGCAAACAGGGTCACTGCCACTGACCTGGTGGATAGGGTCACTGCCACTGACCTGGTGGATAGGGTCACTGCCACTGACCTGGTGGATAGGGTCACTGCCACTGACCTGGTGAATATACATTTCCTTCCTAGGACATAGCCCCTTTTAGGGAGAAGACATCCCCCCAGAGAGTCAACAGACCCCCTCCTTCACCATGTCCACAGCACCGGTCCTTCGGAACAGGATCCTCTCTTCTCTTAGGGTGCAGGTCCCCTCGCAATGTGGCACCCTGGACTCCTCGATCCCTTGCGGACCCCAGCCGAAGGCTGCTGGGCTCCAGGCCATCACCGCAACTCCTTGGCCTCCATGCCCAGGCGAACAGGAGCGGTGAGATAGTACCTCACCCCAGGCTAAAGGTGCCTGAGGTAGAACCGGAACAAGGCCCCAGGGCCTAGGGCACCCAGAGATGACGAACCACACTCCCACACACCCAGGCTGAAGGTGCCTGGGCGTGGATGGACAAAAACCGTCAGAAGATGTCCGCCCCTTTTATATCCTCTCCCGGCATGCACAGCAGGTTCCCCGCCCTACTCTACGGCTGCCGAGAGGGGACACAAAAGGCACAGCATTGCGCCCGCGGTTCAACCCTGGCCCAGAATGGCAGTGCCACCCTCCGGCCACAGGGAACACATCACAAGCATTAACCCCTGAGAACAAAAAATGGTCAATGAACCCTATCAGTTTAATGTGTCTGAGCCTAGTTACCACACAGACACTTCCCTTAAATTGAACACCCCGCTACACATGGATTAGGAGCTGCTAAACCACCACCATCCTTGGGATACTGCAATAATTCTAATTTTATATGAGGGACCTGTGGCCAGATTACACCATTGCAGCTGCAAGGAAGAGCTATGCATGCCTTGCAGAGGAGCAAGCTGTAGATTAGGTGAGCAGAAGACAGAGATGGAGAGCGCACACATGCCTGGATAAGTCAGGACCCCAATAGGGGATAGGAATACTGCCCAAGTGTGTCACATTCTCTTCAAGGTGCATAACTGAATTTAAAATGGTCGCCCAAAACAGAATGTGTAGCAGTATATACAGGGGTGCCTGAAACAGATCGCCAGAAGTGTTGCAGCGACCAATATTTGCGTTTGATCAGCTGACACAGATCGCGTTTGATCAGCTGATTCCCTGGCTGTAACAGCCAAGAAATGAGAGCTCTGAAACCAGAAGTCACAAAATCTTTGTCGCTTCTGGCTTCAGTCATCCAGTGTTAATTTTGACGTCAAATTTTGATTTAGTTTTAGTCATAGTCTTGACTAAAATGCCAGTTTAGTTTTAGTCATCTGCAATTGTTTTAGATATAGTCATATTTAGTCGACTAAAATATCCTAGTTTTTGTTCATCTACGAAAATGGAATTGATTTTGTCATAGTTTTTGTAAATTCAGGGGGACTTTTCATTTAGTTTGCTACTGGAAATGTGACGAAAATGAACACTGCAGTCATCACAGAGGAGATCGGGGGAACGGAATTTCCTCTGCAAGAAGCTGTCCCAACCGCTTACTGGGGTCTCTCTCCAGAGGAACGGGAGAGCTTGGGCTCCGCCATAGGGGGGGGGGGGTGGTGGCAAGGGGGGGGGGGTCCTTCCCAGTGCTGTAAAAAGGGATCAGGTAAAACCACCTGGATCACCTTTACATCACAGCCGATTGTCATTAGAAAAAAAAAAAAAAACATGCAGCCTTGATCCTTGTATTAACCACTGTCAGGACATTTTAAATACATTTGTTGGACAGCAAGTGGTTCTAGAGGCAGCATAGGTCTATTATATCTCTAATGCCACCTATGCACCCCAATAAAGCTGATCAAGCACAAATCATACTTTCCTGGGGCTTTTTGTGTGGTGTTAATCAAATTATTTCATCTAGAAAATCTAGAGGCAGCTTGAAAAATTATATATATATATATATATATATATATATACACATATATATATATATATATACACATACATACATACATACATACATAGATACTAGAGCTGCACAATTAATCGTTAAAAAATCGTGATCTCGATTCAACCCCCCTGACGATCTCCAATGCAGAGTTTGACGATTCTTTCATATAACAAGTGGAGAGACTTCTCAGCTGTCAAAAGAAAATATCCAGGCCGTCTGCCAAGTTTTTAACAGGAAACATTGTAACTAATGCTTCTTTCTTAGATCAAAGGGATAAACTTCTGTGTGTGTGTAAGGCCCCTTTCGCACGATCCGTGTCTATGTGCGGGCTCCGCTTTGCTCAGCGGGGATCGCTCCGTCGATCCCCGCTGAGCAGGCAGATGACAGGTCTGTCTCCACACACTGTGCAGGGACCGACCTGTCAGAGCGCCGCTCTCCCCTATGGGGGATCGGATGACGATAGACCATAGAGTCCGTTGTCATCCGATCCGAAGACGGATGGATAAGTAGGGTTTTCCTCCGTCACACTTTGGCGGATCGGAGCGGGTCGGATGTCAGCGGACATGTCACCGCTGACATCTGTGGCTCCATAGGGCTACATGGAGCATCCGTTCAGGTCCGCCTAAAAATCTGACAGGCAGACCTGAACGGTCCGTCCGTGTGAAAGAGCCCTTAGGCCCGGTTCACATAGGGGCGACGCGTCAGGCGACTCGGTCGCCTGATGAGTCGCGTCCCGCTCTGTTGAATGGAACCGTTCTAATAGGAGCGACTCAGGTCGCTCCGACTTACAAAAAGGTTCCTGTACTACTTTGGGGGCGACTCGGGACGACTTGCATTGACTTCTATACAGAAGTCATTTTGCAAATCGCCTCTCAAGTCGTCTTGAGATCGCATTGCCGAGTCGCCCCCAAAGTCGTGCCCCCCCAGTGTAAACCGGGCCTAAAGAAAAAATCCGGGCAGTCTGCCAAGTTTGTAACAACATGAAACCATGTAAATAAGTTCCTTCTTAGATCAAACTTCTGTGTGTAAATGCAGGAAGTTTAACCACTTAAAGCGGAGCTCCACCCTAAAGTGGAACTTCCGCTCATCGGAACCCTCCCCCCCTCCGGTGTCACAATTGACACCTTTCAGGGGGGAGGGGGGTGAAGATACCTGTCTAAGACAGATATTTTCACCCACATCCGGGAGTCCTCTCTCCGGGAATCTGCGGGAGTGACGTCACTTCCCGCAGACTTCCCATAGTGTTCTGGGAGACACTCGGCTCCCAGAACACAGGAGCATCAATCAGAACGGCGCAGCGCGACTCGCGCATGCGCCGTAGGGAACCGGGCAGTGAAGCCGCAAGGCTTCGCTTCCTGGTTCCCTCAGCGAGGATGGCGGAGGGGGCAGCAGAGTGACGAGCGATCGCTCGTCCTCTGCTGCGGACTTCGCTGGACTCCAGGACAGGTAAGTGTCCTAATATTAAAAGTCAGCATCTGCTGTAGCTGTAGCTGCTGGCTTTTAATATGTTTTTTTTCAGGCGGAGCTCCGCTTTAAAGTCTAAATCTTTTTCTTACACTTGTTTAAGTTAAAATCAATATTTTTTTGCTAGAAAATTACGTAGAACCCCCAAACATTATATATATTTTAGCAGAGACCCTAGGGAATAAAATGGCAATTGCTGCAATATTTTATGTCACACTGTATTTGCCCAGCAGTCTTTCAAATGCAATTTTTTGGGAAAAAAAATACACTTCAATGAATAAAAAAAAAAAAACACAGTAAAGTTGGCCCAATTTTTTTTGTTTTAATGTGAAAGATGATGTTACGCCGCGAGAATCGTGATCTATCTTCTAAGCAAAAAAAATTGTGATTCTCATTTTAGCCAGAATCGTGCTGCTCTAATAGATACCCCCGATGCTGCTGACGTAGCCTTATGTTGGTGGCAGGAAAAGGGTACAGAGTGCACTGCATGTCTTCTCAATTCCAGGGTGTCCCTCATTCTCAAGTTCCAAGGCTGGGAGGTATGGTAATTGTTATCACTGAAAGTGGGGGGCAGGCACTGTTTGAGGAGATAGATAATGGCACAAAGGGCACAGGGAAGAAAATGTATGAAAGAGTAAAAGGGAAAGTAGAACAAGTGGGGTGAACAGGGCAGGAGGAAAAAAGGAGGAAAGGGTATTAAGGGGTGCAGGAGAGTAGGATTAGATAAAGTTGAAGACAAGTTCCTGGGGGGGGGGGCATAGTGGGGAAAATTGAGACCAAGTAGGGGAGGGTAAGAAAAGTTTGAGTGATGGGATGGGTAGGTAACCCAATGATGGTCTTTCATCATCACTCCTACTGCACTGGAAAAAAATTAAGTAGTTGAGTTGTTCCACTTAGATAACTAAGCATACATTGGCGAAGAGTGGTGAAAAGTCCAATAGCTACCTATTGCTTTTAGCAGCATGTGGTGGCAATTAAATATAATGTTGAATACATTTTCATAAAAATTTTCAGGCCCTCTGCTATCAGTTATAATGTTCAAGGTTCTCTCTGTGGACTATAGAACACCCCCCAATGTCTAATAAGAGCCGTTAATTGCTACGGTTTTACATACATTTTGGATTATGTGAAGTGGGGATTGCTATAGACTATTTTAGTGATGTAAATAATAAATGCATTTAATGTTTACTGGTATTACCAGGGCCGCTGATAGGGCATTACAACCAGCCCTGTTGTACCAGGCTCCGGCCAGCAGGGGGGACCCCGAGCAGATTTCTAGCTAAAAAAAAAACAAATTAATAACTAAATAACTTTATTAACCTGCACCTATTTGATTGGCAATGTATATAGTACTTTCCTGGGCCCCATCATGTTAATAGAGGGGCCCAGGAGGTGAGAGAAGAAGAGGGACTTTTTCTCCATTTTCGGGTGGAGGCATACAATCCCTTCTCTGCATCAGTGTACCTTGTGATCACTGTATGCTTCCCTTGGCGTATGGATACAATTGTAATGCAGCTCCCTTCCCTCAGAATGTGCCGTGCTGCAGCCTGAGGGAGAGAGACTGATCACTGAGGAGGTTGAATGAAAGAGTAATCCAGACGCTGGTCCACAGGCAAGCAATCCCCCTACACACACACATCACACAGGCTGAGGCTGAGTCCCCAGACTCCCCATTGTGTGCTCATGGTCATCATTATTACGATGATCAGAGCACAGCAAGTGTTGTATGGCTGTCAGTGAAACATGCTGTTAGGTGCTGACTTTCTTAATGTATGGGTGTACTGTGTGTTACAGACTATAACACAGCACAGCCATAAGAAAGTCAGCACCCAACAGCATGTTACACTGACAGAGCCATACAGCACCTGCTGTGCTCTGATCATCATAATGATCATCAACACACACAATAAGATGCTACTTTACACATGTGATGGGAGGAAGGGACAGTAAAAACACAGACAAGCTGCATTGTTACCACCCCCAAACCACTCCCCTTTGAGAATTTTTCACCTAAGCTTTGCAATCAGTAAGGATGAGCTCCAGCATGTTCGCAAGCCCCACGTGCAGAGCCTGCCAGGAAGTCGGCGCTGCGCTAATCACAAGCAGTGAGACAGTGTCCCGATGCACGGCTGCAGAGATCGGGAAATGTCTCACTGCCTGTGATTAGCGAAGCGCAGTGCCGACTTCCTGGCGGGCTCTGCACGTGGGGCTTGCGAACACGCCGGAGCTCATCCTTAGCAATCAAGTCCGCCTGTCAGTTTTTCCTGTTGACCAGTGGGTACAGTAGCTGCGTATGATGGCATAGTGGTGGCAATGGATGGGCACAATGGCTGCATTTGATGGCACAGTGGCGGCAAATGATGGGCACAGTAGCTGTGTTTGATGGCACAGTGGCAGCAATTGATGGTTTTTTTTTTCCTGAATTTTTCAGTTTGTTTGCACCCCCCCCCAAAAAAATTTGAGCACCAGCCGCCACTGATGTGGATCCAATTGAAAGCTCCATGTAGGTCTACAGGAGTCCAGATATGAATTGATTTGTGGGCATTCAGATAAAAAAAAAAAAAAAAAAACATCCTTTTCTATATTTCCAGACCTAAATGTGACAGATCAAAGGTAGCCTGATGTAAATGGGCACAAGTCTGTGGTGTATGAGGACACAAACTGAATGGGCACAGATGTCAAAACACTGACATCTCTCCCATTCAGATCCAGTTATGATTGGTGGGGTGCTGTAAATCTTCCTGGTGGTATAGATAAGGTGGGTTCAGACTATAGACCAAACACACCTATGCTCATCCCAGCTAATTCGTTGTCAAAAAAGTTTTAAAATAAGACATCTCTGCTGCTTTATGATAGTGTAAAAAGTTTAGAATAATAATGGTTATTAAAGGTTCACCTTTTGGAACATGTTACATGTTTCAGCTCCTGCCACCCTTCCCCCAGATTTCGTAACAGCATGAAGGCCAGAGGTGGGGTTGTGGGCGGGACGAAGGGGCCCTGTCAGGTATGCTGTAAGGGGCCCCATGATTTATAACAGCAGCCCTGGGTATTACAGCTACTCTGCTATTAATAGTGATCATTCTAATCAGACCACTCTTACAGCAACCGCCAAAATATTAAGGCCCCTTAGGTCTAAAGATTAGTTACTGCACATGTGTTAGCACACATTGCCTACTGCTGTATTTATGCGTTGGGGTATCTTTCTAAATGAACAGCACCACAATGTATAAAACAGTCATATGTTAAAGAATGCATGTTTTAATACACATTACTTCAATGCATAGGTCTGAAGGGAACCTTGAGCTCTGGACCGGGCCCTTAAATGTAATTCAGATTTTGTCCCCACAGCAAACATGAAAAGACACAGATACAAAAGCAGAATGCAACATTTTCTCACAGTTTAAAAATTAAAGTACATCAGAATACACATGACCAGACTTCTAAATACTCCCAAACATTCTTCTCACATGAATAAGAAGGGGGATAAAAAGCACTGTTATAGCAACGGGAAAATTTCAATTAGCCTTGGTCCATTCAAAAGAATTGAAAGCTGACATTCATAGAGAGGAATGCTGATGAAAAAACTCAGTAAGAGGGCTTAAAAAAAAAAAAGATTTTGTACTCATGAAATCCTTTTCCCAGAGTCTATTGAGGAACACAGAAAGTCTTTAACATTCAATGTTATACTGCTACATACAGGATGATTATACAATGTCAAACAAAACACTATAGGCCAGCCCATAGGGTATAACCCCTTTCATGATGATCATGCTTCAATATTGCAGCAAAGCTGTACTAAGATCAAACACAGAGGGCTGGAACCTGTGCCCTAAATTGACTTTGAGAAAAAGACTTTACATTTCAAAATCCTATGTTCTCTCTCGTTCAATGGGGGTCTCAAGCTGCCTTGAACATTCAGGACACATCTGAAGCCGACTGTCAGGTTTCAGGGATAGTGAGCCCTTGTAGATTGCCAAATTAAGGTTCCCCAGGGTGCAGAGTCTAATCCCCAGCCTGATTCTTCAGCAGGCCCCTGATAGTGGGGATGAACTTGTAGCAAGTTGGAACCAGGTCCCGACCCCCAGGTACATCCAGCTAATGATGTAGAGACCATAGGAAACGAACAAGGGTCAAGGCAGGTGGCAGGAAAGCACAAACAGTTGATGAAGCCAGGGTTGGTACAGGGGAAGTCAGACACTGAATACACATAATAGTACTTAAACAGGAGCTCAGAGAACTAGGAGATTGCTCAGGCAACACAGGCTGCACTGAGCATGTCTGATATAGGGAAGCAAATAGGGAGGAGAACCAGGAAGTGATAGAAGGGAAAGGAAATAAAATCCCACAGAATGGCAGGCGATGCCTATAGGTGAGCACATAGGCCAAGTAACACATGCGAATAGAATCACAGGTCTAGGAGAACCACTGCAGCATGCGATAGCCACATTAGTTTTCTTTTTATGCTTTATTTATCTTTTCACCTAGTGATCAAGCCAGTAAGTTTGTTGTTTAACAGAACAAGCTGTGCTGCAGATGCATACTTCCCAACTGGCACGGATCCTGCGGGTTTTTCCCCGCATAGCCCCCTCCTTCCCGCAGACCCGCGAGACTTCAACTTTTCCCGCAGAGCAGGAAGGCACAGCAGGAAGTCGAGGAACGAGACAGTGGAAGCAGGTAAGACCCCCCCCCCCCCCCCCACGTTAGGCGGCGAAAACAATGTCCCGCGCACCCCCCCCTCCAACTTTTCTGCCAGGGAAGATTTTTTTTTTTTAAATGTCCCGCGCACCCTCCTCCCCCCACCTCGCTCAACAACTTTTTTGCCATGTTAGAATATTGGACTGAATGTCTCACGGTGGGACTTTTAAAAGTTGGGAGGTATGCAGATGTAGTAGTTAGAGGGTTTAGACAAACCATTTATCACTGACCGGTGCTTACAATGGTCAGCTTTTAAGTAAAACCTGTATCCCAAAAAAGAACAAAAGTGTCAATCTAACTGCCTAAAAAACGTTAGCTGAAGTTTGGCTTCAAAATTTGTTTAGTGTATTTAAATCCACTAGTGCATCCAACACTACCCTCCCCACAGACTGACATTGCTGCTGTCCAAAGGTGTCTCCATCACACCTTCATCTAGGAGCAGCCCCTTTCAACCAGGGTGCCTTGAGGTTTCTTGAAGGGCACCTTGACAAAATATCTAAAAATTTATGAAATTGTATACAAGCCGGCCTTTTAGTTAAACCAAACCACTGATTTTCATTATGCACCATTACAACTTTCTAGACACTGGCATCCTAACAACCAATGGAGTCAACAGTTGATGAGGAGGATGTCTGTTGCCTTTACAGCATCCTTGTTTGACCCTCCTGTGCCTCTCTTCCTTAGCACTGGGGTCACATTAGCCGATTGATGGAGGGAAATTGAGGGAGAAGAGAGACCTTCCATGCAAGTGTTGTACTTTTGTACCAAGGCACTATGAGTAACTGAGGGCCCTGCCTCCCTCCTAAAGCTTGTTTACCGTTACTGTGGCTGCACAAACAAGGTCCATAAAGTCATGAATGAGCAAGTTTGGGGTGGAGGAACTTGATTAGCCTGCAGAGAATCCTGACCTCAACCCAAAAGAACATCTTTGGAGTGAATTAGAGCAGAGACTGCTAGCCAGGCCTTGCCATCCAACATCAGTGCCTGACCACACAAATGCACTTCTGGAAGAATGGTCAAACATTCCCATAGACACACTCCTAAACCTTGTGGACAGCCTTCCCAAGAGAGTTGAAGCTGTTATGGCTGCAAATGGTGGGCCAACTGACTATTGAATCCTACGGACTAAGACTGGGATGCCATTAAAAGCAGGGTTCGACAAACCCCGGGCGCTAGGTCGCCATTGCGACTAGAATTAGCGACCTGGCACGGCACAGCTGGGGTATTCTGTGTCTCCATGTTCCTCCCCCCCCCCCCCCGATCGCGTCGGCCAGTAATTGAGGCCGTGGCTTTGCGTCATTCTGCGATCGGGCGCCATCTTGTGGTGGCCGTTGACATGACAAGACAACCAGCAATGCTAATGGGGCTTCCCCTGTCTGTTTTCACTGCCATCTCCTTCCCTCTAATTAGAACCCCCAAACATTATATATATTTTTTTATTCTAACACCCTAGAGAATAAAATGGCGGTCGTTGCAATACTTTGTCACACCGTATTTGCGCAGCAGTCTTACAAGCGCACTTTTTTGGGAAAAAAAAATACACTTTAAATAAAAAAATAAATAAAAATAAGACAACAGTAAAGTTAGCCCAATTTTTTTTTTTATATTGTGAAAGATAATGTTACGCTAAGTAAATTGATACCAAACATGTCACGCTTCAAAATTGCGTCCGCTCGTGGAATGGCGACAAACTTTTACCCTTTAAAATCTCCATAGGCGACGTTTAAAAAAAAATTCTACAGGTTGCATGTTTTGAGTTAGAGGAGGTCTAGGGCTAGAATTATTGCTCATGCTCTACCAATCGCGGAGATACCTCACATGTGTGGTTTGAACACCGCTTTCATATGCGGGCGCTACTAACGTATGCGTTCGCTTCTGCGCGCTCCTGGCTCCGAACCCTGCATTAAAGTGACCAGTTACACTTACCGGTAACGGTGTTTCTGGGAAGTCTTCCAGGACGGCACAATGAGAGATGACTGGCTCCACCTGACAGGAAACACAATCAATTCAAAGAGGTTAAAGCACCCGCCCCTCCCCGTGCTCCTCAGTTATGAAAAAGTACAGACCCACACCAGTGCACGAGAGAGAAAACACACACCCAAATAACTCTATACAAACCAATGTATCAACCAAAGCGGTGGGAAGTAGGCCTACCATCCTGGAAGACTTCCCAGAAACACAGTTACCGGTAAGTGTAACTGGTCACTTTCTCAAGTCGTCTTCCAGGACGGCACAATGAGAGAGAAGCAAGTAGCTTCAGGCCTACCTTAGGGTGGGACGACTGCTTGCAGGACCTTTCTACCAAAGGACAGGTCCTGAGGTGACAGCAACTCCACTCTGTAATGCCTTAGGAATGTATTCTGGCTTGACCAAGTCGCCGCTTTACAGATCTGTTCCACCGAAGCTCCGGCTCTTTCTGCCCAGGAGGTTGCCAAAGAGCGAGTAGAATGAGCTTTAACTTTCGGGGCTGTCTTACCAGCCTGGTCATAAGCTATGGAGATTGTCTGTCTGATCCATCTAGATATGGATGCTCTAGATGCCTGTTGGCCCTTTTTCTGTCCAAAATAATTAATTAGTAAATGGCTGGATTTCCTAAATTCACCCACTCTATCCAGATAAGCTAGCAGACACCGTTTGACATCCAGACAATGAAAGGAGGCCTCTCTTTCATTTTGTGGATTTGAACAAAAGGAAGGAAGAATAATTTCTTGTGATCTATGAAACTTTGACACTACCTTAGGGAGGTACAGGGGGTCCTGCCTAAGAATAACTCTGTCCTCGAATAAACTAAGGAAAGGCTCTTTAATCGTCAGAGCCTGCATGTCGCCTATTCTTCTGGCTGTAGTAATTGCCAGAAGAAAAGCAAACTTAAATGTCAGTAATTTAACTGAAATATCTTCTAGTGGCTCAAACGGAGCCTTAGTTAATTGTTCCAAAACTAACGTAAGGTCCCAGGGCGGGACTCTAGAGATCCGCACCGGGGACAATCTATCCCTGGCCATTAGAAATCTTTTAACTAGAGGGTCCAGTGATAACTTTTTGTCCAAAAAATACGATAAGGCTGCTACCTGTACTCTTAGAGTCTTGGTAGCGAGACCTAAGTCGGCGCCATCCTGGAGAAAGTCCAGGATGACCGAGGTTTCTTGCTGGGATACCTTTCTCACTAGACACCAGTGAGAGAAGACTCCCCACACCTTCCTGTAGATACGTCTGGCGACTTCTTTTCTACTTGAGAGGAGAGTGTTAATCACTCTCTCGGAACATCCCCTCTCCCGCAGGTTCTGCCTCTCAAGCACCAGGCCGTCAGCTTGAAGAAGCTGGGATCTGGGTGAAAGACTGGTCCCTGCCGACGAAGGTCCACCCGAACTGGTAGATGGAGGGGAGGTGCTACGGACCAGTTCTGTAGAGCGGGAAACCAGGCTCTCTTGGGCCACCAAGGAGCAATTAGAATGAGTCTGGTCTCTGAGAGACCTAGTTTTTGTAGGACTCTTGGAATGAGACTCAGAGGGGGAAAAGCATAAGCCAGGTGAAAACTCCATACCTGAGCCAGTGCATCCACCCCCCCTGAGCCCCACTCCCGGGACAGGGAAAAGAATCTTCTTACTCTCCTGTTCTCCTTGCGGGCAAAGAGGTCTATTTCTGGCCTTCCAAAATGTTGGCACACCAGGTTGAACACCTCTGGGTTCAGCTCCCATTCCCCCTGGAGAATCCGATGACGGCTTAGATAGTCCGCCTCTATGTTGTACCTTCCCTTTATGTGTACTGCCGTAATAGAGGCAATCCGAAGCTCTGCCCAGCCCAGAATCCCTAGAGACAAGGTCAGCAGGGAGGGAGACCTGGTTCCCCCCTGATGATTTATGAAGGCCACCGTGGTCACATTGTCGGAGAGGATCTGGACCTCCCGGTCTCGGATCCTTTCCTCGAACGCTTTTAGGGCCTCCCCGACCGCCAATAATTCCCGGAAGTTTGAGGAGGCATGTTTCTGATCCTGATTCCAGGAACCCTGGGCTCGGAGTTCGCCTAAGTGGGCCCCCCAACCCCAGGAGCTTGCGTCCGTCGTTATCCTGAGGGGGTCTGTCTGAGTCCATAGATGACCCACCTGCAACTTCTGAGGAAGAAGCCACCAGCTCAGAGAGTCCTTTACTACCTCTAGGATGGAGATTCTGTGGTCTAATGTTCCTCTTGTTCCGTCCCAGGAGGATAAGAGGAATTGTTGGAGGGGTCTGGAGTGGAGCTGAGCCCACGGAACCGCAGGTATACAAGAGGTCGTTAGACCCAGTACCCTCATGATGCCTCTGAAAGAGGACTCCCTTACCTCCAACAGAGACCTGACCGCTGTTATGAGGCCCTGGACCTTCTCCTGGGGGTAAACAAAGCTTCCTTTGTAAGGAGTCTATCAGGAAACCCAGGTAAATCTTTCTTTGGTCCGGGACCATCGAGGACTTCTCTCGGTTGATGATCCAACCCAGGGATTCCAAGGTACTCACAACCTTGGCCAGGTCTGTGAGGAGGAGATCTGGACTCTGGTTGTAAAGTAAAAGGTCGTCGAGATAAGGGACTATCGTTATACCCTCTAGGTGTAGGAAGGCAACCACCTCTGCTACGATTTTTGTAAATACCCTTGGGCTGGAAGCCAGTCCAAAGGGGAGGGCAGCAAACTGCCAGTGTTGAATCCCCTGAGGAGACCCGATTGCGAATCTGAGGAAGGCTTGATGTCCTGGAAAGATCGGGACGTGAAGGTAGACGTCCTTTAAGTCGATCGTTACCATGTATACCTCCTTCAGAAGAAGTCTTCTGAGGGTGTATATGCTTTCCATGCGAAATTTCTTGTGACGCAAGGAGGTATTCAGGGGTCTCAGGTTTATTATCAACCGGTACTTGCCTGACGGCTTTGGGACAACGAAGATGTGGGAGTAGACCCCCCGTCCGCGTTGTCCCGCAGGTACCGGGACTACAACTCCCTGTTCTGCTAGTTCTGAAATGTTTTGCAGAAGACCTGCTGCCTTGAGGGGGTCCCTGGGGAGATGCGTTACTAGGAACTTTGAGGGGGGGGATGAAGAAACTCCAGCCTGTAGCCCTCTTTTATAATGTTGAGAATATGAGGGCTCTGGGTAATACTCTCCCACCTGGAAAGGAATTGGGAAAGTCTTCCCCCTACCCTTACGTCACTTAAAGTCTTTTTCATTTGACTTTTGGTTGGAAAAGAGGATACCTCCTTTTTGCTTATCCTTTCCAACGCCCCACTTCCTATTACCGGCAGGCTTCTTGCTCGAGAAACGATTTCTACCCTGGGGGGCCTCGAAAAAATCTTTTTTGGTCCCTTTTAGGTTTAGTGGGGAACTTCTTGCCCTTTTCGGTAGATCTTGATAGGGCTTGGTCCAGCCCTGTACCAAAAAGGAGTGAGCCCTCAAATGGGAGTCCACATAAACGGGTCTTGGATGCGTTATCCCCATCCCATGTTTTGACCCATACGGCTCTGCGAGCCGAGTTTACGAGGGCACCCGTTTTTGCGGTGGTTCGCACAGTCTCAACTGCAGCATCTGCTAGGTATGCCACTGCGCTACCTATTACCTGTAGAGAGTCTATGACTTCCCTGGACTTGGACACACGGGAAACATGTTCTATTAGTTTGGTTATCCATGTATCCGCGTTCCTAGCTATACAAGCTGAAGCCAGAGCGGGGCTCATTGCTGCCGCATTGGCTTCCCAGGCTCTACGCAAGGTCGTCTCAGTACGGCGATCCATAGGATCCTTGATATTACCTGCGTCCTCAAAGGAGAGGTCGGATTGCTTTGACACCTGTGCCAAAGAGGCGTCCAATCTGGGAATCTTAAAGAGTTTCTCCTCATCCTCCCCCTTAAAAGGGCACCTACGCTTCCAAGTCTTATATTTCAGAAGCTTCCTCTCAGGTTCCTTCCACTCTCTAAGAATCACATCATGGAGAGCCTAGTGAACCGGGATGGTTCTGGGTTGGGCCCTTACCAAGCCTCGGTACAATCTATCCTGTGCGGATACCTGTTCCGTCGGCTCCTGAATTTCTTCAGAGGTGTAGATTGCACCAAGGAGGCCTTCCATGTCGTCAGCTGAGAAGATGTGTCTTCCTGACCTAGAGCCTTCTTCCTCCTCCTCAGCCTGACTATCTATCAGGCCCTCATCGGATAGTCCCTGATCAGGGATCTCCGAATCCTCCTCTGCCTCTGAGTCCTGAGACAGGAGGGATTCTGGGTGTCCTCTCCTGGTTGAGGAGAAAAACTCCTGTGAGGAAGGGCCCTCCCTGCTTGTCTGGGGCTCTGGTTCCTTAGCTTTAAGGGAGGCTTGAAAATCCTTAAGGGTGGCAAGCATCTGGGTTTGGACAGAGAGAAAGTCTCTCATCACCTGAGATGTTTCCTTCCCAGCCAGCTTCTGGATACATTTGAAGCAGAAGGGCTTGGAATGGGTTGAGGGTAATTTCTCGTTACAGTAACCGCATCTTTTGGAGCGGGCAGGGGTTCTAGAGGAACGACTGGCAACCCCCTGGGCAGTGACGTCCTCTCCTGCAATGTAAGAGTACACAGGAATACATTAACAACCAAAAAGAACCCTGTGACAGGCAAGGGGAAAGAGTTGGGGTACCATCCCCCATCATGACCCCTGCTGGCTGGGTTGACTCACCCCCTGTGGTCTCCTCTGTAGCCGCGGCCGTAGTCGGCCTCTCCTCATGCTCCATGTAGGTGAGATGCTCTGCTCCCGATCGCAGTTCCACTGGAGGAGAAATAAGGGCGCCTCCTTCCTGGCGTTCCTCCGTTTTTTGAATGCGGTAACAGACGCCGGCCGCCGCCATTTTGCCGGAGACCAGAACCGGAAATGACGCGCCACGCGATGGCGTCATCCTTGACGCTAGAGGACGAATGTCCTAGACGCCGGGAAAATGGCGCCGCAATGCTATGCACCTGCATAGAGCGGCGCCCTAAGCAAACAGACCGCGCGAGCGGACGGAGGAACCTGCCAGCCCCCCCCCCTCCAGGATGGACACCCAAACAGGTAGGAGGGAGGAAGGAGGATATCTGGCCCCTGAAGTCCCGGGTACAGCCCCGCACCTAGGGAGCTTCAGTGCTCAGGGAGGCTCTTCAACTGCCCTCCCTGAGAAGGAATGGGATACCCCCCAGGACAGACAAATAGAGTCCTGCTAGGCCCAGAGGCTTCCCAGGCATGCGGCTCAGCTCCCGGGGGGGGGGACTTCCAGCCCCAGGCCTTCAGTCTGTGGAAAATAAATAAATAAACGGTTTCGCTGTGGGGAAACACAATCAAGAACTGAGGAGCACGGGGAGGGGCAGGTGCTTTAACCTCTTTGAATTGATTGTGTTTCCTGTCAGGTGGAGCCAGTCATCTCTCATTGTGCCGTCCTGGAAGACGACTTGAGAAAGTTCACGTTTGTGTAAAGGCAGGTGTCCCAATACTTTTGATAATAGAATGTATATTAATTCCCACATAGGGACAAGTAGAGTAAAGGCTAGGATACCAACTTCTGACTGATGAACCCAATTGGAATGAATGGTGTTAAAATGCTGCAAACAAATACACTGATAGATGCATTGCGAGCATCAAAGTGGATGTAAACCCTCACATATACCCAGTGAAGTGAACAGCCTCAGATGATACACAGAAACAAAACCACCTACATAAATTTTACATGTATAGCTGCTATCTTCAGCTTCATATACCTTTAGAAAGTGCACATCTGGAGGGGGGGGGGTCTTGCCATAAACTGAGGGGTGTGTGCACGCCTTTCCTCCAGAGACTTGCAGAGCTGTGCTGTGACTGGACCAGCTCTTTGCTAATCTATTTATAGCTCCCACCCTAACAAATTTCAGGCTGGCTTTATCACAGTTGACAGAGAACTTGTCAGAAATTCATCATGCTGATAACAGAAGAACAGAGCAGGACAAAGCAACAGAACTTCATGCTTTAAAGAGAGAGATAAGAAAACACTACATATATATGTGCCCAGCTCAAATTCCATGAATCGGGTTTACATCCACTTTAAAATATCTTGTCCCCAAGAAAAAAGTTACTATGGCAAAAATCCAACAGTAATTTGTTGGCTTATAAAAGGGAATTCCCCTATAAAAGACTTTGTAACTAAGCCAAGATGCATGCATTGTGAAGATACAGCTTCTGCGTGATCTATTGCATATGTTTCAGAAGGTAGATCACACCTGACCTTTGGTTGCATACCATATATACAAGATAAAACCAAGATATATCATGTATATTCTGAATCATGTTCATCATTACAATTTAATTATACAACGCTGTTTTTTTTTCCTAAGCCACATCTAGGTATGTTATGTTTATACAAAATCGTGAAAATACAGACTGTAACTAATGCATCTTGTAAGGGGCTAGTTAAACAAGGTATCCAATGTCACATTTGCTATCTTGCCAAGCCATTGTTGGTATGGAGGACACAGCAGAGCAGTGAAACACACACCTGCTTGTATGCATCATTCCCTTGCTGGCTGCTTATGCTGAGTGCTGCTCTTGCAGGTGATTTGCTGCACAGAAGGAGCAATACATACCAGCAGACAAGTGCTTTCCCACCACAGGCTAGTGATCCTGTTGCTGGAGACTTCTCAGAAGAAGATTGTTATTGTGACATGGGCCTTCAACCCTGTAGTATAACCCCACCATAGTATCACTGATACAAAGGGCACCTGCATACCTCAACATAGGTAATAACTGCCGACTTCCAGCAGGGAGCCTGACACCAAGCCAGGGTAGATATTATTCCTTCATAAATCAAAGGTTTACACAGGAGTTAATCTACAAAACGAATCAAAAAAAATATATATATATATATATATATATATATATATATATATATATTAATTCATCAGTTTCATAAGATCCTCAGAGTCTTAGGAGATTTTTTTTTTTCTTTACTTATTTTGCCATTGATATTTTTCTTCATAAATCAGGATTAATACAAAACTAACATTACATATGTAACCATAGTTCAGCAGCTTTACAAGATCCTCAGAGTCTTAAGAGATATATTTTTTTTTTTTTTAAATGTTCTTTTACTACGTACAGAACTATAGAGGCCATCCTGATAGAACAGACCACATAATACTCCTTTCACAGTCCTTAGTACAAAAAAAAGTTCAGCAGATGGCAATCAAATTCACTATCACTTTCCAGTGCACATTGGCAGTATTTGACAACTGCAGAGGAAATAACATTTAGTAATAACGTGCTCATACACAAGGCCCTGGTTTGGGAATGTCTTCGGTTGCTGTCCAGATTCTTTAGAAGTTATTTACAGGCAGAGAGACATCACTGGTGATACTAGGCATCAGTCGTTTCAGTACAATCTCCATTGGGATACTGCAACACTGTCAAAGCTGTTCCTTCTTGAATGAACTCTGCAATTAAAAAAAAACGTAAAGCATTATTTTCAATAAAATATGTAAAAACCTAACAATGAGCTAGAGCTTCACAATTAAAAGAGATATATTATATTTATACACATAGATATCTAATAGATCGATCTATCTACCTCTATATATATAAAAAAAAAAAAAAGCAGCTGGTGTTCTGTAGAATAGTGCAGATCGCCAGATCACGGCTCAGAGGATCTGGCCAGGCGCAGTACTTAACGTCACTCCAGCTGGCGTGATGTCAACACTGTAATATGCAGTTTGGAAGCATCAAAGCGCAGAGGCAGAATCCTTCACCTACCGGACCAACCACTACATAGTCACCTCCTGTGCATGGAACGCTGCCCCCCTCTCTTTTCCATAGATCACATGTACATAGTTCACATGGTCCTCCCAAGCTGACCCTCCAGGTGTTGTAGGCCTACATGTCAGCGCACCCCCCCCTCCCCCAGAATGGCTCATGGTGGAGTTTGTAGTCCCAATAGTCAGGGTGCCCTGTGGCCACCTGCCTATGCTCTGTCTGGGACAAGCAGGGGGGGGGGGGGGGGGGGTGAACGTGGCCCTATGCAGGGAGTTTTTGTCATTGGGAATTTCCCTGCCTGGACTTATTTTTGCGCATGTTCATCTGTAGTGTGGAAAGTGGCTGATAAAGGTGTGAAATAGCCGGGCTGTGTGAGCCCGTATTGGGGGGTCGTGCCTTGTTGCTGGGGAGGTGGTAGGACAGTGCAGCATGCCATGGTGGCGGAGCCAGTGTTCTGTCTTTGCTGATCGTCGGCTAATGCCTCAGACGATCTGCGCATGCGCCGTGTTGACTTCACGCCAGCAGAAATTAGCCGATGATCTGCACCATTTGACAGAACACCGGCAAGGTTTATCAACATTGCTCAGCGCTGAAAGATAAAAAAAAAAAAAAAAAAAAAACACACCGCATCTTTCTGTTCATTTACAAAGCAAAAAGGGATGAATGTTGGTCTGCAAATGAGGTCAGTTTAACCACTTAAATACGAAGCCTTTTTTCTGACACTTGTTGCTTACAAGTTAAAATCAGTATTTTTTGCTAGAAAATTACTTAGATAGAACCCCCAAACATACATAGATCTATCTCCTAGAGAATAAAATGGTGGTTGTTGCAATATTTTATGTTACACCAGTTTTTTTTTTGGGGGGGGGGGGGAATAAACTTCAAAAACACTTGCTTGCATTTGCTTAGGGGGAAAAAAAAAAAAAAAAAAAAAAAACAATCACGATTCTCATTTTATCCAGAATCGCGTAGCTCTACAATAAGCCAATTTTATTTTCTTCCTTTTAGTCCATTTAACATACCATTTAGACCCCTTTCACACTGAGCCACGCTAAAGCGGGGTTAAAAACACCCATGTTAAGGCGTTTCCGAAGCACTGTCCATCATTTCAATGGGCAGGGTGTTTTGGGAGCACTGTATATAGCGCTCCTAAACCGCCCCAAAGATGCTGCTTGCAGGACTTTTCCCAACGTCCCACAAGTGCATCGGCCCAGTGTGAAAGGACACACTGAAATGAATGGGAGGCAGATTTCAGGTGCTATTTCTAGCGCAAAACCCCTCACACAACCACTGGTCGATCCTAGCATAAATCCAGAAAGCTGAAAGCTTCCTGTGCTCTGAGTGTTATCAGTTAGCATTGTTCCCAGCTTCCTCTGGACTACAACCCACCCCTTATGTTATGGAGATGGGAAAAGGGGGAAGTGTTCTGTAGTCTGAATACACATATTGTCATATTTTGACAACACTGCATGCAGTGAGAAGGAGTGTTGTAACTCTTGGACTATGACCTTTTGTTTGGTACCCAGTCCTAATCTTTAATAAGGAGAGGTGCAGTCATCCTGCACCTTCCCCATTCAATAAATCATTCCTGCCTCCTTGCCTTCTCTAGCCCCTCCCCCCAATTTACATATCTGGTTACCGGTCAATTATTGCGCTACAACACAATTACCTCTTCCCCCTGATCTACTTTTCCAGTCATCTACGATCTTTCTGCTGGCCATGCACAGATTGAAAATTATCTAATCTTCAGCTACGTTGTTGCTTCTATGTTCCAGTCAAATTACTGTCATTTACACTGCTGCAAGTCTACACAGTTCTCTTTTCTCACCCTCTTTCTTTATCATGCCTGGCTGATGTTTTAGGAATCAGCATTCACGCCCCAGTCAAAGTGGTTGTAAACACTTTTGAAATAACCACTTCACTGGGTATGTATAAGTAATTGAGTGCACCAGTTACAGCAGGGGTGCCCAACCTTTTGAAGAGCGAGGGCCATCGAAGCGACTTGGTAATCGGTCGTAGGCCAAAATAAGTGTAATGGGCGGATGACAGTTCTGTGTCTACGCTGCATATGCAGAACGGATACAGCCCACGCTACTCTACGGGCCCTCCAATTCAATCTGACGGAATCCCTTCTGTTTTTTTAGCGTTTCATATTGAAGGGAAGCAAGGGTAAATGGACAGAGGTGAGAGGAGGGTCCGATTGGGTCCCAGAGCTGCTTTCACACCGATGCACCACAGGCACCTGTGGCTTTCCTGCAGGTTAGATGCACTTTACCATAGAGTTCTATTATATCCTGATGGTATAGTGCACTCTCTGAAAGCGCACAGGTAATAACAGAACTCTATGGCTCAGTGCAGGTAACCGGCTGGTGCAGGATTAGTTTAAAAGCAGCCCAGTAACCACTGAAGAACAGATATGCCCACATATTAAAAGGTGTGTTTATTACTGAAATCAGTGTATAACAGTCTTCCATTCAGTTTTCCCCGGGGGTTGCTGTCCCACTCAAAGTGTATTTGGTATCGATTGCAACAGGAGCCGGCGCTATACAGGAAGCATCAGCTTATGCGGCTCTGTTCTGCAGCCGCTTGCTTTCTCTACCGCCAGCTTCATTCACAAAACTGATTGCTCTGGGATGGTGGGTTGGCAACCTGCGATCTGGGCTTGCCAAACCACCATCCCAGAGCAGGAGGTCGCGGGCCACATCAGAGGGCTCCGCGGGCCACTGGATGGGCACCCGAGTTACAGTATATTTTTTTTTTAAAAATTATAAAAAAAAAAAACACTCCAGATGAAAATGACGTTTTATAAAGTAAACACTGCAAACTACTTTAAATAGTAGGAAATGAGCATCGAGCGTTTAAAAATTAATGGTAGGTGGTAAAGTAAATGGTTCCGGAACACATGTGCTGCGAGGTAAGGCAAGGTTAAAATTAATATGCCAGCCGAAGACTTCTGCAAAATACACTGCTCAAAAAAATTTAAGGAACACTTTTGAATCAGAACTTCTGGGATATTGATCTGGTGATCTGGTCAGTTAAGTAGCATAGGGGGGGGGGGGGGGGAAGGGAAGGGTGTATACAGAGGGGGTTGTTAATTTCAATTAACAGCAAAGCAGCTGAAACTGATTAACAGGTGCACTAGATGGGCAACAATGAGACAACCTCCAAAACAGGAATGTTTTTTCAGGTGGAGGTGTCTGACATTCCCCCCCCCCCCCCCCCCCCACGCATCTTTTCTGACCGTTTTTCACTAGTTTTGCATTTGGCTAGGGTCAGTGTCACTACTGGCAACACAAGGCGATACTTGGACCCTACAAAGGTTGCACAGGCAGTCCAACTCCTCCAGGATGGCACATCAATGTGTCATTGCCAGAAAGGTTTGCCGTGTCTCTGAGCACAGTCTCAAGAGCATGGAGGAGATTCCAGGAGACAGGCAGTTACTCGAGGAGAGCTGTACAGAGCCGTAGAAGGTCCTTAACCCATCAGTAGGATCGGTATCTGCTCCTTTGTGCAAGGAGGAACCGGATAAGCACTGCCAGAGCCCTACAAAATTATTTCCAGCAGGCCACTGGTGTGAATGTCTCTGACCAAACAATCAGAAACAAACTTCATGGGGGTGGCCTGAGGGCCCGACATCCTCTAGTGTGCTCACTGCCGGACACTGTGGAGCTCGATTGGCATTTTCCATTGAACACCAGAATTGGCAGGTCCGCCACTGGTGCCCCATGCTTTTCACAGATGAGAGCAGGTTCAACCTGAGCATATGTGACAGACATGAAAGGGTCTGGAGAAGCCGCAGAGAACTTTATGCTGCCTGTAAATTCATTCAGCATGACCGGTTTGGTGGTGGGTCAGTGATGGTCTGGGGAAGCATATCCATGGAGGGACGCACAGACCTCTACAGGCTACACAATGGCTCCCTGACTGCCATTAGGTATCGGGATAAAATCCTTGGACCCATTGTCAGACCCTACGCTGGTGCAGTGGGTCCTGGGTTCCTCCTGGTGCACGACAATGCCCGGCCTCATGTGGCAAGAGCATGGAGCCAGTTCCTGGAGGATGAAGAAATTGATACCATTGAATGGCCCCCACGCTCACCTGACCTAAATCCAAAAGAACACCTCTGGGACATTATGTTTCGGTCCATCCGGTGCCGCCAGGTTGCACCTCAGTCTGTTCAGGAGCTCAGTGATGCTCTGGTTCAGATCTGGGGAGGAAATGCCCCAGGACACTATCCGTTGTACCATTAAGAGCATGCCCTGATTTTGTCAGGCATGCATACAAGCACTTGGGGGCCATACAAACTACTGAGGACCATTTTGAGTTGTTGCAATGAAATTTCAGCAAAATGGACAAGCTTGCTGCATAATTTTTTCACTTTGATTTTTGAGGCGTCTTTGAATTCAGCCCTCCATTTTCATTTCCATGAAATTATGTGCCATCCTTTCATTCCTAACACAGTACCCAGTCCATATCAGTATAGATATCCAGCATGAGATTTTTCCCCCTGTTGAGATCTGATGTGTTTTCAAAGTGTTACTTTCATTTTTTTGAGCAGTGTAGAATGTTGGAAATAAAGTGTGAGGTAATAGTGGTCACTCAGTGTGGCCCGCGTTAGGCTGGATTCACACCTATGCAGTTTTAGTTCTTTTTGCATATTTGCATTACAGAACGTGTTCCATAGGAAACCATGTTAAATGGACTGTAGTGCAAATCTGCAAAATGCATAGGTGTGAATCCAGCCTTAGGGGGAAATGCAGGAAAAAGGGTCCGGCGCGTTTTTAGAACTGCAGCCACAGGGAAATCGAATAGCACTTTTGCACAATGCAATTTCCTACAGCCATGTATTGCGCGTTTAGATGATCGGGGGTGCCATTATGAATGAATGGAAGTCCCGCACATCTGTAAAAGCATTGTGTTTTGGCTGTAGGAACAGGTGTGACCCCCGCACACGCAACGACCCGCACAAGTGTAAACTAAGCCTTAGTCACCAAATCAGCCCCAGTTTCTGCACCTTCATACTTCAGACCAGCCCCGATTATTACACCTTCACAACCAATGCCGCATACACACAATCGGATTTTCCGTCGGAAAAAACTTGGATGGTTTTTCCGACGGAATTCCGCTCAAGCTTGGCTTGCATACACACGGTCACACAAAAGTTCTCTGAACATTCGCCCGTCAAGAACGCGGTGACGTACAACACTACGACGAGCCGAGAAAATTAAGTTTAATGCTACCGAGCATGCGTCGAAATGGCTACAAATCAGATTTTCCAATAGGAATTCTTTCCATCGGAAAATGAGAACCAGCTCTCAATCTTTTGCTGGCGGAAATTCCGCCAGCAAAAGTCCGATGGAGCATACACACGGTCAGAATTTCTGACCAAAAGCTCACATCGGAATTTTGCTGGCGGAATTTCCGACCGTGTGTATGCGGCATAAGATCACCCCAATGCCTGTTCCTTCAGGCCTCATATCAGCCACTATTCCCGCATTTCCAAACCCGAGGTCAACCCAGTTCCTGCACCTTTACACCTCATATTTGCCAGCATAACACGAATGTCAAAGTCTGAACATTCTCCCCGCCCCCCTGCATTCACGTTAGTTTCCAAATAAGCATCAACCCACACATAAAATGTGCCCTTTGCCGTGCATTTTAGAAACGTGCGGCAGAGCGCTTGCGTTGCTATTATTATTATTATTATTATTATTAAGCAAAGCTTGCATTTTCTGTGTGGGTTGGTTGCCACGTGTTCGGAAATGCGCATGACACCCCAATCCTGGTTAGCAGACGCATGTCTTGCCACACGTTTGTAAAAGTGTGACGGTCCATAACCAAAAAATATTCTACTTTGGGGCATTTATCGTACGTATGGCAACCCAATCAAGTGAATAAGCTGCCCTATGCGTGACGTGCATTTATGCACGAGACACACAGAACAAGCAGAAACGAATAGGAATTGCTTCTGGTGACTTCTGTGAGTAAAGTCCCATCAAAGTCGCCCTACTTAGTTGCTCTAGAAATGGCATGAAAATCACAGCATTAGTGTGAACCGGGACAGGAACTGGCTGGTTAAACAAGGTTTTTAGAACATAGAGGGGTAAATGACACAGCACAAACACGGTGCTGTATAACATGCTTTAAACGATCAGGATAATTTTTTGAGGATAACAACCACTTTAAGTGCTCTGGATTGAGACAAGTACAGAGTAAAAGTATTAAAGAGGTATATGCTTTGTTCATATATTTCATGTCTGAGGTTTACCACCACTTTATCCAAAACGGTCAAAAAAGTTCTGCCATTCTGCTTTAGAGTAAGACAGGGTTAAAACCCCTGTCAGTTTTGCCATCTGTTTCTCATTTGGGAGATTTCCCTTCACTTCTTGTCCCTTAGCCAAAAACAAGAAGTGAGAGGAAATCCCTGGTTGTCAACAGAACTAGCATCCCCATTGGAAGATTTCCCCTCTACTCCTGTTCTGGTGACAACCCAAAACCTGTAGATTCCTTTGATTTTCACCCCTCATAATAAATGACAAACAGGACCAATAGAGGGTAAAAAGCATTACCTTTGGTTATACTAGTAGCATTAACAGATTCAATACAGGGCTCTTAAAAGGCACTATCACCCCCCCTCCTGCCAGGACCAATTTTCAGCTTTCAGCGCTGTTGTACTTTGAATGACAAATTGCAGTTGTGAAACACTGTACCCATATGAATTTATCATTTTTTCCCACACATATAGAACTGTCTTAAGTGGTAGTTAACCACTTGCCGCCCGCCCTATAGCGGATTGACGGCGGCAAAGTGGTTTTAAAATCCTGACTGGACGTCATATGACGTCCTCAGGATTTTAAGCCGCTGCGCGCATCGCGGCGATCGTTGTTGCAGGGTGTCAGACTGACACCCCGCAACACCGATCTAGGTAGAGTCCAATCACGGCTGATCACATGTAAACAGGAAAAGCCGGTAATCGACTTTTCCTCACTCGCGTCTGTCAGACGCGAGTAGAGGAGAGCCGATCGGCTGCTCCTCTGACAGGGGGGGTTTGTGCTGATCAATTATCAGCACAGCCCCCCCCCCCCCCCCCGAGGATGCCCACACTGGACCACCAGGGATGCCCATTACCAGGTATGCCTCCCTAGACCACCAGGTATGCCAATCAGTGCCCATAATGGATGCCAATCAGTGCCCACAATGGGCATTACTGATTGGCAGGCATTATTGTTTGGCACTGATTGGCATCCATTAACACATTACAGTGCCACCTATCAGTGCCCATCTATGCCACCTATCAGTGCCCATCCATGCCATCAGTGCCGCCCCATCAGTGCCCATCAGTGAAGGAGAAAAAAAAAAAAAAAAAAAAAGTATTTACAAAGTTTTGTAACTGAAACAAAAAAATGTTATTTTTTTTTCTAAATTTTCGGTCTTTTTTAAAAAATTTAGCAGAAAATAAAAATCGCAGAGGTGATCAAATACCACCAAAAGAAAGCTCTATGTGTGGGAATAAAATGTTAAAAATCTAGTTTGGGTACAGTGTAGCACAACCGCGCAATTGTCATTCAAAGTGCAACAGCGCCGAAAGCTGAAAATTGGTCTGGGCAGGAAGATGTACAAGTGCCCAGTATGGAAGTGTTAATAACCACAGGTTTTTTTTTTTATCTTTTTTTATCCCCCCCCCCCCCTCCCATGCTTTCTTTGGTATAAAATTATGCAAATAAATATTTCTTCATAAATTTAGACCAAAAATGTATTCTGCTACATTGATTTGGGTTATTTTCACCAAAGAAGTGTAGATTTAGTCTGTAGAAAAGTTATAGTCTACCAAACTATGGTATACTGTATATCTGAAAACTGATCAATCCTGATGTACCGACAGCATCTCATTTCTTGAGGCCCAAAAATGCCAGGGCAGTACAAATATCCCCCAAAATTACCCCTTTTGGAAAGTAGACAGTGTAAGGTATTTAGTAAGAGGCATGGCGAGTTTTTTGAAGTAGTAATTTTTTCTCAATTTTTTGCAAATTAAACACATTTAAAAAAAATAAAAAATAAAAAGTGTTTTACAAATTTTCTTTCAACATACTGTCAGCAGTGCAGTACAGCATCATCATATACCTAGTGTGGCAGTGACTAGGGACACTGACTAGTGACAGCATTGAAAGAAAATAAAACAAATACCCCAGCACAAAAAACACAGCCGGTGACCGATTGCGCCCGCAGCGCGGCCCAGGAGGATGTCATATGACGTCCACCTGGAATGATGAAAGTTCAACCCGGCTGTCATTTAGCTACAGGCCAGGCGGGAAGTGGTTAAAAACCAAAGCCAGCCGTAGACTGTTCAAATCTCAGTCGTTTCAGCCGAGAGTCGAACCATGTATGGTCAGGCTGATTGCATGAAAAATTCGACAGGCTGGTTGTACCCAAATCAATTGATGAAACACAATAGCTCCATGGGAAGGATTCCTCCATCAACACTGACTGCGTTGATGTGGGAATCAAGCGATTTTCTTTCCTGCAACCAGAAAACATCTCCATCTATGGCCAGCTTCAACAAAACAACTACAGTGCCTTGCGAAAGTATTCGGCCCCCTTGAACTTTTCATCCTTTTGCCACATTTCAGGCTTCAAACATAAAGATATAAAATTTTAATTTTTTGTGAAGAATCACCAACAAGTGGGACACAATTGTGAAGTGGAACGAAATCTATTGGATATTTGAAACTTTTTTAGCAAATAAAAAACTGAAAAGTGGTGCGTGCAAAATTATTCGGCCCCTTTACTTTCAGTGCAGCAAACTCACTCCAGAAGTTCAGCGAGGATCTCTTAATGATCCAATGTTGTCCTAAATGACTGATGGTGATAAATAGAATCCACCTGTGTGTAATCAAGTCTCTGTATAAATGCACCTGCCCTGTGATAGTCTCATGGTTCTGTTGAAAGCGCAGAGAGCATCATGAAGACCAAGGAACACACCAGGCAGGTCCGTAATACTGTTGTGGAGAAGTTTAAAGCCGGATTTGGATACAAAAAGATTTCCCAAGCTTTAAACATCCCAAGGAGCACTGTGCAAGTGATCATTTTGAAATGGAAGGAGTATCAGACCACTACAAATCTACCAAGACCTGGCTATCCCTCTAAACTTTCAGCTCAGACAAGGAGAAGACTGATCAGAGATGCCGCCAAGAGGCCCATGATCACTCTGGATGAATTGCAGAGAACTACAGCTGAGGTGGGAGAGTCTGTCCACAGGACAACAATCAGTCGTACACTGCACAAATCTGGCCTTTATGGAAGAGTGGCAAGAAGAAAGCCATTTCTCAAAGATATCCATAAAAAGTCTTGTCTAAAGTTTGCCACAAGCCACCTGGGAGACACAGCAAACATGTGGAAGAAGGTGCTCTGGTCCGATGAAACCAAAATCGAACTTTTTGGCCACAATGCAAAACGATATGTTTGGCGTAAAAGCAACACAGCTCATCACCCTCAACACACCATCCCCACTGTCAAACATGGTGGTGGCAGCATCATGGTTTGGGCCTACTTTTCTTCAGCAGGGACAGGGAAGATGGTTAAAATTGAGGGGAAGATGGATGCAGCCAAATACAGGACCATTCTGGATGAAAACCTGTTGGAGTCTGCAAAAGACCTGAGACTGGGACGGAGATTTATCTTCCAACAAGACAATGATCCCAAACATACAGCAAAATCTACAAAGGAATGTTTCACAAATAAACGTATCCAGGTGTTAGAATGGCCAAGTCAAAGTCCAGACCTGAATCCAATCGAGAATCTGTGGAAAGAGCTGAAAACTGCTGTTCACAAACGCTCTCCATCCAACCTCACTGAGCTCGAGCTGTTTTGCAAGGAAGAATGGGCAAGAATTTCAGTCTCTCGATGTGCAAAACTGATAGAGACATACCCCAAGCGACTTGCAGCTGTAATCGCAGCAAAAGGTGGCTCTACAAAGTATTAACGCAAGGGGGCCGAATAATTTTGCACGCCCCACTTTTCATTTTTTTCTTAGTTAAAAAAGTTTAAAATATCCAATAGATTTCGTTCCACTTCACAATTGTGTCCCACTTGTTGGTGATTCTTCACAAAAAATAAAAATGTTATATCTTTATGTTTGAAGCCTGAAATGTGGCAAAAGGATGAAAAGTTTAAGGGGGCCGAATACTTTCGCAAGGCACTGTATCTTTAAATAAACCACACACACACACTGCAATGTCTTTTTTTTCTATGTAGTAACATGCCCACAAAGCTCCAGCTCCTATGTAATATGGGAGGGCCAACAATGGGGCTAAGGCCCCATGCACACGAGACGCAGGTGCAAACTCTGCTGAACACACGTTTTTAAACGCTGAAACCGGCGTTTAAAAACGCACGTTTTGCCGCGTTTGCGTTTATAAGCGTTTCATAATAGACCCTCCCTAAGCTCAAAAAAGTAAATTTTAACCATTTCAGCCAGTTTGTGAGACCAGAGTGAGTAGCAGCAGCTGAGAGAGCAGCAGTGTACTTGTATTTAGCGTATCACTTGCCACAAGTTGTGGATTGTCCACTTGCCACGTCACCTGGCCACAAGTTGTGGATTGTCCACAAGTTGTGGATTGTCACCTGGCCACAAGTTGTGGATTGTCCACTTGCCACAAGTTGTGGATTGTCCACTTGCCACGTCACCTGGCCACAAGTTGTGGATTGTCCACTTGCCACGTCACGTGCCACCTGGCCACGTCACCTGGCACAAGTTGTGGATTGTCCACTTGCCACGTCACCTGGCGCAAGTTGTGGATTTTCCACTTGCCACAAGTTGGGGATTGTCCACTTGCCACGTTACCTGGCCACAAGTTGTGGATTGGCCACGTCACCTGCCACAAGTTGTGGATTGTCCATGTCACCTGGCCATGTCACCTGGCCACAAGTTGTGAATTGTCCACTTGCCACGTCACCTGCCACAAGTTGTGGATTGTCCACTGGCCACGTCACCTGCCACAAGCTGTGGATTGTCCACTGGCCACGTCACCTGCCACAAGCTGTGGATTGTCCACAATGCAAGCAATTAGTTTTCTTTTATATTTTTTAAATAGTTTTTCATTTGCCATCATTTTTGAGATTTCTAATGTTAAAAAAATAGGTCACCTTTAAAACCGCTTATAAACGCAAACACGGCAAAACGCCGGTGCCGCGTTTGGCGTCTGAAACGTGGAAAACGTTTGCGTCTGAACCCATTTTTTTGTTTCTGGAAAAACAAGGTTAAACGCAGCTGCATATAAACGCCAATAAACGAGACTGTGTGCATGGACACATAGGATAACATTGAATGGGTTCAGGGGCAGTTGAAAAAAAGTGTCCAACTGCCTCTGAATGTGTGTTTAACAGCGTCCCATGTGCATGGGGCCTAAATTCCATAAAGTAGTGGCATCACACGCTATGGCTTTTATTGCTCTAGGCATCGCTGGTGGGTCAGATTTCACTCCCATTAGCCAAACATTTACACAGGATTGTTTTGCCCAATTTACCATTCTTTATCCTGTTTCACATCAACATCTCCTATCTTTTTGTCTGTATTTTAGAAACTTCTTTGTTTGCAGATTTATCTCCACTTTCCCCTCAATCCCTTGCTTCTTTTTTTTCCCCCCCACTCGTCACTAAATTTCCAGTCAGATTCTCCAATACAACTATGTAACTATCCAAGTCCTTCTCATTGTTGCCCCTAATGCACGTTGTCCAAATTCGGGACACACACTTACACGGATGTCAAAGTAGAAGCAGTGGCTGTGCCCCAGCTGACACCGACTGGACTGATGGGCACCAAAAAGGCAGCACTGGTCGGGCTGCACTAAGAATCAGGGCACTGATTAAGAGTGCAGATGTCCCCACTGAGAAAAGCCGCTTATGGGCTCTCCTCTCACGCTGTCAGCGTGAGGAGAGGAATGACGATAACCGGCATTTCCTATTTACACTGATCAGTTGTGATTGGACACAGCTGATTACATGGTAAAGAGCCTACGTCATAGGCTCTTTACCACGATCGGAGATTCAGTGTCCGAGAGACACACACCGCACCATCAATCGAAGGATGTCATAATGACATCCAGTCCGAACAGTAAAGCCACCGCCCAGCCGTCAATCCGCTATAGGCCAGGTGGGAAAATAATTTTACTTTTTGTTTGGTGCAGTCAGACCATGTATACCTTCTTACATCCATGCTTAGGGCATCACAAGTCAGGAAAAAATAAAATAAAAGTTATGCTGAACATTTTCCAGATGATTGTTCTACACTGTAATTAAGCCACCAAGCTAAACCGAATAAAAAAAGAAACAGAATTAGATTGTAAGCTCCTTGAGGGCAGGGACTGATATGAATGTACAATATATATGTAAAGAGCTAAAAAAAAAAAAAAAAAAAAAAAAAATTTGATGGTGCGATAAATACCAGTAAAAAAAAAAAAAAAACATATCTAAAGAATCTGAATATTTACCCTTCTCCACACAGTCCTTCCATCTCCTCCTCCTCCATGAGAAACAGTGGGACTTCATTTTGGGCTTTACTTTTCTCAGCTCATCTAAAAAAAAAAAAAAAGAAAAAAAAAAAAAAAAAGGGAATTAATAATGTTACTTGGAGATCCAGTCCTGTCAAATATTAGCATGCCACATGTCACAATCTTGTGACTTCACGTTCAAGAATCGTGTTGCCCGGACACAGAATACATACGTTAGCTTAGTTATAGTTTGTTTGTCATGGGATAAGTATGTGGGCTGCCATTGTTGGTTCACTTAAAATTGACAATTGCCTGGCCGAGTTTGACTTCAATACTTTTGAGTTGAGAACTAGAACAAGCAAGCTGAAAAAGCATCAGAAATCCTTATCTTTATAGGATAACTCCACTTGGAAAAAGAGACAGCAAATACAAAAATATAGCGTACACAATTGCAACTCAAGCCATATTGCAATTGAATTTTATTAAAAAATTGCTTTCCTTTTCAATCTGCAGCTCTGCAATTTTCTGTAAAATGCAATCCAATGTGGCTACATGGAAGTGTTCTGTACACAGAACCCCCCCCTGAAAATGTCATTTCCTGCTTGTGCTGTTGGCTCACTGATTTTCCCAGAAGTCTGCACTAAGAGGGCTATCACACTGCAGCGCCGTGCCGTTAGCGCTAAAGCGCCGCCTTTAAGGTGCTTTGGAAGCGCTGCCCATTCAGTGCAATGGGCAGGGGCATTTTGAGAGTGATAAATACAGCGCTCGCAAAGATGCTGCTTGCAAGACTTTTCCTAAAGTCTTGCAAGCACACCGCCCCAGAGTGAAAGCACACACTGCAGAGAATGGGAGGCAGTTTTCAGGCACCTGAAAACTGCCTCAGTGTGAAAGGGGTCAAGTCAGATTTTTGGCATACCCTGCAACAAAAAATGTCATTTTTGGTGAGATACACCCAAAGAGAAATCACGTCTGAAGGGATACAAAGCAATTATCCTCATAGAGCCCTGCAGGTTCAGCAGCTGATTGATATTTATAAAACCACAACCATACAGATTCACGTTCCACATGGACACAGACAAACAGCTATTTTTTTTAGAATACCAATAGGTAAGAATCTGCAACAAAGTTTTTTTTAAAGTCCTTGCAATGTACATTGATCACCCAGAGCGGGAATGTTTTTTTTTCCAAAGACTCATTAATGTGGATGTAAACCTGATTCATGAAATTTGAGCTGGGAACATATCTAGTGTTTTCTTATCGCTCTTCAAAGCACTGTGTGCCCTGTCTTTCTGCTGTTCCGTTCTTCTGTTATCAGAATGATCAGGGCTTTTTTTCAGCAGGAACGCAGTTCCGGCACCTCTCCCACTGAATGTATGCAATGTCAACTGGTGCTTGGGTGTGTTGCAGGGTCTGTTGATGCTAGCTGCAGGGGGATCTATGGTCATAGGTGCACCTACTGCTGGAGGTGATCTATTTTTTGCAGGTGGGTATATTGTTGCTGGGAAAGTCTGTTGTTGCTGGTGGGGAATCTATTGTTGCTTAGGGTGGATCTTATGTTGCTGGTGGTCCATTATTCCTGGGGTAGATCAATTGTTGCCAGTGGATCTATTGTTGCTGGATACAGGGGATCAATTTTACTGCTTATCTTGTTATCAATAACAAATTCCATACAAATTGCTTAGCACCATAAATTATATTTGGTTCTGTATTCCCCCTAAACAAGGTAGTACTGGGAGGTGGGTAGGTGGTGGAACCAAGGGATGTTGCTCAAAAGTGGATAGGGGCAAAGACTAGGGGTGACTTGGAGAGGGGGGGTTCCTGTACCTATTCTCTGAGAAAAAAAGCCCTGAGAATGATAACTTCTGACAAGTTCTCCAACAACCGAGATAAAACCAGCCTGAAATTTGTGTTATAAATAGGATTAGCAGAGAGCTGGTCTATTCACACCACAGTCATTCCTTGCCAATGTGGAGTGAGGGTGGTGTGTGCCTTTTTATCAGCCATTTGAAATCAGCTGTCACACAGTGTATGCCAAGAATCCACACCCAGTGGTGGAACAGGAAGAGAAAATTTCTAACACGATGTTCACTTTCTAAACAATATATTGTGTAGGGAGATTTGTTTCATCTCAGTGTATTCATCTGAGGCTATTCACTTCACTGGGTATATGTGAGGGTTTACATCCACTTTAACAGATGAAGAAAAAAAAAAAAAGAAAAAAAAGTATCAGTATTACATCTGGGGAACTAACAGGACACATTAGCAATGGAAGACTCCATACTTTTCTGACAGACACTTTAAAGGTGTCAGTGTTCAATTTGTCCGCCGCAATATCGCAGTCAAGCCATAAGTTGCTGATCGCCACCATTACTAGTAAAAATTAAAAAAGCAAAAATAAAAATATCCCATAATTTGCAGACGCTATAACTTTTGCGCAAACCAATCAATATACGCTTATTGAGATTTTTACCAAAAATATGTAGCAGAATACACATTGGCCTAAATTGATGAAAATTTGATTTTTTTCATTGGATACATTTTATAGCAGATTTTTTTTTTTGCGCAAAAAAAAAAAAAAAAAAAAGAGAGGCGATCAAACACCACCAAAAGAAAGCTCTATTTGACAGCAAAAAAAATAAAAAAGAAGCACAAATTTTTACAGGACAGATCCACTTCTGTTTTTTTTTTTTTTTTTTTTTAGCGGATCAGATTGGAGGTAGGCGGGTGTAAAGAACACAAGTCTGTTTACATCTGCCGTTCCATAGAAGGTGAATGGAGGGTTCTACCAATCATGTGGAAGGGGCCTAAGGCTGCTTTCACACAAATGTGCTGCGGTTTACCCAGACCACGGATGCAGTGCAGTGCACCTGTGGCTTTCCTGCGGGTTAGCGGCACCTTGCCATAGATTTCTATTATATCCTGAAGGTGTAGTGCACTTTCTGAAAGCACACCAAACCCATAGGTAATAACAGAAGTCTATGGCTCAGTGCAGGTGACCCACAGGCACACTGCACTACACCTGCGTATCAGTTTGAAAGCAGCCTAGTAACCACTGCAGAGCAGATACACCCATACCGTATATACACCGATTTTAGTAATAAACTTCCCTTTAATAACAGACTTCCATTCAGGTATCACTGGCTGTTGCAGGCAGAGTGCATTTGGCATCACTCCACCTGTGATGACGCTATACAGAAAGCATTGGCTTATGCAGCCGCTTGCTTCTTCTACACCAGGCTTCATTCACATACTCTGACTCTCTGAGATGGCAGGTCGGCAACCCGCGTTCTGGGCTTGCCAACCCGCCATCCCAGAGCAGGAGGTCACAGGCCACATCAGAGGTCTCAGTGGGCCACTGGTTGGGCATCCCTGGTGCATAGTTTCCAACTGTCCCGAATTTCCCGGGATTTAGACCTTTGTCCCGGTCTTACCATTTACCGGATTTATTTATTTTGGCTACTAGAGGTCTGCGGCCAGCACTGAATTGTCACCACCGGCCGCTATTTTACAGAAGACCAGCTATCGTGGGGAAGAGACAAAAGGGCAGAACCCAGGCTCAGCTTCTTGGTTCTTCCCTTCCACCTCCACAAGCCGGTCTTCTGGGGACGCCTGGCGTAAGGAGGGACTCTGCTGGGGATGCCTGGTGACATCTGGTTGCAGGCGACGTCGCAAGTGACATGCTCAGGGCTCCCACTGATTCGGCATTAAGGCGAGTTAAACTATTTATTTTATATTACAACATAATAGACATAATGCGCTGCAATCATCCTGACAATACCAACCATGGCGCCGGGATGATTGAAACGCTAACACCAGGTGTTTGGAGTATCTTTATCTGCTGATTGTTAAACTTTCTGGAATACACATTTCTATTGTGCTATAGGATCTGGGCCTGCTGTCCCATCTTTCCTTCTTCTCCCCCCCCCCCCCCCCATTTCTCCCTCCATCCAGCATTCATCTCAGACTCAAACTACACCCCGTTTGAGCTATGCCCAATATTTAGTTGAAGCCACGCACCATGCTTTGCACGGTGTCTTGTCGACCTAGTTCCTCTATCGATATGGTTCCGAGCTCGACTGCGCATGCGCACTCGGAACACACGGAAATCTACGAACATCTACAGCTGTTCGTCAGCTGTAGACGCGCTCGCTCCCGAGGATACACGCCACGCATTAAGCGGCGGGGGTGGAGACTGGGACACGCCGCTCTATAGGGCAGCATTAAACAAGTTGATGGCGGGGTGACACGCTGCTCTGGATTTTTTTTAAATGTTCATGAGCAGGCGCAAGGGGCGGACACTGTGACACGCCGCTCTATAGGGCGAGTGTTGTACATATAAATGCCGTCTAACATTGCAGGGAGCGCACACTCACTCATCCGCCCCTTGCTGTACAGAGCGGCGTGCCACCCGGCCATCAACTTGTTTAATGCTGCCCTATAAAGCGGCGTGTCCCAGTCTCCGCCCCCGCCGCTTTCTTGTCGAGCTGGTTCCCCTAGCATCGGGAGCGAGCGCGTCTACAGCTGCTCGGAGAATTCCGTTGCCTCGGCTTGTGCCTGTGCAGTCGAGCTCGGAACCATGTCGATAGGCGGAACCAGCTCGGCAGAACAACGGCACATTTTCCTTTCCACGCTACACCCTGCCTAAAAATGAATGCACCGCCCTCTAATTATAACAAGACTCCGCCTACCGACAAAAAGTGTCCCATGTTAATTTTTTTTTACAATGTTGGCAACTATGTAGTGTAGTTCCTACAACTGTAGAACGTGACCATACTCAGTGACAGCCTATGTGATCCAAGGGACCAATCACCTGCCGCTGTGAGCGCCTCGCAGGCCAGTCTCTGGATCTCTCTCCTGGACTCCTCCTGTCCGGGGAGGAGGACACATGCTCGGACCTCTGAGCACAGCTTCCCCCGACTCTTCTCAGGGAACACGGCCTGCAGGATGGTAAGGAGAGCGGAAACCTCAGAGCCCCCATCGCCGTCCTCACACAGCACCCCCATCTCCTGCCCATTGACCTCGCTCTTCGTCTTCATGATCACTCCGATAACAGCGCCACCTGCCGGCATCCGCTCTCGGACGTCCCGCAGGATCTCCCGCAGCTGACGGCTCGCTCCTCTTAGTCTCAAGGTCTCCGCCCGGCACAGGAAGAACACCAATCCGAAGCGTAAAGTCCGCTCTGGTTTAGGCTGAGGGGCGGGGCGTGTGGGGACAGCAGGCTGGTGTTCGTGTTCCTGGGCTCCGCGCTGCACGTTCTCCTCACACCGGTGTGCGCCTTCCTCCCCGCCGCGCTCCGGGCTCTCCTCACACCTGGGTCCAGCTCCATTCCCGCCGCGCTCCGGGCTCTCCTCACACAGGGATCCCTTCTCACCGCCGTGCTCCGGACTCCCCTCACACAGGGGTCCCTTCTCACCGCCGTGCTCCGGACTCCCCTCACACAGGGGTCCCTTCTCACCGCCGTGCTCCGGACTCCCCTCACACAGGGGTCCCTTCTCACCGCCGTGCTCCGGACTCCCCTCACACAGGGGTCCCTTCTCACCGCCGTGCTCCGGACTCCCCTCACACAGGGGTCCCTTCTCACCGCCGTGCTCCGGACTCCCCTCACACAGGGGTCCCTTCTCACCGCCGTGCTGAGCCGCTTTACTCCTCAGTATGTCCGCCCCAGGAGGAAGCTCAGCCGGGAATAGCTCCCTGAGAAACGCTTCCAGCAGAGCCCGGCTCTCCACCCGGTCCCACAGTTCTCCGACTAGCTGGACACGTTGCGGTCCTCCAAAGCGGTGTAGCACCTCCAGGAAGCGGCTCTCCGTGCTGTCCCGGGCCATTCCCACACGATAAGCCGCTCATACATCACCAGCCGCACTATGTCAACCCGATTATTCAGCCGGAGAAACGTCCAATAAGAATGCCGCTGGGAGGGGAAAGCCTGCAATCCCAGCTCAGGATCTACCGCCCGTCGTATCCTATTGGATATGGCCTGACACACCCACGAATGGCAACACCCATTGGGCTGTAGATCAGGTCCATCTGTAACCTTGACAGTGTGACATGTAGGGCGCCTCTTATCTGTGTGTACAATGTAGGAGACTCTTCCTTTTACCTGTTCTTATGTACAGAGAGAGAGTGACGTGTACGGAACCCCTTATCTAAGTGCGCTATACAAATACAACGATCTGCCATAACATTATCACCACTGATAATCAACGTTCTCCACTTTACTTATCTCCTTACAATGGCATCTGGAAATAAGACAGATTGAGCAGGTTGTCCCTGAAGTTGATGTGTTGAAAGCAGAAAATATGGGTACATAAAATAAAAATAAAACTAATCTGCATGCTCACACTGCCTAGCACAAATCCTCCTTCCCCTTCCAGGACAAGTTTGACTCCACCACCCCAAATCCCCTCAACCCTCCAACACAATCCCCCCCCCCCCTTCTAGTTCAAATTATTCAGCCCTCAAACTCCCCCTCCTTATGTACAAGTAGAACGAATAGGTACAGTGCTTCCTATCTCTGTGTACAATGTAGCTGACTCTTCCCACTATATATCCCTATGTACTGTATAAATGGTGCTTTCTACTGTGTGTGATGCAGATGGCTCTTGCTTTTACATGTCCTTATGTACAAATAGAGTGACACGTATGGCATTCCCTATCTGTATGTACCTCGCAGCAGACTTCCTTCTCCTTGTCCTTATAAGATAAGATACGATACGATACGATAAGATGGGATTTATTGTCATTGCGAATAAATTCCACAACAAAATTACATAAAAGGAGAGAACTCTACACAGTTTTAAAATCACAAATAACTAAATAAAAATAACAGGAAAAACCTTTCCGCTAAGCAGTTAGTACCTAACTTGCATTAAGTTTTCCCATTTACTGCCTCAGTTGCCCATTAAAAAAAGCTATCCCTGTATCTATCTGTTCTGTCTTTGATATTCCTATAATGTCTGCCTAGAAGGTAGCAACTTAAATAAGCTATAACCGGGATGAGATGAATCACTCATTATTTTCTGCGCTCTGCCAAGACAGCGGAAGTTGTACATTTCTGCTAAAGATGGAAGTTTACAACCCACTATTTTCTGCACAGTAAAAAATGTTTTCTGAAGAGTGTTTATGTCCACTACAGTACAATTTGGGTACCATACTAAAATATAGTACATTAATACACTCTCAGTTGAAGAGTGATAAAAGGTCTCTAATACTTTTTGCCCTAGGCCACGTGTCAAACACAAGGCCCACGGGCTGAATCCATTGTTCTGTCAAATTAGCCAAATCGTCAGAAACTCCAACTACGCCACTTCCGGTTTATTTAAACCATCTGTAATTGGAGATTTTGATGAATTGCTGTTTGGACACAACACCGGCAACCGAATACATTCCAGTACAGGAAGATTTCGCTGTTTTGACTGCACAGCGGCTAACGAGGACAAAGTTGTTGCATTTTGTTGGCTAGCATTGGAGCAGAGTAACAATCTCTGCTCATAATATCATGCACTGGACTCTATTCGGTTACTGGTGTTGTGTCCAATCAGCAGTTCATCAAAATCTCTAATTATTGATGGTTTAAAGAAACCAGAAGTTAAAGGAGTTGTAAAAGCAGAAGGTTTTTTATCTTCATGCATTCTATGCATGAAGATAAAAAACCTTCTGTGTGTAGCAGCCCCCAGCACCTCCAAATTACCTACCTGAGCTCCTCTCTCCAGCAATGTTCATGATCCCCTCAGCAATCCATTACACTCCTCCTGATTGGCTGAGACAGAGCAGCAGCGCGGCTGTCAATCAAAGTCAGTCAGACAATCAGGGGAGAGAGGGGGCGGGGCCAGGTAAGGGCTTTGTGTCTGAATGGATACATGGCGCTCTGACTTGGCTTGGGTGACCCCGGTGGCAAGCTGCTGGCTGAGGGGCACTCAAAGGAGGGAGGGACTAAGAGCAACAAAGAGGGACCCGGGATTGAGTTCCTGCACCTATTCTCTGCATAAATTTATGTAGCGGGGGTTTAAATTTAGGGGGATACACCTGGGTGGTAGTATGACCCAGGTGTGTATAAATCATGAAAGGATTTAGACCATTGTTAATTCGTGGAGGACTTGGTGGTATATTGTTCTCCTTGGCCTGTGGGTGGCGGGGTTCCCACAGGTCTAAGGTAGATTCACTGCCGCAGTGCTGGCCTTTTTGTCCCCTGTCAGCGATGGTACGGCGAGGGCGGGGAACCCGCCGTGACGTCGCGGGAGGAGATAAAGGGGAGAGACGTCCTCACCACGAGGTCTTTTTCCTGCATCGCACATTCAGGCACATTCGGCCTGGGTGCGGGCGGTTCAGAGTTCCGGCCCAGGCGCCCTAGGCCTGGTCGGAGCGGAGTTGGCGTCCATCCCAGGCACCTTCAGCCTGGGGTGAGGTACTAAACCGGAGGCCTGGGGCCCAGTGACTTCGACTGGGTCCAGCAAGGGTGGAGGAGTCCGAGGGTCCCTGAGGTGGATGGGGCCCATGTCTGAGGTAAGGAGGCCGGGGAGGTCACCCGTCTGAAGAGTCCGGAGCAGCATCAACCCGGTGACGGGTGGGCCTTCGGTAACTCCCTTGGAGGGACATCTTCCCCCTGACAGGGGCCACAACGCAGCGAAGTTACTCCTATCTGCATTCTATTGAGTCGCTGGTAGAGACTCCCAAGTTCTCTCTAGCCAAGGCTATAGTAACCGCTGGTGAAACCACAGTGGTTTAGCGTACAATCAAGATAGTGCCTCGACCTGCTCACCCCACTGTATTGAACTGTTATTGGGTCTCAACCAGTTGGCTGGCAAAGAACTGTTTGATTGTGAGTGTGACAATAAAACAAGTGTTGGACCCTAATCGGTGTGTGGGACTCTGGTTAATGGGAGCAAAGGGAAGTGTCAGCACAGCAAGACTTGGTCATTAACTGAAACGCACAGGCCCGAGGAAAATAATTGGTACTGGCCTTCACCTCACTCACTGCCATGGGGAGGACATGGGCCGTAGCGCATCTTACTCTCACATACAACATACCCCTAGACAAAACGGAGGGAGTGAGGGCGCTACATTTATATAGTTTTACAGATACAACTGACCCTTTAGGGAAAACTATAATGCTGATGCGGCCCACAATTAAATAGAATTTGACACTCCTGCCCTAGGCCATTCTTCCTGAGTAGTCTAAAGAAATTTAATTATTGCTTAGATTTTTTTTTTACAACAGACCACAAAAGATTTAAAAAATATATATATCCCGAGAAACGTGAATACAGAGACCCTACCCATGCATTCACCCTTAATAAAGAGTGGAGCTATTTCAGTCTTGTTCTTTCTAAAATCCACAACTAGTATTTTAGTCTTTCCAGTATTCAAGCTTAAGATATTTGCGGCACACCACTCCACTATCTTTCCAACCTCCGCTCTATAACATTCCTCATCTCCACCACTGATACAGCCGACTACCATAGTATCATCAGTAAATTTAATAATGCTGTTTGTGCAGTAGTACGGTGTACAGTCATGGATATAGCGCGCATAAAGAAGAGGGCTCATTACACAGCCCTGTGGAGATCCTGCATTTAACTGTCACTCAGAATAGGAATATCGGCCCATTTTGACCATCTGAGATCTGTTTCCAAAATAATCCTTAATCCATAGACCAGGGGCGGATCCAGAGTCTTTTCTCGGGAGGGGCACTGCCAAAAAATATGTTTTTTTTGTGGGAAATTTATCAGGGAAATGGCTGGTGTCGGTGCTTCAATCATCCCGGCACCATGGTTGTTATGGTGTCAGGATGATAGAAGCGCATTATTTCTATTAATACATTGTAATATAAAATTAAATAGTTCAATGCAGAATCAGTGGGAGCCCCGAGTGTGTCACTTGCCACCGTCGCCTGCAATTAGTGGGATCCCTGAGCGTGTCACTTGCCACACGTTGCGGATTGTCACTTGCCACGTCACCTGCCACATCATGTGGATTGTCACACCTTGTGGATTGTCACTTGCCACATCACCTGCCACACCTTGCGGATTGTCACTAGCCACACCTTGCGGATTGTCACTTGCCACTCACCTGCCACACCTTGCTGATTGTCACTTGCCTGCCACCAGATGCAGATTGTCATTTGCCACGTCACCTGACACAATTTGCGGATTGTCACTAACTTGCCTGCTAAGGTGTAGTTTTGGTTGTCTCTTGCTGTGTCCCAGACTCCCAGAGTCAGGCAGCAGAGAGATAATGTAATCTCTCTGCTGCCTGCACAGTGAGGGCGGAAGTCACTTCAGGAATGGGCGGTGAAAGATGAGCCTGCTCTCTCACTCTCACCTGCGCTGCCAACACACTGAGCAGCACGGTCTGCCCACGAACCGCGCCGCCCGCCCACAAACCGCGCCGCAAGCGGAGTCGCCCGCTTTCTTACCCATCTGTGGTGAGTGCAGGGAAGAGGCTCCACCTCCGCTCCTGGTATCGTGTCAGTGCGCCGCGTAACTACATTAGACGAGTCTCTCTCTCTGCGCCGCTGATCGGCTGATGTGAGAAACTGAGAGAGAGACTCAGAGAGGCAGCGGCAGCCGCAGAACAAGTACTGTATATACTCGAGTATAAGCCGACCCCAATATAAGCCGAGGCACCTAATTTTACTCAAAAAAACTGGGAAAACTTATTGACTCGAGTATAAACCTAGGGTGTCCATCTGCATGCCTCACTGTGCCTCACTTTGCCTCACTGTGCCTATGACTAGACTGATGTTTAGTCATGGGTCCGCAAAGTCACCGGAGAAATGACCGTTTAACATTGGAGTCTATGGAAGGAGTGCCCGGCTTTGAAAAATCGGTTCTCCCCGGCCGTAGGTCTCCCAGACACCAAACGTTGCACACTTGTAGAGGAGACATGGGGCTACACGTGTGCCAAGGCTGGGGTCCAGGGGACCTATGGCCGGCCAGTACCGGGTCCCCAAATTCCGAGAGATCAGGCGCAAAAAAAAACAAACAGAGCAAGCAAGTGAGTGTGACAGATGGTCTCGTAGGGGCAATTGCCCTGTTGCCCCCCCCCCTGGATCCGCCCCTGCCATAGACAGATGGACAACTTTAGACCCAACTTCAGCAATTTCTCAAAGAATAGGTTCAGAATAATGGTGTAACATGCTCTTATCCACCCACTTCATGCTGCCAGCACTCCCTGCTCTGTGACAGTGGGTAGGAGTTCTCTCCGCACCCGCTGTCACATTTTGAAAACAGAGCGGCCATGAGGGGCTCGGCCCACATGGCCATGTGATGAATGAATAGACTACAAGTACCATCATTCATTGCAGCTGAGGCCTTGTAGTTCTCAAAGAACTGCGAAGGCGCTGGTGAGCGCTTTCGCTGTTCATAGTTTCTTCCTGCCATTCAGTAACTGTATTGGAGGTACTGGCCGATAATGCACTGAGAGTCTGCAGGATCCAGGCATTGCACCCACGATCCGCTGCAATGCTTTACAGGATGCAATGTAAACAAATAATAAATGCACATTTGTTTACCTACAAAAAAGATGTGCATCTATTTTATTTCCTTTTGTACAAAAGGTGAACTTAGCCTTTAAAATATTCCTTCATTTTCACCTTTTGCGCTAGTTTAGCTTCTCTAACGCCTCCCTTGAAATTTTCCCTTGCAACGGTATATGCTATATGTGCATATAGTGACACATACAACGCACTCTGGCAAGTGACTAGGATGACCACATGTCCCGGATTGCCCGGGACAGTCCTGCATTTTGCAGGTCTGTCCCGGGCACCTTCATTCCAGGACAAGACAATACAGTGTCCCGGAATGAAACGGACACAGCCACCCCCCGGGCCAATCTGATGCCCCCAAAAAAGTCTGCTACATCACCGTTTTACTCACTGACAGTACTTGTCCTGGCCAGGAATGCATGGAGGATCACAATCCCCGCCCCCTGCTTGTGATTGGAGAAATCATAAATCCCGCCTCTTGTGTCTAATCACTGTGCTGTGATTCGTTACAGCACAAGCTGATTTTTGGGAAGGGAGGGTGTCCCTGAATGGTAGTTTTGAAATGTGGTCACCCTACAGGTGACTGTTCTTACTATGTGTCCTTACATACAAATACAGTGACATGTAAGGCACTCCCTATCTCTATTTGTACATGGGGACACGAAGAGGAAGAGTCAGGTACATCCTACATAGGGAGCACTGCACATATGACTTTATGTGTACAGTAAACCCCCCTCCATCTCGGGGGTTACGTTCCAGACCCACCCGCAATAAGTGAAAATCCGCGAAATAGAAATACCCTATTTAAATACACACAAGGCATGTTTTTATAACTTTCATTGTACTTTAAAAGCATTTTAAGGTCTTTAACCACTTGACCACTGGGCACTTAAACCCCCTTAATAACCAGACCAATTTTCAGCTTTCGGTGCTCTCACATTTTGAATGACAATTACTCAGTCATACAACACTGTACCCATATGAAATTTTTGTCCTTTTTTTCACACAAATAGAGCTTTCTTTTGGTGGTATTTAATCACTGTTGGGTTTTTTATTTTTTGCGCTATAAGAGAAAAAAGACTGAGAATTTTGTAAAAAAATGATTTTTTTTTCGTTTCTGTTATAAAATTTTGCAAATTACTATTTTTTCTTCATAAATTTTGGCCAAAATTTATACTGCTACATATCTTTGGTAAAAATAAGTACAAATTGGTGGATATTATTTGGTCTTTGTGAAAGTTATAGAGTCCACAAGCTATGGTGCCAATATCTGAAAATTGATCACACCTGAAGTACTGACGGCCGATCTCATTTCTTGAGACCCTAACATGCCAGATAAGTACAAATACCCCCCAAATGACCCCTTTTTGGAAAGAAGACATTCCAAGGTATTCAGAAAGAGGCATTGTGAGTTTTTTGAAGTTGTCATTTTTTCCCACAATTCTTTGCAAAATCAAGATTTTTTTTTCTCTTTTTTTTTTTTCACAAAATTGTCATATTAGCAGGTTATTTCTCACACACAGCATATGCATTCCACAAATTACACCCCAAAACACATTCTGCTATTACTCCCGAGTATGGCGATACCACATGTGTGAGACTTTTACACAGCGTGGCCACATACAGAGGCCCAACATGCAGGGAGCACCTTCAGGCGTTCTGGAGCACCAAGGCCAATTCTGACATTTCTCTCCTACATGTAAAAATCATCATTTATTTGCTAGAAAATTACATAGAACCCCAAAACATTATATATGTTTTTTTAGCAAAGACCTTAGAGAATATAATGGTGGTTGTTGCAACTTTTTATCTCGCACGATATTTGCGCAGCAATTTTTTAAACGCGTTTTTTACGGAAAAAAAATGTTTTGTGCTTAAAAAAAAAAAAAACAGTAAAGTTAGCCCAATGTTTTTGCATAATGTGAAAGATGAAGTTACGCCGAGTAAATAGATACCTAACATGTCGCCCTTAAAAATTGAACAGACTCGTGGAATGGCGCCAAACTTCGCTACTTAAAAAATCCCCATAGGCGACGCTTTAAATATTTTTACTGGTTACATGTTTTGAGTTACAGAGGAGGTCTAGGGCCAAAATGATTGCTCTCGCTCTAACGTTCGCACCGATACCTCACATGTGTGGTTTGAAAACCGTTTTCATATGTGGGCGGGACTTACGTATGCGTTCGCTTCTGTATGCGAGCTCACGGGGACAGGGGCGCTTTAAAAAAAAAAAAAAAAATGTTATTCTTCATTTTACTTTATTTATTTTAGTTTGACATGTTTTTCCGCCCTAAACATTTTTTTGATCACTTTTATACCTATTACAAGGAACGTAAACATCCCTTGTAATAGGAATATGGCATGACAGGTCCTCTTTACAGTGAGATATGGGGGGGGGGGTGTCAATAAGACCCCACATCTCACCTCTAGGCTGGGAAGCCTGAAAAAAATACAAAAAAAAAAAACAACAATCCTGGCTTTGATCGTAGCGGTGAGTCGGTAGAAGCACCGGAGGGCGGCGGGGGGGGGACATCCCCTCTCGCCTCCCGTAAGAATGATCAAGCGGCGGAACAGCCGCTATGATTGTTCTTATGGTGTAGGGAATCGCCGGCTGAAAAAGCTGATATCTGAATGATGCCTGTAGCTGCTCCCATCATTCAGATATCCCCGCACAAAGTCAAGGACGTCATATGACGGCCGGAGGGCGGGAAGTGGTTATTGCAGAGTATTGCCGGGCATTGCGGAGTATTGCCGGGCATTGCGGAGTATTGCCGGCCATTGCGGAGTATTGCCGGGCATTGCGGAGTATTGCCGGGCATTGCGGAGTATTGCCGGGCATTGCGGAGTATTGCAGGGCATTGCGGAGTATTGCGGACTATGGCAGGGTATTGCGGTGTATGGCAGGGTATTGCGGTGTATGGCAGGGTATTACACGGGTATTGCACAGGGTATTGTGGAGGGTATTGCAGAGTATTGTGGAGGGTATTGCAGAGTATTGTGGAGGGTATTGCAGAGTATTGTGCAGGGTATTGCAGAGTATTGTGCAGGGTATTGCAGAGTATTGCAGAGTATTTTGCAGAGTATTTTGCAGGGTATTGCAGAGTATTGTGCAGGGTATTGCAGAGTATTGTGCAGGGTATTGCAGAGTATTGTGCAGGGTATTGCAGAGTATTGCACCAGGGTATTGCAGAGTATTGCACCAGGGTATTGCAGAGTATTGCACCAGGGTATTGCAAAGTATTGCACCAGGGTATTGCAGAGTATTTCGCAGGGTATTGCAGAGTATTTCGCAGGGTATTGCAGAGTATTTCGCAGGGTATTGCAGAGTATTGCACCAGGGTATTGCAGAGTATTGCACCAGGGTATTGCAGAGTATTGCACCAGGGTATTGCAGAGTATTGCACCAGGGTATTTTGCAGAGTATTGGCAGGGTGTATTGCAGAGTATTGGCAGGGTATAGCACAGGGATGGCTGAGCAGGGATGGATGGATGGCTGGATCTGTGACTGCAATTGTCACAGATCCAGCCCACAGTGCTGCTGCTGCCATCCGCTCCCTCCCCCTCCCCTCTCACACTGTACCGATCGGTACAGAGAGGGGAGGGAGGAACCGGCGTCATCAAATGACGCCGGTCTGTTTACAAGTGATTGCTCCGTCATTGGACGGAGCGATCACGTGGTAAACGGCCGCTATCAGCGGCGATTTACCGCGATTCGTGATCCGGTCACGGAGTTTCCCGTGTGCGCGCCCCAGGGGGCGCGCGGGGAGCGCGATTCTGGGAGGACGTTATATAACGTCCTCCCAGAGTTAAGCAACCACCTTGTCGACGTTATTTGTCGGCAGGTGGTTGTTAAGTGGTTAAACACACTTTTAAAACAATAGAAACACATTTAAACACATAAAAGATACTGAGAGACATAGCAAGAGCAATGGAAAACACAAAAATATTTAATTAACAAGGATTTAATCAATAAAATAATGTTAATAGGTCTTTCAGAAAAAAAAACGCAATATACCGGGACCGCAAAAACTGAACCGCGATATAACGGGGGTTTACTGTATATGAGAACCTGTAGAAGGAAGAGTCAGGTGCATTGAGAATAGAGTGACATGCCTGGTGTTCCCTGTTTCTATATAGAATGCACCCGACTCTTCTTCTACCTGTCCCCATGTACACATAGCTGCACCATTTATTTGGCTCTGTGCAGACCTTGGAACCATTATCGGAAGCGCTCTGCTCAGATACTACTGCCAAGTTTATAGACAAATCAAAGTCAAATAAATAGAACATTAGCAAATAAAGAACAATTTTAGGGACTAACAAACTAGAGCATAAGGGCAGTGCTTGCATGGAAAGTCATGAAAGCTTCATACAGGATGTATACAATGTAATGAACAATGTTCAGTAGGTGCTTACTTGCGATAAAAGTTAATGTTTTGTTTTTAGAGGAAAACAGTATAATAGGAAAAAAAATAATTCTGTTGAACACTTGCTGTTTTACTAAGTTTGTGCCACTGTACAAAGCAGAACCCGTGGATCAGGTCATCCTGGGGAAATCGAGATCTCTGTGTTTTGGGAAAAAGGTGGGGAAAATACAAATAAAGCAAACAGAGAGAAAACTGTTAGAAAAGGACATTTATTTATATATATATATATATTGTGACAGCAGGAAGGTAAAGTCACCTGGTTGCATCCAGGGGGTAGATATATTTCTCCCAGATTCAGGCTTTATGCTGACTTATACAACTAGGGTGGAGAGTTGTATAAGCCCAGCTGAGGCTAGTAGGCTCATGGATGACTCATACCTCTAGGGAGAGTGTGGGGCGTCGTACAGACAGGGAGTTGATGAGGCCAGCTGAAGCTTGTCAGCTCATTTAGGCCTCTATAAGAACTCCCAGATTCATTAGGTGTTAGCTCATGCCTGGAAGCAGACCTGTGTGGACTTCCTGGAGAGAGTGAACCCTTGTCCGGTGAGACAAAGCCTGTGTGGCTATTTGCTTGGACATTTAAAACCAGGGACTTAGGGACTAGGACAGCACTAGGCTGATCCCAGTTGTTAGTTAGGAAACCTGTATGTTTAGTCAGAGGTCAAGTTGACCAGGATTTAATTTGTTTATGTTTCTTTTGGCTTTGCTGTGTTTTGTCACTGTAAATAGAAAATAAACCGCACCTTTTTTTTTGATTTTGAAAACCACAACCTCCGTTTGCTGGGCCTGTTTTTGTGTGGGGAGCCCATCCCGGGGGTCACACACACCCGCTGCCAAGCTAACCCCCTCACAGTTGGTGGAGAACCAGTGGCAGTTTTTTTTTAAGCCAGCATGGAGGAGATACTGAAGCAGCTGGCTCTAGCAAATGCCAATCAACAGCAGACAAATGCAGGTTTGCAAAAGAGCCTTGCAGCTCAACAACAGAACTTCGCAGCCCAGCAGCAAGCTCATCAACAGAGCCTTGCAGCTCAGCAACAAGCCCAGCAGCAATCTGAGGCCCGCTTCATAGACCTGTTACAGAAGCAAGAGCAGAGACTACAACAAATGGAAGCAGTAATGCAGCAACGTCCGCAGACCAGTGAGGAAAGCCGTCCCACTAATACCGCGTCCTTTGGGGTGAGTCGTTTATTGACAAAAATGACTGGAGAGGATGATCCAGAGGTATTTTTGACCACATTTGAAAGGACTGCTGAAAGAGAAAAGTGGCCTGAGGAGCAGTGGGCTGGACTGGTGGCTCCTCTGTTAACTGGTGAATCGCAGAAGGCTTACTATGACCTAGAGCCTGACCAAGCAAAAGACTATGTGATGCTAAAAGCTGAAATATTGGCAAGGCTGGGTGTCACCCAGGCTGTCCGGGCTCAGCGTGTGCATAACTGGACTTTCCAGCTTGGAAAACCCCCCAGGTCTCAAATGTATGATCTCATTCACCTAAGCAGAAAGTGGCTACAGCCAGAGACTTTGTCCGCACCAAAGATTGTGGAACGTGTTGTAATGGATCGGTTTTTGAGAGCTCTTCCTACTGCCATCCAAAAGTGGGTAAGCCATGGAGACCCAGAGACGGCCGATGGTCTTGTGGATCGTGTGGAGAAATACTTGGCTACAGAGAACCTGACGGCCTCTTCCAGAGACACTCGGACTTTCCACCCTAAGACCAGACCATCCCCAGGGGCGGATAAGAGGATTCCAAGGGGTGAGGGTGGAGAGAGTGAGAGGGTGGGAGCTCTACCCCAAGTTTGGCGAGAACAGCCTGGGAAATCAGCGGCTCAAGAGGCGGCAAGAAGGATCGTTTGCTACCGCTGCCAGCAAGTGGGACATATTGCAGCCAATTGCCCGGTTGTGGAGGAACCCATGCAGTGTGACTTTCTGATGGGCAGACGTCAGTCGCTGTGTGCGACAGTCGCATGCACTGCCATTCGAGGAACTGAGAAACATTTATGCAAAATGTGTGTTAATGGTAGAAATGTTGTGGTATTGCTGGATTCAGGTAGCCTTGTGACCCTGATAAAGGCTGAGTTAGTTAAAACAGAGGTCTCTGGGAATAGCAAGGTAGCTGTTATTTGTGTGCATGGGGACACCCGAGAGTATCCAGTGACTACAGTGTGTTTCGAGACCCCCAAAGGTACCCTCTCTCATCCAGTGGGCTTAGTATCTCAGTTACCGCATGACGCCATTGTGGGAAGGGATTTTCCGAAGTTCTGGGAACTGTGGGATGATCCTGAGCCCCCCACTGGTGCCCCTATGTACCAGGAATGGGATAGCCAGAACTCCCCTGAGAGTGGTGAGGACTCTCCGGAATTTCCCTTATCAGTATTGGCAGGGGAGACTCAAGAAACTGGAGAGGAGCCCACCTCCTCAGACGAAAACCTACCGTCTGTGGAGTTTTCTGATCTTGAGGTTCACAGGGAAAACTTTGCCACAGAACAGTTGAAAGACCCCGCCCTAATAAAGGCACGGGAAAACGTAGTGAAAATAGATGGCGAGTTAGTGAACCCAGATAATACCTGCACTTACCCATACTTCAGCGTAGAGAAGGACCTACTGTATCGGGTGGCAAAAAGGGCAGAAGAAACCGTTGAGCAGCTTGTGGTGCCCAAACCTTACAGGAAGTTGGTGTTGGAGTTGGCCCATGGGCACATTCTTGGAGGTCATCTGGGGACAGAGAAAACCCGAGAGAGGGTATTACAGAGATTCTATTGGCCGGGGGTGATAAAGGACATAGAAAATTATTGTTCCTCCTGCCCTGTGTGTCAGAGGTCGGCCCCGATGCCACATTTCCGTAGCCCGCTGGTCCCTCTACCCATCATTGAGGTCCCGTTTGAGAGGATCGCCATGGATTTGGTAGGTCCTATAATCAAGTCCGCTAGGGGGCACCAGTACATATTAGTTATAATGGACTATGCCACCCGTTATCCAGAAGCGATCCCTCTCCGAAATACCTCGGCCAAAACCATAGCCAAAGAGCTATCTCTTGTGTTTAGCCGGGTGGGTATTTGTAGAGAACTGCTTACGGACCAAGGTACACCCTTTATGTCCCGGGTTATGAAGGAGCTGTGTAAATTGTTCAAAGTGACGCAATTACGTACATCTGTGTATCACCCCCAAACCGATGGGCTGGTTGAAAGATTCAACAAAACCCTAAAGCAAATGTTGAAGAAAGTGGTGGATAGAGATGGAAAGGATTGGGACTGTCTACTTCCTTATCTGATGTTTGCTATTAGGGAGGTGCCCCAATCCTCTACGGGATTCTCCCCCTTTGAGTTACTGTATGGGAGACACCCAAGAGGGCTGTTGGATATTGCCAAGGAAACTTGGGAAAGTGAGAGTTCTCCCCACAGGAGTGTGATTGAGCATGTCGCCCTGATGCAAGACCGAATTGCACAGGTAATGCCCATCGTGAAGGAACATTTGGCCCAAGCGCAGTTAGCACAGCAGAGAGTGTACAACCGTGGAGCCAAGACCCGTACCTTTTCCCCGGGGGATAGGATACTGGTACTTGTCCCTACGGTTGAAAGTAAATTCCTTGCCAAATGGCAAGGCCCCTACGAGATAATGGAAAAAGTGAGCGAAGTGAATTACAAGGTCAGACAACCAGGAAGGCGAAAGCCCGAACAGATCTATCACGTTAATCTGTTGAAAGCCTGGAGGGATAGAGAGTCCCTAGTCGCAGACACTTGGTCACCAGCTCAAACTGGTTGCGTGATTCCTGAGGTTGGAATAGCAGCCACCTTGTCACAACCCCAACAACAGGAGGTTAAGGAGTTTGTGCTTCGCAACAAGGAGGTATTCTCTGAGCTGCCGGGACAAACATCTGGGGTAGAGCATGACATCATTACCCCGCCCGGTGAAAGGGTGAAGTTAAAACCCTATCGGATCCCAGAGGCCCGACGGGAGGCAATACGGGAGGAAGTACAGAAAATGCTGAACTTAGGGGTGATAGAGGAGTCCCAAAGTGATTGGTCTAGTCCCATTGTGTTGGTGCCTAAACCGGATGGGAGCTGGCGATTTTGTAACGATTTTCGTCAGTTGAACAAAGTTACAAAATTTGACACCTACCCCATGCCACGTATAGATGAGTTGATCGACCGGCTGGGAACAGCCCGATACATGACGACTCTTGACCTCACAAAAGGGTATTGGCAAATCCCCCTGGTCAAATTGGCCAAAGAGAAAACCGCATTTGTAACCCCAGACGGGGCGTTCCAATATAAAAGAATGCCGTTCGGGTTACAGAATGCGCCGGCCACGTTCCAGCGGAAAATGGACCAGATGCTGAGGCCCCATCGGAAGTATGCTGCGGCTTACCTGGATGACGTAATTGTCCATAGCACAGATTGGGCCTCACATCTGCCAAAAGTGCAAGCAGTCCTGGACTCTGTTCGGGAAGCGGGGTTTACGGCTAACCCCAAGAAGTGTACCATTGGGCAGGAGGAGGCCAAATATCTTGGGTACACCATTGGGAGGGGAGTAATAAAACCCCAACTCAACAAAGTCGAGGCCATCCAGAGTTGGCCACGTCCCAACAGCAAGAAGCAGGTACGAGCCTTTCTGGGAATCGCTGGGTATTATCGGCGATTCATTCCCCACTTTGCCTCTAAGGCTGTGCCCCTAACCAACTTAACGAAGGGGAAAGGGTCGGTCATGATTAAATGGACCCCCGAGGCTGAGGCAGCATTCCAATTCTTGAAACAAGCCTTATGTAGCCAGCCAGTGTTGTACTCACCCGACTTCTCTAAAGACTTTGTCGTACAAAGTGATGCGTCAGATGTGGGGTTAGGAGCAGTATTGTCCCAGGTCTGGAACGGGGAAGAGCACCCAGTCATTTACCTCAGCAGGAAGTTGAAGTCCCATGAGGTAAATTACGCCACCGTTGAAAAGGAGTGTTTAGCGGTGAAGTGGGCTCTAGATTCCCTTCGGTACTACCTGCTAGGTAGGCACTTTGACATGGTTACGGATCACGCTCCGTTAAAGTGGATGGCTCAAAACAAGGAAACAAATAGAAGAGTGAATAGGTGGTTCCTGGCCCTCCAGGAATTCAACTTCACAGTAAAGCATCGCCCTGGCGTTCAAATGGGGAATGTGGATGCTTTGTCTCGAGTACATGAATGCCTGATTGCTGGTGTTCCAACCCCGAGGTTAAAACAAGAGGGGGGGGTATGTGACAGCAGGAAGGTAAAGTCACCTGGTTGCATCCAGGGGGGTAGATATATTTGTCCCAGATTCAGGCTTTATGCTGACTTATACAACTAGGGTGGAGAGTTGTATAAGCCCAGCTGAGGCTAGTAGGCTCATGGATGACTCATACCTCTAGGGAGAGTGTGGGGCGTCGTACAGACAGGGAGTTGATGAGGCCAGCTGAAGCTTGTCAGCTCATTTAGGCCTCTATAAGAACTCCCAGATTCATTAGGTGTTAGCTCATGCCTGGAAGCAGACCTGTGTGGACTTCCTGGAGAGAGTGAACCCTTGTCCGGTGAGACAAAGCCTGTGTGGCTATTTGCTTGGACATTTAAAACCAGGGACTTAGGGACTAGGACAGCACTAGGCTGATCCCAGTTGTTAGTTAGGAAACCTGTATGTTTAGTCAGAGGTCAAGTTGACCAGGATTTAATTTGTTTATGTTTCTTTTGGCTTTGCTGTGTTTTGTCACTGTAAATAGAAAATAAACCGCACCTTTTTTTTTGATTTTGAAAACCACAACCTCCGTTTGCTGGGCCTGTTTTTGTGTGGGGAGCCCATCCCGGGGGTCACACACACCCGCTGCCAAGCTAACCCCCTCACAATATATATATATATATATATATATATATATATATATATATATTGTGACAGCAGGAAGGTAAAGTCACCTGGTTGCATCCAGGGGGGTAGGTATATTTCTCCCAGATTCAGGCTTTATGCCGACTTATACAACTAGGGAGAGAGTTGATGAAGCCCAGCTGAGGCTAGTGGGCTCATGGATGATTCATACCTCTAGGGAGAGTGCTGGGCGTCGTGCAGGCAGGGAGTTGATGAGACCAGCTGAAGCTTGTCAGCTCGTTTAAGGCCTCTATAAAAACTCCCAGCTTCATTAGGTGTTTGCTCATGCCTGGAACCAGACCTGTGTGGACTGTCTAGGGAGAGTGAACCCCTGTGCGGTGAGACAAAGCCTGTGTGGCTATTTGTTTGGACATTTACTAAACCAGGGACTTAGGGACTAGGACAGCACCAGGCTGATCCCAGTTGTTAGTTAGGGAAACCTGCATGTTTAGTCAGAGGTCAAGCTGACCAGGATTTATTTTGTTTATGTTTCTTTTTGCTTTGCTGTGTTTTTGTCACTGTAAATAGAGAAATAAACCGCACCTTTTGATCTTGAAAACCACAACCTCCGTCTGCTGGGCCTGTTTTTGTGTGGGGAGCCCATCCAGGGGGTCACACACACCCGCTACCGAGCTAACCCCCTCACAGTTGGTGGAGAACCAGTGGCAGTTTTTTTTTAAGCCAGCATGGAGGAGATACTGAAACAGCTGGCTCTAGCAAATGCCAATCAACAGCAGACAAATGCAGGTTTGCAAAAGAGCCTTGCAGCTCAACAACAGAGCTTCGCAGCCCAGCAACAAGCCCAGCAGCAATCTGAGGCCCGCTTCATAGACCTGTTGCAGAAGCAAGAGCATAGACTACAACAACAGATGGAAGCAGTAATGCAGCAACGTCCGCAGACCAGTGAGGAAAGCCGTCCCACTAATACCGCGTCCTTTGGGGTGAGTCGTTTATTGACAAAAATGACTGGAGAGGATGATCCAGAGGTATTTTTGACCACATTTGAAAGGACTGCTGAAAGAGAAAAGTGGCCTGAGGAGCAGTGGGCTGGACTGGTGGCTCCTCTGTTAACTGGTGAATCGCAGAAAGCTTACTATGACCTAGAGCCTGACCAAGCAAAAGACTATGTGATGCTAAAAGCTGAAATATTGGCAAGGCTGGGTGTCACCCTGGCTGTCCGGGCTCAGCGTGTGCATAACTGGAATTTCCAGCTTGAAAAACCCCCCAGGTCTCAAATGTATGATCTCATTCACCTGAGCAGGAAGTGGTTACAGCCAGAGACTTTGTCCGCACCGGAGATTGTGGAACGTGTTGTGATGGATCGTTTCTTGAGAGCTCTTCCTACCGCCATTCAAAAGTGGGTAAGCCATGGAGACCCAGAAACGGCCGGTAAACTTGTGGATCGTGTAGAGAGATACTTGGCTGCAGAGAACCTGACGGCCTCTTCCAGAGACTCTCGGACTTTCCACCCTAAGACCAGACCATCCCCAGGGGCGGATAAGATGATTCCAAGGGGTGAGGGTGGAGAGAGTGAGAGGGTGGGAGCTCTGCCCAGGGTTTGGCGAGAACAGCCTGGGAAGTCGGGGGCTCAAGAGGCAGCCAAAAGGATTGTTTGCTACCGCTGCCGGCAAGCGGGACATATTGCAGCAAATTGCCCGGTTGTGGAGGAACCCATGCAATGTGACTTTCTGACGGACAGACGTCAGTCGCTGTGTGCGACAGTCGCATGCACTGCCATTCGGGGAACTGAGAAACATTTATGCAAAATGTGTATTAATGGTAGAAATGTTGTGGTATTACTGGATTCAGGTAGCCTTGTGACCCTGATAAAGGCTGAATTAGTTAAAACAGAGGTCTCTGGGAATAGCAAGGTAGCTGTTATTTGTGTGCATGGGGACACCCGAGAGTATCCAGTGACTACAGTGTGTTTCAAGACCCCCAAAGGTACCCTCTCTCATCCAGTGGGGTTAGTATCTCAATTACCGCATGATGCCATTGTGGGAAGGGATTTTCCGAAGTTCTGGGAACTGTGGGATGATCCTGAGCCCCCCACTGGTGCCCCTATGTACCAGGAAGGTGATAGCCAGAACTCCTCTGAGAGTGGTGAGGACTCTCCAGAATTTCCCTTGTCAGTATTGGCAGGCGAGACTCAAGAAACTGGAGAGGAGCCCACCTCCTCAGACGAAAACCTACCGTCTGTGGAGTTTTCTGATCTTGAGGTTCACAGGGAAAATTTTGCCACAGAACAGTTAAAAGACCCCGCCCTAATAAAGGCACGGGAAAACGTAGTGGAAATAGATGGCGAGTTAGTGAACCCAGATAATACCTGCACTTACCCATACTTCAGCGTAGAGAAGGACCTACTGTATCGGGTGGCAAAAAGGGCAGAAGAAACCGTTGAGCAGCTTGTGGTGCCCAAACCTTACAGGAAGTTGGTGTTGGAGTTGGCCCATGGGCACATTCTTGGAGGTCATCTGGGGACAGAGAAAACCCGAGAGAGGGTATTACAGAGATTCTATTGGCCTGGGGTGATGAAGGACATAGAAAATTATTGTTCCTCCTGCCCTGTGTGTCAGAGGTCGGCCCCGATGCCACATTTCCGTAGCCCGCTGGTCCCTCTACCCATCATTGAGGTCCCGTTTGAGAGGATCGCAATGGATTTGGTAGGTCCTATAATCAAGTCCGCTAGGGGGCACCAGTACATATTAGTTATAATGGACTATGCCACCCGTTATCCAGAAGCGATCCCTCTCCGAAATACCTCGGCCAAAACCATAGCCAAAGAGCTATCTCTTGTTTTTAGCCGGGTGGGTATTTGTAAAGAACTGCTTACGGACCAAGGTACACCCTTTATGTCCCGGGTTATGAAAGAGCTGTGTAAATTGTTCAAAGTGACGCAATTGCGTACGTCTGTGTATCACCCCCAAACCGATGGGCTGGTTGAAAGATTCAACAAAACCCTAAAACAAATGTTGAAGAAAGTGGTGGATAGAGATGGAAAGGATTGGGACTGTCTACTTCCTTATTTGATGTTTGCTATTAGGGAGGTGCCCCAATCCTCTACGGGATTCTCCCCCTTTGAGTTACTGTATGGGAGACACCCAAGAGGGCTGTTGGATATTGCCAAGGAAACTTGGGAAAGTGAGAGTTCTCCCCACAGGAGTGTGATTGAGCATGTCGCCCTGATGCAAGATCGAATTGCACAGGTAATGCCCATCGTGAAGGAACATTTGGCCCAAGCGCAGTTGGCACAGCAGAGAGTGTACAACCGTGGAGCCAAGACCCGTACCTTTTCCCCGGGGGATAGGATATTGGTACTTGTCCCTACGGTTGAAAGTAAATTCCTTGCCAAATGGCAAGGCCCCTACGAGATAATGGAAAAAGTGAGCGAAGTGAATTACAAGGTCAGACAACCAGGAAGGCGAAAGCCCGAACAGATCTATCACGTTAATCTGTTGAAAGCCTGGAGGGATAGAGAGTCCCTAGTCGCAGAAACTTGGTCACCAGCTCAAACTGGTTGCGTGATTCCGGAGGTTGGAATAGCAGCCACCTTGTCACAACCCCAACAACAGGAGGTTAAGGAGTTTGTGCTTCGCAACAAGGAGGTGTTCTCTGAGCTGCCGGGACAAACATCTGGGGTAGAGCATGATATTATTACCCCGCCCGGTGAAAGGGTGAAGTTAAAACCCTATCGGATCCCAGAGGCCCAACGGGAGGCAATACGGGAGGAAGTACAGAAAATGCTGAACTTAGGGGGTGATAGAGGAGTCCCAAAGTGATTGGTCTAGTCCCATTGTGTTGGTGCCTAAACCGGATGGGAGCTGGCGATTTTGTAACGATTTTCGTCAGTTGAACAAAGTTACAAAATTTGACACCTACCCCATGCCACGTATAGATGAGTTGATCGACCGGCTGGGAACAGCCCGATACATGACGACTCTTGACCTCACAAAAGGGTATTGGCAAATTCCCCTGGCCAAGTCGGCCAAAGAGAAAACCGCATTTGTAACCCCAGACGGGGCGTTCCAATATAAGAGAATGCCGTTCGGGTTACAGAATGCGCCGGCCACATTCCAGCGGAAAATGGACCAGATGCTGAGGCCCCATCGGAAGTATGCTGCGGCTTACCTGGATGACGTAATTGTCCATAGCACAGATTGGGCCTCACATCTGCCAAAAGTGCAAGCAGTCCTAGACTCTATCCGGGAAGCGGGGTTTACGGCTAACCCCAAGAAGTGTACCATTGGGCAGGAGGAGGCCAAATATCTTGGGTACACCATTGGCAGGGGAGTAATAAAACCCCAACTCAACAAAGTTGAGGCCATCCAGAGTTGGCCACGTCCCAACAGCAAGAAGCAGGTACGAGCCTTTCTGGGAATCGCGGGTTATTATCGGCGCTTCATTCCCCACTTTGCTTCTAAGGCTGTGCCCCTAACCAACCTGACGAAAGGGAAAGGGTCGGTCATGATTAAATGGACCCCCGAGGCTGAGGCAGCATTCCAATTCTTGAAACAAGCCTTATGTAGCCAGCCAGTGTTGTACTCACCCGACTTCTCTAAAGACTTTGTCGTACAAAGTGATGCGTCAGATGTGGGGTTAGGAGCAGTATTGTCCCAGGTCTGGAACGGGGAAGAGCACCCAGTCATTTACCTCAGCAGGAAGTTGAAGTCCCATGAGGTAAATTACGCCACGGTTGAAAAGGAGTGTTTAGCGGTGAAGTGGGCTCTAGATTCCCTTCGGTACTATCTGCTAGGTAGGCACTTTGACATGGTTACGGATCACGCTCCGTTAAAGTGGATGGCTCAAAACAAGGAGACAAATAGAAGAGTAAATAGGTGGTTCCTGGCCCTACAGGAATTCAACTTCACAGTAAAGCATCGCCCTGGCGTTCAAATGGGGAATGTGGATGCTTTGTCTCGAGTACATGAATGCCTGATTGCTGGTGTTCCAACCCCAAGGTTAAAACAAGAGGGGGGGGTATGTGACAGCAGGAAGGTAAAGTCACCTGGTTGCATCCAGGGGGGTAGGTATATTTCTCCCAGATTCAGGCTTTATGCCGACTTATACAACTAGGGAGAGAGTTGATGAAGCCCAGCTGAGGCTAGTGGGCTCATGGATGATTCATACCTCTAGGGAGAGTGCTGGGCGTCGTGCAGGCAGGGAGTTGATGAGACCAGCTGAAGCTTGTCAGCTCGTTTAAGGCCTCTATAAAAACTCCCAGCTTCATTAGGTGTTTGCTCATGCCTGGAACCAGACCTGTGTGGACTGTCTAGGGAGAGTGAACCCCTGTGCGGTGAGACAAAGCCTGTGTGGCTATTTGTTTGGACATTTACTAAACCAGGGACTTAGGGACTAGGACAGCACCAGGCTGATCCCAGTTGTTAGTTAGGGAAACCTGCATGTTTAGTCAGAGGTCAAGCTGACCAGGATTTATTTTGTTTATGTTTCTTTTTGCTTTGCTGTGTTTTTGTCACTGTAAATAGAGAAATAAACCGCACCTTTTGATCTTGAAAACCACAACCTCCGTCTGCTGGGCCTGTTTTTGTGTGGGGAGCCCATCCAGGGGGTCACACACACCCGCTACCGAGCTAACCCCCTCACAATATATATATATATATATATATACACATATACACAACCCTGGGCTACAAAATACACATAAACTGGGAGCACAAAATAACACTGAATGTGTATTAAAGGGGATCTTTAGAAACCTCTCTTGGAGATATGTTACCTGGCTGTCATGTATTTTGATTGGTTTAAATAATTTATAACAAAAAAAATCCATAAATAATGGATGCCATTACTGACCTTCTTCTGAAAAATGCTAATTGCTTGGCATTCATTTAGTTAAACATTTTTTTGAGTTAAGAAGTTGCCAATGTCAGTTTTCATACTACCCAATTACAGGTTTTCTTTACTTCCTTTACTAACCCGGAACAAATATACATATCAGTTAAACTTACCAAGTCAATGACCAATACCACAGCCACTGAGGTCACAATTGACACTTTATATGCATATTTGTTGCAAGCCCAGTGACCTAAAACTGTCAAAGTGAAGTTAAACTGTCAAATGTAAAGTCAAAACCTTTTTTTCAGTTTTGGATGGAGTGGAGACTGTTAAAGTCCCCCATCATGTCTTTATTGCTGTGTGCCCATTGTCTTTAGAACAGAAAGTCATGAAAAATCCAAAATTTTAGAGTTGCTCCAGGAACAGGAGGTGAGGGGGAATCTTTAAGTGGAGACACTTGTTCATTTTACAGCTTCGAGGGCATTTCCCCCCTTTTCTTGGTGGATCTCTGGGTTAGGCATCACTGTGCACATCAGAGAATAATTTTTGGGCCATCGTTCTCAGTTAGCTCTGAATGGATGAGCTCTAATAACTTTTAAAGCATTGCCATTTAGGGTACTATGCCATTTCATATGCACACAAAATTTTGAGGCTTGACATGTTTGGTTACTCGGTGCAAACCTATATTTCATATCTTCACCCAAAAAAAGGTAATATATTTTGTTTGGGTGCACTAAAATGTTAATGTATTTTGTATTGAACATATGGGTTTGTAGTTTTTTTGACACATTATTACCCCCAACTGCCAATGTTTTATTCTCAATGGTATCTGCTTTAAAAAATATATATATATATATATATATATATATATATATATATATATTTTTTTGGGGGGGGGGTGTTGAGTTAAGTCATTGTCAGATATAAAATGAGCATTTTATATTGTGTGTAGAGACTGCTCTAAATGTGAAAGGGCTAAAAATACTATTTTAATTTAAAAAACCTGCTTGCAAAGGAACAAATACATTCCTGTTCCACAGGTCTCGCTGTCAGCCTTCACTCTCTTGAAGAGATAAGCTTCCTGAAGAATTTTAGGAATTCTGAATTTACAGGAGTATTAGATGCCTGGTCCCTCTCTGTGCTCTGTGCTTCCATCCACCAACCCCTACATCAAGACAGCAGACAGTAGTATTAGACGGGGCCCAGCAGGTTAACTGTTATGAGGCATCCAACACACCTATAAAAATGTCAAATGTTAAAGATGCTTTAGACACCATAGCTGTTAAATAGACTAAAGATCAGTAGTACAGATCAGGTGTTATTTTTTTATTTTTTTGCAAGCATGCTTATCCTTTGTCACCTTCCCAGAACAAGCATGGAGATCAGGAAAGTCAGAGTATAAAGGAAACCCCTTATTTGCATACTTGTCCTGCCCAAATGACTCAAAGTACTAAAGCCAGAGTCAACATGACAGCCAGGCAACTAGCATTATCAGAATGAAAAGTCAACAACAGCAATTTCTATGTTTCTTTCAGGAAAGTATTCCTTAGAAGTAAATCTGAACTGAGCAAGTCTCAAAAATTTCTAGTTCCTTGCTGTCATTCTGATCTGATCAGTGGCGGGTGGCGCGCAATATTTTTTTTTTTGGGGGGGGGGAACCAACGCCACCCAATTTATCATCATCCCCTATTATACAAAAAACATCCTCAGTCCCCATTAGTGATGAGCCGAACACCCCCGGGTTCGGTTCGCACCAGAACCCGCGAACGGACCGAAAGTTCGCACAAACTTTAGAACCCTATTAAATACAATGGATGCGAACGTTCGAAATCTAAAGTGCTAATTATAACGACTATTATGCATGTTATTGTCCTAAAAAGGGTTTGGGAACCCGGGTTCTGCACCAGGGGACATGTATCAATGCAAAAAGAAGTTTTAAAAACGGCCGTTTTTCTGGAGCAGTCATTTTAATGATGCATAAAGTGAAAAAAAAAAAAGTCAAATATTACTTTAAATATCGTATCTGGGGGGTGTCTAAAGTATGCCTGTGAAGTGCCACGTGTTTCCCGTGTTTAGAACTGTCCCTGCACAAAATTACATTTCTAAAGGAAAAAAAGCCATTTAAAACTGCTTGCGGCTTTAATGTAATGTCTGGTCCCGGTAATATGGATGAAAATCTTTAAGAAAAATGACATAGCTACCCCATCACACCCCCCCCCCCCTTACCCCAGCCCATTACCAGCCCCTTTGGGTCTTGTATGGATATTAAGGGGAACCCCGCACACAAAATAAAAAAGGCCCTATATACTCTGAACAGCCGTATACAGGCGGTGCATACAAGACAGGGACTGTAGGTTTGTTCTTATGTAGAATCTGTTTGTAATTTTGAACAGGTACATTGTTTAAGTGTAGCTCCAGCCAAAAAATATATTTTTAAGCTTTTTGGAAAACATAGGGAAGGGTTATCACCCCTGTAACATTTGTTTTGCTGTCTGTGCAGTGTGCACCTGTTCAGAACAGTTCACCTCACTTTCCGTCCTAATGACAAATGTTTTTTGAAAATTTGGGTTTTTTATTGAAACAAGAATTGGTGATAAAGAATCAGTGGAGAGGAGACACTTTTTTTCCCATATTAACTCTTACAGGAGAGAATTTGCCTTCCTAGGGGTAGATTTCCTCTCACTTCCTGTTGTATCCTTCCGTTTGCAAGGAGGAGTCGTTTGTAAGTTGGATGTTTGAAAGTAGGGGCCTGCCGTATATACTCAGCTGAAATTTGCCCCTTACATGTTGGTGTTGCCACAACACTGTGAGCCCTCACAGTTACTCTTGGTGGGCGCATGAATGGGCCCTGCTGTGAATTATTAGATCAAGAATTGTAATTGCATGCCCCTGTTGAACAGGGGCTGAAAAATTGGGCCTTTGGTGGTGGTGGTGGTGGTGGTGTTGACACAACACTGTAAGGCCTCACAGTTAGTCTTGGTGGGCGCAGGAATGGGCCCTGCTGTGAATTATTAGATCAAGAATTGTAATTACATGCCCCTGTTAAACAGGGGCAGAAAAATTGAGCCTTAGGCACTGGTGCCACAACACTGCAACCCCTCACAGATACTGTACTTGGAGCACAGCAATGAGCCCTGTTGCAAAGTATTGCATCAAAAATTGTAATTACATGCCCCTGTTAAACAGGGGCTGAAAAATTGGGCCTTAGCCACTTGTGGCGGCACCCAGAAACAAAAATGTTCTTCCAAGCTATCATCGTCAATCGGATCATTGAGGAGGAGGAGGATAGTCAGTCAACATAACAGGACAAACTCTCAGCATCAGTCTTGAAGGGATGTGACATTTGAAAATAAATTAGTCTGTTATATCAGCTTCAGGTGTTTGGTAGCTGGTGGTGATCCAAGACTGGTTCATCTTTATGAAGGTCAGTCGATCAACAGAGTCGGTGGACAGGCGCACCCTGTGATCCGTGACAAATCCTCCAGCAGCACTGAATGTGCGTTCTGAGAGAACGCTGGATGCAGGACAGGCCAGTAGCTCAATTGCATACTGTGCAAGCTCTGGCCAGTGATCCATCCTCAAGACCCAGTAAGCCAGAGGATTTTCGGTGGGGAAGGTGTCCAAGTCTGACCTTGCCCCTAGGTATTCCTGCACCATGTATATCAGACGCTGGCGATGGTTGCTGGAACCGATCATACCTTGGGGCTGCGGACTAAAGAATTGTCTGAACGCTTCGGTCAGACGGCCACCTTCCCCACCGCTCCTTCTTTGACTGACCGAAGCCTCAGCAACTCGTTGTCCAAGACCAGGAGTTTGTAACCTTTCAGTCTCTGGGAACGCGTTGCACAGACCTTTCTGCAAGGCCTCCCGGAGTTGTCTCATCCTCTGCTCCCTCTGCGACGGTAAGATAAGGTCCGCAACCTTACCCTTGTACCGTGGATCAAGGAGAGTGGCCAGCCAGTAATGGTCCCTCTCCTTGATCCGAAGAATACGAGGATCCTTCCGCAGACTTTGCAGGATCAGGGAGGCCATGCAGCGTAGGTTAGCTGAGGCATTCAGTCCGGAGTCCTCTGGGTCACTAAGGACGACATGATCCGCAGCCACCTCCTCCCAGCCACGTACAAGTCCACTGGTTTCTTGGGACTGTAAATCATCCCTAAAAGACTGCTGCTGATGATGCTGTGTGCCAGGCTCCACCTCCATGCTGACACAATCCTCCTCCTCCTCCTCCTCTTCTTCCTGTGCGATGGGTGGGACAGAAGGAACACTGTCTGGGTAAAGGGGGCCTTGAGAGGCAAGGAAGTCCTCCTCTTCCTGCCTCTGTTCTGCCTCAAGTGCCCTGTCCATTATTCCACGCAGCGTATGTTCCAACAGGTGGACAAGAGGTACAGTGTCACTGATGCATGCACTGTCACTGCTCACCATCCTCGTGGCCTCCTCAAATGGTGCCAGGACAGTGCATGCATCCCTGATCATGCCCCACTGGCGTGGTGAAAAAAAACCGAGCTCCCCTGACCCTGTCCTGGTGCCGTAGTCGCACAGGTACTCATTGATGGCCCTCTGCTGCGTGTGCAGCCGCTGCAGCATGGCCAACGTTGAGTTCCACCTGGTGGGCATGTCACATATAAGGCGGTTCTTGGGCAGGTTCAACTCCTTTTGCAGCTCAGCCAGGCGAGCACTGGCATTATAAGATCTGCGGAAATGCACACAGACTTTCCTGGCCTGCCTCAGGACATCCTGTAAGCCCGGGTACCTGCCCAAGAACCGCTGCACCACCAGGTTAAGGACGTGAGCCACACAGGGCACATGGGTCAGTTGTCCCTGTCGGAGAGCGGAGAGGAGGTTGGTGCCATTGTCGCAAACTACCATTCCTGGCTTAAGCTGGCATGGCGTCAACCACCTCTCGGCCTGCCCCTGCAGAGCAGACAGAACCTCTGCCCCAGTGTGGCTCCTGTCCCCCAAACACACCAGCGCAAGCACGGCATGGCATCTTTTTGCCTGCGTACTTGCGTAGCCCCTTGAACGCCTACGGAGCACCGCTGGTTCCGAGGACAAAGCACAGGAAGAGGCCACGGAGGAAGAAGAAGAGGAGGGGGTGGAGGACAGAGGTGTGTCACAACCAGTAGTAGCATTTTGGAGGCGTGGCGGTGGAACAACCTCCAACACTACCTTGTCCTGCATCCTTCCCAGCTGCCAAAAGAGTGACCCAATGGGCCGTGAAAGAAAGGTAACGTCCCTGTCCATGCCTGCTGGACCATGAGTCAGCGGTAATATGCACCTTACCGCTGACCGCCCTGTCCAGCGAGGCCAAGACATTGCCTTCCACATGCCGGTAGAGAGCCGGAATCACCTTCCGTGAGAAAAAGTGGCGTTTGGGAACCTGCCACTGAGGAACCGCACATTGCACAAACTCACGGAAGGGGGCCGAGTCTACCAACTGAAAAGGCAGCAGTTGAAGCGCTAGCAATTTAGCCAAGCTAGCATTCAACTGCTGGGCATGTGGATGGCTGGGAGTGAACTTCTTTCGACGGTCCAGCAGCTGGGGCAGGGAAATTTGCCTGCTAGAATCGGACGTCGGTGTACTGCTAGCAGAGTGGCCGCAAGTACTTGGCTGTGACACACCTAATTCTACACCTTCATTCCTCTCAGTGCAGGTTTCAGAGAGGACTGAAGGTATAGTGGGGTTGGAGATCCCAGCTGATGCGGTGCAAGGAGAGGTCCGCTTTGTTCTTTGGTGTGGGTCTTTAAGGTAGGCTTGCCAACGAGCTGCATGGCAGGTCAACATATGTCTGGTCAAGCATGTGGTGCCCAAGCGGCTGATGTTTTGGCCACGCGATATACGCTTGAGACATATGTTGCAAACAGCAGCTGTGCGATCTGATGCACTCGCCTCAAAAAAGGCCCACACCAAAGAACTTTTTGAATAACGGGCAGAGGCAGCGCCCTGCACAGGCGGAGCTCTGCGGTGTGATTCCGTCGGTGTGCTGCCCTTACGCTGGCCACCCAAGGGCATCCTGCCTCATTGGAGATGTGCCTCCTCCTCATCCTCCTCCTCCTCTCTCCTATTAGGCACCCACGTGGAGTCAGTGACCTCATCATCCCCTCCCTCCTCATCACTGGAGCCAATCTGGCAGTATGCTGCAGCTGCTGGAACATGACTGCCAGATTGGTGTCCTTCTTGAGCATCCCCTCTCTCTGCTCTCACGCTACTGCCTTCCTCTAGCTTGGTATCATCATCAGACCCTTCGAAACGCTGGGCATCCTCCTGGAGCATGTACCCAACACTGTGCTCAAACAGTTCGGGGGACTCCTCAGGAGGAGGACATGGTGGGTCTAGGGAAGGAGTGACTGATGATGACATTGATACCAGGGAAGAGGACGCTTTGGCAGCTGCTTTGCCAGTACCCTGAGCCTGGGTGAGAGAGGATGAGGAGGATGAGGAGGGCTTGGTCATCCACTCTACCAAGTCTTCGGCATGATGTGGCTCAACATGTCCAGCTGTCGAAAAGAAGGACAAGCGTGTCCCATGGCCATGTGCTGATGACAATGCACCGCGTCCACGACCAGCACTGTTGCCCCCAGACACAGAGCCTGCTTGCCCTCTTTTATTGGCTCCTGACTGTCTGCCTCTCCTTGTTTGCCTTCCAGACATTCTAATGGCCTGCAGGGAGATGGGAAAACCAGCAATAAGGGGTAGCTTCAGGTGTATACTGTGCAGGAGGCTTAGCAACAATGACACTGACACTGTCCCCTGCCTATCCTTCTCTCTCCCTGCACACAAGGTTTAGCAAAGAATAGGACACTGACACTGTCGACTGCCTATCCTTGTCTGTCCCTACACACAAGGTTTAGCAATATGGTTCAGCACACAAGGTTTAGCAAAGAATATGACACTGACACTCTCCCTGCCTATCCTTCTCTGTCCCTACAAACAAGGTTTAGCAATATGGTTCAGCACACAAGGTTTAGCAAAGAATATGACACTGACACTCTCGACTGCCTATCCTTGTCTGTCCCTACACACAAGGTTTAGCAATATGGTTCAGCACACTAGGTTTAGCAAAGATTATGACACTGACACTCTCGACTGCCTATCCTTGTCTGTCCCTACACACAAGGTTTAGCAATATGGTTCAGCACACAAGGTTTAGCAAAGAATATGACACTGACACTCTCGACTGCCTATCCTTGTCTGTCCCTACACACAAGGTTTAGCAATATGGTTCAGTGCACTAGGTTTAGCAAAGATTATGACACTGACACTCTCGACTGCCTATCCTTGTCTGTCCCTACACACAAGGTTTAGCAATATGGTTCAGCGCACTAGGTTTAGCAAAGATTATGACACAGACACTCTCGACTGCCTATTCTTGTCTGTCCCTACACACAAGGTTTAGCAATATGGTTCAGCACACTAGGTTTAGCAAAGATTATGACACTGACACTCTCGACTGCCTATCCTTGTCTGTCCCTACACACAAGGTTTAGCAATATGGTTCAGCGCACTAGGTTTAGCAAAGATTATGACACTGACACTCTCGACTGCCTATCCTTGTCTGTCCCTACACACAAGGTTTAGCAATATGGTTCAGCACACAAGGTTTAGCAAAGAATATGACACTGACACTCTCCCTGCCTATCCTTGTCTGTCCCTACACACAAGGTTTAGCAATATGGTTCAGCACACAAGGTTTAGCAAAGAATATGAAACTGACACTCTCCCTGCCTATCCTTCTCTGTCCCTACAAACAAGGTTTAGCAAAGAATATGACACTGACACTCTCCCTACCTATCCTTCTCTGTCCCTACACACAAGGTTTAGCAAAGAAAAAATATGACAATGTCCCTGCCCATCCTTCTCTTTCCCTGCGCTGGAACACACTACACGAGGCCGCCGCGCTGGCGGCCTTTTATAGTGTGGGGCGTGTACTAAACCCCCTCAGCAATAATTGGCCACAGGCATCCTGCCTGTGGCCAATCATTGCTCTCCTCGCTGCCGGCGCTGTAATTGGCCAAGCATGCAGGGTCACAGTGCATGCTTGGCCAATCACAGCGCCGGGATTACACTGCGATGGCGCAGTGTATTGTGGGCCGTTCGCGTCACTCGAATTTGGCGCGAACGGCCCAAATCGTTCGTTGTTCGCCGAACGCGCGAACAGCCGATGTTCGAGTCGAACCTATGTTCGACTCGAACACCGAGCTCATCCCTAGTCCCCATTAGGCTCGGTTCACACTGCTGCGACTTGAGATCCAACTTGTGAGAGCCCATGTCGCGTGACATGTGAGATCCCATTTTAGTCAATGAGAGCGGTCTTAATTAGCACTTCTGAGGTCGCTCCGACTTTAGAAAAGGTTCCTGTACTACTTTAAGGTGACCTCTATCCGAATTGTGCCCATGGACTTTAGTGGAAGTTGCCTCCAAGTCAGATCCTCATCCTAATTCATGTGATTTGGATTCAACATTACATGAAGATTACCCAGGCATTCCCTGAAGTCACACTCAAGTCGTCTGGCAAAATCGCACCGTAGGTCATGGCAGTGTGAACCGAGCCTTACTTATCTTCCTCACTCTTCTCATTTACGTTAGTCTTTTTCTTCCTCTATCCTTCTCACATATACTTCAATCTTCCTGCGTACAGAGTGTAAAGTTGCGCACATAGCAGAAAGAAGAAAGAAGAAAATCATCTAAAAATCATTTACTGATTCTCACTTTTCTCTTTCAATAGGTTTTTATTAAGTTCTTCAAATTAAAGGTAGGGACAGGGATGGGAAGCAAACAGAGCTCAAGCAAGTACATCAGAAAATAGAGGTATAGCATAAAAATCTTCATATAGAGTGTGTAAATCAAACGTATTTAAACAAAATCAAAAGTGGGGCAACTCTTATGTATACAGTCAAATGGACCACCTATAGCTCTGTGTTATACATCCAATAGGGATGGGCTCAGTTGTGTTTGGCTCGTAGTCCCAACCCACTTACGCTATCCCGCCAGAGAGCCATCACTGCACACCCCCAATCATAGGCAGCGTGTGTATGTGCAACTGCGGGCCGGGAAAAGCCTCCTGGCGGAATTGCTCAAGTGGGTTGGGACTACAATCTGAACATACCTGAGCCCATCCCTAACATCCAGCATAGAACTACCATATACCTGAGTTCCCTCATACATTCTCAAAACAATTTGTTGGATAACAATAAAACACTCTTTGTAAAGGTGATAGCATACATTAAATGTCTCCAATCCAAGGTTACCAACACTCACTTTTGTTTCTCTCAAGTCTCCCAGCTCAGTGTAGTACTAAATGCTTAGCGTTTCTTACCTTAATGCATTCTGTTCAAACATGCCCCAATACATTTATGTACCCAAACATATTTTTACTGTTCACTGCCACCAGAGCCAGGTCCACAGTGCCATTACCTGATCTTCCAGGTAAGGATAGCTGGCTCCCTGAGTGTGTCGCATGCACAGTGAACCAAGGACAGTACAGGCTTCAGCTAATATTTGCAGGTAGGTGGGAAGAAAGGGAAGTGGCTTCCCATTGGGAATATGGGGGAGATTTACTAAAACCTGAGCACTCAGAATCTGGTGCAGCTGTGCATTGTAGCCAATCAGCTTCTAACTTCATCTTGTTCAATTAGGCTTTTAAAATAAAACCTGGAAGCTGATCGGTTTCTATGCAGATTTGTTGCAGAGTTGCACCCTTTAGTTTTAGTAAATAACCCCCTATGTGTCATTGCATCAGTGGACGCAAGGAGACTCGCACGCAGTGGTAGCTCCATGGATCCCTGTAAAGGGATGGGGTCTTACCTGTGTGACAGCAGGAAGGTAAAGTCACCTGGTTGCATCCAGGGGGGTAGATATATTTCGCCCAGATTCAGGCTTTACGCTGACTTATACAACTAGGTGGAGAGTTGTATAGGCCCAGCTAAGGCTAGTGGGCTCATGGATGACTCATACCTCTAGGGAGAGTGTGGGGCGTCGTGCAGACAGAGATGAGGAGACCAGCTGAAGCTTGTCAGCTCATTTAGGCCTCTATAAGAACTCCCAGCTTCATTAGATGTTAGCTCATGCCTGGAACCAGACCTGTGTGGACTGTCTAGGGAGAGTGAACCCCTGTGCGGTGAGGCAAAGCCTGTGTGGCTATTTGTTTGGACTTTTACTAAACCAGGGACTTAGGGACTAGGACAGCACTAGGCTGATCCCAGTTGTTAGTTAGGAAACCTGTATGTTTAGTCAGAGGTCAACTTGACCAGGATTTATTTTGGTTATGTTTCTTTTGCTTTGCTGTGTTTTGTCACTGTAAATAGAAAATAAACCGCACCTTTTGATTTTGAAAACCACAACCTCCGTTTGCTGGGCCTGTTTTGTGTGGGGAGCCCATCCCGGGGGTCACACACACCCGCTGCCGAGCTAACCCCCTCACACCTGTTAAAAAAGGGGATGAGGCCACCTAAAGACGGGAACCAGGCATGTGGTGTAACCCCAGGGTGAAAATGAAAAACACACTTACAGTTGAGGTCTGCAGCATTATATGATTTTTCCACTGAGGGTTTAACAGACATGAAAGCAGGTCCCTAGTGGTCCTATGTCATCATTGCTCTACTAAGGGGCCTCTACCTGGATGCTCCCCAGCACTGCATCTTCCCAAGCCCATGCAGATCCACCTTATCTGCTCACCGTGTGTAGAAACGATAAGCCACAGCTCTCATAACACCATGCTCCTGGTCCAAAGCAGCAGCAACCCCTCTGGTGGTTGGGATTTACACCTTCACAAGGCATTGTATTCTGTTTGCATGGTTGCAATCTATGGCTTCAAAGATCCGTGCATCTGGGTCCTGTGTTCTGTTTAGGGGGCCTTACTCACCAAGAGAAGGGTATACCTCTTTCTATTAGCTGCCCCAAACTCCTTGCCCCGACCAGGTTTATACTTGTCACTTGTATTCAGGATCCTGTATATCCCACCAGTGCAGCCTGTTATGGGACTCATCTAGCCAGCTACCTGCTGCGCAAGGCTGCATTTGCACAGATGGTGCCGAATCCCAGTGGCAGGAATCTACTGATGAGCTTGGCAGCTGAAGCTGTCAAACTCAGCAGGAATCAGTAGATTCCTGCAGCTGGGATTTGCACTGTGGCTGAACGCCCATGTGAATGTAGCCTAATTGTCCCACTTAACATGCTTCCACTCTGGTATTCAGGCAACCTCTTTGAATAATGCCACTTCAACCTAAAGTAAACCCCATCACTAAACACTTGCAGGATACATTGATTTGGCATCATGCTCAACTATTGTAACAGGTTTTACTCTTCTCCAGTGGTATGATACAAGTCCCTTGTTCTACAGTCAGGGATGTACTTCATTAAATTAGCCAAACTCCAGGGGAAACCCTTTCCAGGGAAAGCCAAGGAGAAAATATGATACAACTTTGGAGAAGGAATGAGCACACATTTCCTTTAATGCATGCATGTATCCATTTTAGGCTGTACCTTATCATGCTTCTGAGGGAAATTAGGAAACTGCCTTCCTAAAACTGCCTATTCCCTTTGGTGCCACTGACATCAGGTCAGAATCAGAACTTTTGATCTGCAGAGTTGTTCCAGGTTAGTGACTCACTGGTGGTTATTTACTAAAGGAAAATCCACTTTGCACTACAAGTGCCCTTGAAAATGCATTGAAAGTGCACTTGGAAGTGCAGTCGCTGTAGATCCGAGGGGGACATGCAAGGAAAATAAAAAAACAGCATTTTAGCTTGCACAATGCACATGATTGGATAATAAAATCAGCAGAGCTTCCCCTGATTTCAGATCTTCCCCTCAGATTTACAGCGACTGCACTTCCAAGTGCACTTGAAGTGCAAAGTGGATTTGCCTTTTGTAAATAACCCCCATTGTATTTAAAGTATAACTAAAGGCAAAACTTTAAAAAAAAAAAATATTTTGGATAGAGTGTTTTTTGTATTGCTGTCTGTGCCCCCATTAGGGAGATTGAGCCTCTCTATTTCTCCTGTTTACCATTATCATTGAAAGTGAAAGTATAAGAAAATCCAAAATTTTGTGTTTCCCCAAAAACATAAAAGAGGGGAAATATTCCAATGGGGACGCTAGTTCCGGTGACCAGGGGGTCCTCAAGAAATTCCCTTAATTTGAGGAGATTTCCTCTCACTTTCTGTTTTGGCTTTGGGATAGAAAGTGAAGGGAAATCTCCCCAATGGGACACAGATGGCAAAAATAAACCTGACAAGGGTTATAACCCTCCCTTACTCTATATAGTTTACTTTAAGAACTTGGATCAACATGACAGCCAGGTAAATTTTGAAAAGGGAAGGTACAGCAACGTCAGTCTACATGGTATCCCAATAAAGGTTTCTTTGAACCTCTACCAATATTCAAGGATATGTATTAGTTTTAAGCTGGGATTAGCAAATTTCAATGCTAGTAAAGAGGAAACCATTGTGTATAGTTATTGAAGAGTCATATATCACCTGGTTTCACCTGGTTTATGTTTCCCTTGGTATCGTCAACCCTTACATGATTGCCAAGGTTTTCTAAGGATATAAGGATATTAAATAATAAGAATAGGAACTTTGATACCAGCTAATGACAAGTGGTTTAATAGGATTGGAATAAAAAAATAGGAAGGAAGCTAGGATATCAGATACAAGAAAAGTGTGCAAGATAAACAACAAGGAAGAGTTCAATTTAAACCTAATCATAACAGGAATGCCAGATTATATTTATAAAACTGAACAATATGGAAATTGGAGCATTCAAACCAGAAGCAGTGAAAGAAGAAGCAAAGAAAGTAGATCTGTTGTATTAAACAGTCAATCAACCACCCAGGAGACTAAATATATCAAGTGATTGGCTAATATAGTCTGATGTTCCGATTTTGTACTCTATTGGTCCAGTTGGTGCACTACTGTAAACCAAATAGGGTTTTGTAGGAAAAGTGCTCCCTATGGTGTTATGCTTTACGTTTATCTAGCAAGGTTACTCTGTGGTATAACAAGGAAGCTGAGACCTCTGCAGTGTGTAAATGTGCTTTTACTATACAAGATGCTGTACATACAAAACTATTACAATATTAGGACTAAAATACAAGACTGACATATATCTATAACAAGCAAAATGCCTAGAAAATAGAACAGCCTATGGTCTATAACTACAAATACATTTAAAGGTTACTTAACTTGGATTACGCTTTGTTCATGATCTCCATTGGCAATGATTCTTCTTGGAGATCAGGTCCTGTTCTTCTTCAGGATCTTAGAGCAACACGGTGTGTGTCTGTCCTAGCTTACTGTCCTGCTTTTTATGTGTGTCAGGCTGTTTACCATTGTTACCAAAACAGAAAACATAGATGTATTTTAACAATAGCATTGAATACAACAATGCTATCTACCTATTGTCTACTGAATTCTTTTCAGTTTGAGAGCTGAAAGAAATCTCAAACAGGTAATGTCTATAGAGACATTAGCATATTGGATACAACAATGGTATCTAACCTATTGTCTACTCAAAACGAAACCTGTAATCTAAACTGTAATTCTTTTCAGTTTGAGAGCTGAAAGAAATCTCAAACAGGTAATGTACTAAAATACAACAATGGTATCTAATCCCATTGTCATTTGTTTGAGAGATCTACTTAAACCAAATGCTGACAGGTAATCTGACTATTGTAAAATTGTCCCATGTATCCTATGTCTGATTAATATAATAAAAATCATATTTTTAACAAACGCAATACATTCCGCCCTATGATTTTTATTTTTTCTCTCTCAGACCACACAGAAAATCTCTTCATTACTAAAAACTCAATATACACATGAATTTTCCTTAAATGCAACCCCTCCCATATTTCTGTCACTGGGAAGGTGTTTCAGTCTTTGGATAAAAGTTCATTAGAAAGTCCATTCTAAAGTTCTTTAGAAACAAGTCCAGGCTTGGAATACATCAAAGGCCTTGTTCTCCACAGCTCTTGCGATCTTCCGTCATTCTTTCCATCATGTAACCACTTTTCTCTGGTCTTCCTATGGATCAAATCGGAGACAGCCTGTGGAGTGGAAAACAAAGCGGATTATCTGTTCCTTCTAACGATACATAAACAGTAGATCCTGGCCCTTCAGCTACAATCTCTCCTCTAAATGGCTTCTTGCCTGGATATCTGACTAATACTTTGCCACCTGCCTGTATGCACCTCTGACCCTCCCAAAGAACATCGATAGGGAGGAGAGGAAATATACTGACATTTCCCAGAAGATCACTGCTGTTTATTTTGGAAGGTTTGATGTTATGTAGCCTCACTTTCCACTCTTGCTGAGAAGTATCCACTAACCAGTCAGAGTCCCAGCCACTGTCTTGAAGCTCATCTGCCAATGCAAATATAACTTCAAACCTTCCTACTAGATTCCCTCTCATTCCTAGATAGGCTTCAGCTTCAGATACGTCACTCTTGGTTTCTATGTCATGGGAAGCAGTAACATGGTATCTGTTAAACCCTGTTCTTTCAGGAACCTTACATAAATACTGAACTCTGCACTCCAGCTGTGGAATCTGTGCCTCAGCCCCTACCATCCTCTCATATGGTGTGCTTTTGGCTATTGGCCTAGGATTTAACAACATGACTGCCTGTGTGAGGACCCGATCCCACCCCCTTAGTGTATGTGTGGGTGTAATTTTGCGTATCTGGTCCTTCAATAGCCCGTTGTATCTTTCAATCAAACCAGTTGCCTGTGGATGGTATGGGATGTGGCACAACCAGTACACTCCAGAATCTTTGGCCCACTGCTGTACTGTTAATCCGGTGAAGTGTGAGCCATTATCACTTTGGACTTGTTTGGGACAACCATAAGCAACGACAAGTTTCTGAAACAGTTGAAGCGTTGCGGCTTGATCTGCACGTTTGCAAGGATGAACAAGCATAAGTCCTGAATAGGTGTCCACTGCAGTGCAACAATATCTCAGTCCATTGTTTCCCCGGGGCAGGGGACCAATGAAGTCAATCTGCCAGATCTCTGCAGGCCTCTCACCCCTCTTAATCGACCCAGTGGAGTACTTTTGCAATGGCCATTGTCGCACTTCTCCACACACTGTACAGTTCCCTATTACAGTCTTTATCATGTCCATGGATATAGGAAATCCTCTCTGCTGTGCCCATTCATATGTTGCTTTCTGCCCCAAATGTCCACATTGTTTATGGGCCCAGTTGGCCAAGTTCATCAAAACAGGATCAATTGGCACAACTGCCTTCACTTTTGCGATTTCATCTGCAACTCTGTTATAGTTCTCAAAGTCTGGTACTAGGGGCACATGTGCATCAACATGCCCCACTTTTATGGTGCGGGAGTGAGCTTCCTTCCAGATGTAGTCCCAGACTTCCTTGCCTCCCCACACCACCTTTCCATGAATCATCCATTCATTGGACTTCCACGTGGGCATCCAAGTTGTCAGTCCTTTAAAAACCGCCCAGCTGTCAGTGTAGATAGTGACATGGGAAGAAGGATCCTCCTGAAGAGTCATCACTACAGCTTTCAACTCTGCATACTGACTGGACCCTCCGATTCCGGACTCCTGCAGGACTGTGTCTGTACTTGGATTGTAGGCTGCTGCTGTCCATTTACGCCCAGACGAGGTGATTATGGCTGAACCATCAGTGAACCATGCTGACTCCTTCATGTCTTCTGACAGAGACTCAAAGGATGGAGCCTCTTGAATGGGGGATGACTGCAGCACAGGAATTTCTTCTTCTGGCTGGGTGCTGGTAAAAGTAACAAGCTCTGCCAACTGTTTTGAAATGTCTCTAACATCCCCAGCTGCAATACCCCCTCTTTCTTGAAGGTACCACTTCCATTTCATCAGTGTCTGGTTTTGGGCTACAGCTGCCCTAGTGGTCAGTCCATTATCTCTCACCCATCCTGCTATTGGCAATGCAGTATGGATGGTGACTGTGTCCTTTCCTGTAATGGTCTCTACATGTTGAAGTGCTGTGTAGGCCCCAAACAGGTACTTCTCTAGGGGCGTGTATCTCGTCTGTGCCCCTGTCAGTTGTTTGGACCAAAATCCAATAGGTATTGCTCTCAGTCCTTTCTTTTCATTTGGCTGCCACAGACTCCAAGATATGGTACCATTCTGCTCCACTACATCCAGCTGAAATGGTACTCCTTGTCTCACGGGTCCCAATCCCTGATGCTGCAAAATAGCTTCTTTAGCAGCCAGGAATGCAGTCCGCTGCTCTGAACCCCATGAGAATTCAGTCTTTTTTCTGGTAACATTGTATATAGGCCTCAGAATCAGTCCAAGATGTGGAATGAACGATCTCCAGAATCCCACAACTCCAATGAACTTCTGTGCCTCCTTTTTGGTAGTAGGGGGCAACAGCGCCTGGATAGTTTGCACAACTGTCTCTGGAATCTTCCTTTGTGGCCCAGTCCACATTATTCCTAGGAATTTCACCTCTGTGGCAGGTCCTTGGACTTTGTCTCTGTTGATAGCCCATCCTCTGTTCTCCAAGTGCTGTATCAGCAGGTGCAGTGCTTCAGTTACATCTTCTTTTGTCCCAGAGATCATGATGTCATCAATGTAGTGAAACACAGCGACTTTCAAATTTAGGGTACTTAAATCTCGGGCAATCAGTCCATGACAAATCGTTGGAGAATGAAGATAGCCTTGCGGAAGGACAGTGAAAGTGTACTGGCGGCCGTCCCACACCATAGCAAACTGGTCTTGACAATCTGGGTCTATCAAAATTGAAAAGAAAGCATTAGCCAGGTCTATCACAGCATGATATTCTCCTGCATCTTTAGCAATTTTCTCAACAATTGAGATCATATCTGGTACAGCTGACTTCAATGGAGGTGCCACTTTGTTTAGACCTCTGTACTCCACAGTCATTCTATATGTCCCATCAGGTTTCTTTACTGGGAACACCGGAGACGAGAAAGGACTTGCAGCAGGTCTAAGGATCCCTACTCTCAACAGTTCTTGAATAGTCTCCCCAATTTCTTTGTGGCCTCCAGGAAGTCTGTACTGCTTGAGACAGACTGGCTTCTCTGGTGGAGGAATGTAGACAGGGGTCCATTTCGCATGACCTCTGACCACAGCCTTCACCGCCCTTACCAGATACGCTTTATCAGGCTACCCGAATGTGAATGTACCTCTTTCAGTCTGAATTGACTGACCTTGAAGTACATCCATCCCAAGAATATTTTCGGATAACTCTGATATCAAAACATTTGTCATAAATCCTGATCCCTTGCCAATAGCCAATTTCACCCGTATCCTAACTGCTGGTGTAGTTTGCCCTCCCAAACCTTCTACATAAATCCATTCTCCTTTGTGATGGGAAGGATTTCCTTGCAAAAGTGTAACTTCAGCTCCACTATCAACTAAAGCCATTACATGTGTAGGAGAAGATGACTTCCCCCACCATACAGTGACAGGTGCATATGGGCGTCGGTCTCCTGCTGTCACTGCCCTTGCTGCTATTACAGGAGACTCACCTTCCCTTCATAAAGGATATTGAACCTCCCAATCCCCTTTTCTGATTCTCTCTAACTCCTCCCCAGGATAAAGGGATTTGGGTTTGGGTTCATGTTCACTTTTGGGAATTGGTTTGGGGCTAACAGGAGGGGTCTGTTCTGTTTCCTCTAAGTCTAGGCTGATGTTATCTTCACTAGGAGTAGTGTTTCTAACCCTGACAGTTTTCCCTACTAAATGTTTCCACCTCTTCAGCATTTCTGCAGTAGGAATGCCATCTATCTCATCTCTAGGTACTCCTGCCTTTAATAGATCCACCCACATTTCTTTCCTAGAAACAAATAGCCTGGTTTTCTCTTCACCTTCTGTCTTCTCTACCCCATTCCGTTTCTTCTGTTCTTTTCTGCTTGTATTCTTCCTGTCTGGCCTTGACCTTATCTACTGCCCTGACAGGTTTTGTTTTAGTCTCCTCTATCTCCCCCAACTGGCTTAAAAGGGTTGTGGCTTCATGAATCTTGCTGTTTAATCCCAGGCCTCCCAACAAAGACAATAATGGAGCCCTGAGATTAAATGGTGCAGACGTCATCAGCTTAGAGCGCAGAGCAGATGTAAAAGGTTCCATATCTGGACCTATCCATTCTGGAAATGTATTTAATCTGGTTATACAGCCCATCTCACGTAACCTGGAAATACCTTCTCCTATTGATCTCCAGGAGTAGGTATTTTCCAGGTCAGTAGGACTAGCGTATACTCGGACTATTCCATCTCTCACAAGGTCTAACAGTGAAAAATTCACGCTAAACTCTCGGGCTTTTCGCATTGCCTGACGCAATTGTGGATCATGGGTTAACACTCCCATAGCCACTGCTTCCTTACCTGACAAAACAACACTGTCCACCCCTTCATCCCATAAGCATAGGAGCCAACCCAATAGTGGCTCCCCAGACCTTTGTTTGTATTGTTTTGCCAGCTCATGGAGTTCAGTTTGTGAAAACTCCCGTACTTCTTCAAATTCAACATCTCTGGGGTTGCGATAATGCACCTCCCCATCTGCCATATCCTCTCTATCATGTTGCCGTTTCCTATGCTTAGTAATGAGAGGTCTGGCATACTTTTTCTTCCCCACTAGCAGATCATCCTCTGAAATATCAAACTCTATCTCCTCATCCTCACTATCATTTGAGGAGAACACATCCTCACAATCCCAATTTTGGGATGTGACAATGGCATGTACCCTGGCTTTACTAACAGGTTTACGCCCCTTCCTTTTTCTTAAGGCATTAATTGATTTGGTCATGAGGGCTGCACACCGCTCTTGCAAATCATCAGCCCGACTAGCGGTTGAACGTACACACTCTGAAGCAACTGCTAGCTGGTCTTTTAATACCTTAACTTCTGCCTCTGCCTTCTCCCTTCTATGTGATTCAGTATAGAGAGCATGGAGGAAGTACCAACCCACTGTGGACACTGTCCTCTTCTCTTTCTTACTTAAATCCAACCCCTTAAGGCTAAAATCTACAAAATGATCTGAGACTTTATCACCCCAAGTCAGCTTCAAGGGAGAAGCATACTTCACAAATGCATTAGCAAGAGGCTCCCACTCATTATTTCTGGCCCAGATAGGTAAGCTGCACACTTTCTTCTGGTCACCAGAACCCTCTGCAGCCTTGCTTTTCCTAAACAGCTTACGCAGCATTTTACCTAGCACAAGCTACACAACACACTACAGAAAAACAAGTCTGCTTCGATTGAATTATAGCACAAATCCCGGACGAGCCCCCAAATGTTATGCTTTACGTTTATCTAGCAAGGTTACTCTGTGGTATAACAAGGAAGCTGAGACCTCTGCAGTGTGTAAATGTGCTTTTACTATACAAGATGCTGTACATACAAAACTATTACAATATTAGGACTAAAATACAAGACTGACATATATCTATAACAAGCAAAATGCCTAGAAAATAGAACAGCCTATGGTCTATAACTACAAATACATTTAAAGGTTACTTAACTTGGATTACGCTTTGTTCATGATCTCCATTGGCAATGATTCTTCTTGGAGATCAGGTCCTGTTCTTCTTCATGATCTTACAGCAACATGGTGTGTGTCTGTCCTAGCTTACTGTCCTGCTTTTTATGTGTGTCAGGCTGTTTACCATTGTTACCAAAACAGAAAACATAGATGTATTTTAACAATAGCATTGAATACAACAATGCTATCTACCTATTGTCTACTGAATTCTTTTCAGTTTGAGAGCTGAAAGAAATCTCAAACAGGTAATGTCTATAGAGACATTAGCATATTGGATACAACAATGGTATCTAACCTATTGTCTACTCAAAACGAAACCTGTAATCTAAACTGTAATTCTTTTCAGTTTGAGAGCTGAAAGAAATCTCAAACAGGTAATGTACTAAAATACAACAATGGTATCTAATCCCATTGTCATTTGTTTGAGAGATCTACTTAAACCAAATGCTGACAGGTAATCTGACTATTGTAAAATTGTCCCATGTATCCTATGTCTGATTAATATAATAAAAATCATTTTTAACAAACGCAATACATATGGATACTTAATAACTTTGAACTCTTTCAAGTGGTAGTAAACACTGAAGTTTTTATGTTAACCACTTAAGGACCGAGCCTCTTTCTGAGATTTCTTGTTTACTACTTAAAAACAGTTTTTGCTCAGCGGTCTTACAAGCGCACTTTTTTGGAAAAAAATACACTTTTTTAAATTAAAAAATAAGACAACAGTAAAGTTAGCCCAATTTTTTTTATATTGTGAAAGATAATGTTACGCCGAGTAAATTGATACCCAACATGTCACACTTCAAAATTGCGCCCGCTCGTGGAATGGCGACAAACTTTTACCCTTAAAAATCTCCATAGGCAACATTTAAAAAATTCTACAGGTTGCATGTTTTGAGTTTGAGGAGGTTTAGGGCTAGAATTATTGCTCTTGCTCTACCGATCGCAGCGATACCTCACATATGTGGTTTGAACACCGTTTTCATATGCGGGCGCTACTCACGTATGCGTTTGCTTCTGCACGCAAGCATGTTTATTGTTTATTTTACCTTTTATTTTTTATTTTTACACTTTTCTTTAAAAAAAAATTGTGTCACTTTTATTCCTATTACAAAGAATGTAAACATCCCTTGTAACAGAAAAAAAGCATGACAGGACCTCTTAAATATGAGATCTGGGGTCAAAAAGAGCTCAGATCTCATATTTACACCAAAATGCATTTAAAAAAAAAATGGCCCTTTAAGAGCTATGGGCGGAAGTGACCTTTTGACGTCGCTCCCGCCCTGCAATGATATGGAGACGGGTGGGGGCCATCTTTCCCTCACTCATCTCCATACCCAGCCAGGAGAAGGATCCGATCGCCTATGCGGCGGAGGGCACCGGAGCGTGGCAGTAGTCGAGGGGGCCCTCACCCACCACGATAAAAGTGATCCCGCGGCAAATCCCCCGCAGAGATCACTTTTATCTCAAAGCGGACCGCCCGCTGAAGAAGAGGATACAGGGTTTTGGCAGCCAGCAGCTGCCATAACTACGGTATTCCTCTTCAGAGTACTGACGTAAACCTGCGGTGGGCGGTCCATAAGTTGCTAAAGCATCCCTCCTCTGCCCCCCCCCCCAACACATACCTGAGACCTTTATTGTTCCAGCTCTGTGCCCGTCTGCAGGTGTTCTCTCCCCTCTTCCTGGTCTCACAGGCTTTGCTGATAGTTTTTTCTGTAAGACCTATTAACATTATTTTATTGATTAAATCATTGTTAATTAAATATTTTTGTGTTTTCCATTGCTCTTGCTATGTCTCTCAGTATCTTTTATGTGTTTAAATGTGTTTCTATTGTTTTAACCACTTAAGCCCCGGACCATTTGGTAGCTAAAGGACCAGAGGTGAATTCAGAATTTTGCACTGCGCTGCTTTAACTGTAAATTGTGCGGACATGCAATGTTGTACCCAAACGAAATTTGCGTCCTTTTCTTCCCACAAATAGAGCTTTCTTTTAATGGTATTTGATTGCCTCTGCGATTTTTCTTTTTTGCGATATAAACGGAAAAAGACCGAAAATTTTGAAAAAAAATGATATTTTCTACTTTTTGTTATAAGAAAAATCGAATAAACTCAATTTTAGTCATACATTTAGGCCAAAATGTATTCAGCCACATGTCTTTAGTAAAAAAAATGTCAATAAGCGTATATTTATTGGTTTGCGCAAAAGTTAGAGCGTTTACAAACTAGGGTACATTTTCTGGAATTTACACAGCTTTAAATTTATGACTGCCTATCTCATTTCTTGGAGGTGCTAAAATGGCAGGGCAGTACAAAACCCCCCCAAATGACCCTATTTTAGAAAGTAGACACCCCAAGGAAATTGCTGAGAGGCATGTTGAGCCCATTGAATTTTTTTTTTTTTTGTCCCAAGTGATTGAATAATGACAAAAAAAAAAAAAATTACAAAAAGTTGTCACTAAATGATATATTGCTCACACATGCCATGGTTATATGTGGAATTGCACCCCAAAATACATTCTGCTGCTTCTCCTGAGTACGGGGATACCACATGCGTGGGACTTTTTAGGAGCCTAGCCACGTACGGGACCCCGGAAACCAAGCACCGCCTTCAGGATTTCTAAGGGCGCAAATTTTTGATTTCACTCCTCACTACCTATCACAGTTTTGAAGGCCATAAAATGCCAAAATAGCACAAAACCCCCCCAAATGACCCCATTTTAGAAAGTAGACACCCCAAGCAAATTGCTGAGAGGCATGTTGAGCCCATTGAATTTTTTTTTTTTGTCCCAAGTGATTGAATAATGATAAAAAAAAAAAATACAAAAAGTTGTCACTAAATGATATAATGCTCACACATGCCATGGTTATATGTGGAATTGCACCCCAAAATACATTCTGCTGCTTCTCCTGAGTACGGGGATACCACATGCGTGGGACTTTTTAGGAGCCTAGCCACGTACGGGACCCCGGAAACCAAGCACCGCCTTCAGGATTTCTAAGGGCGCAAATTTTTGATTTCACTCCTCACTACCTATCACAGTTTTGAAGGCCATAAAATGCCAAAATAGCACAAACCCCCCCCCCAAATGACCCCATTTTAGAAAGTAGACACCCCAAGCAAATTGCTGAGAGGCATGTTGAGCCCATTGAATTTTTTTTTTTGTCCCAAGTGATTGAATAATGATAAAAAAAAAAAAAATACAAAAAGTTGTCACTAAATGATATAATGCTCACACATGCCATGGTTATATGTGGAATTGCACCCCAAAATACATTCTGCTGCTTCTCCTGAGTACGGGGATACCACATGGGTGGGACTTTTTAGGAGCCTAGCCACGTACGGGACCCCGGAAACCAAGCACCGCCTTCAGGATTTCTAAGGGCGCAAATTTTTGATTTCACTCCTCACTACCTATCACAGTTTTGAAGGCCATAAAATGCCAAAATAGCACAAAACCCCCCCAAATTACCCCATTTTGGAAAGTAGACACCCCAAGCTGTTTGCTGAGAGGCCTGGTGAGTATTTTACAGCTCTCATTTGTTTTTGAAAATGAAGAAAGAACATTTTGTTTTTTCTTTTTTTTTTTCAATTTTCAAAACTTTGTGACAAAAAGTGAGATCTGCAAAATACTCACAATACCTCTCAAATAGCTTGGGGTGTCTACTTTCCAAAATGGGGTCATTTGGGGGGGTTTTGTGCCATCTGGGCATTCCATGGCCTCCGAAACTGTGATAGGCAGTGAGAAGTGAAATCAAAAATTGACACCCTTAGAAAGCCTGAAGGCGGTGCTTGGTTTTTGGGGTCCCGTACGCGGCTAGGCTCCCAAAAAGTCTCACACATGTGGTATCCCCGTACTCAGGAGAAGCAACAGAATGTATTTTGGGGTGTAATTCCACATATGCCCATGGCATGTTTGAGCAATATATCATTTAGTGACAACTTTGTGCAAAAAAAAAATAAAATTGTATTTTTTCCGCAACTTGTGTCAACATATAAAATATTCCATGGACTCGACATGCCTCTCAGTATATAGCTTGGGGTGTCTACTTTCCAAAATGGGGTCATTTGGGGGGGTTTTGAACTGTTCTGGCATTTTATACACAACATTAGGAAGCTTACATCCACTCTTCTAACCACTTGAAGACAAAGCCCTTTTTGACACTTTTTGTTTACATGAAAACATATTTTTTTTGCAAGAAAATTATGTTGAACCCCCAAACATTATATATATTTTTAAAGCAAAGGCCCTACAGAATAAAATGGTGGGTGTTGCATTTTTTTTTCTACACAGTATTTGCGCAGCGATTTTTCAAACGCATTTTTTGGGGAAAAAATTATTTTTAATTTTAATGCACTAAAACACACTATATTGCCCAAATGTTTGATGAAATAAAAAAGATTATCTTAGGCCGAGTACATAGATACCAAACACGACATGCTTTAAAATTTCGCACAAACGCGCATTGGCGACAAACTACATACATTTTTAAAAGCATTTAAAAGCATTTACAGGTTACCCCGTTAGATTTACAGAGGAGGTCTACTGCTAAAATTACTGCCCTCGATCTGACCTTCGCGGTGATACCTCACATGCATGGTGCAATTGCTGTTTACATATGACGCCAGACCGACGCTTGCGTTCGCCATTGGGCAAGAGCAGGGCAGGACAGGGGTGCTTTTTTTTTTTATTAATTTTGCTTTTTTATTTTATTTTTAAACTGTTGCTTCCATATTTTTTTTTTTATCACTTTTATTGTTATCTCAGGGAATGTAAATATCCCCTATGATAGCAATAGGTAATGACAGGTACTCTTTTTTGAAAAAACTGGGGTCTATTGGACCCTAGATCTTTCCTCTGCCCTCAAAGCATCTGACCACACCAAGATCGGTGTGATAAAATGCTTTCCCAATTTCCCAATGGCGCTTTTTATATCCGGGGGGGGGACATTCCCTCCCACTGCTTGTAAAAGCAGTCCAGAGGCTAATTAGCCACTAGGATTGCTTTTACATGAAAGCCGGCCGCTGGCTGAAAAGAATGATACCAAGATGATACCTAAACCCGCAGGCATCATTCTGGTATAAACATTCAAAGTCCAGCAACATACCAGTACGTTGCTGGTCCTTGTTGGACATGAATTGTAATCTTTTTTTTCATGCAGCCTGTTGGCTGAACGAAAAAAAAAGATTGATCGGTGGGTATGCCCACCATTAGAATACCGCCCTTCATCCACCCACTTCTAATGATGGGCATACATGCACCATTTATATATGCCGAAGCATGGGGGCATCTTCTCGCAAAAGTTATGCCGCGTACACATGGTCAGACTTTTCCACGGGCAAGCCTCCGTCGGAATTTCGACCGTATGTACGCGGCATTAGGAGCAAAATCGCTCCTCCGCTCCTGCTGCCCCAATGCTTCGGCATATATGCTTTTTTTTTTTTAACTGTGGTGGTGAAATCACCTCCTACAGCACTGGAGTCGCAGGGATCAGGCCTGTCTCTGCGAACGCTGCAGTTATGTGTGTTTTTGTTTTGTAAGTGACAGTGATCGATCGATACTGCACTTGGGTGGCCTGGGCTGGACGGAGGGGCAAAACGCAGGTGCTAGCAGGTATCTGGGCTGATCCCGCTAACACTGCGTTTTTGGGAACCCTAAACTGCTGGGGACGCTAGTATAGATCTGATCAGATCAGATATTGAGCTGATCAGATACTATACCACTAAGGGGGGTGTATGCTTCACGCGTGGGTGTTAGCGCTACTGGCACTAACCTGACGCTGCCTGGGGTGTGACGCAGACCCTCTCTGACGCTAAAACCTAATTGATATCACCCGCCGGGCGATCAGGGGGTTAAACCTTTATTGGGTTATATACGGCGGGTGCCCTGACACTATAAAAAGCAAACTAACTAACCAGCGTCACCCGTAACACTTATATGATGATCACTGGTGAAAGGGTTAACTAGGGGCAATTAGGGGGTTAAAACCTTTATTAGGTAATATATGGGGGTACCTGACGCTATATAAAAACCTGACGGCGAACCTAAAAAAAAATTACTGGCTACCTATCGGCATCACCGACACTAAGACAACGATCATAAAAACGATCGCTTAGCGACAGTGGTGATAGGGGGTGAAAGGGTTACCTGGGGGGAGATCAGGGGGTTAAACCTTTATTAGATAATATATGGGGGTACCTTACGCTATAAAAACCTGCGGCGAACCTAAAAAAATTTACTGGCTACCGATCAGCATCACCGACGCTAAGACATCGATCAGAAAAATGATCGCATAGCGACGGCGGTGCTAGGGGGTGAAAGGGTTACCTGGGGGGTGATCAAGGGGGTTAAACCTTTATTAGGTAATATATGGGGGTACCCGACGCTATAAAAACCTGCGGCGAACCTAAAAAAAAATTTACTGGCTACCGATCAGCATCGCCGACGCCAAGACATCGATCAGAAAAATTATCGCTTAGTGACAGTGGTGATAGGGGGTGAAAGGGTTACCCTGGGGGGGCGATCAAGGGGGTTAAACCTTTATTAGGTAATATATGGGGGTACCCAACGCTATAAAAACCTGCGGCGAACCTAAAAAAAAATTACTGGCTACCGATCAGCATCACCGACGCTAAGACATCGATCAGAAAAATGATCGCATAGCGACGACGGTGCCAGGGGGTGAAAGGGTTACCTGGGGGGTGATCAAGGGGGTTAAACCTTTATTAGGTAATAAATGGGGGTACCCGACGCTATAAAAACCTGCGGCGAACCTAAAAAAAATTACTGGCTACCGATCAGCATCGCCGACGCTAAGACATCGATCAGAAAAATTATCGCTTAGTGACAGTGGTGATAGGGGGTGAAAGGGTTACCTGGGGGGGCGATCAAGGGGGTTAAACCTTTATTAGGTAATATATGGGGGTACCCGACGCTATAAAAACCTGCGGCGAACCTAAAAAAAATTACTGGCTACCGATCAGCATCACCGACGCTAAGACATCGATCAGAAAAATGATCGCATAGCGACGGCGGTGCTAGGGGGTGAAAGGGTTATCTGGGGGGTGATCCGGGGGTTAAACCTTTATTGGGGGGGTTAGGGGGCTACACTGGACCTAAAACTAAATGTAGTGACACTTTTACAGTCACAAATGTCACTGATTGCAGTGATCACTAAATAAATGGTCACTGCAATCAGTGACACTGTGACTGGGGGCTGGGGGGTGATCTGGGGGGGCCTGGGGGGGCGATTTATGTGCCTATGTGTGCTGGTGTCAGTGTGCTGTTTTGTGTACTAACCTGCATCTTCTCCTGTACGGCGCTCGGTATATGTGAGCGCCCCAGGAGAGATGACATCACTTCCTCCTGCCTGGCAGGCAGGGGAAGCTCTCTCATTCGCCGGGAGCGATCGAGAGGGGGTGGCTGGAATCGAACGGCCGTCCCCTCATGCCGGATCGCTCCCGAAGGTAAAACAACCACCCACTGTAAAGAAGGGGGGTCCGATCGGACCCCCCAACTATACAAAGGCAATCACGTATATGTACGTGATTCTGCGTATCGGTGCCATTCTGCCAAAGTATATTTACAGTGGGCGGTCGTTAAGTGGTTAAAAGTGTGTTTAAAGACCTTAAAATGCTTTTAAAGTACAGTGAAAGTTCTAAAAATATGCCTAGTGTGTCTTTAAATAGGGTATTTCTATTTTGCGGATTTTCACTTATTGCGGGTGGGTCTGGAACGTAACCCCCGCGATGGAGGGGGGTTTACTGTATACTGTACATGTGCAGGAATCCCGTCTAGTCTGCTCTAAACCTGTGCAGGAATCCTGTTTAGTCTGCTGTGTGTGTGTAGGAATACCGGCTGTAAACCTGTGCAGGAATCCTATCTAGTCTGCTCTAAATCTGTGCAGGAATCCTGTCTAGTCTGCTCTAAATCTGTGCAGGAATCCTGTCTAGCCTGCTCTAAGCCTGTGCAGGAATTCTGTCTAGTCTGCTGTAAGCCTGTGCAGGAAACATGTCTAGTCTGCTGTAAGCCTGTGCAGGAATCCTGTCTAGTCTGCTGTAAGCCTGTGCAGGAATCCTGTCTAGTCTGCTGTAAGCCTGTGCAGGAATTCTGTCTAGTCTGCTGTAAGCCTGTGCAGGAATTCTGTCTAGTCTACTCTAAGCCTGTGCAGGAATTCTGTCTAGTCTACTCTAAGCCTGTGCAGGAATCCTGTCTAGTCTGCTCTAAGCCTGTGCAGGAATCCTGTCTAGTCTGCTCTAAATCTGTGCAGGAATCCTGTCTAGTCTGCTCTAAGCCTGTGCAGGAATCCTGTCTAGTCTGCTCCAAGTCTGTGCAGGAATCCTGTCTAGTCTGCTCTAAGCCTGTGCAGGAATCCTGTCTAGTCTGCTCCAAGTCTGTGCAGGAATCCTGTCTAGTCTGCTCTAAATCTGTGCAGGAATCCTGTCTAGTCTGCTGTGTTTAGCAATACCGGCTAGTCTTCTCTAAACTTGTTCAGGAATCCCATCTAGTCCTCTGTACACCTGTTTGGTAACAGTCCCTTTTAGTGTTCTGTAAACCTGTGCCAGAATCCTGTATAGTCTGCTGTAAACCTATGCAGGAATCCCAAAGCTTCCTCAGTCCAAAGACAAGGACGTTGGTTCAATCCAAATGCGATGACAGGAGATAAACCTTTTTTCCCCAACCGGTTTAGTTACAATAGAACTTCTTTCGGAAGACGTTCTATTGTAATGAAACCAGTCGGGTAAGGTTTATCTCCTGTCATCGCATTTGGGTTGAACCAACGTCCTTGTCTTTGGACCAAGGAAGATTGTACCCATGTAATGGCATGCTATGCGTTACTTAAATTTTTAAGGATTTTACACTATTGGCGTTTATATTTATATTCACACATCCCACTGGACATCTTACTTCGGGACCCGAGTAGTACCAATCAGAGGTGACTGCTGGACGATTCCTCTTGTTCTTTGATGTGGAACAGCAAGTGTGGATGGAATTGAATGAACAATCGTTTGTGCACTTTTTATCAAAGTGAAGGTATTACACTGATGTCAGTTGGAATACACATAAATTCATTGTTTTATATTTATATTTTTGTTTAGTGCAACACTTTTTCTATACATGTACAGGACAGATGACTGTAGATAAACAGGTACATCTTATGTAGGAGGATTTGTTTCATCTCTGTGTATCACCTGAGGCTAGCCACTAGGTATATGTAAGGGTTTACAACCACTTTAAAAGGAGTTATAAAGGCAGAAGGTTTTTTATCTTAATGCATTCTATGCATTAAGATAAAAAACCTTCTGTGTGTAGCAGCACCCCCCTAATTATCTACCTGAGCCCCTTTGTTTGCCAGCGATGTCCACGGTCCTCTCAGCCATCCAGGACACTCCTCCTGATTGGCTGAGACAGAGCAGCGGCGCCATTGGCTCCTGCGGCTGTCAATCAACGTCAGTCAGCCAATCAGGGGAGAGAGGGGGCGGGGCCAGGTCGAGGCTCCGTGTCTAAATGGATACACGGAGCTCTGACCCGGCTTGGGTGTCCCCTGTAGCAAGCTGCTGGCTGAGGGGCACTTAAAGGAGGGAGGGGCTAGGAGCAGCAAAGAGGGACCCAAGAAGAGGATAATCCGGGCTGCTCTGGGCAAAACCAACTGCACAGAGGAGGTAAGAATAACATGTTTGCTATTTAAAAAAAAAAAAAAGAAAACGAGCCTTTACAATCACTTCAAAGAGGAAGTAAACCCTGATGGGTTTTACTTCCTCTTTGTTTCCCTGCAAAGGTAGAGCATAATGGGCAACTATGCATCGCATAGTAGCCCATTATGTGTCACTTACCTGAAACCGAAGCCTGCGATGTCCCCGATTTCCTCGCTGGCTGGAAGCGTCCATCTTCCTTCCGGGGTCGCGGACTCCGGCTCTTTGACTGGCCGGAGTCGCGTGACATCACTCCTGTGCATGCGTGCGGGAGCCGCCAGTCACGTCATGACCTTTAATTGAAACGGCACGGCGTGACCTTTCTAAAGTGCGAATACATCAGCGCATGCGCAGAAGAAATCCTTGTACGGGGAATTGTAAATATCTCCTAAACCGTGTAGGTTTAGGAGATATTTCCAGCACCTACAGGTAAGCCTTAATCTAGGCTTACTTGTAGGTGAAAGTGTGTTGTAAGGTTTTACAACCACTTTAAGCTCTACACTCCCCTCAGTCAAAGAGGTGCTTGCTAAACTGAAGTTACCATGGAACAAATATAAGCAATGATGTTTATTCTTAGGTAAGAATAACACCGGTATATTTTTCATATTTTATATGTATAGACCTATATTCTTTTAAATATAACTAAAAAAATTACCTGGGTTATATTCCTGAATTATGGGCACAGTATGCTAATGCATTTTGTTTTACACAAGCATAGGGAATTTATCATAGGTCATAGGTAAGCACATCCTTTTATCTGTCATGTGTACACAAGACAAATTTCTCATTGCTTTATACTGTGTTTGTTTACACTTGATTATATATTAACAGCAAAGCATGACTAGTGATCTAGGGTCAAGCTCATATCAGAGAAAGGTATTAACAGGAAGATGCAACAGCTAGACGTGTATAGTAGGTATCTACGTAAGAACTAATTGTGTTTCCTCATAAAGGTGGCTACAGAAATTGAAGACGCTTGCCAGGCCCCCCTATATACAGTCAGATAGATAATAAGGTGTCTGTTTGTAGAAAACTCCACTAGTCTGGCTGAGCTTGCTTGGGGGAAAGCTGACAGACCAAAATTAATTTTCCTGAATGATGCGGTTTCCTTGGGACAGGCTGCTTTCTGCAATGTTCTTTCCCTTTACTTTCACCATAGGCACAAACATGAAAGTCCAGCCAATTCAAACTTTCACGTATGTGTAGCACCCACCCCAATTTTGGGGCGCTATATGTGTAAAATTAGGGGCAGTCTGAGCCAGTAGTTGGGCTCAGACCTATTATAGTTCAAATTGTTTGCTCTGCTCTGGGTGTGATACTGCCTGGCAGTGTTATTCTCCTTTGCCTGCAGGTGGCACTTTCACCGCCGGCACAGGCTGGATCACGGGGGTATCACAGCACCTTGGGTGTCTTCTCTCGGCAGCCATGCAGTGGGCGTGGTCTACCCGCTGTGCATGCCGGGAGAGGGTACAAAAGGGGCAGACGCCATTCGGCAAGAGGCGATTCCAGGGGGACCCCAAGGCGCTCGGGGGGACCTCTGGTCCAGTGAGCGTGTCTCGTGGCCCTCATGGCACGGGATGCGTGTGTTTGGTTTCGGGCACCTTTAGCACGAGGCTCTGCTGCTGCATAGTAGGCCCAGCTCTCCTATCGAGGGCCTACGCTTCGGGGAAGGATCCCAGGCTGCCCCGTTGAAGGGGGCCCATTTTTAGGGAAGGAGTTTCAGGGGTAGGCCTGGAGGCCTACCTAAATGGGGATCCATCATCTCTGACATCCGTGCTCCACTCCGGTTGCTAGGATCACTCTCTAAGGGACTATCCGAGTGAGCAATACCCACTCAGGCTTGAGTGGCGACGAAAGTGTTCTCTAAGTGTTGCGTGCCTGAACCTTCCCATACTCTGTTGTTTCTACTCTCTCTCTCTTCCAAGTTTTACCTCAAGAAAATAATAAAACCTTGTTGCTCAGGTTTTACTCATGTGTGGACATTGGCCTTATTCAAAGAGACTTTCTACCCCAGACAATGGAGGCCAGGGATCCACTCTGGAGAGGTAACTCGCCGCAAGACCCAAAAACATTAACACCTCCCGCCCCTCTCTCTACACAAAAAGGGGGGATACCGGGCAAGTAGCAGGTGTGCCCTGACTGCAGAAATGGCAGGAAAGCAGAAACAGGGTAATGTGTGCTACACGTGGGAGCTCGAGTCCGGGATTTGTGGCTATCTCTCGCATGAGTGGACTATTTTGTATGTGATTGGAAAGTCGGCGATGGAAGAAATTGAACTGTGTTACTATACTCAGAGAGAAAAAGGGGTTAAGGGGCACAGAACTGTGTTTTTTCCAACTGCGTAGGTAGTGGGCGTGTCCAGAAAAAGAAAAGCCCGTGAGCTACGTGCAGGAAGAAGAAAAGGGGAGGAGTTCCTGCCACCTGTGTGTTGCACGTGGATACATTGGCGCCAAGAGACAGAGAGTTGGATCGAGTGAGCAGCAACATGTCCGCTTTTCCAGGTACCTCAGCTTTGTCGGGACCCCGGATGTTCCCGATGTCTTCCACTATGGACATTGCCCCACTCACAGCCCCACGCACGGATATGGGGATCCGGCTCAAGCCCCGGGGCCACTTCGCTCTGTACACCTGCTGAGATGCGGAGGGCCTGGGCATACTCTGTCCCAAATGCCACGGACTGTGCAACTGCGCCCGTTCGGAAGATGTGCATCCTGTGGAGAGTTCCTATTAAAGTCCTTGCCATAACAGAGGGAGCTGTACCAGGCTAAAGTGAGAGACTCTTACTGGGGACTGATACGGCTTTAGTCCGAAGATCTCCAGATGCTATTGTATTGCCAGGAGCAGGAGACCGTGCAACTATCCCCAAACTTGCTCGCTTGCAGCGGCTCCTCAATAAAAGAGTGGCTGAGGAATATGGCTGGGAATACCCCTATGTACCCAGGGAACTATTGTACGAAATTGAGGCACATCGTGAACGGTGGTATGGGGAGGCCATCTGGAACTACCTCAAAGTGCCCAGGCCCTACAGGTATCTTGCTTGCTCAGCTGCCACTACCGAGCGTTTTAAGTGTTGCCGCCGAGACTGGAACTACTATGGTCGGCACATTCATGCCGATCGTGTTGTGATCTGTTGTCCAGGGCGGGACGATGTTACTTATTCTGTGGAGACTCTGGATAAGGAATGGAAGTCACTTACTCTCCCGGATCCAAAGTTTTACTTGTGAGACTTCTTGAGCCAGGAACTTGTTTGCTACTGTTATTAATCCTGTCCGTTCATGGGTAAACCATGTCCAGATCCAGGTGACTTTGCCCCGCTGCTACGGAGGACATCTACTATAAGGAGAAAAACCAGAGAGCTTGTTGTTTTTTTTTTCCTCTCTCTCTCCAAAAGAAAGTGACTGTTTTTCTCTAAATTGAACTTGGGGTAGACAGATAGGAGTTCATGGTGAAAAGACTCTGTGGTCAAGAGTGAAGTGTTCAGAGTGATGCTGCAGTCCCATGCACAACTTGTACAGAACGTTGGGGCCCCGTCTATCCAACACCACCGGAGAATGGGGTGGGATAGATAGTTAGTGATGGGTGGTATGTGAATTTAAAATGTGACATTTGAGATTGTAATGTCAATTGTTTGTTTTCTCCCTTCTTTCCTTTTCCCTCCTCCCTTCCCAAATTGTTGGTTCAGGCACTTATTCAAAATGTTATTACTATTATTGTACATAGTTGTTTGGAGAATCAACAGCCTTCAGGATTTGAAGGATTGAAGGGTTTGATTCCCCCAGCCACTGGGGACAGTGACTTTTTTAGGAGGGGGTGTGTGTAGCGCCCACCCCAATTTTGGGGCGCTATATGTGTAAATTTAGGGGCAGTCTGAGCCAGTAGTTGGGCTCAGACCTATTATAGTTCAAATTGGTTGCTCTGCTCTGGGTGTGATACTGCCTGGCAGTGTTATTCTCCTTTGCCTGCAGGTGGCACTGTCACCGCCGGCACAGACTGGATCACGGGGGTATCACAGCACCTTGGGTGTCTTCTCTCGGCAGCCATGCAGTGGGCGTGGTCTACCCGCTGTGCATGCTGGGAGAGGGTACAAAAGGGGCAGACGCCATTTGGCGTGAGGCGATTCCAGCGGGACCCCAAGGCGCTCGGGGGGGCCTCTGGTCCAGTGAGCGTGTCTCGTGGCCCTCGTGTCACGGGATGCGTGTTTGGTCTCGGGCACCTTTAGCCCCAGGCTCTGCTGCTGCATAGTAGGCCCAGCTCTCCTATCGAGGGCCCACGCTTCGGAGAAGGATCCCAGGCTGCCCGGTTGAAGGGGGCCCATCTTTAGGGAAGGAGTTTCAGGGGAAGATCAGTCCCGGCGGAGATAGCGACGGTACTGCTGTCTCAGGGAGAGGCCTGGAGGCCTACCTAAATGGGGATCCATCATCTCTGACATCCGTGCTCCACTCCGGTTGCTAGGACCACTCTCAAAGGGACTATCCGGGTGAGCAATACCCACTCAGGCTTGAGTGGCGACGAAAGTGTTCTCTAAGTGTTGCGTGCCTGAACCTTCCCCTACTCTGTCGTTTCTACTCTCTCTCTCTTCCAAGTTTTACCTCAAGAAAAGAATAAAACCTTGTTGCTCGGGTTTTACTCATGTGTGGACATTGGTCTTATTCAAAGAGACTTTCTTCCCCAGACAACGGAGGCCAGGGATCAAACTCTGGAGAGGTAACTCGCCGCAAGACCCAAAAACATTAACACCGCTCGCCCCTCTCTCTACACAAAAAGGGGGGGGGATACCGGGCAAGTAGCAGGTGTGCCCTGACTGCAGAAATGGCAGAAAAGCAGAAACAGGGTGGTGTGTGCTACATATGTAAAAATAATTTTCACTAAAAAGCTTTCTTGGCTGCATAAAATGCTGAGTGCCATCTAATGTTTGTAGGAAACTTGAAGATGGCCATACATGGACAAATATTTGGTCATAGCCAGTGAAAGATCCAACCAAGTATGTATTATTCCAATTGATAAAAAAAAAAAAAACTTTTCTGTAAAAAAATTATATATCTCATAAGGAGAGAAACACTACATACAAAAAGATAAAATAAAAAGAAAAATGAACATTAAGTCACAAAGTTCAGTAGATATAACAGATGGATATTTTGAAACAAGCATGTTATAGTAGACAGTATGTTACATCTAGAGAATCAAGTACATTCATGTGGAGCCTTGTCTATCTAGCTTAATGAAAACAGTCAGTATAATTTGCTCTGGGGGGGAGGGGGCAAGGGGAGAGAGGGGATGACGTTTCAGTACAACCCATTATTTAGTTAGCGCAGAAGGAGAGCCCCAAAGTTGTCAGGAGTTTAGGCTTTAACCCAGGCTCCCCAGATCTTTTCGAACTTAAGGCATTTTTGGCTCATTTACGTAAGTTTATATAAAGGTAAAGCTGAATACCACATAGATCTCTATTGCGAGACTGTGGGAGGTTCATTTTGCTTCCATTTGGACAGGATAGGCTTTCTGGCATAGAACGCTGCATAAAATATAAACAATCGTCTATGAGTGTTGGAGGTAACAGTGTCACAGATACCCAAATAGAGGATCCTAGGATCCATAGCCTCACACAAGCTTCCCACAGAGAGTATATCACTTTCACCTCTGCCCAAAACTCCTGAATGAGGGGGTACGACCATACAACATGCAGAAAGATACCAAGCTGATTCCAGCATTTAGGACATCTGTCAGACTGGGCTGGGTATATCAGCACAAGCACTGTGCTGATTTTTAATGCTTTAAAGCAACAGGATCAATTTTTTTTTTTTTTCGGGTTCTATTGATGGATTTTATTCCTGGTCAAAAGTTTTGAGAATGACACAAATATTAAAGCAGAGTTCTACCCCAAAGTGGAACTTCCGCTCATCTTAATTCTCCCCCCTCCAGTGCCACAGTTGGCACCTTTCGTCTTTGACAGGTATCCTTTCCCACTTGCGGGAGTCCGGGCCGTGTGACGTCACCGCGGGGCTCACTCCTCCCCCGACCGCCGGGCCAATGGCGGCGGCAGCACCCGACAGCTGATGGAAACATCAGCTGCGGTGCCGACATTGAGGGACTCCAGGACAGGTAGTATGTGTAGCTGCTGGCTTTTAATATTTTTTTATGGGCCGGAACACCGCTTTCGCTTTAATTTTCACAATGTCTGCTGCTTCAGTGTTTTTTAGATCTTTTTTTTGTCAGATTTTACTATGGAATACTATGGAATATCAAGTATAATTACAAACATTTCATAAGTGTCAAAGGCGTTGTGACAGTGGGGTCACTTTGGACACAGGGTGAATAAAAGAAACCCCCAATATGGTCTATGATGGCCATATTCAATGCTGTACATACATTTTATCTAGATGGGGTCTGTAATATTCATCCACCATATTCCCCAGGAATACCTGCAAGGAACTCTCTACTGTTTGATTATGACCTCAACAGGTTAATTAAAAAGTGACGCCTTCATGATGGTTAGACACATACTTGTGTGTATTGTAAAGGCAGACTGGGATTTACAATACAAAGGGATTTAAGATGTAAAGGGTTTAGAACCTGTTGTCGCCAGACAGACTGGCTGCCAACCCTTTGTGGGAAGATGTGTATTGGAGATCGTATATTCTATTGTGTTGGGATCTTTTGAAGCCTAGCAGACGTCAGGATGAGGTGTTGAGTTTTGGGATGTGTGGGTGGAGCTGGGCCCTTGTTCATGTTAAATCATGTGCCCTGAATTGTGTATAAAGTTACAATGTTTGTCAATAATAAAGTCCTTCCTACTACAGAAGAGACAGAGTGCGTCTCGTCTTCTTCCAGAGGGGTCGGCTCCTATAGGAAAGGGTCGTTTAGCTGTGGATATCGGTAGCGAGTGGATGTGTGCCTAGGAGAGGGAACATCGTAAACGGCGTTAAGTGCCCTTGAGATTGGGGTGCCGTTACATTGGTTGGCAGCAGCGGGATTTTCCCTCCAGTTCCTGGGACACCCCAAGCCACCACAGTGAATGACCAGCTATGCAGCCTGCAGCAGAGCCACGCTGAAAGACTTACTTTAGAGCCGTGGAGGCACCGGTGGGACAAAGAACAAAGCCACCTTGATCAGGGAACTAACAGAGATGGATCAGGGGGATGGTGAAGCAGGACCCCGGTCAGTTGAAGACTTGTTTCAACAACGAGTTCGCCAGCGGTTGGCATTATATGGTGCTAGCCCATCAGAGACCACCATACGGGAAGCCGTTAGAGACATCCAGCGGCAGGATGAGTGGCAACATGAGCAGAGAATGGCGGAAATGCGACAATCAGACACAACACCTAAAGATACAGCGCCTTGCCGTAAGTTGCCCTTTCGGGCATTCAAACTATTTAAGGAAGGAGAGGAGGAAATTGAAGCGTTCCTGCAGGACTTTGAGAGACTATGCCAGATACATGAAGTGCGGGCCCCAGATTGGTCGCCTTACTGGCAAGTAATTTAACGGGCAGAGCGGCGGATGCGTATCGGGCCCTGGAGGATGAGGACGCTAGAGACTATGACCGGGTAAAAGAAGCTCTGCTAGCCCGATTTGCCATTACACCCGAAGCCAGCCGGATTAAGTTTCGAGAATCCCGGAAACAAACCCACATAACATACGTGGAATGGGCACATCGTCTGCAGCGAAACCTCAAGGGCTGGTTCCAGGGAAGCCGCGCTCATACCATAGAGGACATCACCCAGCTAGTACTCTTAGAACAGTTCTTTAACCACACCCCTCCGGTACTACGGGATTGGGTGCGAGATAAGCAACCACGGACTGTACAGCAAGCGGCTACGTTTGCCGATGAATATCTGGACTCTCGAAGGTCAGGCGGAAGCGAGCGCTATCCACTATCTCGGCCCAGTTTATCAGCCTCTAACACAGCTTCAGCACCAACCCCAATGGCCACTTATCCTCAGCAGCCCAGGTTCAACTCCCAGGACTATGCACAACCCATCAGGTGTTTCGGATGTAAACAGCTAGGGCACAAAAAGCCAAACTGTCCATTAAATCCAGCAAGGGGGAGCCCCAGCACACCCATGCCTGCGGCCCACTGCGTTGAGGAGGAAGAACATTGGGGCGTCCTGCACGAGGCTGATCCAATACAAGCAGCTAACTGGGACAACAGGCAACAACACAGGCAGACGGTCCGGGTTAATGGAACGGTAGCCAATGGCTTACGTGATAGCGGCGCTACCATGACCCTACTACAGAAGAACCTCATCCCAGAGAGCCAACACACCGGAGACACTGTAGCCGTAAGAGTAGCGGGAGGTACCATCTTCCGGCTACCCGTGGCCCGTGTTCACCTGGATTGGGGGGTTGGTTCAGGACACGTGAATGTGGGGGTGATGAAGGACTTGCCTGCGGATGTACTACTGGGGAATGATTTGGCCCCCCTCCTTTCTGCTTACACCCCGATGGGCCCCGATGAAGTCAACCCTGTGACTACCCGTGCACAGACACGTACTGCTGGAACCGGCCCGCTTGCTACAGAGACCCAGGTGAGACTATCCTCCCCGACACGTACCTTAGATCAGGCGCGCCTAGGCTGGGATACCCCAGAAGCATTCGGGAGGGAAACTCGGGAGGACCCGACCTTACACAAGTATAGGGCTAAGGCAGATACTCAGGAAAGGGGAATAGATGGGGAGCTTTTTGAATGGGATGGGGATAGACTGTATAGGATCCCTAAGCCATCCCAGAGAAGTAAGGCCCCTTCGCAGAAACGACAGCTGGTGGTACCTAAGAAATACCAGCTGGAGATTCTGCGAATCGGGCATGATGTGCCGCTAGCAGGACATCTAGGGTTCCGTCGCACGGCCCATAGGATCACACAGAATTTCTTCTGGCCCAATTTTAGCCAGGATGTGCGACAATACTGCAAAACGTGTGACACATGTCAACGGATAGGTAAGAGGGGGGACCACCCTAAGGCTAAACTCATGTCCATGCCTATTATTGGGGAGCCCTTTTACCGCATAGCCGTTGACATTGTGGGTCCCCTGGCCCGGCCTAGTCCATCCGGAAAGAAGTATATTCTCACCGTGGTGGACTACGCCACCCGTTACCCAGAGGCAGTAGCTATGACCAACATTGAAGCAGAGACAGTAGCTGATGCCCTGGTTAAGATTTTTACCAGAGTGGGGTTCCCTAAGGAGATTCTCTCTGACCAGGGAACCCAGTTTACCGCGGTGCTCACCCAGCAGTTGTGGAAGGTGTGCAATATTAAGCCCTTGCTGAGCTCCCCCTACCACCCCCAGACTAATGGTCTCTGCGAACGCTTTAACGGGACCCTCAAGCAAATGCTGAGGACCTTTTCGGACTCTTGCAGAGACTGGGAGAGATTCCTGCCTCACCCGTTATTTGCGTACAGAGAGGTACCCCAGGAATCTACTGGGTTCTCGCCCTTCGAGTTGCTCTATGGGAGAAGGGTCCGCGGACCCCTCGATCTCATCAGAGGACACTGGGAGGGAGAGACAGAGCAGGAAGGGACCCCCATAGTACCCTATGTTCTGGAACTCAGGGACCGCATGGAGCAACTGTCTCTGATGGTAAGAGAGAATCTCCAGGCGGCCCAGGGAAGACAGAAGAGATGGTATGACCGGGGGGCCCGACAACGGGTCTTCCAGGTTGGGCAGAAGGTCTTAGTGCTCAAGCCTGTGAAGACCGACAAGATGCAGGCATCTTGGCAGGGCCCGTATAAAGTAGTAGCCCAGGTATGTGATACTACCTATGTCATTGCCAGCTGTACAGATGAAAGAATCCAGCGAACCTTTCATGTGAACATGCTGAAGGAGTATCAGGAACGGCAGGAGGATATTGCTGCAGTATGTGCCCCTGCTGCGGACGACTCAGAAGGTTTACCCCTCCCTGACTTACTAGAGAGAGAGCCCCAGACTGACCCCATTAGCCTTGTACAGCTAGGAGACCGGTTAAGCCCCCCAAAGAAGGAACAGGCTAAGAGGCTTCTGTGGGAGAAACAGGCGACGTTCTCCCAAAAACCGGGCTATACGACCCTGGCTGTGCATAAGGTAGAGACTCCTGGACAAGCACCCCTTCGCCAGCCCCCCTACCGTATCCCTGAAGCAGTCCGAGAGGAAATGCGGAAGGAGATACAGGAGATGATTCAGTTAGGAGTCATTGAGCCTTCTGACAGCCCTTGGGCCTCGCCTGTAGTCCTGGTGCCTAAGAAAGACGGGACTACCCAGTTCTGCGTGGACTACAGGCGACTCAACGAGAAGACCACCACCGATGCCTACCCGATGCCCAGGGTAGACGAACTGCTAGATCGTATAGCCAGGGGACGTTATTTAACTACAATAGACCTGTGTAAAGGTTATTGGCAGATCCCCCTGGCCGAGGATGCTATCCCCAAGTCGGCATTTGTTACCCCATTTGGCCTATACCAGTCTAAGGTCATGCCATTTGGAATGAAAAATGCCCCGGCTACCTTCCAACATATGGTGGATAGGCTCCTCGATGGCTTCCAGGATTTTGCATGTGCATATCTGGATGACATTGCAATCTACAGTGGATCTTGGGAGGAGCACCTGGTTCACGTAGGAGTGGTTCTGGACAAAATTCGGGCCGCAGGCCTGACCTTGAAACCAGACAAGTGCCATCTAGGGATGGCGGAGGTGCAGTACCTGGGACACCGAGTGGGGTGTGGGAACCAGAGACCAGAGCCAGCCAAGGTAGAGGCAGTAGCTAACTGGCCCACGCCCCGTACTAAGACCCAGGTATTGGCCTTCTTGGGAACTGCAGGGTACTACAGACGTTTTGTCCCTAATTATAGTGCTATCGCCAAACCCCTGACTGACTTGACGAAAAAGAATTTACCTAGGCAGGTCCTGTGGTCTCCAGCTTGTGAATCCGCGTTTCTAGCCCTCAAGCAAGCACTTGTAAATGCCCCTGTCTTGGCTGCCCCAGTACCTAACAAACGTTTTCTTGTCCACACAGATGTTTCCATGTTTGGACTGGGGGCGGTGCTGAGCCAAGTTGGGGAGGATGGAGGAGAACACCCTGTCGCATACCTGAGTAGAAAACTATTACCCCGGGAAGTGAGCTATGCGGCAGTGGAGAAGGAGTGTTTGGCCCTGGTCTGGGCCCTTAAAAAGCTGAACCCGTACTTATACGGACAGGAATTTTCACTGGTCACCGACCACAACCCATTGGTCTGGCTTAACCGGGTCTCCGGAGATAATGGCAGGTTGCTGCGGTGGAGCTTAGCCCTACAACCTTACAACTTCACCATCAGCTACCGACCCGGTAAGCAAAACGGCAATGCTGATGGGTTGTCCCGGCAAACAGACGTCATCCCGGGCTCCTAGTGCAATGTTGATGGGTTATCCAGACATCGGAAGAATGGACCTATGGACTAACTTCGGAGTCCACCCGTCTGGGGTCGCCTCCTCTGTTAGTCCCCTGCCGAAAGGGGAGATGTGTGACAGTGGGGTCACTTTGGACACAGGGTGAATAAAAGAAACCCCCAATATGGTCTATGATGGCCATATTCAATGCTGTACATACATTTTATCTAGATGGGGTCTGTAATATTCATCCACCATATTCCCCAGGAATACCTGCAAGGAACTCTCTACTGTTTGATTATGACCTCAACAGGTTAATTAAAAAGTGACGCCTTCATGATGGTTAGACACATACTTGTGTGTATTGTAAAGGCAGACTGGGATTTACAATACAAAGGGATTTAAGATGTAAAGGGTTTAGAACCTGTTGTCGCCAGAGTGACTGGCTGCCAACCCTTTGTGGGAAGATGTGTATTTGAGATCGTATATTCTATTGTGTTGGGATCTTTTGAAGCCTAGCAGACGTCAGGATGAGGTGTTGAGTTTTGGGATGTGTGGGTGGAGCTGGGCCCTTGTTCATGTTAAATCATGTGCCCTGAATTGTGTATAAAGTTACAATGTTTGTCAATAATAAAGTCCTTCCTACTACAGAAGAGACAGAGTGCGTCTCGTCTTCTTCCAGAGGGGTCGGCTCCTATAGGAAAGGGTCGTTTAGCTGTGGATATCGGTAGCGAGTGGATGTGTGCCTAGGAGAGGGAACATCGTAAACGGCGTTAATACCCCTTGAGATTGGGGTGCCGTTACAGGCGTTTATTGACAATTACATTAAGTTTATGCTAAGAGTTAATATTTCCAGTGTTGACCCTTTTTTTTCAAGACCTCTGCAATTCATCCTGGCATGCTGTCAATCAACTTCTGGGCCACATCCTGACGGATGGCAGCCAATTCTTGCATAATCAATGCTTGGAGTTTGTAAGATTTTGTGGGAATTTTTGTTCACCTGCCTCTTGAGGATTGACCACAAGTTCTCAATAGGATTAAGGTCAGGGGAATTTCCTAAAATTTCGTTTTTGTTCCCCAAGCCATTTAGTTATCACTTTTGCCTTATGGCAAGGTGCTCCATCATGCTGGAAAAAGCAGTGTTCCTCACCAAACTGTCCTTGGATGGTTGAGCGAAGTTGCTTTTGGAGAATGTTTTTGTACTATTTTTTATTCATGGCTGTGTTCTTGGGCAAAATTTTGAGCGAGCCCATCCCCTTGGCTGAGAAACAACCTCACACAAGAATGGTCTCAGGATGCTTTTCTGTTGGCATGACCCATGACTGATGTCAGCGCTCACCTTTTCTTCTCCAGACAAGGTTTTTTTTCGGATGCCCCAATCAGAAAGGGGATTTATCAGAGAAAATGATTTTATCCCAGTCCTCAGCAGTCCAATCCCTGTACCTTTTGCAGAATATCAGTATGTCCCTAAGGTTTCTTCTTGAGAAAAGTGGCTTCTTTGCTGCCCTTCTTAACACCAGGCCATCCAAAAGTCTTCGTCTCACTGTGTGTGCAGATGCATTCACACCTGCTTGCTGCCAATCCTGAGCAAGCTGTGCACTGGCAATGCCCCAATCCCGCAGCTGAATCAACTGTAGAAGGTCCTGGCGCTTGCTGGACTTTCTTGAGCACCGTAAAGCCTTCTTCACAACAATTGAACCTCTCTTCTTAAAGTTCTTGATCCGATAAATGGTTTATTTAGGTGCAATCTTAGTAGCAGCAATATACTTTCCTGTGAATCCCCTTTTGTGCAAAGCAATGATGTCTGCACATGTTTCCTTGCAGGTAAACATGGTTAACAGAGGAAGAACAATGATTTTAACCACCTCCCGACTGCCCACTGTATATATACGTCGGCAGAAAGGCACAGACAGGCATAATCACATACCTGTACGTGGCCCTTTAAATGCCTGCCGTGTGGTCGCGACCCTGCCACCTTCCCCGTGACTCGGACCGCGGGTCCTGCGGACTCGATCGCCGCGGGGATCCCTGCGATCGTCTCACGGAGGTATAGAGCGGGGAGATGCTTGTGTAAACAAGTATCTCCCCGCTCTGACTAGTGACAATGACACTGATCTCGGCTCCGTGTACTCGGAGCGGAGATCAGAGTCATGTGACACAGAGCCCACCCCCCCTACAGTAAGAAACACTATGCAGGGAACACTTAACCCCATACAGCGCCACCTAGTGGTTAACCCCTTCACTGCCAGTGTAATTTTCCCAGTATTCAGTGCATTTTTATAGCACCGATCGCTGTGAAAATGACAATGGTCCCAATGTGTCAAAAGTGTCTGATGTGTCCGCCATAATGTCGCAGTCACGAAAAAAAATCACTGATGGCCGCCATTACTAGTAAAAAAAAAAAAAAAAAATTTATAAAAAATGCCATAAAACTAACCCCTATTTTGTAAACGCTATAACTTTTGCGCTTATTGCGATTTTTTTTACCAAAAATATGTAGAAGAATACGTATCGGCCTAAACTGAGGCAAAAAAATTAAAATGTTATATATTTTTTGGGGATATTTATTATCGCAAAAAGTAAAAAATATTGAATTTTTTTCAAAATTGTCGCTCTATTTTTGCTTATAGCGCAAAAAATAAAAACCGCAGAGGTGATCAAATACCACCAAAAGAAAGCCCTATTTGTGGGAAAAAAAGGACGTCAATTTTGTTTGGGTGAAAAAAGGGGGGAGGTTTGGGACTTTGAATGAAGCAACGCAGTCATCGGTGAGGGGTCAAAGCATAGTAGGTTTATTGACCAAAATTTAATACAAACAACCAATAAATAATCGCACAATATAATTTCATAAATGTACAGAAGGGAACATGATTACATGACAGTGGAAGGGATCTACCCACACAAACTGAGAACTTCCCATTGTATCAAAATTAAAAATGCTGATCATATAAAAAGATGCATGTAAAACATGTTGGTGACTTGATCAGTATAAAACATTGCAATTACAAGGCTCTACGCGTTTCGTGAAGCATAGATATTCACTCATCAGGAGCAGCAATGTCAGTATCTAAAAAATACAAAAAAAAAAAAACAGTCATAACCTGGGAAATGGAACAAGCACCAAAGGATGTTGGCGCCTTCCCCACAATGGGCACGCTAACGTGACGGATGGCAGGTCATTGGCGCACGGGCCCTTATAGGTCGCACTGCGGTCAGCACATTTGGCATATTGGAACTCTGCACAGCAGGTCCAACCATTTCTACTATACCACGGTCTCTTATATGTTCCATTATGAGGTAATACTCAGCTATTTATTGCTCGGTCCCATTGCTCTGTCAACTCACAGATCACTGGGCCTAAATGGTAATGGTTATCATTTATACTCCTTTCAGAAGTCTCTCAAGACAATGCTGTTAATACCCATGATTACACACCTGAGACCATCATCTATTCCTGCCTTAGTGCGGCCATGTGGAGGTCCCTCTACGCCTCACGCTGCCATAGCTCCCGGAAAGGATGTCCCCTTCATGGGGAGTTCCCAGCTCTCTTTGTTGCATTTCCACATGTTGGATGTGAGTATTGCCCCTATGGGCTTTTTTTCTTCCTTTGGTGCTTGTCCCATTTCCCAGGTTATGACTGTTTTTTTTTTTTTTTTGTATTTTTTAGATACTGACATTGCTGCTCCTGATGAGTGAATATCTATGCTTCACGAAACGCGTAGAGCCTTGTAATTGCAATGTTTTATACTGATCAAGTCACCAACATGTTTTACATGCATCTTTTTATATGATCAGCATTTTTAATTTTGATACAATGGGAAGTTCTCAGTTTGTGTGGGTAGATCCCTTCCACTGTCATGTAATCATGTTCCCTTCTGTACATTTATGAAATTATATTGTGCGATTATTTATTGGTTGTTTGTATTAAATTTTGGTCAATAAACCTACTATGCTTTGACCCCTCACCGATGACTGCGTTGCTTCATTCAAAGTCCCAAACCTCCCCCCTTTTTTCTAGTATATAGGGATGGAGGCATGGACTAATCCTGGTCCTTGCCTCATATAAAGTCCCAAACCTTCATTTTTTGTTCTGCATAGGGATGGAGGCACGCAGTCTTCTTAGTGTTTAGTCAAAACTACCAATTGGCATATCCAATTCACATTTGGGTACAATTGTTACTTTCGTTTATCAGTTTTATTTTTTACTTTTTCATCTTTATGTCACCCTGTGATTTGGACATTCACCTCAATTTTGTCCAGCACATTTTTATCTTTCCACCCTAACTTACAATCGTCACTTCCTGTGATGATAGTGCACCTTGATCTGGTACCATTGGGCTTTGACCCACATCCATTTCCGGGAGTTTGATGACACACCACGGGAACTCACCTCCCCTTCCTGGGGCGGATGGCTTCCTCCATGCTGTGCATCGGCGTCACGCTGCACACGGCGTATGTACGACGTCATTTGACGCCGCAACGCCGTTTAGTTGCAATCCATTTGCGGCCGGTGGGGATTATCCTTTGGCGCCAAACACTGGGCGGTTCATCGCCCTGATGTTGGCGCCTTCCCCACAATGGGCACGCTAACGTGACGGATGGCAGGTCATTGGCGCACGGGCCCTTATAGGTCGCACTGCGGTCAGCACATTTGGCATATTGGAACTCTGCACAGCAGGTCCAACCATTTCTACTATACCACGGTCTCTTATATGTTCCATTATGAGGTAATACTCAGCTATTTATTGCTCGGTCCCATTGCTCTGTCAACTCACAGATCACTGGGCCTAAATGGTAATGGTTATCATTTATACTCCTTTCAGAAGTCTCTCAAGACAATGCTGTTAATACCCATGATTACACACCTGAGACCATCATCTATTCCTGCCTTAGTGCGGCCATGTGGAGGTCCCTCTACGCCTCACGCTGCCATAGCTCCCGGAAAGGATGTCCCCTTCATGGGGAGTTCCCAGCTCTCTTTGTTGCATTTCCACATGTTGGATGTGAGTATTGCCCCTATGGGCTTTTTTTCTTCCTTTGGTGCTTGTTCCATTTCCCAGGTTATGACTGTTTTTTTTTTTTTTTTATTTTTTAGATACTGACATTGCTGCTCCTGATGAGTGAATATCTATGCTTCACGAAACGCGTAGAGCCTTGTAATTGCAATGTTTTATACTGATCAAGTCACCAACATGTTTTACATGCATCTTTTTATATGATCAGCATTTTTAATTTTGATACAATGGGAAGTTCTCAGTTTGTGTGGGTAGATCCCTTCCACTGTCATGTAATCATGTTCCCTTCTGTACATTTATGAAATTATATTGTGCGATTATTTATTGGTTGTTTGTATTAAATTTTGGTCAATAAACCTACTATGCTTTGACCCCTCACCGATGACTGCGTTGCTTCATTCAAAGTCCCAAACCTCCCCCCTTTTTTCCAATTGTCAGTAAAAGTGACGCAGTGCCGAATCGCAAAAAGTGGCCTGGTCTTTAACCACCCAAATGGTCCGGGGCTGAAGTGGTTAAACACCACCCTCCTATTAAAGCTTCCAGTCTGTTATTCTAACTCAATTAGCATTACAGAGTGATTAGCATCCTTGTCCTGGTCAACACTGACACCTGTGTTAATGAGAGAATCACTGACAATCAATGATGTCAGCTGGTCCTTTTGTGGCAGGGCTAAAATGCAGTGGAAATGTTTTTTTTTTTCAATTAAGTTCATTTTCATGGTAAAGAGGGACTTTGCAATAAATTGCAATTCATCTGATCACTCTTCATAACATTCTGGAGTATAAGCAAATTGGCATCATAAAAACTGAGGCAGCAGACTTTGTGAAAATTCATATTTGTGTCATTCTCAAAACTTTTGGCCAGGGCTCTAGAGCTACCTCTAGTGATTCATCTATAAACTTCTATTTAATACAATAACTAAAATATGTAACAACAAGCATAGAAAAAAGTGAAATTCACATCTTTATGAATAGTGCCCCTTTCTGACTCACTGACAATTGTACACTTCGGGGATATTCATCCTTACACTGGGACCTTTTATAAAAACAATCAACCAAAGAAATACTATGGTCAGCCTAAAAATAATTGAGGATTAAAAGACTGCAGCTTATGTTGATGCTCTCCTGTTCGTCCTAACAAAAATCTTGCTCCCAAACTTGATGGGCATTCTAAAACATATTATCTATAACTTATTTGGACGCATGCCCAATTTCAAGATCGATTTTACCAAATCCAATGCCTTAAACAGTAATACTACCTTATACTAAAGTGGAATGCTAACAAAAGTAAAATTCCTGTTCACATGTGTAGCGATACCCCCAGCTAAGAGAGCCGCTGGTATGATGTTTCAGGCCTGTAACACACCGCTGTCAACCCCCAGCAATTGGCTCTACCCTCCCTTGGCACAGCTAGTAGGGTATAATAGGATTGTGAGACCTGTAACTTTAGGTCACGCAATCTGGCAATAAATGCATACAGTGATATGGTATAACTGGCACTGACCGTCCCCTCAGTAAAGTAATCACACCAACAACTTGTCTGCTTAATCCTGGTACTTTTACTGAATGAAATGGATAAGCAGATAAACTGTATACATAAGCATATGCAGAGCCCTGCAATAAAAGATATTCAGCAAATAAATGGATATACAATTCTGTACACACACAACTAACAGACCCCGCTTGCAGCTCCCCTCCCTCGTGGGCAAGATGGCGCCCAGCAATGTCTAAACTTAGAAGTCAGGCCTGACTGTTCTATGTGTAGGTTCCGTGGAGATAGATCTTCGCTAGCAAATGGTGGTGCACTTTTGGAGACAAATTGTAATCCACAGGAATAGGTACTTGTAAACTTGAGGAATAAAGTAAAGTCATTCTTCTGAAGAAGTCATGTGACATGACGATACGTGCGTTAGGATCAACACAGATACACCGACAGCTGCAAGAGAGGAGATGAGCTTGGCGCTCGTTTGAGATTGTCATTTCCCTTATCTATGAAATGTGAGTGTTTTACAAGCTTTTATAATAAATTCCCCAGTGGTTACAAACCTACACTATGTGCACCTTGTATGTTTCTTATACATGTTCCACTGGCACTCTGAGGTTGCTACAAGCTTGAGGACCATATGGTTGGGATCATCACAGCCTGCATATATACGAGCTCGGCGTTCGTAGGATTGATGTCCACGCTCACTAGTTTGATGTGAGTGTGAGAATACATCCTTTGGTCACTTGTTTGCTGAACCTACAGAGTTACGCTATAAATTTCTTTTTTGTTTGTGTATTTCCATGCGAGCGAGATCATACTTCCATGCAAGATTGCTGCATTGCTGTCCACATTAGAAGCCCCAGTGCATGCTGTCTCTTCCCAGCAGGGAGGTAAGCTGCTATTGAGCATTGGGTGGATTTTGCACCGTAGTTTCTTCTTTCAAGCACTCTACGGGTGATGGGACTTGCTACACATTGGATTTTTTGATATTTACAGGAAGTTTTTGGAGGATTCCATTGCTCACAGTGCTGTGTTATACACTTTATCACATACCCGCACCATTATTTTCAGGAATCGCTTGGAGAATTTCACTATTTTTAGTTCTGTGCTATATATTTTTATTATATATATATATATATATATATATTGTTATATATTTTATTTCTTTTATATTATATGCACAGGTTGATCACTTAGAGTGATACACGTTTTTGCATACATCATTAATTGTTCACTGTTGGTTACACACCTTTCAGGTGTATAGGTGTGATTCATTCAGTTCATGCACATACCATTTATGTTACACATTGGTTGTCAACACGCTACTGCATCTGGTTGGTTTATATTAGATTTAATTTATTTGGTTAGTATTAGGTAGTTTCCTTTTCCAGATCCTTCCCTTCACTAGTTATAATCACAGCGCATCCACCATCACCCATCTTTCAAAGTCACTAATGCTACTCAATGCACTGTCCCTCCGGTGTGCAGATGCAAACTCTAACTGGTGAGTCCCGAACAACAAACACTGGGCCTAGAGATCCTGTACTAATCTCTGAGCAGGTGCTCTCTCACCCAAGCGGACCAGTCCATGCCCGTATCTTCCGTCGCTGTGTCTCGGTACACAGGTTCCACGACACCCGGGTCTTCGGTCCTCCTGGAAGTAGTAGATGGGTAGCAGGATGAGATGTCCCTCAGGCTCCTCAGTGGAAACAGAAGGCTCTTCGGAAGCACAAGGCCTAAACTTCAGGCCCTGTCAGGAACAACAGACTCAGCACTTGCTGGGCGGGCGATGTCCAAAGAGACCGTACTCCGGTCCGCCCCTCGGTTAAATAGCCCACCCCAGCAGTCCTTGCGCGGGGCAATGCACCCTGGGTATGATAGTCTCTGGGTTCTTAAAGCAACACCCCGCTACACATGGAAAGACGACTACGATAAATATTTGGGCATAAATCTATCCCATACTCAAGGTAATCTGTATAGGAAGAACTTCCCGCCTTTACTCCAAAAATAAGACGTGATATAAAAAAAAAAATGGTCTGGTTAAACATTTTCTGTGTTCGAACACATGGCTGTACTTAAAAGCGGAGGTCCGCCGAATTTTTTTTTTTTTTTAAAAGTCAGCAGCTACAAATACTGCAGCTGCTGACTTTTAAAATAAGGACACTTACCTGTCCAGCGGGCCCGCGATGTCGGCATCCGAGGCCAACCCGTTCCTTGGTCATCGGATGCTGCTGCCGCCACCATCTTTATTAAGGGAATCAGGAAATGAAGCCTTGCGGCTTCACTTACTGGTTCCCTACTGCGTATGCGCGACTCGCGCTGCGCAATGCCACTGGTCCCTGTTGTCTTCTGGGACCTGTGTGTCTCCCAGAAGACAGCGGGTGGGCGCCGAACGTGGCGTAGACCCCACAGATAATGTGGGGGTCTATGCCCAGAAGTGGGTGCAAATACCTGTCTTAGAGGAGGAGGAATCCGGACAGCGGAGGTTCCATTTTTGTGTGGACTTCCGTTTTAATAAGAAAATACTTTTATGCATTCTTTTGCTTTTCCACACCTTGCCTATTGGACTCTCAAACTCTCCAAAGAAATGCAGTGCCTTTCTTCTAGCTTTACCTGGACAAGTCCAAGATCTAGATTACAACTAGATGTTTTATCTCTTCCACAAACATCAGGGAGACATGGGACTCTGAAATATTAGAGAATGCTATACAGCTAGCATACTTACTCATATTGTTGACTGGAATTCCCATATGGTCAGAGGAGATTGGGTATTTCTGCAGAATGGTTTGAGTGGCCATATCATCAGTACAGTCTGGGTCTTTCTGGAGAATGGCTTGAGTAATTTTCCACACTCCCACAAAAAATGAAGGCCCACCCCCTAATAGGTTTAACCCTGTTGACTTTTCAAATCATTTTACAATCCACTAAAAAATACCGTATTTATCGGCGTATAACACGCACCCCAAGTTTAAGGGAAAAAAAAAAAAAAAAAAAAAAACTTACATTTAAATGCCCATCAATGCAGTGTCATTTGCAGCCTTGCCCCCAGTGTCCATTGCAGCCTTGCCCCCAGTGTCCATTGCAGCCTTGCCCCCAGTGTCCATTGCAGCCTTGCCCCCAGTGTCCATTGCAGCCTTGCCCCCAGTGTCCACTGCAGCCTTGCTCGAATTTAAAATTGGCGCCGCCGAGACTGGGCGGAGCAGAGCAAACGCCACCGAGATCGCAGGGACTGGGCGGAGCCGAGATACACATAGCCGAGTGTACTCGGCTCTTCTCGGCTCCGCTCACAGTCACACCCAGTCCCGCCCTATGATGGACATAGCACAGGTCCAATGGTGGGACTGGGCGTGACTGTGAGCGAAGCCGAGAAGAGCCGAGTACACTCGGCTATGTGTATCTCGGCGGCGATCGCTCCGTTCCGCTCACAATCAGCGGGGATCGGCGTATAACACGCACCCACGATTTCCCCCCTGATTTTAAGGGGAAAAAAGAGAGTGTTATACGCCGATAAATACGGTACTTCTGCCTCAGTCCCTTAACACCCAAAGCAAATAAGCCAGAGTTCCCCCTGGTCTCCAAAAATCCCTGCTTCACAGCTGTAACCAAAATAGCCCACCAGCCGTTTAACACTTTATGACTCTGTGTCACTTCCTAGAACGCCAAGCCCTTACACACCTGGATTGTGATCATCTTATGCTGTGGTGGGCTTACTTGTATATAAAGATTCCATAAGCACACACAAAAAATTAAATGCTTCGACCACCACTACCATTCGAAATGACCTGTAAAATTGGCTTGCCTGTCAGACACTTTCCTTGATTCAAGATGATTATTCCCCTCCCTTCCGGACATCTCAAATAAAATGACAGAATAGGAAAATGTCTTGAACATACAAATGACTGAATATTGATGGAAAAAGATTCACGTACAAACTCATAAATGTTCATTAAGTACAAAAATGTGGAGAGAGACTTCCTGCAAACTTCTCTTATTGGTGTAGCGGCCTCACCCCTCTCTCCCCTTCTCATTCTCGGCTTGTCTTTCTTCGTCTAGGGGTGTTAGTGCTGGGGGGAGGGATGAGACACACCACGGCCCATGTCCTCCATAGTGAAGAGGTGAAGGCCAGAAAGATCCTAGTGTCCTAGAGTCAAGTCCTGTCCTTCGTCCTTGACTCTTTTGCTCCTAGTAACCAGAGTTCCACACAGTGAATAGGTCCAACACAGTTTTATTCTTCTCAGCGAATAAACATACAGCACAGTTAAGTTGGATTCTTTTGCAACAACTTGGTAGTAATGGGAATAGGTCGAGGCACAATCCTTTCCCTTCTTTTGCCAACCACTGTGGTGTCACCAGTGGCGAATAGTCACTGCCACTGACTATGTGAGGTAGAACATGAATTACCTTCGCTAGCACAGCCCCTGTCAGGGGAAGGATATCCGTCCAAGAAGAGATACCGGAGGCCTCTGTCACAAGCGATGCTGCGCTGGACTCTCCAGAGAAGTTCTGCTCACCAGACCTCACAAACTCAGACACGGGCAGCCAAGGAGTTGGGGGCCCCCTCAGATTCCTCCACCCTCGAGGAACTCAGTCGAAGGTACTGAGCCCCAGGCCATAGTACCTCACCCCAGGCTAAAGGTGCCTGAGATGGACTCCATCACCGCTCCGGCCAGGTCAAAGGCACCCGGGCCCGGAACACCGGAACGCCAGCACCCAAGCTGAAGGTGCCTGGGTGCGGCCGCATCCTCCCACTCCAACCACCCCGTGGTAAAGGCATCCGCCCCTTTTATCACCTCTCCCTTTGCGTCACAGCGGGTTCCCCACCCCGCCGTACCAGCTCCAGGGGAGGACAAAAAGGCACAGTCTTGCGGTGTGAGTTCACCTCCGGCAACGACGCCCCCTGTAGGCCGCAGGGAACCTCACACCACCAGAGTCTTCCAAGAACCATAAAAGGGTCTCAGATTCCCTAGCAATCAGTGCATCTGGGTTACACTACCACCCGGATGCTTCCCCTAAATTCAAATACCCGCTACACTCTCCCCCCGGTGATTTGACACTGGTCCCCAGTGTCTGGTGCAAACCCATGTCTCCCAAAAAGTGGTAACATAAGTTCGACCCAGAGACAAACATTCACAAAATTCAAACTCAACATTTTCGATAAGGAATTGTGCCAGGACCCAAAACAGGAAAGGGAAACAGGAATATAAAACCATAAACTTTGTAATAAAATATTTTAAATATCTCACACATTTACATTTTCTTCTTTCCTCCCCCTGGCTATCTAAGGACCACCCCATTCTCAGCAGCCTTGACAGATGAGTCTCCTGCAGAGGGGTAAAAAAAAACAACACACATCCTAACATCATATATGTGTTTGCTTGGAATGAATGGGTCTGTCCGAGAAGAGACCCACTAATATATGTGTTTGCTTGGAATGAATGGGTCTGTCCGAGAAGAGACCCACTCACTCACTCCAATGAGTGCTGCATAATGTTAAAAAAAACAAACAATCATTGCGCAACACTGCCACCTGGTGGCAATGCCGCAGTAAAGACACTTATCACTTCCAGATGAACTTTTCTCTTGATGTTTTCTCTGTGGCCCTACACTGACTAAAACCCCAAAGTCAATGATTTCTCTGAAGTGCAAGGAGAAGGAGGGAGAATAAAACAGTAACAGCTCCCATTTCTCCAAAGAGAAGAACGCCCAAATACAAAAAAAACTAGGGCACAGTCCTTGTGCTCTGGCAAAGGCACTCCGGAAAGTTCAGTAATAAGCAGCAAGAAAGAACACAGGAGTCTTTTTCTCCTAAAGGTAAAACTTTGGGTGCGGAAGGAACACAGGCTTCAAATGCTTGTCAAACGCCTCCATGTTATACTCAACATTTCCTCCATCCTTGCGACAAATTACCACTCTGTCCGCATGGATATGCCTTCCCAGCATTCCACTTGGCCTTACAGTCCTGAAACTTCTTGGTGACCGGTGGTGAACAAAAAAAGTATCGGCGTGCTTGAGGTACTTTGAGTTTGTCCCAAACAAAGGTATTGTACCACCTCTGGCGAAAAACTTCCACCTCGTAGAGCAATTCTCGAGGCAGGTATGGGTACTCCCATCCATACTCTTGGGCAACCTTCTGGCCAAAGAGACGCTGCAGCCTTGACAAAGGTAGCATCGTGACACGGTCTCCTTCTCCAGGTAACACAATTGCTTCTGGATGGCGAGGTGCTTTCACCACCTCGGTAGATCTGGGCACAGGGGCCCGCAGTGACTGGCGTTGCACTCCCGCAACAGGAGCAGGTGAAATGGAAGTTGAATCCAGAAGAGGGATTTCAGACAGTGGACCAGATTCTTCCCTAGGCGCCGGGGCCTCCACCCGGGGTGTACTATCCCCAGTAGACATAGGTGGGTCCCTTGTGACACGGGCCGAGGGTAGCTTCATCTTGTCCCATCCCTTTCGGTGGAAGATTTCGTCCATCTCCCCATCATCGCCATTGTCAGACAATGAATCCAGGTCGGAGGTGTCATAACACTCAGCGGGCAGATAATTCCCAGTCACGGAATCATCCCCCTTGACGACCCCCACCGACTGTGGGCTTCCGCCACCTTTAGCCACACAGACAGTCCCAACCCCTGGCTCACCTGGGCCTTCAGAAGAACAGGGATGTCCAGGGCTCTTCCCTCCGGATCCATCCAGGCCAGGCAAGCGGCGGGGCGAAGATCTTCCACAACCACAGGAGGCCATCACCAGGCCGACTTTCCTCTTCGGCGGTCGGAGCAGGGAGCTGCTGGTGACCGAAGCAGCATCTTCGGATTTTTCTCTTTTAATCTCCGCTTGGGCAGTCACTTCGCCCTGGTCAGCACGCACAGGAATACCCGCCATGGCATCGATCTCTCCTTCCGGAGTGGCAGTACCTGTGAGGTAGTTGAGGTGGAAGGCGCAAGGCCTTTCTGTGGATGGCTCCACCTCGAAGAGAAACTCCTTGCAGACCTCACATCACCTGAATGGCTTCAACTGAACCACCAGTCCCGAACAGCCGGGACAGATCACATCAAAGGCCTATGTCTCTGCAGGTGTACAGAGCCAATCGCCCCCAGGGGCCTTAGTCTGATTCCTGTGTCCATAATGGGAGCAGCAAAGGAAGTCATGTCCGTGAAAGAAGAAGCTGAAATCCACGGAGTGTTTGAAGTCATCTTTCCTGTTCGCTGCTCCAATGCGCACTGACCCACTCGTGCCGGAATCTCCACGTGCGTACGTCCACATGGCCAGACTCCTCCCACACTCTGCACCTATTCGCGGGCTTTCCCTTTTCCCCGCCCACGAACTATGCAGCTATGGTTTGCCTCGTGGCGCATTGGCCAATATGGCCGACCTACTCGTAACTCCTCCGGGCAGCAAAGTTCAAATTCAGACACCATACACATCCCGGACACGATGCCCCCACGTGTAGCGGCCTCACCCCTCTCATTCTTGGCTTGTCTTTCTTCGTCTAGGGGTGTTAGTGCTGGGGGGAGGGAAGAGACACACCACGGCCCATGTCCTCCATAGTGAAGAGGTGAAGGCCAGAAAGATCCTAGTGTCCTAGGTGTCCTAGAGTCAAGTCCTGTCCTTCGTCCTTGACTCCTTTGCTCCAAGTAACCAGAGTTCCACACAGTGAATAGGTCCAACACAGTTTTATTCTTCTCAGCGAATAAACATACAGCACGGTTAAGTTGGATTCTTTTGCAACAACTTAGTAGTAATGGGAATAGGTCGAGGCACAATCCTTTAGCATGGATTGACACATATGGGGGTGAGAGAGGGCTGCACATCCCGATTTGAACACTAGGACACAAAAAGACATTTTCCCGTGGGACTTTAAAGCAGCAAAGAGGAATCAATGGTAGATAAAATGTAAATTTTATTGGAAAGATTGCAATGACGCATATAGCATAAAAAGATAAATTCATGGATCTTATGAGCTCCGGTATTTAAAAAACCAACAATGGAACACAGAAATAATACAATTCACATACATATAGTGTACATTTAGGATAGTGTGACATTACAAATTTAATGCATTACAATGTACTGTAGAAGAGACCCCGATGCATTTCGACCTCTCTCGGTCTTCCTCAAGGGGATTAAATTGTTCTATAGGACATCAAAAAGAATAATAGAAGATTATATATACAAATTAATCATGTTTCCTGCGTTTTCTGTCATAAAGAGTAATTGGGTAGGCAAATTTTTCAAAGAATTTATTAAGAAACGCACAGGGGAAACAGATTGCTAAATCGATCATAGTTGATGAAAAATTGCATATTTACCCTCTGTGTCGAATTGAATGGTGAAACCGGAGACTTTCGTATTAAAAGCGTGATTGCGTATGCACTCCCAGGGTTCCCAATAGGGGTCCGTATTAGCCAAGGCGCCCACCTCCCACTCCATGGCGGATCCGCTCCACGGCTCGTCCGACTCAAAAGGGGTCACACGTTTCGGGAGTATCCCAATAGCGGGCAAGAAAGCAGGGAAGGAGGGTAACAGTGTACCATGTAACCAACACCTGAAGGTTATAATTTCAATCATCTTATGTTTCATATAATACTCTTAGTCATCTATTGGTCAGTATAATTTTATTACATATGTACTACAGTCTTAATTATAACTTAAACAGGGTAAACGGCACTGGGCATACGTGCCCTCAACCAAGGAGGTTCAAGGAGCTTTTTAGGGGCACTAGATACTATATTTTGTTTTGTTATACCTGGTATTAAGACCGGAATGTCAGCATCGGTTCGGGTGTAGCCAATGCAGACTATTCATGGGCCCCCTAAATAGGGGGGTTGATTTATTTTAATATAAGACTATTTTATATATATGATATGGTATTAATAATGATAGTAATAACTGATGTATATAAGTGATAATAATAAAAAAAATGTAATAAAGTGGGAAGACTTAATTTATAGAAATAGGATGCGTTTGAACATGTCAAATAATTAATATGTATGGGTATGCAATATATCTCACATAACAAAGGAGTGAGTGGAGTTGGGTGAAAAAAAAAAAAATAAGAATGAGAAAAAACGTGTAAAAATAAAAATGTATCAAGAATGTATAATGGTGAGGGAATGTGGTAGAAATCAGGGCAAATAAATGCTAAGTGTGAAGCCATGTGTATGATGAATGGTAATTAAGGATAATGCTGCTAAGCAAGCAAGTTAGAGAAAACCCCCTTGCATGGTGGTAAGGATGTCGGAAGACATGATTAGCACTCAGGTGGAAGGTTGAACAATAAAAAAGGTGCAATGAAGTAATTGTTTTTTTGATAAATAGGTAGATGGACATCAACCAAAGGATGAGTATAAAGATTTACATATACTCACGTAGTTGAGTCTGTTGATCTTTACAATGAAAAAGGCAGCATGTATACCAAGGCCTTTAAAAAGGAAAATAAAAGTTTTATCAATAGTCTGATTCGTTGATGCATATAAAATGCTCAGAGGGATCAATAATCGTAGCCTACTAGCTCCACACTTACCTCTCAAATGGTGAATGGCCAGTCAAGTATGCTCCCAGGAAGTCAACTGACAAGTCCTAATGGGGAGTGTGCCTAAAGTACCTGTTGATAATAGCTGATTGGACATCAGATCCTGCCAGGATTAAAGTCAGGTGTTGGGTTCCTCCCCCTGCCGTCCACATGGAATAACCCTCATGTGGCCCCCTCGTCATCCCAGTGGATGTGAATCCCGGTACCACCGCCACCGCCGATTCAAAACAACGGCGTCGGGATTGGCCCCGCGCGCATGTGCGGAGACGCGACAACGCTAACTGCGCGCCACTGACTCCCGAGCATGCGCGCTAAGGCTATCAACACACGCCCAGCGGTGAACATGGGATGGTGCGGCACTGTTTAAACCCCACCCAGTGGTATGAATACCAACTGCGGGCGGTATGGAAAGGCTCACTAAAAGCGTTCCTCCCCCAGTGCCGGAGAGTCAGGCTGCTGCAGAGAAACCGGCCCCCACCGAGGAGAGGAGGCCCGTCATGCCTTCACGGGTTCAATCCCCCGGGAAGAGAAGATTGTAAATTTAATATATACATGTTAACATATAGATTATGACACATGTTCAAACGCATCCTATTTCTATAAATTAAGTCTTCCCACTTTATTACATTTTTTTTATTATCACTTATATACATCAGTTATTACTATCATTATTAATACCATATCATATATATATATAAAATAGTCTTATATTAAAATAAATCATCCCCCCTATTTAGGGGGCCCATGAATAGTCTGCATTGGCTACACCCGAACCGATGCTGACATTCCGGTCTTAATACCAGGTATAACAAAACAAAATATAGTATCTAGTGCCCCTAAAAAGCTCCTTGAACCTCCTTGGTTGAGGGCACGTATGCCCAGTGCCGTTTACCCTTTTTAAGTTATAATTAAGACTGTAGTACATATGTAATAAAATTATACTGACCAATAGATGACTAAGAGTATTATATGAAACATAAGATGATTGAAATTATAACCTTCAGGTGTTGGTTACATGGTACACTGTTACCCTCCTCCCCTGCTTTCTTGCCCGCTATTGGGATACTCCCGAAATGTGTGACCCCTTTTGAGTCGGACGAGCCGTGGAGCGGATCCGCCATGGAGTGGGAGGTGGGCACCTTGGCCAATACGGACCCCTATTGGGAACCCTGGGAGTGCATACGCAATCACGCTTTTAATACGAAAGTCTCCGGTTTCACCATTCAATTCGACACAGAGGGTAAATATGCAATTTTTCATCAACTATGATCGATTTAGCAATCTGTTTCCCCTGTGCGTTTCTTAATAAATTCTTTGAAAAATTTGCCTACCCAATTACTCTTTATGACAGAAAACGCAGGAAACATGATTAATTTGTATATATAATCTTCTATTATTCTTTTTGATGTCCTATAGAACAATTTAATCCCCTTGAGGAAGACCGAGAGAGGTCGAAATGCATCGGGGTCTCTTCTACAGTACATTGTAATGCATTAAATTTGTAATGTCACACTATCCTAAATGTACACTATATGTATGTGAATTGTATTATTTCTGTGTTCCATTGTTGTTTTTTAAATACCGGAGCTCATAAGATCCATGAATTTATCTTTTTATGCTATATGCGTCATTGCAATCTTTCCAATAAAATTTACATTTTATCTACCATTGATTCCTCTTTGCTGCTTTAAAATCCCACGGGAAAATGTCTTTTTGAGGCACAATCCTTTCCCTTCTTTTGCCAACCACTGTGGTGTCACCAGTGGCGAATAGTCACTGCCACTGACTATGTGAGGTAGAACGTGAATTACCTTCGCTAGCACAGCCCCTGTCAGGGGAAGGATATCCGTCCAAGGGAGATACCGGAGGCCTCTCTGTTACCAGCGATGCTGAGCCGGACTCTCCAGAGAAGTTCTGCTCACCAGACCTCACGAAGTCAGACACGGGCACCCAAGGAGTTAGGGCCCCCTCGGATTCCTCCACCCTCGCAGAACTCAGTCGAAGGTACTGAGCCCCAGGCATCCACCATAGTACCTCACCCGGGCTAAAGGTGCCTGAGATGGACTCCATCACCGCTCCAGCCAGGTCAAAGGCACCCGGGCCCGGAACACCAGCACCCAAGCTGAAGGTGCCTGGGTGCGGCCGCGTCCTCCTACTCCAACCACCGTGGTAAAGGCGTCCGCCCCTTTTATCCCCTCTCCCTTTGCGGCACAGCGGGTTCCTCGCCCCGCCATACCAGCTCCAGGGGAGGACAAAAAGGCACAGTCTTGCGGTGTGAGTTCACCTCCGGCCCCCGGCAACAACGCCACCTGTAGGCCGCAGGGAACCTCACACCACCAGAGTCCTCCAAGAACCATAAAAGGGTCTCAGATTTCCTAGCAATCAGTGCATCTGGGTTACACTACCACCCAGATGCTTCCCCTAAATTCAAATACCCGCTACATTGGTATTTGACGTCAGCCAAACATATCTGATAAATGTTGGCATTGTCACAAAGCCACTGGTTCCATATGGTGGGAAGGACAGATGTACAGAAACTTTTAACTTATTTTATCTTATCCCTTGATCTGGCTTTGCTACACAACTGATAAACCACTTAAACAATACAAGAACCCCCTTACAAAACATGTACAAAACACAGATAAAATCCAAATTCTGCTTCAATGTAAATCACAAAAGCCTTTAATAAGTGAATGAATAAAAAGAGTTACTTAAAGGGGTTGTAAAGGTACAATTTTTTTTTTCCTAAATATCTTCCTTTACTTTAGTGCAGTCCTCCTTCACTTACCTCATCTTTCGATTTTGCTTTTAAATGTCCTTATTTCTTCTGAGAAATCCTCACTTCCTGTTCTTCTGTCTGTAACTCCACACAGTAATGCAAGGCTTTCTTCCTGGTGTGGAGTGTCGTGCTCGCCCCCCTTGGACTACAGGAGAGTCAGGACGCTCTCTACGTTGCAGATAGAGAAAGGAGCTGTGCGTTAGTGGGCATCCTGACTCTCCTGTAGTCCAAGGGAGGGGGCGAGCACAACACTCCACACCAGGAAGAAAGCCTCGCATTACTGTGTGGAGTTACAGACAGAAGAACAGGAAGTGAGGATTTCTCTGAAGAAATAAGGACATTTAAAAGCAAAATCGAAAGATGAGGTAAGTGAAGGAGTACTGCACTGAAGTAAAGGAAGATATTTAGGAAAAAAAAATTGTACCTTTACAACCCCTTTAAAGCAATGGAAGAGACAAGAGTCCTTTCTACCAACACAAATCAGTCTTTCATTGTTCTGTTATTGCTGCATTCCTTAGGACTTGATTGTCATCATGTATTCCAAATTTTATATATATATATATATATATATATATATATATACATACATACACAGTATGTCACAAAAGTGAGTACACCCCTCACATTTTTGTAAATATTTTATTATATCTTTTCATGTGACACCACTGAAGAAATTACACTTTTCTACAATGTAAAGTAGTGAGTGTACAGCTTGTATAACAGTGTAAATTTGCTGTCCCCTCAAAATAACTCAACACACAGCCATTAATGTCTAAACCGCTGACAACAAAAGTGAGTACACCCCTAAGTGAAAATGTCCAAATTGGACCCAATTAGCCATTTTCCCTCCCTGGTGTCATGTGACTCGTTACGGTTACAAGGTCTCAGGTGTGAATGGGGAGCAGGTGTGTTAATTTTGGTGTTATCACTCTCACTCTCTCATACTGGTCACTGGAAGTTCAATATGGCACTCATGGCAAAGAACTCTGAGGATCTGAAAAAAAAAAAAGAAGAATAGACTTGTTGCTCTACATAAAGATGGCCTAGGCCAGTGATGTCGAACCTTGGCACCCCAGATGTTTTGAAACAATATTTCCCATGATGCTCAACTACACTGCAGAGTGCATGAGCAACATGGGAAATGTAGTTCCAAAACATCTGGGGTGCCAAGGTTCGCCATCACTGGCCTAGGCTATAAGAAGATTGCCAAGACCCTGAAACTGAGCTGCAGCACAGTGGCCAAGACCATAAAGCAGTTTAACAGGACAGGTTCCACTCAGAACAGGCCACGCCATGGTTGACCAAAGAAGTTGAGTGCACAAGCATAGCGTCATATCCAAAGATTGTGTTTTGGAAACAGATGTATGAGTGCTGCCAGCATTGCTGCAGAGGTTGAAGGGGGGGGTCAGCCTGTCAGTGCTCAGATCATAGGCCGCACACTACATCAAATTGGTCTGCATGGCTGTTGTCCCAGAAGGAAGCCTCTTCTAAAGATGATGCACTAGAAAGCCTGCAGTTTGCTGAAGATAAGCAGACGAAGTACATGGATTACTTGAACCATGTCCTGTGGTCTGATGAGACCAAGATGTACTTATTTGGTTCAGATAGTGTCAAGCAGCAACCAGATGAGGAGTACAAAAACAAGTGTGTCTTGCCTACAGTCAAGCATGGTGGTGGGAGTGTCATGGTCTGGGGCTGCATGAGTGCTGCCGGCACTGGGGAGCTACAGTTCATTGAGGGCACCATGAATGCCAACATGTACTGTGACATACTGAAGCAGATCATGATCCCCTCCCTTCGGAGACTGGGCCACAGGGCAGTATTCCAACATGATAACGACCCCAAACACACCTCCAAGACAACCACTGCCTTGCTAAAGAAGCTGAGGGTAAAGGTGATGGACTGGCCAAGCATGTCTCCAGACCTAAACCCTATTGAGTATCTGTGGGGCATCCTCAAACGAAAGGTGGAGGAGCACCAGCTCTGTGATGTCGTCATGGAGGAGTGGAAGGACTCCAGTGGCAATCTGTGAAGCTCTGGTGAACTCCATGCCCAAGAGGGTTAAGGCAGTGCTGGAAAATAATGGTGGCCACACAAAATATTGACACTTTGGGCCCAATTTGGACATTTTCACTTAGGGGTGTACTCACTTTTGTTGCCAGGGGTTTAGACATTAATGGCTGTGTGTTGAGTTATTTTGAGGGAACAGCAAATTTACACTGTTATACAAGCTGTACACTCACTACTTTACATTGTAGCAAAGTGTAATTTCTTCAGTGTTGTCACATGAAAATATATAATACAATAGTTACAAATCACTTTTGTGAGACAGTGATAATAGCTCAAAATGTACATCCAAGAAAATGAACTGTACTTGCTTTTAAGAGGCTCCATGATCTTATTGCTACAAATGCTTTTTATATGGGATTACAGACAGTTAATAGGATATTTGTTTTGCTTGGTCTCAGTGACGCAACACAGGGAAGTCATCAGGATATACATGCTTCCTTGGGGACTGGCCTCATTAGAATTGTAAATGTTCTTGTTGGTTTATTAACCCTTTCATATTTACATTTTATTCCAAAAAAAAATAATTACTCTATAGTTTTCTCAGATGGAGCAATCATATCTTGTATAATTATGGTTTGCAAATGAAGACTTATATGAGAGATAGAGGTACTAATAAACTGTCCATCATGCACTAAATGTTTTTCACCTAATGCGGGCAGGAAATAAAGTACACACGGAGGAACGGAAGGCAGTAAAATTCAAAAATTACAAGTAGAGATATTAACAGTCAGACCTTGCTCAATTATAAATAATTGCTCTTCAACACTTGTCTCAGTGTGATGTAATAGTTCAAGTTGATTGACATTAAAAAGGGAGAATGAACCTTTGAAATCATTGTGGTTGCTTGTTGCAACTGAGAATTGGAAAGTTGTCTTGATATGCTTGAGGATTTGGAAAAAAACTCAGCAGGGATAAATTGAATTTCCTGACAGACTCCATGGCAGCCTACGTGTGGGTTAATCCCGCCCCTCATACCTCATAGGACCCTTCTCCCATAAATCTTTGCTCTGGGCCAGAGGCCGTGTTCCTTTTTTTGTCCTCCTCCTAGGACCAAGATATAGTCTTACCTTTTCATGAAGTTTTCCTGTAATTCAGGCCTGGCGGTGTGCACGGCGATACGTTGGTGGTTAGCGGTGATCCTCTCTGCAGTCCAGCAATCCTAGCTATTAGCAGGTGGACATGGGCGATATGATGTGATACCATGAAGAGCTTACTAACCTGGCCATTGGCAGGCAAGCGGCAATATGGCCAAACGTCCCAGCTATTAGCGGGAGGCTTTGTAAATGCCCGATCGTGCGGTGGGTCGAGCGAACAGCTCCCCAGTCCCAGGTTCTGGTCCGGATCGTGCCGTGGTGGTGGTAATGTACAAAGATATTCCTTTTATATGGCAGCCGTATCTCTGTGTTTTGTGTGTCTCCTTATTTTCTATCAAGCTCCAGTGAGTGGCCACGGCGGCTGGAGCGCAGCTGCGTTCCAGCTCGCCGTTTCAGGAAGTCGCTGCGCATCCGCAAGCCGCGAACGAAGATTCCGTGCTTGGCTCGTGCAGGCGCAGTTTCGCCAAAATGGCGGCTGCGGTCACGCATGCGATTGGCCGCCATCGGATGGCAACCGCTATGGTGTGGTGACATCGTTAACGGTGGCAGATTTAAATAGCTGTCAAAGCAGCTATTACTTGGGATGACTTGCAGGCTTATGCAGTATTTACCCAGGCACTGGGCTCTGGTTTACAAGGTAAATTGTTTGCTGCAGGCTCCCTGGGTGCTGGCTATGTTTTATTATGTGCTCTCTCATGCCTGTTGTCACTCCTGTTTCTCATAAGACTTTAATGATTCATTTCACTTTCAAACTGCCTTGCCATGGATCTGTCACCGCCCTCTTGTGGCCAACCCTTGCGCTGCAGGTAGGATTTATTTATTTTCTACCTGTGATGCTTGGGTTCACTTATTCAGGAGCTCTTAACCCTTTCTTTTTCACTCAGCTCTTCTAGGTCTGAACACCAAAGCACGGCAAAGACCGTCCTAGGTCTCAACATTGTCACTCCTCTTCAAGGTCCAGACGTCAGATCTTCCTTTTAGATCTAGGTACCACAGATAGGAGTCTAAAACCACCTCTGGGCGTCACTCTCACCGCCACTCCAGCCGCTCTGTGAGGAAAGCCTGCTGGGTATGCCGGGCCCAGGTTCCTGAAGGCAAATCGCTCTGCAAGCGATGCTTTTCTAAAGTCGCATAAGAAAGAGGGTGGAGACCAACAAGTGGAAGCACTGGTCAGAAAGGTGGTCCGTGAGTCCCTGAGTAAAGGGGATTCTGGTCATACCCACAACCCTGCTGGCGACACTATGTCAGTCCCTATTAGGGATGATCTCAAGACTCCAGGCCCTTCACAGCCGAGCCATTCCTCATTTGAAGCCTCATACAGTGAGGTGGAGGTAGATGACCCTGGTGCAGGTTTTGAATTTGCCCTAGTACCACAGCTGGTCAAAAGCTGTCAAAGAAGCTTTGAGATGGAAGAGCCAGTGGAGGCACCCTCCAAATAGAGGAAATATTTTAAAACACCTCAAAAAAAGAACACCCTAATTTCTCCTTTTTGGGTGAACTCAGCGCAATAATTACCGACGAATGGGGTGGTGTTGAAAGGAAGAATTGCCTGTTAATGAAGGTATCAAAAATTTACCCATTTAAAAGCAAGGATGTAAAACACCTGGAGTCGGCTCCTCTCATTGACTCAGCCCTAATGAGGATGGTGAGGCACGTCACACTCCCATTGTAGGATACTGTTTCCTTTAGGGATTGCCTGGAGTGGAAAATTTATACCGACCTCAAGCGGATCTACATTACAGCGGGTATGACCTGCAAACCAGCTCTAGCTCTCGCAGCCCTTTCTAAAGCGATGGAAGTCTGGGCAGATGACGTAGATGCTTCTCTGAGGAGCATCTCGGAAGAACTGGCCAGGAGCTCACCTATTCATGGGCTAAGGTTGACGTTGGCTTTGCTCGTGGGGCTTCCCTAGACATAATTCGCCTGGTGGCTCGGATCATGCTGACATCTGTCACGGCTAAGCGTGCCTTGTGGCTGCGCCCATGGGTAGCTGACCCTGCCTCCAAGCAGGCATGGTGCAGGATTCCATTTGGGGGTTCGTCCCTCTTTGGGAACATATCGGACAGTGCCATCACCCGTGCCACAGGGGGCAAGTCGGGGTTCCTTCCCCAGGATCGCCATCTGCTAAACCAGAAGAGAACACAGCCCAGGCAAAGTTCAGATCGAGAAAGGAATGCTCGCTACTATAGGCCTGGCCGTGAGTTCAAGAACACCTGGAAGAAAAAACAGCCTTCAGGCCAGAAGTTTTCAAAAAGGGGCATCTTCCGGTGGACAAGAATCCCCTAAGTCTTTATGATATTGCACCTGCCTAAAACAGAGCGAGTTGGCATCCTTGCCTCTCTCGGAAGAGAAAAAGCAAATTCTCCTGTCTCTCTTGTGGCTCAGGGCGCTGCAATTCCAGTTCCAGATGACAAAAGGTTTTAAGGGGTCTACTCGCCCCTCTTCATGGTGTTGAAGAAAAACGTCTCCTGGAGGCCAGTTATAGACCTAACCCACTTGACTTCTTTTATCTAGAAGGAGAAGTTCAAGATGGAGACACTACTCATGATCAGTCAAGCAATCCAACCAGGCGATTGGCTTGTCTCTATAGACCTGAAGGACGCCTACTTCCATGTTCCGATAGCGTCAGAATTCCAGAAATACCTTCGCTTTGCTGTCAATCAAATCCGTCTGCAGTTTACCTGTCTCCCCTTCGGGCTTACAACATCGCCTCGTGTGTTTTCAAAACTTGTTGGCTGTCGTGGCTCTGATCAGGACCAGAGGTATCCGTCTGTATCACTATCTAGACGACCTGCTGTTGTCTCGGGACAAGGAGCAGTTGCTAATCCACAGATCCCAGGTCATCTCCACTCTACTCGAGTTTGGTTGGCTTCTGAATCTGTAAAAGAGCCATCTGGATCCTACGCAGTCCCTGGTATTCCTCGGGGCACACTTCAACGCTATCAAGAGCACCATCTTGTTATCCCTGGAAAAATCCCAGTGATCCTGGACAGAGTTTGGCTTGCAATGTCGTCCTCATCTCCAAGCCTCTCAATGCCTAAAGTTCATTGGCACCATGGTGGCAACAACACCCATGGTAAAGTGGGCTCAGTGGAAAATGCGGCCCTTCCAGAAGGGTTTCCTCCAGCAGTATAATCCAGGGCTTCGGGATCACTTTATCCAAATAACCTCATCCATGTGGGAGAGCTTTACTTGGTGGCTACAACAGAGGAACCTCCTCAATTGTCACTCCATCGCACCTGTGTCTTGGGTCACCATCACTACAGATGCCAGCAACAGGGGCTGACAGAAGTAGCCCAAGGCATATGGAATTTTCCCTCTCACAGGATAGTCTCCAATGTTCTGGAACTCCGGGCATCGTTCTGCGCTCTGCAGGCCTTTCACCACTTAACAGCAGGAGACTCAGTCCTCCTAAGACTGGACAACACAACGGCAGTCGCATACATCAAGAGACAGGGGGGTACTCGCAGTCTCTCCCTGTCAAAGGAAATGGAGCCCATCATGATCTGGGCCCAGAAAAACCTGACCAACCTGACAGCTGTCTATCTCCCTGGAGTCCCGAACGTTCAGGCAGATTTTCTGTTGAGTTTCTCTGGACAACGAGTGGACTTCCCCCCCGAAGTCTTCAGGTGGGTCCTGTCCCTGGGAGTCATTCCGGAAGTAGACTTGTTCGCCTCCCCATGCAACTTCAGACTAGAGAGATACTACACAAGGTCTTGGTATCCCCAGGCTTTTGGGTAGATGCCCTGACAGACCATTGGCGGTTCCACAGGGCCTATGCCTTTCCCCCGGTTCCTGTCATTCTCCGTTTTTTGTCGAGGTTTAGGATGGAAGAAGCAGAGATAGTGGCAATAGTCCCGTACTGGCCAAACAAGCCATGGTTTCCACTGCTGATGCAACTCAGCTTCCGGGACCCAGTTCCTCTACCCTCCAGACCAGATCTCCTATCACAAGGGGCATTTCTACATCCATGCCCGGCACATCTACATCTTATGATCTGGTTCTTGAGAGGGGAAGGTTGGAGGCCTTAGGCTGTCCAAGTAGGGCCATCTCCACAATATTAAATGCCAGAAGAACAGGCACCAACAGGGTCTACCAGAGGATTTGGGAAAAGTTTTCAGACTACACCTCTTCCACTGCAGGTTCTTGCAATAACCCAAAGATACATGATATCCTGGGCTTCTTACAATCAGGATTGGATCTCTCATTGTCAGTCAGCTCGCTGCGAGTGCAAATCGCTGTAATCTCTGCCTTTACGGGTGTTTCCTGGGCTAGACACCCTCTTACTCAGTAGTTTTTCAGAGGAGCAATAAGGCTCAGACCTCAGAGCCAAGTTTTTCTAATTGGGATCTTCCCCTTGTCCTGGATTTTTTCTTAGGTAGAGAGTTGGAACATGAAGATCAATCTTCTGTCAAATGACTCTCTCTAATAGTTGTTTTCTTGGTGGCTATAACATCGGCCAAGAATGTCTCTGAAATCAGCTCTCAGGGATGCAAGGAGCCATTTCTAAACTTTTTAATTCCTATGTTGGGTTCAAACCCCAAAGTGGCATCTGTGTTTCATGACAATCAGGAGATTGCTCTTCCAACGTTCAGATCTACCGAGGATTCCAGTGTTTATCCCTTAGATGTTGGAAAAGCTCTGAGTCAGTATCTTGAAGCTACAGCTTCTTTCCGTCAGACCGACCACCTGCTCGTTCTTTTCACAGGAAGTATAAGGGAATGCGTGCCTCTTCCAGATCTATCGGAGCATGGATTGTTCAGGCCATTCAGTGGGCCTATAAAGCCAAGGGCTTGGCGCCTCCAGAAGCGGTGACTAGTGATGAGCCGAACACCCCCGGGTTCGGTTCGCACCAGAACCCGCGAACGGACCGAAAGTTCGAACGAACATTAGAACCCTATTAAATACAATGGATGCGAACGTTCGAATTCTAAAGTGCTAATTATAACAACTATTATGCATGTTATTGTCATAAATAGGGTTTGGGAACCCGGGTTGTGCACCAGGGGACATGTATCAATGCAAAAAGAAGTTTTAAAAACGGTCGTTTTTCGGGAGCAGTCATTTTAATGATGCATAAAGTGAAAAAAAAAAAGTCAAATATTCCTTTAAATATCGTACCTGGGGGGTGTCTAAAGTATGCCTGTGAAGTGCCACGTGTTTCCCGTGTTTAGAACTGTCCCTGCACAAAATGACACTTCTAAAGGAAAAAAAAGCCATTTAAAACTGCTTGCGGCTTTAATGTAATGTCTGGTCCCGGTAATATGGATGAAATTCTTTAAGAAAAATGGCATAGCTACCCCATGACCCCCCCCTACCCCAGCCCATTACCAGCCCCTTTGGGTCTTGTATGGATATTAAGGGGAACCCCGCACATAAAATAAAAAAGGCCCTATATACTCTGAACAGCCGTATACAGGCGGTGCATACAAGACAGGGACTGTAGGTTTGTTCTTATGTAGAATCTGTTTGTAATTTTGAACAGGTACATTGTTGAAGTGTAGCTCCAGCCCAAAAATCTATTTTTAAACTTTTTGGGAAACATAGGTAAGGGTTATCACCCCTGTAACATTTGTTTTGCTGTCTGTGCCCCTGTTCAGAACATTTCACCTCACTTTCCGTCCCAATGACAACTGTTTTTGAAATGTGGTGTTTTTCTTGAAACAAGGATTGCTGATAAAGCATCAGTACAGATGAGACCCCTTTCTCCCATATTTATTCTTACAGGAGAGAATTTTCCTTTCTAGGGGTAGATTTCCTCTCACTTCCTGTTGTCTTCTTTCGTTTGCAAGTAGGAGTCGTTTGTAAGTTGGATGTTTGAAAGTAGGGACCTGCCGTATATACTCTGCAGAAATAGGCCCCTTAGTTGTTGGTGTTGGCACAACACTGTAAGCACTCAGTTACTCTTGGTTGGTGCTGGAACTCCCTGCTGTCAACTATTATATCAGGAATTTTAATTACATATAATTGTTGAACAGTGGTAGTAAAAATTGGGGCTTTGATGGTGGTGCTGGTGCCACAACACTGTAAGCCCTGACAGTTACTCTTGGTGGGTGCAGCAATGGGCCCTGCTGTGAATTATTAGATCAAGAATTGTAATTACATGCCCCTTTTGAACAGGGGCTGAAAAATTGGGCCTTTCGTGGTGGTGGTGGTGGTGGCGTTGCCACAAGACTGTAAGCCCTCAGAGTTACTCTTGGTGGGTGCAGCAATGGACCCTGCTGTGAATTATTAGATCAAGAATTGTAATTGCATGCCCCTGTTGAACAGGGGCTGAAAAATTGGGCCTTAGGCACTGGTGGCACAACACTACAACCCCTCACAGATACTGTACTTGGAGCACAGCAATGAGCCCTGTTGCAAAGTATTGCTTCAAAAATTGTAATGACACGCCCCTGTTAAACAGGGGCTGAAAAATTAGGCCTTAGGCACTGGTGCCACAACACTCCAACCCCTCACAGATACTGTACACTGGTGGCGGCACCCATAAACAAAAATGATCTTCCAAGCTATCATCATCAATCGTATCATTGAGGACTCGGAGGAGGAGGATAGCCAGTCAACATAACAGCACAGGCACTCAGCATCAGCATCAGCCTTGAAGGGATGTGACATGTTAAAATCAATTAGTCTGTTATATCAGCATCAGGTGTGTGGTAGCTGGTGGTGATCCAAGACTGGTTCATCTTGATGAAAGTCAGTCGATCAACCGAGTCGGTGGACAGGCGCACCCTGTGATCCGTGACAAATCCTCCAGCAGCACTGAATGTGCGTTCCGAAAGAACGCTGGATGCAGGACAGGCCAGTAGCTCAATTGCATACTGTGCAAGCTCTGGCCAGTGATCCATCCTCAAGACCCAGTAAGCCAGAGGATTTTCGGTGGGGAAGGTGTCCAAGTCTGACCTTGCCCCTAGATATTCCTGCACCATGTTTATCAGACGCTGGCGATGGTTGCTGGAACCGATCATACTTTGGGGCTGCGGACTAAAGAATTGTCTGAACGCATCGGTCAGACGGCCACCTTCCCCACCGCTCCTTCTTTGACTGGCCGAAGCCTCAGCAACTCGTTGTCCAGGACCAGGAGTTTGTAACCTCCCAGTCTCTGGGAACGCGTTGCACAGACCTTTCTGCAAGGCCTCCCGGAGTTGTCTCATCCTCTGCTCCCTCTGCGACGGTAACATAAGGTCCGCAACCTTACCCTTGTACCGTGGATCAAGGAGAGTGGCCAGCCAGTAATGGTCCCTCTCCTTGATCCGAAGAATACGAGGATCCTTCCGCAGACTTTGCAGGATCAGGGAGGCCATGCAGCGTAGGTTTGCTGAGGCATTCGCTCCGGAGTCCTCCTCCTCCTCCTCCTCCTCCTCCTCCTCCTCCTCCTCCTCCTCCTCCTCCTCCTCCTCCTCCTCCTCCTCCTCCTCCTCCTCCTCCTCCTCCTCCTCCTCCTCCTCCTCCTCCTCCTCCTCCTCCTCCTCCTCCTCCTCCTCCTCCTCCTCCTCCTCCTCCTCCTCCTCCTCCTCCTCCTCCTCCTCCTCCTCCTCCTCCTCCTCCTCCTCCTCCTCCTCCTCCTCCTCCTCCTCCTCCTCCTCCTCCTCCTCCTCCTCCTCCTCCTCCTCCTCCTCCTCCTCCTCCTCCTCCTCCTCCTCCTCCTCCTCCTCCTCCTCCTCCTCTCCTCCTCCTCCTCCTCCTCCTCCTCCTCCTCCTCCTCCTCCTCCTCCTCCTCCTCCTCCTCCTCCTCCTCCTCCTCCTCCTCCTCCTCCTCCTCCTCCTCCTCCTCCTCCTCCTCCTCCTCCTCCTCCTCCTCCTCCTCCTCCTCCTCCTCCTCCTCCTCCTCCTCCTCCTCCTCCTCCTCCTCCTCCTCCTCCTCCTCCTCCTCCTCCACCTCCTCCACCTCCTCCTCCTCCACCTCCTCCTCGTTCCACCTCCTCCTCCTCGTTCCACCTGGTGGGCATGTCACATATAAGGCGGTTCTTGGGCAGGTTCAACTCCTTTTGCAGCTCAGCCAGGCGAGCACTGGCATTATAAGATCTGCGGAAATGCACACAGACTTTCCTGGCCTGCCTCAGGACATCCTGTAAGCCCGGGTACCTGCCCAAGAACCGCTGCACCACCAGGTTAAGGACGTGAGCCACACAGGGCACATGGGTCAGTTGTCCCTGTCGGAGGGCGGAGAGGAGGTTGGTGCCATTGTCGCAAACCACCATTCCTGGCTTAAGCTGGCGTGGCGTCAACCACCTGTCGGCCTGGCCCTGCAGAGCAGACAGGACCTCTGCCCCAGTGTGGCTTCTGTCCCCCAAACACACCAGCGCAAGCACGGCATGGCATCTTTTTGCCTGCGTACTTGCGTAGCCCCGTGAACGGCTACGGAGCACCGCTGGTTCATAGGACAAACCACAGGAAGAGGCCATGGAGGAAGAAGAAGAGGAGGGGGTGGAGGAGAGAGGTGTGTCACAACCAGTAGTAGCATTTTGGAGGCGTGGCGGTGGGACAACCTCCAACACTACTGCACCTTGTCCTGCATCCTTCCCAGCTGCCAAAAGAGTGACCCAATGGGCCGTGAAAGAAAGGTAACGTCCCTGTCCATGCCTGCTGGACCATGAGTCAGCGGTAATATGCACCTTACCGCTGACCGCCCTGTCCAGCGAGGCCAAGACATTGCCTTCCACATGCCGGTAGAGAGCCGGAATAGCCTTCCGTGAGAAAAAGTGGCGTTTGGGAACCTGCCACTGAGGAACCGCACATTGCACAAACTCACGGAAGGGGGCCGAGTCTACCAACTGAAAAGGCAGCAGTTGAAGCGCTAGCAATTTAGCCAAGCTAGCATTCAACCGCTGGGCATGTGGATGGCTGGGAGTGAACTTCTTTCGACGGTCCAGCAGCTGGGGCAGGGAAATTTGCCTGCTAGAATCGGACGTCGGTGTACTGCTAGCAGAGTGGCCGCAAGTACTTGGCTGTGACACACCTAATTCTACACCTTCATTCCTCTCAGTGCATGTTTCAGAGAGGACTGAAGTTATAGTGGGGTTGGAGAACCCAGCTGATGCGGTGCAAGGAGAGGTCCGCTTTGTTCTTTGGTGTGGGTCTTTGAGGTAGGCTTGCCAACGAGCTGCATGGCAGGTCAACATATGTCTGGTCAGGCATGTGGTACCCAAGCGGCTGATGTTTTGGCCACGCGATATACGCTTGAGACATATGTTGCAAACAGCAGCTGTGCGATCTGATGCACTAGCCTCAAAAAAGGCCCACACCAAAGAACTTTTTGAATGACGGGCAGAGGCAGCGCCCTGCACAGGCGGAGCTCTGCGGTGTGATTCCGTCGGTGTACTGCCCTTACGCTGGCCACCAAAGGGCATCCTGCCTCGTTGGAGATGTGCCTCCTCCTCATCCTCCTCCTCCTCCTCTCTCCTATTAGGCACCCACGTGGAGTCAGTGACCTCATCATCACCTCCCTCCTCATCACTGGAGGCAATCTGGCAGTATGCTGCAGCTGCTGGAACATGACTGCCAGATTGGTGTCCTTCTTGAGCATCCCCTCTGTCTGCTCTCACGCTACTGCCTTCCTCTAGCTGGGTTTCATCATCAGACCCTTCGAAACGCTGGGCATCCTCCTGGAGCATGTACCCAACACTGTGCTGAAACAGTTCGGGGGACTCCTCAGGAGGAGGACATGGTGGGTCTAGGGAAGGAGTGACTGATGATGAGTCTGACATTGATACCAGGGAAGAGGACGCTTTGGCAGCTGCTTTTCCAGTACCCTGAGCCTGGGTGAGAGAGGATGAGGAGGAGGAGGAGGGCTTGGTCATCCACTCTACCAAGTCTTCGGCATGATGTGGCTCAACATGTCCAGCTGCCGAAAAGAAGGACAAGCGTGTCCCATGGCCATGTGCTGATGACAATGCACCGCGTCCACGACCAGCACTGTTGCCCCCAGACACAGAGCCTGCTTGCCCTCTTTTATTGCCTCCTGACTGTCTGCCTCTCCTTGTTTGCCTTCCAGACATTCTAATAGATGGCCTGCAGGGAGATGGGAAAAAAGCAATAAGGGCTACCTTCAGGTGTCCTTCTCTGTCCCTTGAAACAAGGACTTTGACAGTGAAAGAAACTGACACTCTCCCTACCTACAGTTTTCTGTCCCTAGAAAAAAAAAAATTTTAAAGCACAATTTAGCACAAGGAGAATTCACTCACTGTCCTTCCAGGTCCCTGGAAACAAGGACTTTGACAGTGAAAGAAACTGACACACTCTCCCTACCTACAGTTTTCTGTCCCTAGAAAAAATGTTTTTTTTAAGCACAATTTAGCACAAGGAGAATTACCTCACTGTCCTTCCAGGTCCCTGGAAACAAGGACTTTGACAGTGAAAGAAACTGACACACTCTCCCTACCTACAGTTTTCTGTCCCTAGAAAAAATGTTTTTTTTAAGCACAATTTAGCACAAGGAGAATTACCTCACTGTCCTTCCAGGTCCCTGGAAACAAGGACTTTGACAGTGAAAGAAACTGACACACTCTCCCTACCTACAGTTTTCTGTCCCTAGAAAAAATGTTTTTTTTAAGCACAATATAGCACAAGGAGAATTCACTCACTGTCCTTCCAGGTCCCTGGAAACAAGGACTTTGACAGTGAAAGAAACTGACACACTCTCCCTACCTACAGTTTTCTGTCCCTAGAAAAAATGTTTTTTTTAAGCACAATATAGCACAAGCACAAAACACACTGACACTCTCCCTACCTATCCTTCTCTTTCCCTAAACTAAAGGAATCCAGGTTAAGCAAGAAAGAAATAAAAGTCACTGTCCCTGCCTATGCTGCTCTATCCCTGCTCCGGAACACACTACACTAGGCCGCCGTGCTGGCGGCCTTTTATAGTGTGGGGCGTGTACTAAACCCCCTCAGCAATAATTGGCCACAGGCATCCTGCCTGTGGCCAATCATTGCTCTCCTCGCTGCCGGCGCTGTGATTGGCCAAGCATGCGGGGTCACAGTGCATGGTTGGCCAATCACAGCGCCTGGATGACACTGCGATGGCGTAGTGCATTGTGGGCCGTTCGCGTCACTCGAATTTGGCGCGAACGGCCCAAATCGTTCGATCTTCGTCGAACGATCGAACAGCCGATGTTCGAGTCGAACGCATGTTCGACTCGAACACGAAGCTCATCCCTAGCGGTGACAGCTCACTCAACTAGAAGTGTGTCTTCATCATGGGCAGCATCACGTCACGTGCCTCCAGAAGTTATTTGCAAGGTGGCCTTGTGGTCTTCAATTAACACGTTCATGGCACACTACTGCGTAGTGGTTTACGTATCTTGTCTGTTGATGGTGCCAATTAAACCTTTTTTCTTTTGTCCAGCACTCTGCCCACCCGGGTGTGTATGGCTAGTTATTTCCCACATGTAGGCTGCCATGGAGTCTGTCAGGAAAACGGAAAATTTATATCAAATACTTACCGTAATTTTCCTTTCCTGATGGACTCCATGGCAGCAGGAGTTCCCTCCCAGTGGCTGGAGTAGGCTAAATTATGGAACACGGCCTCTGGCCCAGAGCAAAGATTTATGGGAGAAGGGTCCTATGAGGTATGAGGGGCGGGATTAACCCACACGTAGGCTGCCATGGAGTCCATCAGGAAAGGAAAATTACGGTAAGTATTTGATATAAATTTTCCGTTTTTGTTTAGTGTTTAATCATCCATGGGTCGTCTTCTGTCAGAGGAACATGTTGATGAATTCTCCTCAATCAGTGGCTGCAGCCAATCGGCTGTCACTGTCAGAATACAATGTCCTGGCAGGGGGGCTTCCTCCATCCACCTCACGTGGGGTGTTTTTTTTTTTTTTTTGTACTAAGTCAGTTAGTGTTTCATTCTTATGTCATGAAAAGTTTCCATGAACTTCCCTAATTTTAAATGAAAATGTAAAGTCTTATCAAAACTTTTAGATAAACATGTGCAGCCCTCCTGTTCATAATTTAGGTGAATAATGTGTTTAATTTTTTTATTTTTTTAGGGGCCAGGGTAGTCAGCAGGGAACACCTTTACTACTATATGCTTTTTAAGGCTCCATTTACACTTCCAAATTAGGCTGTTAGCGATTTGATGCAGAAGACGCAGCAGGGGTTCCTGGCAAATAGGTGCTGGCAGAAGCCCCATTGAAAACAATGGAAAAAAACTATTTGCAGTCTGTGTCCAGTGATTATATGTGAGCGGCTTCCACCCACAGCTAAATGCCAGGAACCCCTACTGGGTCTTCCACATCTAAATGCTAAGAGCCTCATTTGCAGATGTAAATGGGGCCTAAGCTAAGGTGACCAGATTTTTTTAAAAAGAAATCCGGGGACATATTTTTTTATTTATTAGTAATGGCGGCAATCAGCGACTCTCTGCCTGTCGCCGCCCACCTCACAGCCTGTCAATTCTTACTTTCCGGGCCCCGGCTATTACTGGGTGGGGAGCGGAGGAAGATCACTCCGCCAGGGAAGGCAAGGAGATAAGCAGGCAGCCGACTGGCCAGGACTTGAGCCAAGGCAGAAGAACATGCGAGCGGAGCTGAATGGGCATGCGCCAGAAACTGAAGAAATATTCCCTCCGCTCCGTCCAGCACATGATCAACAGAAAGGGGCACAGATAATGGAAAAAAAAATACACCCCTCCTAAGCTAGTAGGAGCAGCGGGGATGTGTAATTCTGAATTTTATTTTTTAATTCTGCACTGACTGTCTTTGAAATTGCCCCAGCCCCTGTTCAAATCCAATCCGGGGACAAAACCGGAGACAGACTTGGTCCAGGGACAGTGTCTTCAATCTGGGGACTGTCCCCGGAAAACGGGGATGTCTGGTCACCCTAGCCTAAGCTGGCCATATACTGTCTGAATTTCACCTAGTTCCTGACAAACTGGCCAAAATTCACTTTGTGGGTGATACTGTCAGTCACCCTCCCACCAAACATCTTTCCATTAACAAATCAAAGTAGCCAAGAGAAAATTTATCAGTTGAACAGCCAGCTGTCAAGTACAGTAGCCTGTGAAGTGGAATTCCTCAATCTGTACTGTTAGCACGTAGGGTGAACGAAAAAAATTGGTGTACGGCCAGGCCAGCTTCAGTCCTTTAGAAATAAAATGATGCAATCATTCCTACCACAATTTACAACTGACTATAAAGGAAGCAAAATAGTTTGAAGCAAAAATGTCAATATAAAGTTTTATTTAAAGCAGTGACTGTCTACAGCCTGCAATTCACCTTAACCAGGACAAAGGTGACTACCTATGCATATGTCCATTTATTATGCTGTAAAACTTTCACCCAACAGCAGATACCATCTCCTTCCTCTCTGTGACTTGTCACAGCTTTCATTGGGTGCTTCATGCCACATTCTTTGTTTTAGAACACTGTATTCACTTGTGTTTTGCATTATTTTCTCCTTTTCCATTCCTTTTTTTTATTTTGTGAAGTGTACTGCTTTTACTGTCACAACATCCATTATTCACAAATGTACGCTTTTCACTCCTTACTCGCTTCCTACACTTCTGTCTTCACTTTTCTGTGCACCATACACTGTGACCTCTGCTCTGCCATCACGTTTCTTTGTTCCATACACCGTGGCTTCTTCTGTGGACACCCATACAAGACTAAAATTTAACCCAGGTTATTGACAATGGAATGGCGCAGCAAGCAAAAAATCTTATCTCCCCGGCATTATTGATTACATGTAAAATGGGTATAACTTCACAGAGGTTTAACAGTAAAGCTAGCCATACTCTAGTTGAATTTTGTTTGAAAGAATGTTTGTTCTATTTTCCAATGGACTGCAGTAACAAAAAAAAAAAAGCAGGAAACATTTCCAACAGTGAATGTTGTTTTCATTCAGGAAAGTCGATTCACTCCAAAAAGCAAATGTTAGAGAGGAACTGCAGTCTGCTCACATAATTTGTAATAAAAACATCTTTGCCATCCTGAAGCTTCCCTCCAACCACTTTGCATAATTATTTATATATACTGTAATTCTGTACTTGCCAAATATGCTGCAGAAACCTCCATCCACTGAGTCTGGCTGCAATCATTTTAACTGTGGGCAGCTGAAGCTGCTGCCTGTTACACTTCCTGGATTTACAGACACACCTCCAGCCCTGCGGGTCTAATTGGACCTCTTATGACTGATCCCCCATCTCTTCCTGGCAAACTCTCAAGAGAGTAAAAGAGAGAGCTGTGTATGATGTCATAAGCCTAGGCTAATGACCAGACAAGAAACAGGAAGTGGGCCGTATAAGGTATTTACTGGCAGAAAAAAAAATGTTTTACTAACCAAAGTTAAAACAACAAGGGCAGAAGATTTAATAGATGGAAAGTTGAAAACATGACTGAAGTTCCGCATGTTTTACATTTTAGGTACTTTCAAACATTCTTCATGTCATTAAATGCACTGATCAGAATTTTGTATGAATGTTTGTTTGAAAATCTGCTAGTGTATGGTCAACTTTAGTCCTGGCAGGGAGGACAGCAGCAAAAGCTTCACCCACCCTGCACAATTTATAGCAGAGCGTCCAAAGACTGACCTACAGCATGCTAAATGAACTTGTTTTGTATAAGGAACTCTTTCAAAACTACACAGTTTAGCATTTCGGCTCAGTTCACATTAGCCTGACACCAAAGTCGCGCGACTTTCAGTGCAACTTTGGAGTCAGACGTTTTACACTCTGTGGCATTGAAGTATAAAAGTCAGACTAAAGTAGTGCAGGAATCTTTTCTAAAGTCGGACAGACTTGTGTAGTATCAGTTAAGACAGCTCTCATAGGGAACTATTGAATTTCACATGTCATCCAACTTGGTGTCTCACAAATCGGATCCTATGTCGCATCAGTGGGAACGGATACCTCAGGATTTCAAAGGAGGAGAGTAACCTTTTGTTTATTATTACAGTTTTAAAATCCATATGTAGTTAATGCTTCTTTTAACTGTAGTCTAGAGTTAATGAGGCCACATAGTGAATTTCAACTTCAATAAAATAATGGTGACACAAGTATGACTGAAGAGCCACAAATCTTTTAATCCATGTTGCAGGGGTGGGTGGATCACATGAACTAGGAAAGGGTGTGACACTGTTAGGTCTACAAAGTTAACAAATAGGAAAAAGATTTCTTTTTTTTTTTTTTACAAGAGTTTCTTTAACAGTAATGCTTCTTTTATAGTTTTCCACACAGGGACAGATTAACTCAGAAGCTAACATCAGATGACTGAACACTCATCACAAGCTTTACATTATAGACCCACCCAAACTTTTTTTTTTTTTTTTACTTTTTCCTCAACAGCTCCAAGATATGGAGAAAACCTCTACAAGATTTTTCGCACAAATAGCACACTTTATTCATTTGTTATCCACTAATGTATTTAAAATATAATGTACTGTATAGCCTAAACTTTTTTTTTTGTAGTTTTGGATAGAGTGGGGAAATGTTAAAACCCCTTCCAGGTTATTTCTTGTGTGTAATTTGGGAAATTACCTTTCACTTCTATTTTCAGATGGGCTACAGAAAGTTGGGTGTTAAAAGAAATCACCCAAAGTGAGGGGAATCAGACAATTGCCCCTAGGCCGGCTTCTGCATGACAGCTCAGGGGGGAGAGGTGTGACAGGCAATGCACACGAGCCTGCACAGTTCCTGCCCCCCCCCAAACTGCAAGTGCAAGACATCACTCTGCTTTGCCGTTGTTCTAACGATATGGTTCCTCCTATCGATATGGTTCCCCCTCGACTGCGCAGGCGCAATCCGAGCCGACGGAAATCTCAGAGTCTGAACAGCTGTTCGTCAGCTGTAGACGCGCTCGCTCCCGATGCTTGGTTATACACGCTCCCGATGCTTGGTTATACACGCCGCTCTATACAGCAAGGGGCAGATGTGATATTGACTAGTGCTTTTTTGCTTGGTTATACACGCCGCTCTATGCAGCAAGGGGCGGATGTGAGACGTGTATTTTATAGAGAAAACCATCCCCCAAAAAAGCACTGCTCAATATCACATCTGGCCCTTGCTGTATAGAGCAGCGTGTAGTATAGAGCGGCGTGTATAACCAAGCATCAAAGCACTGGTCAATATCACATCAGCCTCCGCCCCTTGCTGCGGCGTGTAGTATAGATCGGCGTGTCAATATCACATCAGTCTCCGCCCTTTGCTGCGCGGCGTGTATCATCGGGAGCGAGCACGTGTACAGCTGACAAACAGGTGTTCAGGCTCGGAGATTTCCGTGGCCTCCGACTGCGCAAGCGCTGCACCTGCGCAGTCGAAGCCGGACCCTATCCGATAGGGGAACCAGCTCGACAAGACACAGTCTTCCTCATCTCTCCTATTTAGTAAACAGATTCCAAAGCTGCAGCCTGCTATTCAGGAAAACAGGGAGTGTGGAAACTGTCAGCTTGTGTTGTGAATGAAATGACAAAAGCCAGGTACTAAAGTAGACTGTTTTTGGGCAAGTGAAGTAGCTGGTGTGTGCTGTTGTCAGCTTGTTTTTTGTGATAAAAGCCTAACTGCAATCATTCATAGCACAAGCTGACAGTCTCCACTCTTTCATTGTCCCTGAATAGCAGGCTGCAGCTCCAGAATATATGTTTAAAGTGGAGTGACAAGGAGGCACAGCACTGCAGAAAGATGAGGGGGGTGGGGTATGAGTTCCAGCTGACGAGGACAGAAAAGAAAGATTTTTTTATTTAACCTTCACTGTTCGCATTTTAAGGGGACAGTTGCTATGTGTACAGGTGATAGTAGTTCTTTAACCACTTGCCGACCAGCCGCCGTCAATATACTGCGGCAGTTCGGGACGTTCCTGCGAACCGTCGTAGCTGTACGTCCGGTCCTTTAAGCCAAGATAACAGGGGCGAGCGTGGCCGCTGCACTGCAGGGGTGCCGATGCACGTGGTCACGCGTGGGCACGAGAGCCGGGACGTGTGTGTGTGTGTGTGTGTGTGTGTGTGTGTGTGTGTGTGTGTATGAAAACACACAAATCCCTGTTCTGTGAGGAGAGAGAGATTGTGTGTGCCTACCAGACATGGGAGTAAGTCACAAGCAAGTCTCAAGTTACTGTGACGAAAATCAAGCAAGTCAAGTCGAGTCCCTACTAGAAGTCAAGCAAGTCAAGTCATTTATTTTGGTCACGTCACAAATCAAGTAAAAATACTGGTCTACCCCATACTGTATAAAAATAATAGGAGGGATAACAATAAATAATATTGGTTATGTGCCCGTGTCTCACTGTGCCCAATGCCTCACTGTGCCCAATGCCTCACTGTGCCCGTCAGCCGTGTACCTGATCGGCGGCATCCTGGCGGCCATTCCAGTATTCAAAAGCCGCGCCTCCTCCTCGTCTGTGATAGGCGGAACACTCAATTTCCCAGCATTCAGTGTTCCGCCTATCACGGACATCCGCTCATCCTCATAACACAGACGAGGATAAGGAAGATGTCCGTGACTGGCTGAACACTGCCTGCTGTGAAATTGAGTGTTCCGCCTATTACAGACGAGGAGGCGTGGATTTTGAACACTGCAATGGCCGCCGTCTGTCTGCATGACACGCTGATCAGGTAGGCAGACGGCGGCTTGCGGTTAGTGTTAGTGGTGCCAAGTCATTGCAAGTCATATAGCCCAAGTCAAAGTCAAGTCGCAAGTCATTAGTGACAAGTCAAAGTCAAGTCATTTATTTAATTCTGTCAAGCAAGTCCTCAAACGCGTGACTGAAGTCTGACTTAAGTCAAGTCATGTGACTTAAGTCCCCCACCTCTGGTGCCTACTAGCTAGGAACAATGATCTGTCATCTCCTCTAGTCACTCCCATCCCCGTACAGTTAGAACACACATGAAGGAACAGTTAACCCCTTGATTGCCCCTTTCCCTGCCAGTGACATTTTACACAGTAATAAGTGCATTTTTATAGCACTAATCGCTGTATAAATGTGAATGGTCCCAAAAATGTGTCAAAAGCGTCCGATCTGTCCGCCATAATGTCGCAGTCCCGATAAAAATCGCTAATCACTGCCATTACTAGTAAAAAAAAAAAAAAAATTAAAAAAATACCATAAATGTTTCCCCTATTTTGTAGACGCTATAACTTTTGCGCAAACCAATCAATATACATTTTTGCGATTTTTATTACCAAAAATATGTAGAAGAATACATATCGGTCTAAACTGAGGAAATTCCTTTTTTTTTTTTAAATGGGGATATTTATTATAGCAGAAAGTACAAAATAGTGTTTTTTTTTCAAAATTATCGCTTTTTTTGTTTATAGCGTAAAAAAGCAGAGATGATCAAATACCACCAAAAGAAAGCTCTATTTGTGGGAAAAAAAGGACATCAATTTTATTTGGGTACAGCGTCACACGACCGCGCAATTGTCAGTTAAAGCGACGCAGTGCCTTATTGCAAAAAATGGCCCAGTCTTTGAGCAGCCAAATATTCCTGGGCTGAATTAGTTAAGCAGGCCAGGTATACTGGTAGAATCTCTTTAAAAAAAAAAAAAAATCCTATTTAAAGCATTCATTCAACTTTCTAATGGTTCAACTTTCTTTCTAATGGTTAAAGGATACGTTCACCTTTTAAAAAAAATTCTTGCAGGTTATAAAATGTGCAATTATTTTTTTTAAATTTGAGCCTGTAAAGCATTGCACCCGCGATCAGTAGATCGAGGGTGGGATGCAGTACTCCCGTAGACTTGTCAGTGTATCTGTCTGCTCGTACCTCATACAGGGAGACAGATACACACTGACAGGAAGCAACAATGAACTACTAAAGCACTCAACAGCACCATGGCGGTTCATTGAGAACTACAAGCCAACAGACATAAAGGCTGTCAGTACTTTTATTTTCCCCATTCACACAACTCTGTGAATGAATGACGTGGCCGGGCAGGCGGTTATTTTAAAACAGCAACAGTGGGTGCCCAGAGAAAATACCCACTCGCTGTCACTGGATAAATACACATGGAATATGTTCCAAAAGACGAACTTCTTTAATGTGGACAAATTGACGTTAGTCTTCGACTGTATGGACAAGAAAATTTAAAAAATTCAGGATAGAAAATATTTGTAATTTCTTACCTGAACAAACTAAATTCTGTGAATGTGGTCCTCTGTCTGGAAAAATAGTTTGTGTTAGATTAAATTGTAATAGAATCAAAAATTGAACATTACAATTCTAAACATTGGTATGGCAATTCAACGAAAAATGCATTGCAATCTACTTCAAATTCTTTTGTGTCAAAAAATGGGCACATTGAATGCTTTGTTGAATGATCTCTCAGGCATGATCATTTGAAAATATGTATGGCCAGCTTTAGTTGTATCTTCTTAAGCGATGATTTTTATTGGGACATAAAGACGTGTAACTCATCATACGTGATTCCTCTCTTCGGCTCTGGGGCACGCGCGCCGCACCAGAGCCTCGCTTCCCACTGCGATTGGACCCGCCGATCATTTACAGGAAAGGCAGAACGGCGGTCTTCCTATGTAAACAAGGCAGATCACCATTCTGTGAGGGAGGAAGATGGAGATGGAGATCTTGCATTTCTGCCAAGCAGAAACACTGATCTCTGTTTTCGTCCAGTCACAGCATTCCCCCTACAGTTAGAAAGCACACCCTAGGAGCACACTTAACCCTTTGATTGCTCCTGTTATCCCCTTCCCTGCTAGTGTCATTTATACAGTTACAGTGCATTTTTTTTTTAGCACTGATCACTGTATTGGTGTCACTGGTCCCCAAAAAGTGTCACTTATTGTCAGATTTGTATGCCACAATGTCGCAGTCCAGCTAAATCTGATGTCATTACTAAATCTGCTGCCATTACTAGTAAAAACAATTAAAAAAATAAGAAGTCTATATATCTATCCCATAGTTTGTAGACAGTATAACTTTTGCGTAAACCAATCAATCAATATACGTCTATTAGGATTTGTATTTATTTTTTTACCAAAAACATGTAGAAGAATACATATTGCTCTAAATTGATGAAGAAATTAGATTTGTTAAAATTTTTCTATTGGATGTGTTTTATAGCAAAAATTGTCGGTGTTTTTTTGTTTATAGCGCAAAAAATAAAAACCCGCAGAGGTGATCAAATACCACCAAAAGAAAGCTTGATTTGTAGGAAAAAAAGTACATCAATTGTATTTGGGTACAGTGTCGCACGACCCCGCAATTGTCAGTTAAAGCAACTCAGTGCAGTATCGCAAAAGATGGCCTGGTCAGGAACGGGGTAAAACCTTCCGGAGCTGAAGTGGTTAAATTGATGCAGCAAGGTGCCCTGCAAAGAAACCTAGTGCATACTTACCTTTTTGGTAGGCATTCTGGGTGCCACTGCTATTCATCCACCATCCTATCCCCTTGGTTGGATAGATGTTCACTCACTAGTTGTGTTTTCTGGGATTGGAAGTAAAGGGGATTCTCTTTAGTCAAACAGAAAAAACAAAATCAACTTACTATTCCGTAATCTATTCAAAAAACTTAAAAAAATTGCATTTTTTTGTACTCATCGTAAAATCCTTCTGTCGTCCATGGAGGGACACAGCTTCTTAAATCTTGACAAAGTGGGTTATGTTCCTGTTCATAGGAGAGGACTAGGCAGAACATGTTAGTTATCTTAAAACATGTAACTTTAACCGAGTTGAACAGCCCCACCCAGGGGGCGGTCCCTCCATACATAACCCTTCACCCTGCAGTCAGCAGCCTCAGTTCGTAGAAAAGCAGTACAAACTAAAAAAAGGAGGGGTGGGTGCTGTGTCCTTCCATGGACGACAGAGAAAGGGATTTTACGGTGAGTACAAAAAAATCCTATTTTCTCTTTTCGTCCATGGAGGGACACAGCTCCTTAAAACTTGACAAAGTGGGACGTCCCCAAGCAGTGTCAGAAAAAAATGAGGGGTGGGAACAGCAATCAAAAGAAGACTTAACTTCACCCCAAACAAACAGAGCTCCTCAACGGAGGAGTTGCAACCTCAAACAGCCGCATGCAAAACCTTGCGGCCAAATGAAGGATCCGAAGATGCACTCACATCAACCTTGCAAAACGTTGAGAAAGTGTGAACAGACGACCAGGTCGCAGCCTTACACACCTGTGAGACAGATGCTAGATGTCGGAAAGCCCAGGAGGCACCAATTGCCCTGATCAAATGCGCCGTGACAGGAAAGGGAGGTGCCCGCCCCTTAAGGGCATAGGCCTGGATGACAGTCTGCCTGATCCACCTAGAAATGGTGGCCGAGGAGACCACCAGGCCCTTCTGTGGACCAGACACCAACACGAACAGTGAGTCAGAACTCCATAACGGAGCAGTAGCAGACAGGTACACCCATAGGGCACGTACCACGTCCAAGGTATGTAGCGCAGCCTCCTTGGGAAGCGACGGCCGAGGACACAAGGATGGAAGTACAATGTCCTTGTTTAGGTGAAAAGCCGAAACAACCTTAGGAAGGAATGAAGGTTGCGAGTGTAGCACCGCTTTATCCTTATGGAGGACCAAGTAAGGTGACTTGCAAGACAAGGCCGCCAATTCAGAAACCTTTCCGACCGATGTAATGGCAACTAGAAAGGCAACTTTCTGAGAAAGCGTTGAGAGGAATCTCCCTGATGTTCTCAAAAGGGAGGCTCCTGAAGTATCGAGAGCGCCAGATTCAAGTCCCACAAAGGAAGCGGTGGTCTAATCGGGGGGGGAACCACGTGTCGGACCCCCTGCACAAATGTACTTACCAGTGAGTGAGCCGCCAGGGATCATTGGAAGAAGACAGCCAAGGCAGAAATCTTAATAGTGCTTAAGGCAAGTTTCAGATACACTCCACGCTGTAAGAACAGCAGGATCCGAGAAACCGAATAAGTCCATGGGCGCCAAGCCATCTCTTCACACAGAGATGTAAGCCCTCCAAGTGCGATGGTAGATCGCCCGGGAAAAAGATTTCCGGGCCCTCAACATGGTGGAGATTACCGAATCTAACAGACCACGGTCCCTTAGTACCTGGCTTTCAATAGCCATGACGGTAAAGCCAGTGACTGTAAAAGCAGAATGAAGTATGGGACCCTGAGACAGAAGGTCCTCTCGCATTGGCAGCCGCCAGGGAGCATCTTCTACCAGTCACACAAGGTCGGCGTACCAGGGACGCCGGGGCTAGTCTGGGGTGATTAGAATCACCAGAATCCCCTCGGCCTCCACTCTGCGAAGCAGACGAGGAAGCAATTTCATTGGGAAAAAGGCATGAATTTACCTGATACTGAACCCCCAACACGCCTGACTGCCCAGGGATCCCTGGACCTGGCCACAAACCTCGACACCTTGCGAGTGTGTCGAGAGACCAGGAGATCCACAACTGGTGTGCCCCATTTCTGACAAAAGAGTTGAAACACCTCTGGGTGTAACGACCATTCCCCTTGGTCCAGCATCTGACGACTCAGATAGTCCGCCTGCCAGTTTTCAACGCCCGAAATGTAAACAGCCGATAGAGCCGTCACGCTCCTTTTGGCCCATCATAGGATGTCAGCGACTTCCGACGCTGCGGCTGAGCTCCTTGTTCCTCCCTGATGGTGGACAGAAGCCCCCACCGTGGCAATGTCTGACTGGATCCTGACCGGACGCCCTTGAAGTCTCTGTGACCACTTGGAGAGGCACAGTCTGATCGCTCGAAGTTCAATGACATTGATCGGCAGGCAAAATTTGTCCGGAGTCCAGTAACCCTGGGCCGACTGGACCCCCCCAGACTCCCCCCCCCCCCCCAACCTGTGAGGTTGGCGTCCGTCGTGATCACTAGGGATGAGCTTCAAGTTCGAGTCGAACTCATGTTCGACTCGAACATTGCCTGTTCGCACGTTCACCGAATAGCGAACAATTTGGGGTGTTTGCGGCAAATTCGAAAAGCCGCGGAACACCCTGTAAAAGTCTATGGGAGAAATCTAATTTTAAAGGCTTATATGCAGGTTATTGTCATAAAAAAGTGTTTGGGGACCCGGGCCCTGCCCCAGGGGACATGTATCAATGCAAAAAAAAGTTTTAAAAAACTGCCATTTTTTCGGGAGCAGTGATTTTAACAATGCCTAAAGTGAAACAATAAAAGTGAAATATTCCTTTAAATTTCGTACCTGGGGGGGGGGCGTATAGTATATGCCTGTAAAGCAGCGCTTGTTTCCCATGCTTAGAACTGTCCCTGCACAAAATGTAATTTCTGAAGGAAAAAAAGTCATTTAAAAGCACTCACGGCTATAATGAATTGTCGGCTCCCGGAAATACAGAGAAAAGTCATTAATGAAATAAAATAAAAAAAATGCGTGGGGTTCTCCCGAAATATCCATACTAGACCCTTCAGGTCTGGTATGGATTTTAAGGGGAACTCCACCCCAAATGTAAAAAAAAAAAAATGGCATGGAGTTCCCCCAAAAAATCCATACCAGACCCTTTATCCGAGGACGCAACCTGGCAGGCCGCAGGAAAAAAGGGGGGGGGACGAGAGAGTGCCCCCGCCTCCTTAACTGTACCAGGCCCCGCCCCCTCGTACCTCAGACCCTGCCTACGTCATTGGCTGAGCGGATCTGATGGGGAACTTCCTCCGCAGTGTCATAAATTAATAGACCCCGCCCCTTCTCACATTCCCCATCAGGTCCGCTCAGCCTTACACCTACGTCACTGGCTGAGCGGACCAGATGGGGAACGTGAGAAGGGGCGGGGTCTATTCATTTGTTACACTGCGGAGGAAGTTCCCCATCAGGTCCGCTCAGCCAATGACATTTCGTGTGGATTGGAGACTGCAGCGCTGGACATCGGATCACCGCGGGACACTGGATTGCATCACTGGAATGGGTTTTTAATTTTTTTTATCTTTAATAAAGGACTTTTCCCAACGGTGTCTGTGTGTTTTTTTTACACTTTCTTTGTGAAATGGTAGGGGTACAATGTACCCCTTACCAATTCACATGGGGGGGGGGGGTGCTGGGATCCCCCTTTGTTAAAGGGGTCTTCCAGATTCCTTCTTCATCAATAACTTTTCTCTGTATTGCTGGGAGCCGACAATTCATTATAGCCACGAGTGCTTTTAAATGACTTTTTTTCCTTCAGAAATGACATTTTGTGCAGGGACAGTTCTAAGCACGGGAAACAAGCGCTGCTTTAGAGGCATACTACACACACACACACACACACACACACACACACACACACACCCCAGGTACGAAATTTAAAGGAATATTTCACTTTTATTGTTTCACTTTAAGCATTATTAAAATCACTGCTCCCGAAAAAAAACGCAGTTTTTAAAACTTAAAACTTCCAAACCCTTTTTAGGACAATAACTTGCATATTAGCATTGATAATTAGCACTTTTGATTTCAAACTTCGAGTCCATTGTATTTAATAGGGTTCTAAAGTTCGTGCGAACTTTAAGTCTGTTTGCAGGTTCTGGTGCGAACGGAACAGCGGGGTGTTCGGCTCATCCCTAGTGATCACAGTTCATTGGGAAGGAAGGAACGACCTCCCGGACTGAAGAGCCGAGGATCTCAGCCACCTTTTCAGGGAAGCCTTGACCAGGTGACTTACCTGAATCCAAAGACAGTGGAGATCTGTTCCATTGGGACAGGATCTCCTTTTGCAATACTCAAGTGTGGAATTGGGCATACGGTACTGCCGCAAAGGAGGCCGCCATGAGGCCCAGAACTCACATGTAAAAACGGAGAGACGACCATTTGCGGGATGCTAACAATTTCACTGCCGACTGGAGCGTCTGCAACTGCTCCAAAGAAAGGAAGACCTTCGCCTCCCAGGAGTCCAGGCACAAACCTAGGTACTCCAGACACTGAGTCGGTACCAACACAGACTTCTGTATGTTCAGTACCCAACCAATATCCCGGAGGGTCTGACTGGCTATAGACATGTCCTTCTCTAATTCTGAGCCAGAAGCAGCTCTCAGAAGAAGATCGTCCAAGTAACCCACGATAGCAATGCCTCGCTGTCTCAGCAAAGCCAGATCGGGGAAGCATCTTGTTAAAAACTTTTGGTGCTGACGCTATGCCAAATCGCAAAGCGCAGAAACCTCTGATTGCAGATGGGGACATGCAAATATGCGTCCTTGGTATCCAGGGACGCCAGAAAATCCCCCGGATGGAGCGCAGCAACCTCCGAACGAATGGATTCCATCCTGCACTTTCGCACCCTCACAAAGGTACTGAGGGCCCTGAGGTCCAAGATTGGACGGACACCGTCCTTCTTTTGGACTACCAACAGATTTGAATAGAATCCCTGAAACCTTTCCTCCAGGGGCACAGGTAAAGTCTTGTACAGCTCCATCAAAGCAGACCGACGAGCCGGAAGGAGAGGAAGATTTGAGGAAAGATCTGTTTGGTGGACAAGAAATAAACTATCTTCTACCCCGAAATGACCACCTCGCAGACCCACTGGTCAAAGAACAGGTAGGTCCACCGAGCTGCAAACTCGCTAAGCCGTCCCCCCACTCTGAGTGGGGCGGGGGCAAAATTTTATGCGGTAGCAGGTTTGTCAGCCGGCTTGTTCGGCTTCCGCACCCAGGGACGCTTCTGTCCCCCAGCTGGAGCCTTGTCAGTCTGGGAGGATCTGCCGGCTGACCCTGACGAAAATACCGCTTCTGAGCGGAATAGGAGGGCCCCGGCCAACGGCACGGCTCCTTCCCCATAGAGGACTGTGGGAGAAGTGTGCTTTTACTTCCAGTGACATCCTTAATAATGTCGTCCAGTGAGGTACCAAAAAAGCCTCTGAAAGGCAATCTGCCAGAGCTCACTTGGATGCTTGGTCAGCGGACCAGCATTCCAGCCAAATCAGGCGGCGCAGTACCACCACCGATACAGAGGCTCTGGAAATCATTTTACACACACACACACACACACACACACACACACACACACACACACACACACAGAGAGTATGTATTGGTGTATATGTTTTTACTGTGGCGCCGAAGGTGCGCATGTCTTTGGAGTGTGGGAGGAAACCGGAGTACCCGGAGGAAACACACGCAGACACAGGGAGAACATGCAAACTCCAGGCAGATGGTGACGGGGCCGAGTTGAACCAGTGACCCCCTGCTGCCAGGTGAGGGAGATGACCACTACACCCCTGTGCTGCCCTTCATTCAGTGAATGCCTGAGACACCAAAGGCGCATCCAATATAGGTCGCAACACTGACCCCAGTATGGTGAACCTGGAGCCGGACACCGCTTCGGACCTCCTATCAGTAGGGTCCTTAAAGGCAGGGGTTCCCCCTACCGGGAGAGTGGTTACCTCATGGAGGATAACAGACCGCCATGCGCTGGGGGACCACAAAGGACCTCTGCGGCCGTTCCCATTCCTTATCTATGAACTTATCAAAGAAAGTAAAATATAAGGAAAAACTGACACAAAGCGATCAGATTTGTGTGACCCAAAGGAGACAGACTCCTCTGCGGAAGTCCCAGCTGCATCTACCAGCTGGAGAGTGTCCGTACAGCATCAGAAGTGCACTCATAAGTGCCCTGTTTAACACTCCCCAGAAGATGGCGGGGGTGCTTTTTTACCCCCCGTACGCCTGTACGCCGTTTCTACCCTGGCAACAAATGATTCCAGGACTGTCTACAATGTATCCTTGGAAACCGCAGGTGCACCATTAGCTAGACTCCATAAACACCCACTGACAGCCTTCAGGGACCAAGTGAAAAACACATAGGTGTCCACCCTCCATGCTGCACCGACCGGGGGGGGGGGGTAACCCAGGGGACTCACCACCCAGAAGGAGACGGCTCAGCACCGCTGCCCGCCTTGTATACACAGTGCGTGTGTGGTGACAAAAACTGTCAGGAGAATGAACTGTGCGCCTTTCAGAAAGCCAGTGCTTGAGGCCAGACCCACTAAAAAATGGCCGCCAGACGCCTCAGATAAAAAGGGCGCGGACCACAAGAAAATGTCCGCCCACAATACCGACCTGCGCCACAGCGCGGCCACGACAAAATGGCCACCAATGGAAATTGTAATATAGAAAAAAAAAATCACACTAAAAATGGCGACAGCGCTGCAAAAGATGGCGCCCCGAGCCCCGGGATGTGGACGAGAAGGCCTGCAGGGACTTCCCAGGAGGCAGAGCCCCCCCTCACAGAAAGCGGACTCCGGCGCACCACGGTCCCCCACAGGGACTCGGAGCCCCCCCACAGGTACACCCCGGTTGCAGCGGGCCCTAGGGCATGAGGGGAAAGGGCGACAGAGCAGGTAAAGGGAGGACAGGAGAACCCCAAGAAAATGGCCGTCCGCAATACCGGCCTGCACCACAGCGCGGCCACGACAAAATGGCCAATAGAAATTGTAATATAGAAAAAAAATCACACTAAAAATGGCGAAGACAGGAGAACCCCTTAATCCCGGGAATACCCAGCTGTTCCATCCTGCCGAGACAGGAGAAACCGTACTTACCCGTCCTTGCGAGGACATGCTGGCGCGTTCCTGACAGACCCACAACCGATGGTACGGAGTAGCTGTCGGCCCAGAACACTGAGTGAGACAACAAGTAGCCCAGTCATATGTGGACCCCGGAGCATGTGCTCACCGGCCACCCCTGGAGCCATGGGGTACATTGTGGCAGAACCAGCGCGAAGCTAAGGACTGGCACGCTCGATGGCCGGAACTGGGAAGACTACAAGAATCTAGAATATTCAGCCTGTCGCCCAGCTGGCAGTTGATAGACGATATCACAAAAAATAAATAAAAATAAAATAAAAAATTCTTCAGGACTCTGGGCCCGAAGGGAGCCATGTCCTTCGCCTCTGCTAGGCAGAAAAAAACTGAGGCTGCTGACTGCAGGGTGGAGGGCTATGTACGGAGGGACCGCCCCCTGGGCGGGGCTGTTCGACTCTGTTAAAGTTACATGTTTTAAGATAACTAACATGTTCTGCCTTGTCCTCTCCTATGAACAGGAACATACCCACTTTGTCAAAATTTAAAAGGAGCTGTGTCCGTCCATGGACGTCAGAGAAATAGAATTTATGGCTTTACATATACTGGTCATCCAGTGGGATATGCTTTTATAATGGACACCAAAACACACAATTAGGACTTTTTCTGTATTTCCTATTTAAAATGTCACAACACTACATCAGCACCAGGGATGAGCCGAACACCCCCCTGTTCGGTTCGCACCAGAACCTGCGAACAGACAGAATGTTCGCGTGAACTTTAGAACCCTATTAAATACAATGGACTTGAACGTTCGAAATCTAAAGTGCTAATTATAAAGGCTAATATGCAATTTATTGTCTCAAAAAGTGTTTGGGGACCCGGGTCCTGCCCCAGGGGACATGTATCAATGCAAAAAAAAGTTTACAAAATAGACGTTTTTACGGGAGCGGTGATTTTAATAATGCTTAAAATGAAAAAATAAAAGTGAAATTTTCCTTTAAATTTTGTACCTGGGGGGTGTGTATGATATGCATGTAAAGTGGCGCATGTTTCCCGTGCTTAGAACTGTCCCTGCACAAAGTGTCATTTTTGAAGGAAAAAAAGTCATTTAAAACTCACGGTACGGTTCAGGAGGGAGGGGGGGCCTCTCTCTCATCCCCCCTCTTCCCCTGCGGCCGGCCAGGTTGCGTGCTCGGATAAGGGTCTGGTATGGATTTTTAGGGGGGCTCCACGCCATTTTTTTTTTATTTGGGGTGGAGTTCTCCTTAAAATCCATGCCAGATCTGAAGGGCCTGGTATGGATATTTAGGGGGAACCGCACGCCATTTTTTTTTAAATTTGCGGCGGGGTTCCCCTTAATATCCATTCCAGACCTAAAGGGCCTGGTAATTGAATTTTGGGGAACCCCCACGCTTTTTTTTTTATCAATGACTTTTCTATGTATTGATAAAAGCCGACAATTCATTAATAGCCGCGAGTGAGTTTTAAATGACTTTTTTTTACTGATGTAATATTGGTGAGGGGAGACACTGGACACCTTTGCTGCCATTGTGCTATGTGCTGGGTGTGCGCCCCTGTGCCTTTAACCACTTAAGACCGGGACCAATACGCAGCATAAGGACCAGGCCCCTTTTTGCAATTCAGCACTGCGTCGCTTTAACTGACAATTGCGCGGTCGTGCGACGTGGCTCCCAAATAAAATTGGCATCCTTTTTTCCCACAAATAGAGCTTTCTTTTAGTGGTATTTGATCACCTCTGCGGTTTTCATTTTTTGCGCTATAAACAAAAATAGAGCGACAATTTTGAAAAAAACGCAATATTTTTTACTTTTTGCTATAATAAATATCCCCCAAAAATATATATAAAAAAAAAAATTTTCCTCAGTTTAGGCCGATACATATTCTTCTACATATTTTTGGTAAAAAAAAAAAAAAAAATTGCAATTGCCGTTTATTGATTGGTTTGCGCAAAAGTTATATAGTGTTTACAAAATAGGGGGTAGTTTTATGCCATTTTTATTCTTTTTTTTTTACTAGTAATGGTGGGGATCAGCGATTTTTTTTCGTGACTGCGACATTATGTCAGACACATCGGACACTTTTGACACTATTTTGGGACCATTGTCATTTTTACAGCGACCAGTGCTATAAAAATGCACTGGTTACTGTAAAAATGACACTGGCAGTGAAGGGGTTAACCAGGAGGGGGCGCTGTAGGGGTTAAGTGTGCCCTGAATTGTGTTTCTTACTGTGGGGGGGGGCGTGGCTTAGCGTGTGACGTCACTGATTGTCGTTCCCTATTATAGGGAACAGACGATCAGTGACAGGCTCACTAGGAAGCACGGGGAGAGGTTTGTTTACATTCACGTCTCCCTGTTCTTCCTCTCTGTGACCCGATCGCGGGACACCAGCAGCGATCGGTTCCGCTGTTCCCGCGGGGACGGTCACGGAGAAGAGGACCGGGTCGCAGCTTTCAGCATATGAAAACATTCTGCATGCTATACTTAAGGGGCAAGAAAAACATGCCATTTTGTGTGATTTGGAACAATGGCAACTTCTGGGCTACACCCTCACATATAAAGAGACTATAGCAGCTTATTATGAGAATTATGTGCTGAATTCAAATATGAGATTGATAAATATCAAACAGTATTTGCGAGCTAAAGCGTCCTTTCGTTTTATGGAACTACCACCATCTATTGGTTATACTGCAATATTGCAAATTATTTTTATGTATTACATGAGGAAACAAACAATGGTTTGGCAAGGAAATCGTTGACATTCCATATAAAGAATGTGTACGTCTTGACCAAGTTTATGAGTAATCAGTTCCAAAGTATGAATCAAATACCATGTGCTACTAAATTAGAAGACATCTGTCACATATGGTCCAATCTTTGCAAATCGCCACACCTCAGAAGGCCTTGGGGCTGGCCCTGCTAATTGTGTCAGGGTTGCAGCTGTCATTTACATTGGCTTTACTACCTATCAAGTAGTACCTGTCAGGTCTCTTCACAATTCTCTGGCTGCATTGTTGACATTGGTCAATCACTTTCTAGAGGGAGTAATGTAAGTTCAGGAACTTATAACATCACAAAAAAGTTAGCAATGGCATTTCTGTTCTGTCAAATCCCAAGGAACACTCCAATTAAAACATGGAAAGGTTTCATTTAAATTGGTGCAAGGGGCACAATCTACTAGTTCAATGATTCTTCTGTACTTGGCACATTAATACAACATACCTACATTGTTCATTCCAAACAGAAGTGAGAGGGGAAAAGGAGATCCTATGGATTTCACGGAGGACATTGCAGAGAGGCAGAATAACCGTAATAAAATAAACAATTTCATGAAAAAAAAAAAAAAAAGATTACAGGGCCATTTAATGGATGTGTATTGGTTATTTTTGGAGGATATCATTTAGTTTCATTACACAAAAGGTTCTCCGCTCCAAGCATTTCCTCCCCACCACCACTAGAACCTTGTTTGCCAGAAGCAAACTGAGCTGTCCACACGCAGACATGATGCATTAAGAGTGAGCTGCAAGCGCATCGGATAAAGCTCGTACACACATTGTATGAGCATAGGCGTGCGCACAGGGTGTGCCCAGGCACACCCTAATCACCCCTTGCAGCGCAGATTCCCCCTGCTGCCTGTGCAGCCCCAGTGCTCCTCCTGCAGTTCTGCTGTGTGCACACAGGGGGATGTTTCAGGATGGACAGCGGGGGAAGGCCCCTTCCTTTTCTGAATGAATCGGTACTGATCACTCACTGTGTTCATTCATAACTGGAGCATAGTAAACATTGTTTACTATGCTTCAGTTTGTGAATGAACGGGAAACCGCTCCGCACAGAGCATTTCCCACTCATTTACTGTCCAGGGCAGCTGAGGCTGCAGAGAAAGGGACTGGGGAATCACTATCCTCAGTCCTTGTCTCTGTGTCAAAAGTGAGACATGAGGGGTTTGTTTATACCGCTGATATTTCACCAAAGCCCCCCAATGGGGCTTCTAAAAAATTGTAAACAATAAATATTAAAAAATAAAAATATTTTTTTTTTTTTATTTTTTTTTTTTTTAAATAAAACATTACTGACTGACACCACCCACTGCTCTACTGACACGTCCACTGCCCTACTAACACCATCTATGTTTTGTGTGTGTGTGCTTTGGGGTGCACACCCTAATGCAATAGGCTGCGCACACCTGTGTATGAGATATCCACTAGCATGACAATGACAGTCCTCACCCTAGGACACCACACCGCTAACACGTTTCACCCAATAAGACTTTGTCGTTTAAGCCCTAATGGGTGTAATAAATTAGGGACTGTCATTGCAACGCTATTGTAGGGCTCATGCTTTCTGCATCATTTAGGGTCACCAAGTTTATTGGAAGACCATTATTGGGGATCTTCATTGGCATCTAGTGTCTGAAGAATTTACTTTACTAATAGGAGATACTTTCTTCTCTATCTTGCCTTACCTAAAAACTTGCACATGAAGATTAAAAAAAGAGTGTTCTTACTAAAGTGATGAAAATTAGGAATCACAAATACATGCCGTCTGACCAATCACAGCCCTAAACAAAACATGTTACAGATAAATGAACAGAGGAGCTGAGTGTTCGGAAGTCACTAGCACCACACCCCCAGAAATTTGAGAAATAAGCAGATAAAGGAGAAAAATAGGATTTTTTACTCACCGTAAAATCCTTTTCTCTGAGTTCATGGACTGACACAGCTTCCTATTGACAAGTGGGTATTATCCGTTATTTAGGAGTGACTAGGCAAAAAAAAAAAAAAAACTTGTAAAAAGTGTTGCATCACACCTTCTACAGTACCGCCCAGGGGGCGGACCCTCTGGGTATATCCCCTCTCTTTGCATCCCGCAGATCAGTTAGTCAAAAAGCAGTACAAACTTAACAAAAAAGGAGGGGTGTGTGCTGTGTCAGTCCATGAACTCAGAGAAAAGGATTTTACAGTGAGTAAAAAAATCCTATTTACTCTTTCGTTCATGGACTGACAGCTTCCTATTGACAAGTGGGACGTCCCAAAGCAGTGTAAAAAAAAACGAGGGGTGGTAACAGCATAAAAGTAAACTTCACCCCAAAACAAAACAGCGCTCCTCCAACGGAGGAGTTGCAACTCTAAACAGCCGCCTGCAAAACTTCGCGGCCGAAAGAGGCATCCGAAGATGCACCTACATCAACCTTGTAGAATTTAGTGAAAGTGTGAGCGGACGACCAAGTCGCCACTTTACATAATTGGGAAACAGACGCTTGATGTCGGAAAGCCCAAGAGGCTCCTATTGCCCTGGTCGAATGCGCTGTGACAGGAAAGGGGGGCGCTTGACCCTTTAAGGCGTAAGCCTGGATTACTATCTGTCGGATCCACCTAGAGATGGTGGCCAACGAGACTGCTAGGCCCTTCTTGGGACCAGCCACCGAAACAAACAGTGAGTCTGACTTCCGGAACAAAGCAGTAGCAGATGGGTATACTCTCAAAGCTCGGACAACGTCCAAGGAATGCAACGCCGACTCCTTAGGATTCGACGGATGAGGACACAAGGATGGAAGTACAATCTCTTCATTGAGATGAAAAACCGAAACGACTTTCGGAAGAAAGGAAGGCTGCGGCCGCAGCACCACCTTATCCTTGTGGAAGATCAAATAGGGAGCCTTGGATGACAAGGCTGCCAGCTCAGAAACTCGTCTAACTGACGTAACAGCCACCAAAAAGACCACTTTCTGAGAAAGTGTCAACAAGGGAATCTCCCTAATATTGTCAAACGGTGACTTCTGAAGCACCGAGAGGACCAGGTTCAAGTCCCACGGAGGTAGCGGGGGACGGACCGGAGGAGCCACATGCCGAACCCCCTGCACAAATGTACTCACGAGAGAGAGTGAGCCGCCAGGGGTCGCTCAAAAAAAAAAAGACAGTCAGGGCAGATATCTGTCCCTTAATCGTACTTAGGGCGAGCCTTTGGTCCACCCCACGCTGTAGAAACAGCAGGGTACGGGCGACCAAATAAGTACGCGGATGCCATTTCATTTCCTCACACATGGAAATGTAGGCCTTCCAAGTGCGATGATAAACCCTCCTAGAGAACGGCTTCTGAGCTCTTCTCATAGTAGAGATTACTGGATCTGACAGGCCCCGGTCTCAGTACCTGGTTCTCAATAGCCATGCCGTTAAAGCCAGTGACTGTAAAGCAGGATGGAGTATGGGACCTTGCGATAGCAGGTCCTTCCGTAGTGGTAGGCACCAGGGGACGTCTGCTATCAGACGTACTAGATCGGCGTACCAAGGACGCTGAGGTCAATCTGGAGCGATCAGGATCATTGGAATTCCCTCTGCCTCCGTTCTGCAAAGCAGATGAGGAAAGAGCCTCATGGGAGGGAAGGCATAGACTAGCCAATACTGACCCCACGAGGCTACCAACGCGTCCGTTGCGTCTGCCCATGGGTCCTTTGACCGGGCCACAAACCTCAATACCTTCAGATTGAGTCAGGACGAAGATCTACGTCTGGCGTGCCCCATCTTTTGCAGAGGAGCTGGAACACCTCCGGGTGTAAGGACCATTCTCCCTGGTCCAGAATTTGGCGACTCAGGTAGTCCGCCTGCCAGTTCTCCACACCCGGAATGTACACGGCCGACAGTGCCTGTACGCTCCTTTCTGCCCACCTCAGGATGCAAGCGACCTCTGATGCTGCAGCTGAACTTCTTGTTCCTCCTTGATGATTGACATATGCCACTGCTGTGGCGTTGTCTGACTGGATCCTGACTGGACGCCCTTGCAGCCTCTGAGACCATTTGAAGAGGCACAGCCTGATTGCCCCGGAGTTCCAGGACATTGATCGGCAGGCGGGATTCCTCTGGGGTCCAGCGACCTTGTGTCGACTGAACACCCCAGACTCCCCCCCAACCTGTAAGGCTGGCGTCCGTCGTGATCACTATCCAATGAACAGGAAGGAATGACTTCCCGGCCAGCAGAGCCGGTGATGTCAGCCACCATACCAGGGATGTCCTGACTAGGTGGCTTACCCGGATCTGATAATCCAGAGATGATGAGCATCTGTTCCATCTGGACAGAATCTCTTTCTGTAACACCCGAGTGTGATATTGAGCATATGGGACCGCCTCGAAGGAGGCTACCATGAGGCCCAAAACTCGCATTCAAAAACGGAGCGACGACCAACTCTTGGATGTCAGCTGCCGCACTGCAGCCCCAAGGGTCTGCAATTTTTCCACAGGGAGGAATACTCTTGCCTCTGAGGAATCCAGAATCAACCCCAGATACACTAGGCGTTGAGTCGGCACCAATACTGACCTTTGCGTGTTTAGTACCCAACCACAGTCTCGGAGAGTCTGACAGGTTATGGACATGCTTACCTCCAATTCTGAGCTTGAAGCGGCCTTCAGAAGGTGGTCATCCAAGTAGCCCACGATAGCAATGCCCCGCTGTCTTAGAAGGGCCAGAATCGGGGCGAGCACCTTGGTGAACGTCCTGGGTGCCGAAGCAAGGCCAAATGGGAGGGCCACAAACTGATAGTGGTTCTCCCCCATTGCGAATCGCAGAAACCTCTGGTGTCTGGAGTATATGGGGACATGCAGGTATGCGTCCTTAATGTCCAAGGATGCCAGAAAGTCCCCTGGATGGAGAGCAGTGACTACAGATCGAACCGACTCCACCCAGAATCTTTGTACTTTCACAAAGCAATTGAGGGCCCTGAGATCCAAGATTGGACGAACCCCACCCTTCTTTGGCACTATGAACAGATTTGAGTAAAAACCCTGAAATCGTTCTTGCTCTGGAACTGGAATGACCACCCCACGTTCCAGCAGACCCTGGACCGCCCCGCACAGGGCCTCCCAACGGGTCGGCTGTAGCTGGAGGGTGGAAGGAATGAATCTTGTAGTCGCAAATTCGCGAAGACGTCCCCCAACCTGACAGCTGGGTGGGGGCAGATTCGTCCGCAGACTTGTTGGGTTTGCGGGACAAAGGATGTTTTTGTCCTTGAGCAGGCGCCTTGTCGGCCTGGGGTCTTTTCCGTCGCCCTGGGCGGATGAAAAAAAACGATTGCATGCAGTAAAGGAGGGTCCTTGCCCCTGGCGTGGCCCCTTACCCTTCTTGGTTTGAGGAAGCAAAGTATCCCGCACTGCAGTAATAAGGTCAGATACCAAAGACTTTTCGCGTACTGACCTGGACTTGAAGTCAATCCCACTGTCCGATCGGTCACGGTCTGCAGTCTCTGATGCATCAGAATCCGGGCCAGGAGCCATAGCTGGGCTTGGTTCTGCATCAGAATTATCCCCGGAAAGATTGCAGGGGACGGGGCGTTTACTACCCCCCGTGTTCCCATGTGCCGCTTCCACCTTGGCAACAGAAGCCTCTAGGATTGCCGACATGTCCACAGATACATCAGGGGCACCAGCTACCAAGTCAGGTGTTTCAGGGGAAAAAAACATCTGCTTCAGACACCATGCTGACCCACGCGCTGACACCCACAGGGACTCCAGACAAGGTATCAATGGGCCACCCTCTTAGCTGATACAGAGATGCAGGGTCTCCCAGAGGACTCACCACCCTTGGAACGGTACCGCTATTGCTGCTGTGTGCTCCGCCTGTGATGCTATCACACCGCTGCCTGTGTCAGTCTGATTCTTATCAGCGTTCCCTGTGTGAATTCACGCCATTGAAATGCACTCTAGAGGCCGGTGACTACCGCAAAATGGCCGCCAAGTGGCTGTATTGAAACAATGGGGGCTCTAAGAAAATGGCCGCCGAGCCGTCAGTAGAGGCAAAAGCGGCCGCGGGCCACAAAAAGATGGCCGCCGAGCGGCGGTATATACGAGCAGTCGATAGAGGCCAAAGCGGGCGCAAACCACAAGAAAATGGCCGCTGGACAGTCACTAGAGGCCAACAGGCATGGACCACCCCAAAATGGCCGCCGACAGCATGGAGGGAGAAAGGCACACACAGGTAAGCAAAATTAAATTTTTTAAATGACAGCTCCAGATGGAGCACCCCAGGTGACCCCCAGCACCCTTAGCTCAGAGCCCAGGGAGGAGGGAAGGCAGGGAGAGAGGAAAGAAAGGGGCCACAACCACTTACATGATCTCTCCAGGAATGTTCAGCCAAGTCACCCTGCCAAAGCAGGGGAGCTACTTACCTTTCCTGCGTGGATCATGCTGGAAGACATTCCAGACAGCTCATCATCCGCGCACGGAGGTGACGGTTGGCCAGGCATGCTGTGATTGAACCCTAGGGAACGATCGTATGCATGCCCTGGAGCATGAGCTCACCAGACAGGCTACTGCGACTCGGCCGTAAGGTCAGCTGAAGCCGAGCGGTCCGATGCAAGCCCTGGAGCGTAGGCTCACCGGCCACCCGTAAAGCGAGGGGCATGTCGTGAAAAACCTAGCGCGTAGCTAGGGTTGGCACACGCTTGATGGCCGAAACTGGGGGGGGACTACAAGGATCGAGGATCCAGCCTGTCACCCAGTCGGCAGTTGATCGAAGATCGCAGGAACAAAAAACAAAATGTAGAAAAAAATCCCCCCGGACCAATGGGCCCGAAGGGAGCCATGTCCTCCTTGCTAGACAGAAAAAAACTGATCTGCGAGATGCAGAGAGGGGATATACCCAGAGGGTCCGCCCCCTGGGCGGTACTGTAGAAGGTGTGATGCAACACTTTTTACAAGTTTTTTCTGCCTAGTCACTCCTAAATAACGGATAATACCCACTTGTCAATAGGAAGCGGGGTGTCAGTCCATGAACGAAAGAGTACATTTATTTTTTTGTGGTGCAATATACAACAGACAGTAATTTTATAAAACGATTCTGTTTTATGAATACAAAAATCTAAAAGCATTACTAAATTAAAGTTTTTACATGTATTTCAGCAGTTAATACAGTTTTTCTTAACATGTTTCACTATAAAAATAGCTTCTTCAGGAGATAACGTTTATGGATGCTGCACATGCAAACTACAAAGAAAAATACAATTAATCACTGAACAATGATTATTGACAAAGCAGCAATTTAAAAAAAAAAAAAAAAAAATCTATACATAATCAACTATTGATGCTTACATTGGTAGGTCCCCCCAGGAGGGATAGATCATCTTGTATACAATTTTATGGATGTATGCAAATACACTGACGGAGACACTTAAACGTATTATGGTGGTGTCTGGAGGAAAATATCAGCAACCATAGGGGGAGAAAAGACCAAGAATGAGATACCTGGTAGGGGACATATGAATTCAATTATATGGTAATTGCAATTACATTAAAATAACATTTATAGGTGAATATGCCTTTAAGAAAAAATCTATATACTATATTTACCTACCCTTAAATAAGGGAAATGAAAATAGTATGGCAGTTGTAGAAAGCCTATGTTATTCAGTTTGTATAACCCATGTTATATACAGTGGATGTAAAAAGTCTACACACCCCTGTTAAAATGGTTTCTGTGATGTAAAAAAATGACAAAGATAAATCATTTCAGAACTTTTTCTAAACAAAATAAAATAAGTGGTTGCATAAGTGTGCACACGCTCTTATAACTGGGGATGTAGCGGTGTTCAGAATTAATCAATCACATTAAAACTCATGTTAAATAGGAGTCAGTACACACCTGCCATCATTTAAAGTGCCTCTGATTAACCACAAATAAAGTTCAGCTGTTCTAGTAGGTCTTTCCTGACACTTTCTTAGTCGCATCCTACAGCAAAAGCCATGGTCCGCAGAGAGCTTCCACAGCATTAGAGGGATCTCATTGTTAAAAAGTATTAGTCAGGAGAAGGGTACAATTTTTTTCCAAGGCATTAGATATGCCATGGAACACAGTGAAGACAGTCATCAAGTGGAGAAAAATAGGATTTTTGTACTCACCGTAAAATCCTTTTCTCTGACATCCATGGACTGAGACGGCGTCTCTTATTCACTGTACACATGGGTTATGTCCCTGCTGGCAGGAGAAGACCTAGGCAGAATGTGAGATGTTATACATACATTCTAAAAGCCAGAGTTGAACAGCCCCGCCCAGGGGGGCAGTCCCTCCGGACATAACCCACCCCCTGCAGTCAGCAGACCTCAGTTCGTAACAAAGCAGTACAAACTTTAAAAAGGAAGGGTGGGTGCCGTGTCAGTCCATGGATGTCAGAGAAAAGGATTTTACGGTGAGTACAAAAATCCTATTTTCTCTTATCATCCATGGACTGACACGGCGTCTTATTCACTGTACACGTGGGATGTCCCAAAGAAGTGTCAAGAGGGATGGGAGCAGTATAAATGGAAAAACCAAAAAACGTCACTCCGAACAAGGCAGAGCTCAACGGCGTTGCAACTCTAAACAGTGGCCTGCAACACCTTGCGGCCGAAGGAAGCATCCGAAGATGCAGCCACATTAACCTTATAAAACTTAGAAAAGGTATGAACAGAAGACCAGGTCTCCGCCTTGCACACTTGTGCAACCGACGCTTGATGTCGGAAAGCCCAGGAAGCACCAATTGCCCCCTGGTGGAATGCGCCGTGCCCGGAAAGGGAGGCGCCCGCCCCTTAAGAGCATAGGCTTGAATGACGGTTTGTCTGATCCACCTAGAAATGGTGGCAGACAAGGCCGCTTGGCCCTGCTTCGGACCAGAGGCAGTCACAAACAGTGAGTCGGACTTCCGAATAGAAGCAGTAGCAGACAGGTACACCCGCAAGGCTCGTACCACGTCCAATGTGTGAAGCACACACTCTCTGGGATGCGATGGGTGAGGACACAAGGACGGGAGGACAATGTCCTCATTTAGGTGAAAGGCCGAGACCACCTTTGGCAAAAAAGAAGGTCGCGGACGCAACACCGCCCTATCCTTATGGATGACCCAATATGGCGACTTGCAGGACAAAGCCGCCAACTCAGACACCCGTCTAACAGAAGTAATTGCCACTAAAAGGGCCACTTTCTGAAACAAAGTCAAGAGGGGAATATCCCTGATATTCTCAAAAGGAGGTTCCCTGGAGAACCGAGAGTACCAATTCAGATCCCACGGGGGGAGAGGAGGCTTGACAGGAGGGAGCACATGGCGAACCCCCCTGCACAAAGGTGCTAACCAAGGAATGACCCACTAGTGGTCGCTGAAAGAAGACGGCCAGGGCCGGAATCTGACCCTTAATGGTACTCAAAGCGAGCTTTTGGGCCACTCCATGCTGCAGGATTCTAGGGACGGAATACGTCCGAGGACGTCAGTCCAGCTCTTCGCACATGGCGATGTAAGCTTTCCAGGTACGGTGATAGATCATTCTGGAGGAAGACTTCCGTGCCCTTAATATGGTCGAAATGACCGAGCCCGAGAGACCTCGGTCTCTCAACACCTGGCTTTCAACAGCCATGCCGTTAAAGCCAGAGACTGTAAAGCAGGATGAAATATAGGACCTTGAGACAGAAGGTCCTCCCTTATTGGCAACCGCCAGGGAACGTCCGCGACGAGACGTACCAGATCGGCGTACCAGTGACTCCGAGGCCAATCCGGAGCAATGAGGATCACCGGAATTCCCTCGGTCGCCACCCTGCGCAGCAGGCGAGGGAGCAACTGCAGCGGAGGATAAACGTATATCAGGTGATAATGACCCCATGGGGCCACTAACGCATCCAAGGCATCCGCCAAGGATCCCTGGATCTGGCCACAAACCTCGAAACCTTGCGATTGAGTCGAGAGGCCATCAGGTCCACATCCGACGTGCCCCACCGTCGGCAAAGGAGTTGAAATACCTCCGGGTGCAAGGACCACTCTCCCTGGTCCAGCGTCTGGCGACTCAAATAGTCCGCCAGCCAATTTTCTATGCCCGGAATGTAAACGGCCGACAGAGCCGGCACGCTTCCTTTAGCCCACTCCAGGGTACGGGCGACCTCGGAATCCGCAGCTGAGCTCCGAGTCCCCCCTTAATGGTTGACATATGCCACCGCCGTGACGTTGTCCGACTGGATCCTAATGGAGCGATCCTGCAATCTCTCAGACCACAAGGAGAAGCACAGTCTGATGGCCCGTATTTCCAGAACATTGATCGGAAAACGGGCATCGTCCGGAGTCCAAAGCCCTTGGGGAGGAACGACTTCCCGGACCGAAGAGTCGAGACCCAACCACCATGTCAGGGACGCCCTGACCAGGTGACTCACCTGGATCGGAAGATCCAAAGACAATGGGGATTTGTCCCAAGAGAACAAGATCTCCTTTTGCAATGCCCTGTGTGATTGGGCATACGGAACGGCCTCGAAAGAGGCCACCATGAGTCCCAGGACTATTCATGCAAAAACGGATTGACGACCATTTTCGGGATGTCAGCACCTGCACTGCAGACTGAAGTATCAGTAACTTCCCTGGAGGTAGGAATACCTTTGCCTCCAAGGAGTCCAGAATCAGACCTAGATACTCCAGACGCTGAGTCGGGACCAGGACTGACTCCTGAATGTTCAGGAGCCACCCGAAGTCCCTGAGGGTCCGACTGACGATAGTCACACTGTCTTCTAATTCTGAGCCACTTTCTGCTCTTAGAAGAAGATCGTCCAGATAGCCCATGACAGCGATGCCTCGCCATCTCAGCAAAACTAGAACGGGCGCAAGCACCTTGGTGAACACCCTCTGTGCCAAGGCTAGGCCGAAGGAAGAGCTACAAATTGATAGTGGACTTCGCCGATCGCAAGCGCAGAAACTTCTGGTGACTTGCGCAGATCGGAACATGCCAGTAGGCGTCTTTGATGTCCAAGGCCGCAAGAAAATCCCCTTGACGGAGTGTATCAATCACCATGCGAATGGATTCCATGCGGAACTTTTGCACCTTCACGAAGGCATGCAGGGCCTTGAGGTCCAGGATAGGCCGAACCCCATCCTTTTTTGGGACGACAAATGGATTCGAGTAGAATCCCTGAAACCTCTCCTGTGACGGAACCGGCACAATCACTCTGGACCTGATCAAATCCTGAACAGCCCCCATAGGGCTGCTCGACGGGCAGGAAGGAGAGGAAGATTCGAGGGAAGAATCTGTCTGGGACCAGGAACGGAACTCTATCCTGTAACCTGAGGTGACCACCTCGCACACCCACCGGTAGGAGATCCGGGAGGTCCACCGATCCGTGAACCTGCAAAGTCGTCCCCCCACCCCAGAGTCGGGTGGGGGCAAGACTTCACGCGGAGGCGGGCTTGGGAGCCGGCTTGTTTGGCTTACGCACCCAGGGGCGCATGTGTCCACCAGCCGCACTGCTGTCAGTCTGGGAGGGCCTACCTGTGGACTCTGACAAAAAAAAAACCTTTTTTGCTGGAAAGGAAGGACCCTGCTTACGGCGGGCCTCCTTACCCTAGCTAGACTGAGGAAGAAGAGTGCTTTTACCTCCCGTGACATCCTTGATGATGTCATGCAGCGCAGCACCTAAAAGGCTACCACCTTTAAATGGTAAATACGTCAGAAGCTTCTTAGAGGCTAGGTCAGCAGACCAGCATTTCAACCAGATAAGATGACGCAATACCACCGCCGAGACAGAGGCCCTGAATATTAAGGGGCCGCATCTAACGTGGCGTCTCAACATAAACCAGGCCCTGCACCATCTGGTGGGCCAGAGCAATAGTGTCTGGAGGAAGAATATGCTCCTGTACAGTCTGGTGCGAAATATTTGCCCATCCCGTAAGTGTCTGAGACACAAGGGTCGCCGCTACCACAGGCCGTAGGGCGGACCCCAAAAAGGCAAACATTGCTCTGCTCACCACTTCTGACCTCCTGTCAGCAGGGTCCTTAAATGCAGGAGTCCCCTCCATCGGGAGAGTGGTGGCCTTGTTCAACCGGGCGACTGGTGGGTCGACCACTGGGGGAGAAGCCCACGTTTTAAGTAGGGCATCTTCAAGGGGTATCTGATAGACCAACGCCGCGGGACCATAAAAGTCTTCTGCGGCTTTATCCCAGACCTTATCAATGAGCTGGTCAAAGAAAGGTACATATGGAAAGACCTTTTTAGAAGGCCCGGCCTTAAAAAACCAAAGGAGACTGTCCGCCTGAGGTTCTGCATCCGCAGCATTCAGCTTGAGTGTCCCCCACCGCAGCAATGAGTTCACTAACAAGCGCCCTGTCGTTTACTGACTCAGAACTGGAGTCTTCCTTGCAAAGAATTTCCTGTTCAAAACCATCAAATATTCAGAGCTAGGGTCCTGGGCGGTAGTGGCTAGGCCCATATCTGAATCAGCGCACACCCCTTTTTTTTTAAATGGAAATAAAGTGGGGAGAGGGGCTTTTTTGCTTCCTTTGCGCTCACACACTGCTTCCCTCCTGGTCAGATTAAGGATTCCAGGACTGCCGACAACTGGTCCATAGGGACCGCAGGTGCTGGAGCACTGCCTGTTGCCTCAAACATGTAAGGGGAAGCTGTGACACTGACTCCATATTGCCCCTCTCTGAGACTTTTCAGATAAAAAAAGTCTAGGGGATGCTAGTATAGAGCTGATCAGATCAGATACTATACCACTAAGGGAGGTGTGTGCTTCACGCGTGGGTGTTGGCGTTACTGGCACTAGCCTGACGCTGCCTGGGGCGACGCAGACCCTCTCTAACGCTAAAACCTAATTGATATCACCCGTCGGGTGATCAGGGGGTTAAACCTTTATTGGGTTATATACGGCGGGTGCCCTGATGCTATAAAAAGCAAACTAACTAACCAGCGTCACCCGTAACACTTATATGGTGATCACTGGTGAAAGGGTTAACTAGGGGCAACCAGGGGGTTAAACCTTTATTAGGTAATATATGGGGGTACCTGACGCTATATAAAAACCTGACGAGGAACCTAAAAAAAATAACTGGCTACCTATCGGCATCACCGACACTAAGACAGAGATCAGAAAAACGATCGCTTGGTGACACTGGCAAAAAGGGGGTGAAAGGGTTAGCTGGGGGGGGCGATCAAGGGGTTAAACCTTTATTAGGTAATATATGGGGGTACCTGACGCTATAAAAACCTGCGGCGAACCTAAAAAAAATAACTGGCTACCTATCGGCATCACCGACACTAAGACAGCGATCAGAAAAACGATCGCTTAGTGACAGCGGTGAAAGGGTTACCTGGGGGGCGATCAAGGGGTTAAACCTTTATTAGGGGGGGTTAGGGGGCTACACTGGACCTAAAACACTCTTTTACAGTCACAAATGTCACCGATTGCAGTGATCAGTAAATAAATGGTCACGCAATCAGTAACACTGACTGGGGGGTGATCTGGGGGTGTCTGGGGGGGCGATCGTGTGCCTATGTGTCCTGGTGTCAGTGTGCTGTTAGTGCACTAACCTGATGTCTTCTCTCATGCGGCTCGGTATATGTGAGCGCTGCATGAGAGATGACATCACTTCCTCCTGCCTGTGTAAAACACTACACAGGCAGAGGAAGCTTTTCATTCGCCGGGAGCGATCGCGAGGGGGTGGCCAGAATCAAATAGCGGCCCCCTCATCACGGATCGCTCCTGAAGCGATCCCGGCCGCTCACTGTACCGGAGGGGAATCCGATCGGACCCCCCACCCATACGAAGGCAGGCACGTACAGGTACGTGATTGTGCCTGTCCGTGCCATTCTGCCGACGTATATATACAGTGAGCGGTCGTTAAGTGGTTAACCTGCATAATGGTCCGGGGCTTAAGTGGTTAAACATGTGGTATAAAATTATTAAAAAAATAGTGAATAATGCTGCCTGCCATACGCTGGTTACTGTTGTGGTGCTCCTGCACAGGGTGTGGGCCTTCCCAGTTTGGTATATACGTCTTCTGCTCCGGTTCTGCTTTTTACCTTTGGTTCCATCTCCCTTCCACAGCTTCCGGGGCCCAAGAATTGATAAATGAACACAGAGGAACCGAGCAAGGAAATATGCTTCCCAGGACTGCAATTACTGTACTGTTACGGTGGAGAGACAAGGGTTGTGGGGAAACTTATTCCCGGTGCTGGGTGAGACTGTTCATCACAGTCACTGCAAACTGGTAAGCAGATTACTATTCCCCAGGGTGACACACCTGAAGCTATCACGTTCTCCTTGGGAAGACTGGTTTATCTCATCTTTTTCTTCACATCAATTATTCCTCCTTTTGAAGATTATCATTTTTTTTGGGGACTTTTTTTCCCCCCTTCTGTTTTTTTCTTTGCATATATTACACAATTTTTTTTGAATGGATCAATTGCATTCAATTTTTTTTGCATTTTATTCAGCACTCTTTAGCATTAGATTTTTTGCAGAATTACTTCACTTGTAATTGTGCATCAATTTCCTCCCTTTTCCCTTTATTTACCTAGCCATTATATATTCACATTTCCCCTTATATTTAGTGCGTTTTTGAAATACTATATTCATTTATATATTTTGAAACCTTGTATTAGTTTTCACCTTCTTTTCACCTAGGTTTTTTTTATTATTCACTATTTTTCATAATTTATACCACATGTTTAATAGGTTTTTATATGTGTTTTGTAACACTCTTTTTCATGAATTTATCATATTAATCATCATCACTTTTGATTTTGGGTGATCATTTATAATCATTTTATTAGCACGGCACTTTTTTGTTTTTTTTGTTTGTCATTTATAAGTTTTTTGTACTGAACTTATGGTGCTAGCAGCTTACCTTTTCTTATTTTTCATACTCTTTTCACTGCATTATTGTCATCTAGCACAGCGTTGGCCCTAGGGCTTCTTTTTACTTTGACCCATTACTTTAGCGAAAACTCTCTTGAGGCTATGAACAAGGGGGTGATCTGGGAAGCCCATAAGGCTGTGGTCCGAGGAGAGCTGATCTCTCAAGTATCCAGACTTAAAAAGGCACGTAGGGCAGACTTTTTGAGGGTACACACTGCCCTCCAGAAGGCTGAACTTCAACACAAGGCAAATGGGACCCCCAAAGCGTTGAAGGAACTGACCGAGTTGCGGGAGCTATTCCTGCGCCTTCTTGACCGCCACACCCATAAACAGTTTCGTTATATGGCCCACAAATACTACGAACATGGGAACAAATGCGGGCAAAAATGACAGTGCAATCTTCTAAGATCGCCTCGGGGTTGCGGGTTTATTATACGACACAATCATTTAGACTCTGAACTCCCTCCTACCACACGTGACGCCAGGCAGCAAGCGATCCGGGACTACCTGGCCTTGGCCGGTCTCCCCCCCTCACAGATGACCAGTCCTCGGCTCTAAAGCTCCTAATCACAACAACCGAGCTAGGGGCAACAGTGGAGTCCTTGCCCAATGGGAAAAGTCCTGACCCCGATGGGTTTACCAAGGCGTATTACAAGACCTTCATTTCCCAATTAGCAGCCCACCATGTGCAAATACTTTAACTCTATAGCAGGGGAAAAAGACATCCCCCCAGAGGCCCTCTTGGCTCACATTACTGTGATTCCAAAGGAAGGCAAGAACCTCACCATCCCTCAGAGCTACCGCCCTATCTCCCTTCTCAATTTGGATATAAAACTCCTGGTGAAAATCCTAGCGAACAGACTTAAACATCTTATACCTGAGATTATTCACCCAGACCAAACCGGCTTCATAACGGCCAGCGAGGCCAGGGACAACTCCCTCAGAGCTGTCCATCTCATCCATTGGGCCCCGTACCCGTCCGAGCCCACAGCCATATATAATTCTCTCGACGGACGCGGAAAAGGCTTTAGACCGTGTAGACTGGTCTTATTTAACTGCAGTACTTATGTCAATAGGGTTAGGCCCGCAAATGATGGCTTCAATCCTGACCCTGTACTCCACGCCTTGCACACAGGTCAAAGTGAACGGGACCCTCTCTTGATTCCCCATCAGGAACGGCACGAGACAGGGGTGTCCCCTTTCCCCCCCCCCCTTTTGTTCGCTCTGGTGCTGGAGCCATTATTCCCCACTGTGCGAGCCAGCCAGCCAAGATATTAAGGGCCTGCAGGTTGGGAACTCGGAACATAAGCTCTCGGCATACGCCGATGATGTCCTATTCTACCTCTCGGACCCCCTACTCTCGTTGCCGAACCTGATGAAGGAACTGAAGCTCTTTGGGTCACTCTCCAACTTCAAGATCAATTTCACGAAGTCAGAGGATCCTTCCCAACTACCTGCCCCCCCACTTAGTCTCTAGTCTTAAAGCTGCCTTCCCCTTTGCCTGGGCTATGTCGTTCCTATGCTACTTGGGGATACAACTTACAGATCGATTCGACACCCTCTACTCCGTCAACTACCCCCCACTGCTGGCCTCGGTCAAAAGGGATCTCTCGCAATGGACACGTAACTGCCTTTACATGGATGGGCCGGGTGAACATCATAAAAATTAACCTGTTGCCACGCATACTCTTACCTACAGATGCTCCCGGTCCCCCTGCCCAGACTTTTTTTGACTGTCTGTCCAGCATGCTATCCGACTTTATATGGAATGCACGTAAACCCCAGAATAGCTTTGAAGGTACTGCGGCGCCCGAAGCAGGGAGGTGGCTTGGGGGTCCCAGACATTAGGCGATACTACTGGGCTATAGCCCTGCAGAGGGTCCTCAACTGGCGTTTCCATACTCACTCGAAACACTGGGTTTCCCTAGAGAAAAAGCCTGGCGGGCAGGAATTTGTCCTATGCGCCATGGCTATCCCGGGAACATAGGGGGCTATCCGAGACGACTTCCCCACTGACGACCCAGGTGCTGTCGGTTTGGGACAAGATTAATCCACTGCTGAAATTAGCTCCCCCTATGTCCCCGTTGGCTCCATTGGGTGGTTTCCGGTGGTTCCCCCCGGGCGAACAGATGGCCTTTTTTGGGCCATGGGTTGATGACAGAAACGCCAGTTGTGGCAAACTCATGAAAGATGGCAAACTCCTGAGTTTTAAAGCTCTTCCAGCTGGACGTCAGGGCCCACAAATGAATTTTTGGAAATGCAGACAATTACACCACTTCTTTGAGGTACATGGTCGCACGATTAGAGACCCCTTGTCCCTCACCCAGTTTGAGCGCCTTTTCACTGCAGAGGCTCCTGCCCCCCCACCTGGGGTCGGAACTGTACCGACTTCTGGGTTCAGCTGCCCCTCAGCTCAAACCCGCCTACATCCGGCAATGGGAAACCGACCTAGGGCAGGATCTTACGGACACACAACTCACTTATACTACCTCACCCATTCGTCCTCCATTGACTCCAAGACTCAGGAAACAAACTTTAAATTACTGTCCCGCTGGTACCGGCTGATCTGGCCCGTATTTACCCCTCTGTGTCCGAGCTTTGCTGGCGCGGCTGTGGACTCTGGGGTACGCTTATACACATATGGTGGGACTGTCCCCTAATTAAACCCTTCTGGGAAGGCCTACAAGACCAAATACAATTAGTAACGGGAATAGATGTTCCTTTCTCTCTGAAGCACTTCCTTCTGCATGTCCCCCCCGATTCCACTCAGCCAATTTAAGAAAAGTGTGCTGCCCCACCTGCTTAATGTAGCAAGGCGCCTGCTTCCAATCTATTGGAAAAGGCCCAGAATTCCCAGTCGGGAGGAATGGATCAGCGGGGTGAATGCAATCCGAGAGGCTGAGGATAGGATAGCGACTTGTCGAGGTTCCCGACACCGGTTTACCGGTGTCTGGGCACCCTGGACCGAATATGTGTCTGACCCTACCTACGTACCCTCCAGTTTAGATGCTGCCTTATTAGAACTGGCAGTCCCCTCCCTTAAAGCGCGCAGGTTAATGCGCACCTAGAGGGCAGGGCTACATCCCCCCAGTAGGCTGCAGACGCTGAAATTCAGCTACAGATGGCCTAATCCTGGCGTGATGTGCTCGGTGTGGATGTGAACGCGGTTCGTCGCTAGATTGCCGTTTTTTTTTTCACTTCTCCCCTTTTTCTTGCTCTTTTCTCCCCCTTTTGCCCCTCCCTTCATTTTTCTCCCTTTCTTTCTATTTCTACTTACAAGTACTATGTTTCTCTAATTATTGTACTGTTGTCGATTTAAAAGACCTAAGGTTTAGCTGTGGTTAAGAAACGATGCATAGAGCCCCCATGCTCACGGGACAGGCCCCTGACCTTACAGGGGCACTAGTAGTTCCGAGTGAGCGCGCTGTGTCGCCTTTTGGTGCCCTTGGCGTGTAGGGAGGGTAGGGGGTGGTTTGTTGGAGGCCACTGAGGGCCCCCCCTGCCCTGGCCGCGGGTCATGGTACCATACATGGCGTACATTTCTGGGGAAAGCCCCCCTGGCCCATATCCAGGGACAGGGCTGTCCATGGGCAGGTCAAGATGCTATACACATTGTCCACACCCCCACAGCTATTTTCTTTTTGTCATGGTCCCCTTTGGGCTCCCATAATGCTCCCCGACCCAGTAGACACATGGAGCATCCCATTCGATACTCGTCAACATGGCTTTTGTCATTATATGTATATTTCGGTGTTCAACCTGCGTTTTCATGCCACTTCTGTTAACACGACCCTGCGAGGTCGGTGTTTTCTATTTTTACTACTGACTATTGAACACGTCCTGTTATATGTCATTTTTGAAAAATAAAATACTGATTATATAAAAAAAAAAAATCATGGTTACCTAATACCGCTTTGAACTAGATAGGGTTCACAGAGCCCTAGGTCCCCCCAGGAAGGATGGAAAGCCAAGAGATATTATTGCCAAACCTTATTTTTACTCAGTAAAGGAAGAGGTCATGAAACAAGCCCCCTAAGTTTTTTGCCAAGGTCACCTGATTCAACTTTTTGCCGACCTATCCCCCCTCCACAATTCAACGAAGAGCACTTAAACCGTTACTACTGATACTAATTCAGAAAGACATTAAATATAGATGGGTTTTTCCATTTGCAGTAAAATTCTCCTATAAAGGAAGATCTTATTCCTTTTCTAGCCTCCAGGAAGGAGAATGCATTCTACTTCAACTCAAGTTCATCTCCAACAAGGCTGATATGGATACCTCCACAACCAGTACCGGCTCAACTAAAAAACCTACTCCGACAAGTCCACAATCTCCCCTCTGGAACAAGGGAAAGGTGAAGAAAATGGCTCTACATGACCAAGGTAATTTTACTACTGCACATCTTTCCCCTACCTCGGATCTAGAATCTGACCACAGATGTCTGTGACCAATGCTTTAGGTCAAGGATCTCCAAACTACGGCCCTCCAGCTGTTCTGGAACTACACATCCCATGAGGCATTGTAAAACTCAGACATGACTAGGCATGATGGGAATTGTAGTTCCTGAACAACTGGAGGGCCATAGTTTGGAGACCCCTGCTTTAGGTTATTGTTCATCCTAAGTTCAATACGTTCCCCGGGCTAATTTTCAGTCTTTTTTGGCAATTCTTTGGACTTTTTTAGTCACGCCTATTCATAGGTTTTCCTTAAAAAAAAAAAATTACAATGTCCATACACCCAGATAATAATTTTGGGGCCATAGAGCATAATATAAGTCCACTTTAGATTTGCCGTGCTGATATATTTTGAAATATTTTTTTTTTTTTTTTTTTAATATGGGCGCCCTGTGTGGGGGTGGTCCACACGCACACCCACCTATCCCTTAGGAACCTACGGGTCTCTGGGGGTTAGGTTGTCTGATCAATTCAGATCAGACTCCTTTTGTTCTAGTTAAAAGGATTTGGGGGGGGGGGTCTCCCCTCCTAGAGCCTGGTTTCACATGATAGGAGACCTTTCTTGTACCTTTTCCTCCTACTTTTCTCAGTTTTTTTTCCTCTTTTTCCCTTTGTGTCTAACCTACTGGTATTTTACAGGACCTCGACCTTCTCGAACCCATTCTGAACATCACGCACCTCATTTACCTATTAGGAGAAATCTCTGTAAAGTTTCTGGACCAGGGACCTCTTAGGGTGAGTGGGGACATCAGTAGCGGATATGCCTTCAACTCCATGGCTAATAACTCAGACACACCTTAAAATAGCCTCCCACAACGTTCAAGGTTTAAACTCCCCAATCAAAAGGAGGAAAATTTTGGATTATTACAAATCCCTCAAAATAGATGTTCTTTTGCTCCAGGAGACACTTTCCTATATGGCAGAGGTCTCCAAACTGTGGCCCTGGGGTCGGATGTGGCCCTTTGCTTGCCTCTATCTGGCCCTTGAAGTACCATTCCATCCACAACTAACACTAATGAGGAGGCACCATTCCTCCCATTGACACCAGTGGTGGAGCACTATTCCTCCCACAAATACCAATGATGGGGTGCTATTCCTTCCACTGATACCAACAATGGGGGCGCTATTACTTCCACTGATGCTGGGGCATTTTCTACTCCCAATGACCACAGTCCGGCCCCCTAACCTCTGAAGGACAGTAAACCAGCCCTTTGCTTAGAAAGTTTGGAGACCCCTGCTATAAGGTATAGTCAAATATATACACCCACACTACCCACAATTCCACCTAGCCAGCGCTGAAAATAAGACCAAGGGAGTAGCTATTATCTTTTCAAAAACCTGTAAATTTGAAAATTTTTAAATATATGTTGATCCGGAGGGTAGAATCCTATTAATACAAGGTTCAATAGATGGCCACCTCTATTCCCTAATTTCCTATTATGCCCCCAACAAGGGCCAAGCCCTCTTCCTTAGGAACATGATGAATACTCTGAGCCCTATGTTGGTAGGTACAGTCATTTTTGGGGGGAAACCCGAACGTAGTGTTCGATCAGGCTCTAGACAAATCTAAACCCCCCCAGGACCAAAATGACTCGCCCGACTAATGAAAGCCACAAAATTGCCAAAATAATATCAGCCCAAAATCTTGCTGACACTTGGAGTGAATTGAATCCCTCCAAAACGAGATTAACACACTACTCACATCCCCATAACACATATGCAAGAATAGACCATAATCTTTACCCCCACTTATGAGTGCCCACATTAAAAATACGGCCCTTTCAGATCATTCAATAGTAATCATCTCTAAATTCAAGTGTATTAGGAAGAACACAAGGGTTCTGGAAACTTAACGAGTCTATCCTTTCAAATCCAGTCTCAAATGAGACAATCAATAAGGCATTACAGGAATATTTTTCCCTTAACGATACGGAGGATATCTTCACCGAGACGCTCTGGCTCACAAGGCTTTTATCTGGGGTAAAATCATTCAAATTTCTACCCAAACTAAACAAGATCGTAAGGCTAATATAGACCATTTAGAAAAAGAATACATAGCTTTAAGAGCTTGTCACAAACTAAATCCCTCTAAAATCTCTATTTACACCCAGACAAAGCCAGACTGTATCTAAATTTGGCCCTCACAACGCAGGCGGAAAAAGCAATCAGATGGAGTGGCAATAAATTTTACACACACGCGAATAAAATGGGGTCATTACTAGCCATGAAACTCACCCAGAGTTAGGCTCCACACTATGCCTAAAATCCGAATTACGGGTCAACCTCCCCACAGCAAACCCAGTTAAAATCCTAGAAGCATTTCAAGAGTTTTATTCTAATCTGTATAAATCTCATTCTCAAACCGACAAAGATTTTCTCTCTAGGTATCTAGATGATCTTCCCATTTCTATGTTAACCCCAACACAAAAATTTACTCGAAGCTCCTTTTACAATAGAGGAAGTCTTGGACGTCATTAAACACCTCAAAAACGGTTCAGCACCAGGCCCCAATGGATTATCCATACCTTATTATAAAGGCCTTTACAGACACCTTAGCTCCCTACCTAATCAAACTTCTTAATGCTAAAACGCAAGGCGTACCCCTTGATATACATCTTAACACGGCATTCATCACAGTTATACCCAAACCAGACAAAAACCCTGAAGATATTACCAACTACCGTCCTATCTCCCTTATAAATAACAATATAAAAATTATGAAAAATTATGGCCAACCGTCTAGCTTGTTTTATTAAAACCTATACACACAAAGATCAAGTGGGCTTCATCCCAGGCAGACAAGGTCCAGACCAAATTAGACGAGCAATAAATATAGTTTCAATTCTTCAGTCTACCTGGGAGGAGGGAGAGAAACAACAGGGTCTTTCTTTTGTCATTGAATCTTCAGAAGGCCTTTGACACAGTGTCTTGGCCATATCTATTCTCTCATAGAACGCTGGGGATTTGGAGAACGCTTTACGGGTCTTTTACATTCCCTAAATTCTCATCCCAGGGCCCTCATCCGCTTACAAGGCCATTACTTAAAACCATTCAACATAGCACGAGGCACTAGACAGGGGTGCCCGCTTTTCCCCCTATTTGCGATCGCAATAGAAACCTTGGCGATAGCTATTAGACAAAACCCCAATATTATAGGGGTATCCTGTGGAAAGCAAACCCACAAATGTGGCCTTTTTGCGGATGATATCCTCCCATTTGTGACTTCTCTGTTAATATCTCTTCCCAACATCTGTAAAGTTCTGAAAACCTTCTCTAAGGTCTCAGGCCTTGAAGTTAATTATACAAAATCACAGGCCCTTAATGTCTCGCTCCCCCTCTCTAGTGTCTCGCTACTCAATCATTTCAATTTGAATGGACTGATACCTCAATCAAATATTTGGGTATCACACTAACAGCCTGCACTGAGACCCTTTACTTGCACAATTACCCACCTCTATTAAAAAAACTAGAAAATTATCTGTTGTCTTGGTCTAAACATGAACTATCTTGGCTAGGTAGGATCAATTCGATTAAAATGACATTACTCCCAAGAATCTTGTATTATATCATGTCTCTTCCTATCCCCATCAATAAAAAACATCTGAAAAAAACTCCAAAGTAAAATTATCAAATATACTTAGGGCTCCTCTGGCTATCGCTTACACCAAAACACGTTATTCCTTCACAGAAATAAGGGAGGTCTGGGGCTTCCTGATTTACATAAATACTACATAGCAGCTAGACTGGCACAGACTTCTTTGATCTACTCCACAACAGAAAAACCAGATTGGATTAATATTGAGAAACAGGCAGTACCGCGGTTTTCTTTAGAATACTTATTATGGTGCCCGCCAAAAAAGAGACCCTCCATAATGGCCCCATTCCTATCTCAATCATTTGCATTGTGAGATAGCCTCAGGAATCCCCCAGCTCTTATCTCCGCCGGAAAGCCCCTTTCTCACTTATTCCATAATCTGGACTTCCCCCTGGACTAGATAAAGAGGCATTTCAATGGTGGGTGGACAAGGGACTATACCGTATAGGACAGTTTTTCAACTCTGGAGGACCTATAACCCTCAATTGCTGCATCAAAAACCTGGAGCTTCCAGACTCTGAAAAATCTCGGTTTGGTCAAATTTCTACACCAAATCTGGAAGGAAAAACCTCTTCCTCCCCAATTTATGAAATATGGTGTGCCCAAGCAGGTGTACAAAGGGGAGGCATATCCGTGATATATTCATGCCTCACTCACCCTGTAGCGAAATCTTCCTATATGGAAGCCTGGAAAAACGACACCCAGTTTAGTTGGAACTTAGATACCTGGCATTCAGCCTTCTCTAAATCTTTTAAAGGAATTCTGAATGTCTCCCTGGAGGCAAATATCAAAGTCTTATCCAGATGGTATCTAACCCCTTCCAGACTGGCTACTATATACCCAGCATCGGATCCAACTTGTTTCAGAAATTGGCAACTCTTTGGATCTATGTCCCATAATTGGTGGGAATGCCCTAAAATTCACCCCTTTTGGAGCAAAGTGTTTAACATGATTTTCAAGGTAACGGGTTTTCAGGTCCCTAGATTTCTACCAAATCGCTCTTTTGAATGCTCATATTCCACAAATACTGAAGGCTACACAAAAATTAATCCATTTTACTTTTACAGGAGCCAAGCTCACAATTGCTAAAGCATGGAAGAAACCTAAACCTTTCCTTTCGGATACCAAAACAAAAATATCTTGGATAATGACTCTGGAAAAATTAGCCAGTATCCTGACTAATACTACTCCAAGATTCAAAACAATTTGGGAACCTTGGACTAGATTCGTAGGGATCTCGATTGTTCAGGGTGCTGTATTAACATATACACAACATTAAGAGAGACACTCTATCCTTTTTCTTTTTTCTGATCTTACTATTTCTTCCCCTCCCTACTATAGGGATTTCTGTAATATGACTTGAAAGAATACTAGATTCCCATTCTTTTTATTATATATAGCTATAATGGATGAATTAAGATGGTTTATTGCTTTCTGGTTCGTCCCTCCTGACCCGATATCCTTGAGAAATCGGTTCCAAGGCTGGGATGTCAGTGGGAAGTCTCTTTTCCTGGTGCAGTTAGATCCCGGCAGGGGCACCGGGCTGTCAAAAGGGGGTGGGGGAGACATTCCTCCCTTTAATTTTTATTAGGAGGATCTCCCCATAATTGATTTTCGTTCACTTTATACACAGGAACCGTAACCTTTGATATAGTGATTTATCTATGTTTGTTTATAAATTAACAGTGAATAGTTGAAACTGTCATATTTCAAGATTTATTTATTCATCCATTTATTTTCATATTATTTACCATATTTAATATGATGAAATAATCTGTACCATTTATTTCTGAAAAAAAAAAAATATTTTGAAAGACAAAAATGTACTGCTTTGTCAAGAATCGTTGTTCAGTGATTAATTGTATTTTTCTTTGTAGTTTGCATGGGCAGCATCCATAACCGTAATCTCCGGAAGAAGCTATTTTTATAAGTAAACATGTAGAGTAAAACTGGATTAACTGCTAAAAAACATGTAAACTTTTTAGTAATGTTTTTATATTTTTGTTTCAATAAAACTGAATAATTTTATAAAATTAGTGTCGGTTGTATATTGCACCACCAAAAAAAAACATTTATGTTACAGATAAAACAAAAATACTGTGGGGGGAGGATTTGTTGTTAACACTTTATGATCCTGTCGAAAGGCCACCTGCTTGCACTCCCTCGCTGGTGTCTAGATGATGGCACCAAGGTATACTCACTCCTCCACCAGATTGCTGTCTGTTCAGTGGGACCGGTGCATAGCAGGTGGCAACCTTCCTGGCCCAGGCACAATGCTTCTAAAATCTGATACACAGGGAAGTGAAGCATAAACATCATTCAGCCGAGGTGACAAATTACAGGCTAGGTGAAAACCTAAGAGCAAACTGAAAGCAGGTAGGTACAGCAACCTCCAGCTTACCTGTGTCCTGCTGGTGTCAAGGGTGCCTGTATCTGTTTGAGCTGTAGTCTGTATTGATCAATCCAAAAACGTAGTATTCTCTCCTCCACCTGTAGCTTCCCGACAGCTCGTGCTTGAAGGAAACATTTAAAAAAAAAAAAAAAAAAAAGGCACCAGCCAGCCCTTCCCCCCTGCACTGAAATGGAGGCTTGGAACCAGAGCCTCCGGCACATGAAAATTACTTTTCCTCTACCAGGATTACTGCCCGTGCATCATCCGGTCAAACAGGAACATAGACAGGCCATAACCCAATGTAGCTTCTGTGCGACCCCCAGCCAAAAAATGTCCTATAGTGCAGACAGTGCACACCCCCAGACACCTGGACTGGAAAACCACACTGCCTGTGCCAGTCAAGGGGATATGCCGCTTCCAGTCAAGACCTTCACCAGGAACAGAAGGAGAAAGGGAACCAAGCTACCACCTTCCTGTACCGTGAAGAAGTCTTGGGACATTGTGCAGAAGATCCTACTAGCGGCTCCCAGTGGAGCCAGGTAGGTAAAAAGTGTGGGTAGAACAAAAAGAAAGCCTGAGAAACCGATGCCTCGCTCATCCAGGTTCTAGGACCAGGCGATACATCTCCATCGAGAGGAAATGCCAAAGAAAAAACTGACCAATTCAGCAGAGGGAACTTCTTTTAAAGTGTATTGGTGATGTGTTTCCTGTTCGTGTTGGAGGAGGTGCTTCTCTCATGGGCTGTCCTGGAAGACTACTGGGGAAAAACGATATGCCAGGAATACAGTGTGCTCTGACCATCTTGTTTGACATGACACATTGCAATCTTAAACTTGTGGTGTCAGCCCTGCCTACTTCAATTTTAATGGATTACAAAGAACAGACCCATCCTTATCCCCAACCCCCATCTCCATAAGCTCTCCTTGTGTGCACAGACAGCACAGTAAGTTGTCAAAAGCAACAGGTATTTTTGTCACTTAACAGATATAAAAAAAAAAAACTTAGTTAGACTTACCGGTGACGGTATTTCTAAGAGCCTTTCAGGACAACCTTGGAGAGAGCGTAGCTCCGCCTCTTTAACAGGAAACACTTTCAGCCTTTAAATCCCTCCTCTTCCACCATGGCCTCAGTTATTGTGGTTTCCGACAAACTGGAAGACAAAAGCACAGAACAACCACAACGACCATGATAGACACTTAATTCTTCTAAGATATATTAGGGAGGGAAATAGCGGTTGTCCTGAAAGGCTCTTAGAAATACCGTCACCGGTAAGTCTAAGTTTTTCTCAAATCGCCTTTCAGGACAACCTTGGAGAGGATAACCGAGTAACTTACCCTAGGGTGGGACTACTGCCTGCAGTACCTTCCTGCCGAAGGCTTGATCTGCGGCAGACAGCAAGTCCAACCTATAGTGCCGGAGAAAAGTTGAGTAGTTGGACCAAGTGGCAGCCTTGCAAATCTGATCAGGCGTAGCACCGGCCCTCTCGGCCCAGGAAACTGCTGTTGACCTTGTTGAATGAGCAGCAATACCTGAGGGAGGTATTTCTCCTTTAGCTTGGTAAGCTTCTGTAATTGCTTGTCTAAGCCATCTGCCTAATTTACTTTTGGAAGCTTTCTCCCCTTTGCGGGGACCTGAAAATACTACAAAGAGGGCATTTGTTTTTCTAAACTCTTTGGTAACTGCTAGAAACTGGAGCAGACATCTTCTCACATCCAGCATATGGAAAGCTTCCTCTCCTGCATTGTTAGGGACTGAGGAAAAGGTAGGCAGGGTTATCTCTTGTGACCTATGGAAGGTTGAAGATACTTTTGGTAGGAAGGCTGGATCCGTCTGAAGGATCACTCGGTCTGGAAAGACCCTCAAAAAAGGTTCTGTAACCGCCAGAGCCTGGAGTTCACTGACTCTCCTTGCCGATGTAATGGCAACTAAAAAAATTGTTTTGAAAACTAAAACTTCTTAAGGAAGTCTCTTGAAGGCGTTCAAACGGAGCTCCCGCGAGACCCTGTAAAACAACAGATAGATCCCAACTGGGAAAAACTTTAAGGACTATGGGTCTGTTCCGAGCCAAGGCCCTAAAAAATCTGGAAATTAAAGTTTCTTTGGACAAAGCTTTTTCAAAGTAAACTGAAAGAGCCGCAACTTGGGTTTTCAAGGTGCTGGCTGCCAATCCTTTCTCCATTCCTTCATGGAGAAACTCTAAAACTGAAAACGACACTCTTGACTATAAAGTTTTTGGAAGAACACCAAGAATTGTTTTTCCATACTTTAAGGTAGATGGCCCTAGTTACCTCCTTTCTACTGGACAGTAGGGTCCTTACTACCTTATCTGAAAGTCCTTTGGCTTTTAGGAGGTCTTCTTCAGAAGCCAAGCAGTCAGATGTAGTCTGTCTGCTTCCGGATGGTTCACAGAACCCTGTGATAGTAAGTCCTTCCTGAGTGGTAGCCTCCAAGGAGGATTTGCAGCTAGGTTGGCAAATAGATCTACCTGGGGTTTCCCCCACTCTTTGGAGATCATGGAGAAAATCTCCTGGCTCAGACTCCATTCTGCTTCCACCACACTCCTGCTTAGCAGATCTGCCAACAGATTCTGGGATCCCTTTAAATGAACCGCTGATAAGGAGGTCACGTTTAGCTCTGCCCAGGACAACAACTGACTGGCTAACTCCATGAGACCTGGGCTCCTGGTTCCCCCTTGCTTTTGTACATAAGCCATCGCTGTTGTGTTGTCTGACAGAATTTGAACATGACGTCCTTTGTCTGCTGAAAGGTAAGGAGGCCCAGAAATATGGCTTTTAACTCCCGCCAATTTGATGACTTCTTTGCTTCCCACTTCGACCAAGTTCCTTGAGCGGTTTGCCCTTCCAGATGAGCTCCCCAACCCCAAGCACTTGCGTCTGTTGTCAGACGTTTGTCCAGTGGAAACACCCACGAAAGACCCTTTGTCAGGTTGTTTGGGTTTCTCCACCACCAGAGTGCTTTTTTTACGTTTGATTTTAGTTTGAAGCACTTTTCCAGTGACTCCTGGTGTGACCAAACTTGTAAAATGTTCCTCTGGAGGGGTCTGGAGTGTAGCCTTGGCCCATTGTACGGCTGGGGTTGAGGCAGTGAGGAGGCCTAATACTGCCATAGCCAATCGGACAGATGTTGGGAGATTTGTCTGAATCTGACCCACTGCAGAGTAAATCTTCTCTATCTTTTCTTGGGGGAGAAAGACCTTTTGAAGAACTGAGTTTATGGTGTAGCCCAGAAACCTCATCTCCTGAGTTGGATCTAAGTTTGATTTGTCCAGATTTAGGAGCCAACCTAAATTCTTGAGATGAGTCCGTGACACTTGCAGGTTTGTCACAAGCTGATCCCTGGAATCTGCAAAAAACAGTAGGTCGTCCAAATATGGAATGACCGAGATACCCCTCAGTTTCAGAGGCTCTAGGGCTTCTGCCATGACTTGTGAAAATCCTGGGCGAGGATGAAAGCCCGAATGGTAGGGCTGCGAATTGGAGATGCCATATTGACGTCCCCAGATCGAAAGCTAGGCGGAGAAATCTTTGGGAAGCCAGAGCTATCGGCACATGTAGATAGGCGTCCCTCAAGTCTAGGGACGCCATGAAGCAACCTGGAGTCAACAGCTTTGTAATGGAGTGGATTGTGTCCATACGAAAGTGCTTGTACCTTACTGATTTGTTTAAGATCTTCAGATTCAGAATCAGTCGGTACTTGCCTGAAGGTTTTTTTACCAAGAATATATGGGAATAAAACCCCCGGCCCTCCTGATGTTTTGGGACTGGAACAATCACTTCCTGTTGTATCAGATCCTGTAAGAGGGTCATCATAGCGGAAGCTTTTTCCTGATCCCGTGGTAGGGCTGTGACATAAAATCTGCTTGGGGGGCATTCCGAGAATTCTAGACTGTATCCCTGTGAAATGATGTTCCTCACAAAGGGACTTTTGGATACTTGGTTCCATTGAGGGAAAAAAAGCCAACAGTCTTCCCCCCACTGGAGTAATGCTGTCATTTGTTTTTAGAAGCTTGGTCTGTAGGGAATCTAAAGAGCACTCCACCCCTTCCTCTACCTTTTTGGGAAAACCAAGGCTTTTTGTTGTCATCTTTTTTGAAGGATTGCTGAACAGAACGAAAATTCTTTTTAAACGGTTGCTTCTTTTTAGAAGGGAAAGCCTTCTTCTTGTCAGCTGTTCTATCCAGCACAGTTTCTAGCTCTGGACCAAACAGCAAATCCCCCGTGAAGGGTAGGCCACAGAGTTTAATTTTTGAGGCTGTGTCACCCGACCATGTCTTTAGCCAGACTGCACGCCTAACTGAATTCACTAATGCTGCTGATCTAGCAGCCATTTTGATTGATTCAGCGGATGCATCTGCCATGTATTTTACCGCTTTCAAAATTAGAGGGAAGGATTCCAACAGGTCTTTCCTTGGAGTACCTGCCTCTACATGGTTCATCAATTTCTCTAGCCAACACTCCAGGTTTCTTGCCACCACTGTGGAAGCCATAGCTGGTTTGAGGCTGGCTGACGTGGAGTCCCATGCTTTTTTTCAGCAGGGAGTCTGCCCTTTTATCCATCGCATCCTTCAACACTCCCATGTCCTCAAAAGCGAGATCCGTACGACGAGAGACTTGCGGGAAGGCAGCGTCCACTCTTGGTTTTTTATTCCAGACCTCTGAGTCCTTGTTTTCAAAAAGGAAAACGCTTTTTGAGGGTCTTTGATAGGAAGGGACCTTTTTCAGGGTCCTTCCATTCCTTTTTGATAGTGTCCGATATGACCCTATGGACTGGGAACACTCTCTGCTTGGAATCATCCAGACCCTGGTACATTTTATCATGTACTGAAAGATGTACCTTTTCCTCCTGAATATCCAGGGTAGTGTAGATTGCTTTTAAGAGATCATCCACATCTTCCAAAGATAATTTATATCTTGAGGTTTTGCCGTCATCTTCCTCCTCATCTGAGTCCTTGAGAGAGGGGAGAGTACTTGCCCCTTCGTCCCCAGAGTCCACACTCTCTGCTGGTCTAGAGGTGGAGGCTCTTGGGTTGGACGGTGGTTGCTGGGGTTCAGTTAAGACTGCTGGACTTAGCAGAGATTTAACCGAACCAAGAGAACTTGTAAGCTCTCTTACTGAGGAAAATAAATCCTTGAATTGCTGGGATGTTTCCTCTTCCACTAAGTCCTTAATGCAAGACCTGCACATAGCTTTTTGCCATGAATCCCTTAAAGGATTTTTTCCTCTGGCTTGGTGGGTTTACATGTTTGGTTTTTGCTACAGCTTTCTCCTGAAACGAGATAAACAATAGAAATTCACCTAATGTCCTAGCCACACCTAACCAATTAGTGTCATTTAGGCCACCACCAAAGATAGAAAATAAGTGTCCCAGTGAAAACAACCACCAATGTCCAAGCTGTAGCAGGTCAGAGAAGTAACCACCGACCGTACAGCAGCAGGCTCCCTTAAGGGAGGAAACAAACAAAACAACACAGCAAAAAAGACTCATTTGGATAAGAATAAAAGGCACCATTGTACCCCTCTTACCTGAGCCTGACCGGAGCTTAGGGCGCCTGCTTCCGCCATCGCTGTCTGTCTCTCTTCCATCTTGTCGAGAGCGCAGCTGGGCTATACACACAGTGTGTGTTTTAAATTTACCCGGGTCACGCGTCATCCACGTGGGCTGGAAACGGAAGCGCCGGTCGATAGACCCGCCCCCTAGTCTCTGCGGTCCAAGCGCTGGGAACCACTAGCGCCACGCCCCCACAGGAAACCGCATCGCCGGAACTGACGTCACCCGCCAGCCAGGACCCGGAACCGTCATGCGATTCGCGCCGCTGACCTGCAGCGGCAACCGTTCGGCTCCTGGAGCCTTACCGCGGATTCCGGGCACAAGATGCTGCGTCTCCTGTGGGTCCTTTACTTCCCTGAGCAGGCGGGACTGGGGACTCCGGAACACCCCCCGCTTGCGGTGGAGGGGGTGCTGGGATGGTCACTGGTACAAGTACCAAATAAAAGCTGCACAGGCAGAAAAAAAGAAAAGTAAGCCTTACTGCTTCCCCCTTGGAAAGAGCGTAGCACCCTGGTTCCCACCTGTTGCTTCCACCATGGCGGAGGAAACACAATAACTGAGGCCATGGTGGAAGAGGAGGGATTTAAAGGCTGAAAGTGTTTCCTGTTAAAGAGGCGGAGCTACGCTCTCTCCAAGGTTGTCCTGAAAGGCGATTTGAGAAAAAACCTCATTGAAATATTTAGCAGAATATCAGAAAGGAACAAAATACATTGTAAAAAGGCCATATACAGTCTTTCGTTCAGCCAGATTACCCCAGCCACAAAAAAACGCCACCCCCCGCCAAGACACTGTATTCTGACAGCTGCACCAGTAGAAAACACTGGTGAGCCGCTGCAGCTGTTGATTGAGAATGGCTTCCCAATATGTCCCTTTGGCAGCAGTCAATTTAACAATCAACCTTTGTCAAGTGGGGACTGCGGCACACTGATCAAAATTCAGCCGGTCCCTGCTGAACCGGGTCCAATTTCGGTCAGCGTATGCCCAACTTTATGCTTTACATTTCACTTTAAGCAGGTATATTCAAGAAAGGCTTAGACTTACCGGTGACGGTATATCTAAGAGCCTTTCAGGACAACCTTGGAGAGCGCAGCTCCGCCTCTAACAGGAAACACATGCAGCCTTTAAATCCCTCTTCCACCATGGCCTCAGTTATTGTGTGGTCTCCGACAAACTGGAAAACAAAAGCACAGAAGAACCACAACAACCATGATAGACACTTAACCAATACTTCCAAGATATATCAGGGAGGGAAATAGCAGTTGTCCTGAAAGGCTCTTAGAAATACCGTCACTGGTAAGTCTAACTAAGCCTTTCTCAAATCGCCTTTCAGGACAACCTTGGAGGAGAGGATAACCGAGTAACTTACCCTAGGGTGAGACTACTGCCTGCAGTACCTTCCTGCCGAAGGCTTGATCTGCGGCGGACAGCAAGTCCAACCTATAATAATCGGAGAAATGTTGAATAGTTGGACCAAGTGGCAGTCTTGCAAATCTGATCAGGCGTAGAGTAGGCCCTTTGGGCCCAGGAAACTGCCGTTGACCTTGTCGAGTGAGCAGCAATACCTGAGGAGGCATTTCTCCTTTAGCGAGCTCGATAGGCCTCTGTAATTGCTTGTCTAAGCCATCTGCCTAACGTACTTTTAAAAAGCTTTCTCCCCTTTGCCGGGGTCTGAAAATATTACAAAAAAAGGAGGTAGAATTATTTCTTGTGACCGATGGAAAGTTGAAGACACTTTCGGTAGGAAGGCTGGATCCGTTTGGAGGATCATCCGGTCTGAAAAGACTAAGAAAATGTTCTGTAATTGCCAGAGCCTGGAGCTCACTGACTTCTTGCCGATGTAACAAAATTGTTTTGAGAACTAAATTTTTTTAAGGAAGTATCATGTAGGGGTTCAAAACGAAGCTCCCGTGAGACCCTGTAAAATAGACAAATCCCAACTGGGAAAAACTGAGGGCTACAGGCCTGTTTCGAGCAAGTGCCCTAAAAAACCTAGAAATTAAAGCTTCTCTCGACATATATTTTTCAAAATAAACAGATAGCGCCGGCACCTGGGTTTTCAGGGTGCTGGCTGCCAGTCCTTTCTCCATTCCTTCATGGAGAAATTCCAATACTGAAACCACTCTTGACTTTTAGGCTTTTGGAAGTACACCAAGAGTTGAACTTCTTCCACACTTTAAGGTAGATGGCCCTAGTTACCTCCTTTCTACTAGAGAGTAGGGTCTTTACTATATCGGAAAGTCCTTTGGGCTTTTAGGAGGTCTTCCTCAGAAGCCAAGCAGTCAGGTGTAGCCGGTCTGCTTCCGGATGGTTCACAGGGCCCTGTGTTAGTAGGTCCTTCCTAAATGGTAGTTTCCATGGAGGATTTGCGGCTAAGTTTAGAAGTGTCGCGAACCAAGGCCTTTTTGGCCAATAGGGAGTGATCAGGATAAAGTTGGCGTTTTCTGCCCTGAACTTTCTTAGGACTAACGGGATTAGAGAAAAAGGGGGAAAGGTGTAACACAGCTGGTAATGCCATGGGTGTGCTAGAGCGTCTATGCCTACTGCCTGGTCCCCTCTGGAGAGAGAAGAATTCTGGTACCCTTGTATTTTGCTGGCTGGCAAACAGGTCTACTTGAGGTTGCCCCCATTCCTTGGAGATCATGTTGAAAATCTCCTGGTTCAGACTCCACTCTGCCTTCACCACACCACTTCTGCTTAGAAAATCCGCTAACAGATTTTGAGATCCTTTTAGATGAACTGCTGATAAGGTTACATTTAGCTCAGCCCAGGACAACAACTGACTGGCTAGTTCCATGAGACCTTTGCTCCTGGTTCCCCCTTGTTTGAGCACATAAGCTACCGCTGTCGTGTTGTCTGACAGGATCTGTACATGACCCTTGACTGTGTTGAAAAGCAAGGAGGCCCAGGAAGATGGCTTTTAATTCCCGCCAGTTTGACGATTTTCTTGCTTCCGCTTTGGACCAAGTCCCTTGTGCGGTTTGACCTTCCAGGTGGGCTCCCCAACCCCAGGAACTTGCATCTGTTGTCAGACATTTGTCTAGGAGGAAATACCCATGAGAGACCCTTTGTCAGATTGGTGGTGGAGAAACTCAACCAGAGTGCTCGTTTTACATTCAAGGTTAGATTGAAGTGTTTTTCCAGTGACTCCTGGTGTGTCCAAACCTGTAAGATGTTCATCTGGAGGGGTCTGGAACGTAACCTCGCCCACTGTACAGCTGGGATCGAGGCCGTGAGGAGGCCCAACACTGCCATGGCTGACCAGACTGACACAGAGATTCGTCTGAATCTGACTGCGGAATAGATTTTTTCCATCTTTTCCTGAGGAAGAAACTTTTTGAAGTACTGAATTTATGGTGTAACCCAGAAACCTCATCTCCTGAGTTGGATCTAGATTTGACTTTTCTAGATTTAGCAGCCAACCTAGACTCCTGAGAGGAGTCCGTGACAATTGAAGGCTGGTCACAACCTGATCTCTGGAGTCCGCAAAAAACAATAGGTCGTCCAAATATGGAATGACCGAGATGCCCCTCAGTTTTAGAGGTTCCAGGGCTTCCTCCATAACTTTTGTGAATATCCTGGGGGAGGATGAAAGTCCGAACGGCAGAGCCCTGAATTGGAGATGCCAGACTTTAGTCCCTAGATTGATGGCTAGGCAGAGAAACCGTTGAGAAGCCAGAGCGAGCTATCGGTACATGTAGGTAGGCATCCCTTAGATCCAGGGATGCCATGAAGCAGTCTGGAGTTAACAACTTTGTTATGGAATGAATAGTGTCCATGCGAAAGTGTTTGTACCGTATTGATCTGTTTAGGATCTTCAGATTCAGAATTAGTCGGTACTTGCCTCAAGGTTTTTTCACCAGGAATATATGAGTGTAAAACCCCCGGTCCTCCTTTTTCGGGACTTGAACAATTACTTCCTGTCGGATCAGATCCTGTAACAGGCTCATCATTAGTGGAAGATTTTTCTTGATCCCGTGGTAGGGCTGTGACATAAAATCTGCTCTGAGGCCATTCCGAAAATTCCAGACTGTACCCTTGTGCAATGATGTTTTTTACAAAGGGACTTATGGAAATTTGGTTCCATTGAGGAAGAAAGACAGACACAGTCTTCCCCCCACTGGGGTAAGATTGTCACGTTTTTGGGGGCTGGTCTGGGGGGGGGGGGGGGGGATATGAAAAAACTTCGCCCCTTCCATTACCCTTTTGGGGAACCCAACATTTTTTGTCTATTTTTGTAGGGCTGCTGAACAGCACGAAAATTCTTTAAAAGTCTTACTTTTTGGAAGGGAAAGCCTTTTTGGTCGGCTGTTCTGTCCAAGACAGTTTCTAGTTCTGGTCCAAAAAGAAAATCCCCTGAAAACAGTAGGCCGCAAAGCTTGATCTTGGAGGCTGTGTCGCCTGACCACGTTTTTAGCCAGACTGCACGCCTAGCTGAATTCACCAGTGCTGAGGATCTTGCGGCCATCTTAATTGACTCAGCCGATGCATCAGCCATGTACTTGACTGCTTTTAGTATCAGAGGGAAGGACTCTGAAAGATCTTTTCTTGGAGTACCTGCCTCTACGTGGCTCATCAGCTTCTCCACCCAACATTCTAAGTTCCTTGCCACCACTGTGGAGGCCATAGCAGGTTTGAGACTGACTCATGTGGAATGCCATGCTTTTTTCAGAAGCGAGTCTGCCCTTTTGTCCATTGCATCCTCATCCTCCCATGTCCTCAAAAGCGAGGTCTGTACGTTGGGAAACTTGTGAGAAGGCAGAATCTACTCGTGCTTTCTTGTTCCAAACCTCTGAGTCTTTATTTTCAACGGGAAAATACCTTCTAAGGGTCTTGGAAAGGACCCTTCTCAGGATCCTTCCACTCTCTTAATCGTGTCAGATAGGTCTCTATGGACTGGGAACACTAGGTTTCGAATCATCCAGACCCTGGTACATTTTATCGTGGACAGATAATTGTACTTTTTCCTCCTGAATATCCAAAGTGGTGTAAATTGCTCTTAGCAGATCGTCCACTTCATCTAGGGATAATTTGTATCTGGAGGCTCTGCCAACGTCTTCCTCTTCATCTGAATCCTTGAGAGAGGGAAGAGTACTTGCCCCTTCATCCCCAGAGTCCACACTCTCTGCTGGTCTAGAGGTGGAGGCTCTTGGGCTGGATGGTGGTTGCTGGGGTTCAGCCTGGACTGCTGGACTTTGTACCAGTAAAGTTTTACCTGAACTGAGAGAGCTTGTAAGCTCCCTTACTGAGGAAAATAGGTCCTTGTACTGTTGGGACGTTTCCTCTTCAACAAAGTCCTTAATGCATGATCTACACATTGCTTTTTGCCATGAATCCCTCAGAGGGTTCTTGCAGGAGGAACACTTCCTCTGGCTTGGTGGGTTTAAATGTTTAGTTTTTCCTACAGTTTTTTCCTGAAACAAGACAAACATTAAACTCACTTAATGTCCTAAACCTAAATCAACCTTGGTGCATTTTAGGCCACCACCAGACAGGAAAAGGAGAGTGTCCCCAGAAGTGCAACAAAAAAGCAACCACCCAATCCAAGCTGTAAAGGTCAGAAAGAAGTGACTTCTGACCGAACAGCAGCAGGCTCCCAACAACAAAAAAATCACAGAAACATAAGCTCATTGGGATAAGAATAAAAAAGGCACCACTGTACCCCTCTTACCTGAGCCTGACCGATGCTCACGACGCCTGCTTCCGCCATTGCCAACTGTCTCTCTTCCATCCTGGCAGAGATCGCAGCTGGGCTTAGAAAACCGCTGTTTTTTTAATGTTCCCGCGTCAACGGGGACGGTCGAAAGACCCACCCCTGGCCTCTGCGTTCCAGGCGCTTGGAACCACAAGCACCACGCCCCCACAGGAAACTGGGTCGCCGGACATGACATCACTCGCCGGCCGGGACCCGGAACAGACATGCGATACACGTCGCTGACCAACAGCAGCACCCGCTCAGCCACCAGAGCCATACCAGCGGATTACGGTCACAGAGACGCTGCGCTTCCTGTGGGTCCTTTGCTCCCGTGAGCAGGCGAGACTGGGGACTCAGGAAAACCCCCCGCTTGTGGTGGGGGGGCTGGGATGGTCACTGCACTCCAGGCAGACAAAACTAAAAAAGCTAAGCCTTATCCCCTCCAACCTTGGAGAGAGCGCAGCTCCCTGGTTCCCGCATGCTGCTTCCACCATGGCGGAGGAAACAAAATAACTGAGGCCATGGTGGAAAGGGAGGGATAAACGCTGCATGTGTTTCCTGTTAAAGAGGCGGAGCTGCGCTCTCTCCAAGGTTGTCCTGAAAGGCGATTTGAGAAAAAAAAATTTGTCTACAGGAGTAGTCTGCCATCATGTCTATTACAATCACAATGTACCTTCCTGTGATACTTTACATTCCCTTAAGGTTGGTACACATGGGCCAACATTCAGCCAGTGTGTACAGCAGTCGCTCTTGCTTCTGTCAAACAGGCATGCTGGAAAACCAGCAGAACTCAATAGCTCAGCGGGGAGATCACTATACTATGACCAAATAGTACAGAGAGCTCAAAGCACTCTGTGGGCAGATCAATTGTCACGGGCATTGGATCACTCAATTATTGTCTGGGAAAATGGATAGACAGTCAGTCACAAAGCCCTGGTGGTTAGTCTTCCCGGTTTCCTTAGCTACGCCAAACAGCTTCTCACTAAATTGCAAGATTTTTAGTGGAGAGCCAATTACAGGTGGATCACCTGTGATGTCACAAGTCTGTACTCTAGCATTCCCCGGGCATACAGGCTGTTGCGTTTTTTCTTAAAAAGGTCAGGAAACTATTCGTGGAATGGTGCAATAGTCACTGGACTGCACAGGAAACCCACAGCCGGTAATGCTTTACTGAGCCGATTCTGCTTATCCAGGACACACCATTAAAAAGGTGTCCCGGTTGGACAGTTCTTAAGGCTCAAATGTCTGTGTAGTGAGGTGACAGATTTTACTAAAGAGGCAGATGACATGGCTCACAGATTTAGGAATAAAGGATATTCTGAAAAAGCTCTCAATATAGCCTTTCATGTGGCTCATGAAATCCCTAGAAACACACTATCAGATAGAAACCCAGGGTCTCGTACTGACAGGAGTCATTTTCCCTTCATGGGAAATGCCCCAGAATTCTCCATATCATACAGTACAGAATTTGACAAGATTAAAAATACAGTTACCAAATTTCTACCTATTCTCTTTAACCACTTACCGACGGCTGGCCATCATGATGTCCTGGGCTTTGTGGGGGTATATCTGAATGATGCCTGCAGCTACAGGCATCAGATACCAGCTTTTTCAGCTGGCGATTCCCTACACCATATGAACGATCATAGCTGTCAGCCACTTGATCGCGCTTACGGGCAGCGAGGGGGGGGGGGGTTTGGGGAACGTCCCCCCCGGTGCCTCTACCGACGCAACGGTGTGATCGGTGAGTTGGAGAACGGATCCGCCAGCCCCAGATGTTCACCACAGAGATTTCCGGCAGACCAGATGGTCGCCGAGTCTCTATGATCATCGGAGGTTGGACATGATGTTATGATGTCACGCCCCGGCCTCTGCATTCAAATAAACCGCAAGGCCTCAGCTGGGAAGCCAATTTTTTTTCACTTTTTTATTTCAGGCTTCCCAGCCTAGAGGTGAGATGACCCCCATATCTCACTGTAAAGAGGTCCAATCACGCCATATGCCTATTATAAGGGATGATTACATTCCTTGTAATAGGAATAAAAGTGATCAAAAATGAAAAAAAAATTAAAGTGTCAGACTAAAAAATTGAAAATAAAATTAACAATAAAAAAGTTTTTAAAAAGTGCCCCTGTCCTCGCATGCAGAGGCAAACGCATATGCAAGTCCCGCCTACTTATGAAAACGGTGTTCAAACCACACATGCGAGGTGTCGCCGCGTTCGTTACAGCAAGCGCAACAATTTTAGCCCTAGACTTCCTCTAACTCAAAACATGTAACCAGTAAAAAAAAATTAAAGCGTCGCCTGTGGGGATCTTTAAGTACCGAAGTTTGGCGCCATTCCACAAGCATGTACAATTTTGAAGCATGACATGTTAGGAATCTATTTACTCAGCGTAACTTCATCTTTCACATTATGCAAATAAATTGGGCTAACTTTACATTTTTTTTTTTTTTAAAGCATGAATTTTTTGGGGGGGAAAAAAAGCAAGCGTTTGAAAAATTGCTGCACAAATACCGTGCGAGATTAAAAGTTACAATGACCGCCATTGTATGCTCTAGGGTCTCTGCTAAAAAAAACCATGTTTGGGGGTTCTATGTAATTTTCTAGCAAAAAAATTATGATTTTTACATGTAGGAGAGAAATGTCAGAATTGGCCTGGTTGGCAAATGGTTAATGACCCTGCATACAGCAAAATTCTGTCAAAAGGTATCAGGGCAGTATCTCGTAGAGTCCCCAATTTAGGAGAATCTCTATCGCCTAGTTTATTCATGAGCGAAAAATCCCGCTCCAATTGGTGGCATTTTAAAGGCAACTTAAAATGTGGCATGAGGGGATGTGATTGTCGCCACATTAAAAGAGGTCAGTTTGTCTGTTCAAGCGTTACCGGTAGGAACTTTGAGATCTCATCAATTGCAACACCAAGTTTTTGATCTATGTCATCACATGTGAATTAGGCTGCATCCAATACGTAGGTAGCACTACACGCTGGCTGAAAGATCGGCTTTACAATCACTTGTATGACATTGATAAAAACAAGTCTACTGACATAGCCAAACATTGGAATCTGGTCCACAATAAGGATGTTGCTAGTTTGTCAGAGAAAATAGTGACTCCAAAAAGGGGGGTGGGGTTGGGTGATAGATTCAGAACACTTTGCAAACGCGAAGTGTTCTGGATATTCACCCTACACACCAGAATCCCGGCAGGGTGGAATGTTTCCCACTATTATGATTAGGTTAACTGACATTAAAATCTTTCTGACTGACGTCTTAACCTTTGCTTTTAGGGAAACAATACCATCCATCAGTCTTATGCTATATATCAATCATGGTAATTCCTAAATTCTGATATAGGCATGTAGTTAATAGTAACCCCCCCCCCCCCCCCTTAAGATGATCACAATATCTACCACTGAGCAAACACATTGGCCAAGCTCATTAATTGATCAAATCGTTCCCAATACATCGGTCGATCTTATCGATCGACTCATTTAATGGTTTCCAATATGGGACATGGATCAGGCATAATTGTGTTGGTAAACGTTTGTTGGTATCTGTTGATAGAGCTCTCGATCTCTACATCTATCTGCATATTTTTTGACTAACATTGGGGCCATTGGAATGATCGTCACATATCTTTTGCATCCTTTATAACAGTGGTTCAAAGCATGGGGTCCAAGACAAAAAGGTAGCCTTTCCTTATTCCTTTGAGGATACAAATACATTTTTTGCTTCACTTTATTTCTTCTATCTTCATTTACATATATACTAACACACGTAATAACGTTTATGTATATGTCTATAGAGCTGGTTTTTGGTCGTGTGGTTCCTTTTCTCCAAATATGAGGTTTATACTTTTTTCCGTTGCCCACTTCAAATTAATTAGTGGGAGTGCATTCCCACTATTGTTATTTGTTTTTTTTATTTATTCCGTACGTTTTTTGGCTCTGCGTAACTTCTGCATACTTTCAGCCATTAAAACCATTCAACTTTTAAAATGTTCAGCTCTTTCAGCTAATCATGGGACTTGAATTTTTCTACTATTTAGACTTTTTAAAATAATATATATATATATATATATATATATATATATATATATATATACATATACATATACACACACACACACACACACACACACACACATACATATATACACATACATTTTTTTTCCCCTTCATATATGTTGAATTTTAGGTAGTCGCCACCACTCTTAAATTATATATCTCAATATCTATATATCTATATCTCTCTATCTCTCTATACATACACACACAGTGGGTACAGAAAGTATTCAGACGCACTTAAATTTTTCACTCTTTGTTAAATAATTTTAGCAAATGGCTGCAATATAAGTTCATTTTTTTTCCCCTCATTAATGTACACACAGCACCCCATATTGACAGAAAAACACAGAATTGTTGACATTTTTGCAGATTATTAAATAAAAACTGAAATATCACATGGTCCTAAGTATTCAGACCCTTTGCTGTGACACTCATATTTAACTCAGGTGCTGTCCATTTCTTCTGATCATCCTTGAGATGGTTCTACGCCTTCATTTGAGTCCAGCTGTGTTTGATCATACTGACTGGACTTGATTAGGAAAGCCACACACCTGTCTATATAAGACCTTACAGCTCACAGTGCATGTCACAGCAAATGAGAATAATGTGATCAAAAAGTAACCGAGCTCAGAGACAGAATTGTGACAAGGCACAGATCTGGCCAAGGTTACAAAAAAAAAAAAATTCTGTTGCACTTAAGGTTCCTAAGAGCACAGTGGGCTCCATAATCCTTAAATGGAAGACATTTGGGACGACCAGAACCCTTCCTAGAGCTGGCCGTCTGGCCAAACAGCTATCAGGGGGAGAAGAGCCTTGGTGAGAGAGGTAAAGAAGAACCCAAAGATCACTGTGGCTGAGCTCCAGAGATGCAGTCGGGAGATGGGAGAAAGTTAACCATCACTGCAACCCTCCACCAGTCGGGGCTTTATGGCAGAGTGGCCCGACGGAAGCCTCTCCTCAGTGCAAGACACATGAAAGCTCGCATGGAGTTTGCTAAAAAAAAAAAACACCTGAAGTACTCCAAGATGGTGAGAAATAAGATTCTCTGGTCTGAGACCAAGATAGAACTTTTTGGCCTTAATTCTAAGCGGTAGGGATGGAGAAAACCAGGCACTGCTCATCACCTGTCCAATACAGTCCCAACAGTGAAGCATTGGGGTGGAGGCATCAAGCCATGGTGGTGTTTTTCAGCTGCAGGGACAGGACGACTGATTGCAATCGAGGGAAAGATGAATGCGGCCAAGTACAGGAATATCCTGGGCGAAAACCTTCTCCAGAGTGCTCAGGACCTCAGACTGGGCCAAAGGTTTACCTTCCAACAAGACTATGACTCTAAGCACACAGCTAAAATAACAAAGGAGTGGCTTCACAACTCCGTGACTGTTCTTGAATGGCCCAGCCAGAGCCCTGACTTAAACCCAATTGAGCATCTCTGGAGAGACCTAAAATGGCTATCCACCAACATGTACCATCCAACCTGACAGAACTGGAGAGGATCTGCAAAGAGAAAAATGGCAGAGGATCCCCAAATCCAGGTGTGAAAAACTTGTTGCATCTTTCCCAAAAAGACTCATGGCTATATTAGATCAAAAGGGTGCTTCTAATAAATACTGAGCAAAGGGTCTGAATTCTTAGGACCATGTGATATTTCAGTTTCTTTTTTAATTAATCTGCAAAAATGTCAACAATTGTGTTTTTCTGTCAATATGGGGTTTTTCTGTCAATATGGGGTGATGTGTGTACATTAATGAGGAAAAAAAATGAACTTAAATAATTTTAGCAAATGGCTGCAATATAACAAAGAGTGAAAAATTTAAGGGTGTCTGAATACTTTCCGTACCCACTGTACATACACACTTTATATAAATATCTCCTCATAGCACTATACATGTGCATTTATCCAGAAGTTGCGGTTATACAATCTGAATTTTTTGGTCCATCTAAATTCTATTTCTCTTTTTCATATATACAGTGGAACCTCGGATTGCGAGCAACGCGGTTAACGAGCGTTTCGCAATACGAGCACTGTATTTTTAAAAAATTGTAACGTGGTTTGCGAGTGTTGTCTCGCAAAACAAACACGATTCAGGCCATTCAAGTGGTGTGCAGTACCGCTTTTGGCATGAGGTGGGGGGCGCCGGAGCCGATCACAAGCAATCGGCGCCGTTCGGAAATGCACGGAAAGGCCGAGGACAACACGGCTGACCTCGCCAAATCTCGGGTAGGAAGTCTGAGGTTTGCCGAGGTCAGCCGAAGTGTCCCCGGGCCGTTTCAGAGGCTCTCCGACGCCCCCCCCCGGCCGCATGCGGTATTGCATCCCATTGAAGTCAATGCGGAACAAATTATTTTTGTTTCCATTGACTTCAATGGGGAAACTCGCTTTAATATGTGAGTACTTTGTATTACGAGCATTCTCCTGGAACGGATTATGCTCGTAATCCGAGGTTCCACTGCGTTTTTATTGGAGTGCGGCTGTCCAAATCCTCCCAAGTACAGAGAGCTCCTCACTTTTTCTTCATTCAGCCCGCTGGGTTGAACAAAAAAAACCTGCCTGCGTATACCAAGCATTAGAGAGATTGTGACACTGAAAAATTTCATAGGGTGCCAAGGTCACTGGGAGAAGATATTATGTTCCTTTTCTCTACTAAGTAAATGTTCATTTGGAGCTGTGTGTGCCCATGAAAGAAGTATCCCATCACTTCCTGTCCCGACACCCCGACAGGATGTTAGGATATATCTCCCCAATGGGAACACGGAACCTGTTTTTATTAATGTTCAACTAGCCCCATCCTAATTATTGTTAATCTTACATGAAAATGCAAACTTTGCTTATTAAAAAAAAAAAAAAAAAAAAAAAAACGCACCCCTTGTGTGAAAACCTTTTCATAACACAGCACAGCAAAGGTATACCTATAGTCCATAAAGGCCTATAAAATAAAATCCACAAAATATGAGATCCAGATTGTTTTTTATTAAGAAATTTAGATCCTTGAAGGGTACATCATCTGTTAAAAAAAAAAGAAAAAGAAAAGAGGTTAGGACTTTCTGGGAGGCCAACCAGGTACGTTTTCACACAACTGACAGATTTACACTGGATCCTAAGGATTGTCACTTGCCAATATTAACTTTAATAGCCATTATATCTAAGGGACTGACAACAATTTAAAGTACGGCCAAAGCACAAAGATCACAGAAGCAGAGTTTGTTCTGTAACCTGTTTTCAGCCGATAACAGGCTAAAAACCACTATCTGCCGACATCACGCCATGTTCAGGCGCTGGATTAACTCCAACTTTACAGTCGGGATCCACCCAGAAGCCTGAACCAGCAGATGGCTCAACCCCTCAGTGAGCCAGCCGCTCCCGCCCTCTACACAGCCTGGCGCTCCAATGATCACTGGTGGGCAGAGCAGAAAACTGGTGACTCACGTCACTGGCACTCTGCTCAGAGTGGAGGGGATAACTGAGCAATCAGCGGTGTTTGAGCGTTTAATTCTCAGTGCAGAGGCGGCAGGGGATCAGATGCAGCATTGGATCGATGCTGTATCAACCTACGCGAGTATAAAAATGTTTTTAGGAAATCTGAACTTCTCTTAATATTCCAGACATTAACGCTCAAAACAAAAAACCTTACATTGTTCTGCAACAGTCAAAGCTGAACGCCAGCTTTTGATAAACTTTACATTGTTTGGGCTAGCTTGGCTAGTGAGGCCGCTGGATGTGCTGTATAAACTGTATGTAGCTCAGGCTGCATACAGAACTGTGTTCTGGGTATGAGCCAAGACTTCCCATCTCATACCCACAATAGAGTCCGATTGGCGCTCAGCCATTCAGAGAAAGTGATGTATTCTAGCAACAAAGCTTGCTCTGCTTGGCAGTCAGAGAGGCGGGCTGATGTCACAACCTCTGACTCAGCCAATCAGAGGAAGCTTTGTATTTGTTGCTAGAATACAATTGCTTTACATCACACGCAGCAGCCTCACAGGTTAGTGAGGAACAGTTTGTTTGGGCCACACTTTTTGCAATTCAAATCAAATGCGATTATAAAATTCTGACCAAGATCTACATTGCATCCATGAAGGTCTAGTAAATCAAATTCATTCAGTAAAATAGCGATAGGTTGTAGAATAATATTAAAATGGGCCATTGATTTTGTTGTTACAATTGGCAAATGATCTGAAGCCATATAGCCAAACATATTTGAGTGTGCGTGCCCACAATACAGTATTCTTGCATTGCGGGTCCAGCTGCAGTTTAAACAGTTATGCCATGCATGGCTAGCACTGTTATGTGCAATCATAAGCCAAAGGACTACAAACAAAAGATGACTACATTCTGCAATCATGTTGCCTTCAACTTTATTTTTACTTCTCTTTTAAACCATTATATACTGTACTCTTATAACAGCTTAAAGCGGAGAGGGTATCTGGTTTTGACAGGTACCCGCTCCCACTCAGATCGCCTAGGCTCCTCTGCCCACAGTAATCTGTGACATGTCACAGAAGACTGTGGGACCATTCACAATGTGCAACGTGGCTTGCGCAGTGGGCACCCGGCTGTGAGGCCGCAAGCTGTCACAGCTGGGTACCCACAGTCGAGATGCCGACCCTGGGGAGCACATCGCTAGATCCTAAGACAGGCGAGGTGTATTAATACAGTTTTTATAGCGGCTGAACTTTTAATAAACACAAAAATGACTGGAGCTCCTCTAACAGTTTAAGAAGCTATAAAGTTTGTAATATAAAGCACGATACACCATGAAAAATAATGCCATGTAACCTCCAAAACTTGAAATTTCCAGAACTCACCACACGGATTCTTTGTCCCATGGCTTTGGCAGGCAAGTTGGAGCGGAACTTCGCACGGACCATGCCACTGTTGCCATGAGCTCTGGTCACCTTCCCCCAGATCACACGAGTTTTATTAGGTTTTCCGCCTGGGGTCACTGTGTTACTAAAAGATAAACGAAAATCAGCTTATTTAGCAATAAAGAAAAACGCATATGGAAAAATTGGCTTGATTACTTGCACATCTTTCCTTCACTATTATAGCCATAGCTAATGCATGCAAGCTCCAAGACCGCTGAAAGTAGCAGAGTGAAAATGGATAGCTGAAAACAAGTCTGCACTGGGGACAGTAGTTGCTTTTTTATGATGGGGTGGGGGTACCTGGAGACATTCAAACAATGAAAAATATCTGCCATTTCATGTCTACAGAAATCCAATGTAGGTAACAACCTGGTTATAAGAAATGTGGGGAGCACGGTTGTGCAATTGCTGACCTGAAAATGCTAGCTGACTGGCTCCAATACTCTAAAAACGTATGCAGATCAGAAAGCTGTAAAAAGTCCTTATTTGTGTATTTGGATCATCGACTCACAGCTAGGCAAGCAGCACTTTAATAAGTCAGCAACAGCAGCCACAAAGATTTTTCTTTCTCTCAGGTTTAATCTGTGCATTTACTTTTAGCAAGTCTGATGAATTGTAGTCACAATTGTCTCATTATGTGAAACACATCCCATCGGTTCCAATTGGGACAGTGAGTATGCACTGTATACATCCTTCTTTCCCCAGCACTGCTATAGTCGTGTCTATTTAGGCAGTGCTGGTGATCAGGTCTGCACTAATGTGCACCCATTAAAGGGCATAGTTTACAGGGAAAAATAAAAAATGCTACTCCAAAAAGATTACACAAATCATTCCTTCCTCGCCCATGTTGCATGCACTCTAATACAACGCTTTCTTTCCAACTATCAAACTGGGCTCATGCAAATGAAACTGGACTTAGCTGTGACATTGACACGAGGTTTAAATTCAGTGGTCTGAAAAGCCAAAGTGCATGTTCATTTGGAAAGTAGATTTACTTAGCTACGTAAATGTGCCAAATTTATGTTTATGTCAATCAGCAAGCAATAGTCTTACATTTCTACTGCACGTGATTGGGTATTCAAAGTGAACAGTCTCACCCTTTTTACTGAGCTAAGAAAATGGCCTCTACTCCTTAAGAGAATATGTAAACCCAACAATTCATATTCCTGGTGTGCCTGCTGTACCACGTACTTCTATGAAAAAATTAACCTGTTCTCTTTATATTGCTTCCTTTGTGTGAAGTCGCTGGTGTTCCTGACAGTCCCTCTGCTTTCCTATTAAAAACTGACTACACTAAGTAGAACACACTGAAGCTCAGTGTGCTGCCGTTTCTTCTCCCCCAGCTCTTATGCAGCTGAGAACCTAGGGAATGTGATCACTTAAAAAATTATAATATCTAAACACAAATGCGTTGCCTTTCATTTCTATTTTAAACTGAATAGCAGGTTTTACAAGGTGAGGGTTAACAATCACTTTACCACTTGCCACCCACCCACCGTAAAATTAAGGCAGGGCGATGGGTTCTCGTTCTGCGACGTCATACGACGTGTCCCAAAATGGCTGCTCTCGCGCGCCCACGCCATGTTGCTAGGACACGGCGCAAACCCGATCCAATCAGGGCCCTGATTACCATAAAGCCCCCACAGTGCCAGCAATCAGTGCCCATTAGTAATGCCAGTCAGTGCTGGCTACCAGCGTCGCCCATCTGCGCCCAGTGGAGAAAAATTACTTCTTTACAAAATGTACTGACAAACAAACTTTTTTTTTCAAAATTCAGTCTTTTTTTTTTTAAGGAAAAAAAAAAAAACCTAGGAGTGATTAAAAAAAGGAGGCTCTTTTTGTGTGAAGAAAAATATAAAAATTTCACATGGTTCCAGTGTAGCATGGTCGCGCAATTGTCAGTTTGACAGCGCTGAAAGCTGAAAAAATGGCCTGGGCAGGAAGGGGGTGGAAGTGCACTGTACCGAGGTGGTTAAGTTTACACTTGCAGCTGTCAATGCTACACCTATAAAAAGCATTCCGCAGTGGATCACTCTTAATGCTTCACGTACACTAGTAATTCCTAAACTTGAGTTTAGGAGCTTTTGCCACTTTTTTACCCAAAGCTCCTAGACTCAACTCCATAAAAGCCTATGTGTCAATGTACACAAGCTTTTAGGAGTGTTTAGTAGCTGCTGCGGTTAAGTTCAACCTCTCTCCTGAACGCGGAAGAATGGCGTTCAGGATAGAAACGTTTTGATTGCAGCTGCGGGAAAACACAAAACGTGGCAAAACCGCAACACAATTTTGCCGCAGCAAATGACGGCCAAGTGTACATGAAGCCTTAAAGATATTTGACAGGTAGTGAGGAGGTGCTTAGAAAAAGTTTTTTTTCACACAACTGAATAACCGAGGTAGAGACTGACATATCTTAATTTAGAAATAACCAAAAGTAGATCCTTAATATAAAAAAGCTAGGCAGATAAAATCAGGTTAAAGTGGTTGTAAACCCTCAGGAAAAAATAAACCCTGCAAGACAAATGCATAATGAGCTAGTATGCATAGCATACTAGCTCATTAGGAATTACTTGCCTTACACCGAAGCCCCCCCTCCGGCAGAATTTCTCCCGAAGCCGCGATGACGTCACTCCCTCGCATGCGCGCAGGAGCCGGCGGTAACGGCACACGGACTGAAGCAACGGCACATACGTGCCATTGCTTCAGTTTGCCCCAGTGCCGATGACATTGGCACATGCAGGGGATATCTCCTAAACCAGGGATATGCAATTAGCGGACCTCCAGCTGTTGGCAAACTACAAGTCCCATGAGGCATAGCGAGACTCTGACAGCAGCAAGCATGACACCCAGAGGCAGAGGCATGATGGGACTTGTAGTTCTGCAACAGCTGGAGGTCCGCTAATTGCATATCCCTGTCCTAAACCATACAGGTTTTGGAGAAATCCTGGGTAGCTACAGGTAAGCCTTAATATAGGCATACATGTAGCATAAAGAGATTCGGTAAGGGCTTACAACCACTAATTAGTGCTACTTAAAAACATTACTCTATGTTAAAAAAAAAAAAAAAAAAAAAAAAAAAAAGGGACTACGGTACTTAGAATCAGGAATACAATAAAATAGGTAAATCGAAGCAAGTTACAATACTTTAAAGTGGTAGTAAACTAGTTTGGGACATCCTTACCTACAGGTAAGCCTACAGTAAAATGTACCTGTAAGTAAAATGCATATCGCCTCAACCTGCACCCTTTAGGAGATATTCCAGTGAAGAGCAGCCCGCAATGTCATACCCGTGCCACCCCTTCAGAGCTCTGTGCAGTAAACCTGACTCCCATACGCATGCACGGGAGTGACATCGCGACTTGACCAGTCAAGACAGCCAGAGCCTGCAAACCCAGAAGGAAGATCAGGTGAACATGGAATCCCTGTCAGCAGTGAGAGCACTGCTGCAGGGCTTTGTTTTAAGGCAAGTCTCTCAATGTGCTATTATGTGATGCATAGTAGCACATTATAAAACATGGCCTTGCAGGGGGAATTTTGTTTTACTTCCCAAACTTTATTACTGCTTTACCAAAGACAATTTGCCAGACAGAAAAAAAAAAAAGCCCAAATTTAAACAATTTTCAGACCTGTTTATGTGAGTGTATCAGTTAATTTAAACAATGTAAAGCAGAACTAAACCATACTTATCCTTTAGCAGCCACAGACAGTGCGCCAACTCCATTTGGATTTGAAGACACCATGGTGCTACACGTGTGCTCAGCTATGACACTAGTCATTGCAGAACTTGAAAGTTTCATGAAGAGTCAACATACATGCACTGGAAGCCAAGATGTTACCATGCATGCCTTTAATGTTGCTTGCGCTTTCCAAAGGCTAGTAGGCAGACTATAAAAAAACTTAAAACACTGCTTTTGTATTTAATACAGCTTTAACCATAAATGTTGGCCCTACAATTATTCCTGACACTCTGGCATTCACAGGGATACCCAAGGTGTTGTATACCTGACATTTGGTCCTAGATACATATACATGAATTACCGTACATGTGCTTCTTTTAAACTAAACTTGCAAACACCCCCCCACACCCGCCGATTTTTTTTTCTTTTCTAAAAGCCAGCAGCTACAAATACTGCAGCTTCTGACTGCGTGAAGGGATCAGGAAGTGAAGCGAGTGATTAGCGCAGCACGCCGTCACTGGTCCCCGCTCTCTCCTGGGAACAGTGTTTCCCAGAAGACAGCAGGGGGGGTGAAGCGAAGGAGCTTGACTCCCGCGGGAGTCAATAACCGGAAGTGGTGCAAATACCTGTCTTAGACAGGTATCTGCACCCCCTTCTCCCCTGAAAGGTGCCAAATGTGACACCGGAGGGGGGTGAGGGTTCCGAAAATCGGAAGTTCCATTTTTGGGTGGAACTCCGCTTTAAATAGGTATAAAACAAGCCCTCTATGAGTACATATGGAGTGACAGGTTCTCTTTTTGGAGTTATCAGGGCCCTATTAAACACCCCCCCCTCCCCCACATTCAGCCCAAGCAGGCCAGGACACAGAATTTGGCAGCAGAGACAGACTTTCGCTTTACTCCACCCTAAAACCGGAGCTCACAGGAATTTCAAGAGTCACTTGGAAACACGAAGGTGCAAAGGTGGCACCTCTCTGCCTTCACTGTTACCCAAATAACTTCTATTCAAAAGCTTGAAACCTGCTTACAATAAATGTGAACTTACAACTTTGAACTTGGTTTACAGCCGGTTACTGATATGCCAAAGTACTTACAACTACTGCAGTGAAAAAGTGATAAAGCCAGAGAAACTCAATATTGTAGTAATAGAACGAGAGCACTAAAACTGCAGCAAATCTCAAAACACTAATTTACATGGTGGGCCTCAACCCTGTACAGCACTAAAATCACAGTCATCCTTCTGAATAACAGATAAACATTGTGTAAAGCTAACCATACACAGCTAGATTTCTCTTGTTCAGACCATGGTCTGTGCGCAAATGGATAAACAAAGCCGCGGGTTGGGAGCTCGATTGGTTGGGTGTCCTTACAGCAAGCTGCTTGCTGTGGGGGCAGCCGGCAGGAGCACTGGCTTGGGACACGAGTGCTTTATTATAAACTTTAACTAGCATAGTTTGTTCTTGCAAAAGCCAATAAAAACTGAGGCCATTTCTTGTGAAAAAAAAAAAAGAGGCTAATCATGCAAACGCTTGTGATTATTTAGCAGAAAAGAAAAAAAGTGGAGGCGTTTTATAGAATCTTTTTATACCCAATTAGGACTGTTACTGCGGAGACAGTTCAGCATACACACAAAGTGGGGTTGATTTACTAAAACCGGAGAGTGCAAAATCTGGTGCAGCTCTGCATATTACCTGAACAACTTCTAACCTCTGCTTGTTCAATTAAGCTTTGACAATAAAAAATAAAAAATCTGGAAGCCTATTGGTTACTATGAAGTGCTGCACTAGATTTTGCACGCTCCAGTTTTAGTAAATTTGCCTGACAATATTGCCCTAGAATTGTGTGCTGCAGGTGAAATACTCACTTTTTTGCTTTGTATACATAGGCGCATCTTTTGCCCAAGTAGAAGTCTGTTTCATCGCGAGCGTAGACCCCTTCGATTTTCAGCAGGGCCGTGTGTTCCCGCTGATTTCGGAGGCCTCTCTTGTAGCCAGCAAAGGTTGCTTTACACCACAGTCTAAAACAATGGAAATGACAACATTGATACAAATGCGGTCATACACATAATAACCCAAAGCCCCAAACAACCTCCCATACATACCTGCCAGACATTTTGTACTGTCAATGTCCAGATGCAGACACAACTGAAGAAAAAAGGAAAAAAAAGTCAAGGCTTACATATCACTAGGATGTTTTAAATCACACTGGAAATGATGACACTTTGTGATGTTGAGCTGCGCTTTTTTATCACCGCCCCCAACCAATACCCCCTTTAGCTGCAGAGGCTGTACACATGCTGCAGCCATGATAATTATTATTTCAGGTACTTATATAGCACCGTCGACTTGTGCAGCTCTTTACATGTACATTGACATCAGCCCTACCCTCAAAGAGCTTACAACCTAAGGTCCCCAACACACATTCATACATATGCTTGGGCCAGTTTTAGACAGGATCCGATTAACCTACCAGCATGTCTTTTGGAGTGCTTTCTGGCAGGAATTGTACCCCCTGTTGCCATCAAGCACAATTAATGCAGTTAAAGCATGCTAGTGCAGCAATGGAGGGGTTAAAGCAGGCAGTGATGAGGGGGGATACACTTCCTTGCCACCTGTCAAATGCTCTCTGAAAAGTAAACTGAACGCAGATTGCTCTACAGAGACCAAAACTCGGGTAAAAGGAGCCCCTGCATGCACAGTTGTCCTATGGTAGTTACATGACACCTGAAGAGCACAACCCTTTCAGGTGGGGGACAATAATAAGCGTGGAGTCAAAATTGTCATTTGAAAAACAACAAAACTTTATTGAACACAATGCAAAACATACATGGGCATACTTGTGTGAGCTGGTCTCGTCAGGAAGAGCCCTGAGCAGGCTGTGACAGACTATAGGAGACACATGGCTCCAGCACACAAGCCGCACACACCGTATTACACCAACAAGCCGGCGCCAACACCTCAGATAGAGACACGTCCGCCGACCTCCCGGGGCCGTACAATCCGCCCGGTATCTCAGCCATCCCGCCACACACACCCCGCATATACACCTTTATCGGTGACTCGGAGGAGGCTCCCTGTCCCCTCGCCGCTACTACGCGAAGAAACTAACTATTAACCGTTCAATTCCCCCACAGAAACAGACCCACTTCCCTCTCACCCGCACTGGATTCCAAGATGGAGGAAAAGGAAGGGGCTGGAGCGCGGCACGCTGGGAAATTAGAAGCGTGCTGTACGTGAGGTGTCCCTAGTGACGCCTGTACGAACGTTGCATAGTGGAGGAAAAAGAACAGGACAGGAATGTTAGTGCGGGTTTACGGGGATAAAAATAGTGCTGGGAATTAAAAAAGAAAGAAAAAAAAAGAGAAAATTCTATATCATAAAACAGGCGTTTTAGTGTCAGGAATGCTCCGAGGACCCCTGGGGCGGAGCCTTGTATCCATGGATACTGTTTGACGCTTTGTGCTGGGTCAGGTAATACGTTTCGGCGTACGTGTGGGTGAGCCCCGCTGAACTTTTGCCAGAACACCGCGAGTGCCAGAAGAGACGGGGGTGAGGAACGAGGAACAGGCAGGCATAGGGCCATTCTCTACAACAGGACCACTTCATTATCACCAGTGGGCAATGTCATACCTCCTGACAGAGGCACCTTAGCGCGAGGGAGACCTGTGCTGCTTATAGTGGGCGTGGCCTAATAGACTGGAAGGTTTAAAGTAGAACTGAATACAAAACTTTTTTGCTTTCATTTTGGATATAGCAAGGGAGAGTTAGAACTCCTGGCAGATTTTTTTTAATGCCAGCGGTGTCTTCGCCGTGCGTCTCCTCGGCACCATGCTGATGTATCCTCGCTGTACGTCCCCCCCCCCCACTCGACTAATAGGGTAGCTTCTCCTTTCGGGAAACGGGTCCTGCTTCCTGGTTGGCTGGGAGGCAGAATCGGTGTTACAATAGTGAATATTCATTCGCTATTGTCACACAACTGGATGCCACCTCTGAAAAAAAATCCACAAAACCACAGTATTAGCAAGATCTAGAGCTGGGCGATTTTGGCCCAAAAAAATCTGCAATTTTTTTAAGAAAGAAAAACTTGATTCACGATTCGAATCAAGTTTTTTTTCCCTGATGGACACCGCACCGGTCCTAAGGAGCTGCGGGCAGGAGTTTTTAGGCGAGGCCGCGGCTTCGGCCTAGTCCGCCGCGATCCTGGGAAAAGGACTCGCGGCCTTTTCCCAGGATCGGGGCGAGCTGCGGGCAGGATTTTTTAGGTGAGCCCGCGGCTTCGGCCTAGTCCGCGGAGCGACGGTCCTATGGAAAAAAAAAAAATCGATTTGGTCAAAACTTGAATCGATTTGCCCTTGCAACTCGATTCAAGATTCAAATCGATTTTTTTCCCCAGCCCTAGCAAGATCTGACCTGATCTCTGCTAGCACTAGCAGTTCATTTTATTTCTAGCATACAAGAAGTCCTTGATTGCTGGCCAGCAGCTATTTTTCCCATAAATGCCACTAGGAACCTGTAAAGTTAATGCCCCAAAATATCCACAAAAAAGTTACGCTAGTGAGTAGATGTACAGGATTCTGAGCATGACAGATAAGAGCGAAGGGGAGGTCTCACTGTCATAATCAGGCTTAGAATACAAACCTGTAGAAAGCAGTGGTACCCTGATAGATAGCTTGGAGAATAGTAAAGAGGTCCCTGCTAAAACAAGGTGTGTCTGTCCCCATGTTGCTGAAGTGCTACAAACACATAATTATGTTCAGTTGCAGCACTAGCTGTACTAGTTGCAAGTACTAGCGCTGCACTACTTTTTGGTGACCTGGCAAGCATCAGCAGCAAATTACAGCCTGACCTTTTAGACACCAGCACTGAAGTATTTCAAAGAGAAATATGTTTTTTTTTTTTTTTTAAACCATACTTACCTAGGTGAATGCTGAATCTATCCCCCGTCATATCTAAGGGTGAGAACTGATCAAACACTGCTGATCCTAAAGCCAGTAAAGTGCAATTAAATAAATTGGAGTTATGAAAAAAAAGAGCGAGAGACAGGAGTTAGTCATCTCTGAGGTCACATGACGGAATTGAGAGCTCTGTATGTCACATGACTGAACACATGAGAACTCTACAGGGCTTTGCTGTCGTTTACACACCACGGCCCAAATTTTATGAATGGGATGAGCATATAAAAGACCGCTATATCCACTCATCATATCAAATGACCCCTAAAGTATACTGTACTGTATATAAAACAAGATTTGAATTCTCTATATTTTGTCATTGTCTTCTTAGGTGTCGGGAACACTGCCTAAAGGTCCAGAAGATAATGTCCTTACCAATTATGGATGTGCTGCGGGTATGCACAGTGCTGGAGGATAGTTTGGATCAGCTCTCAATTTTAGGCTTTATCATGCCTGTCTCCTATCATGGCCAAAGTGATGTAAGTGGCAAGATGGTCTTTAATTATCCTTTCCTAAATAGTGTGCCACAATTATATTTATTTCAAATAGAAAAGCTCATACAAGAGTTCTCTTGTGCCAGTAATTGTTTCGAAGTGAAAATCAAAGAATGCAAATTCCTAACAGCAGCAATGGACAAGATAACATAAAAATATCCTTCGCTTTACTGTGTCTGAAGATCTTTATCTTTTAATCCTTGTCTATGTTCTGGTTCTAAGAGACAAAATGTTTTTTACCTTAATGCTTTCTCGGCATTAAAATGGTTGTAAACCCTTGTTTTAAAAAAAGAAAATAAAAATAACAAACATGCCTATACTCACCTGCTCTGGGCAATCGTTTTGCACAGAGCAGCCCCGATCCTCTTCTTCTGGGATGCCCTGCTGGCACTCCTGGTCCCTCCTCTTCATCGGGTGCCCCCACGGAAAGCCGCTTTTCTTGGGGGCACCCAAACGGGCTCATTATCAAGTCCTGCTGCTGTGTCTATTGACACAGACAGCTGGACTTGGCCGCGCCCCTGGATTACTAAATTTGATTGACATTGGCTCCTGCTGCTAACAATCTGTCTGATCAGGAGAGAGACAGCGGCTGGAGCCACTGCTCTCATGCACATCGCTCAGATCGGATCAGGCTCAGGTAAGGAAGTAGCACACAGAAGGTTTTTCACCTTAATGCATAGAATGCATTAAGGTGAAAAACCTTGAGGCTTTACAACCACTTTAAGGTAAAAAATAAAATGTTCAGTAGCAGCACCCCCAAGCAACACCCCCCCCCTACCACTTACCTGAGTCTTCTCTCAGTCCAGGACCCAGTGCCATCCCATCTGCAGAAGCCCATCTGCAGCACCAGCTTCCTGGTCTGCACTGCACTTCTGCGCCCATAGCAAGCGGTTTCATATTGGGGCAGTCTGAGAAGAGGAGGACCAGGGAGCACTGGCGTAGAAGAAGAGGAGGTATAGGGCCACTCTGTGCAAAACCATTGCACAGAGCAGTTGAGTATATCAGTCTTTTATTTTGGGTTTTTTACGTTTACAACTGGTTTCGGCTGGTGCCACAATCACTGCCCCCGGTTTCCTGTTTCTCTTTTAACATCCTATGGAGTCACCCTTGTATGCAGGGGACCAGTTGGGTCCCTACATCCTTACACTGTGTGCATCTATAGAAACACACAGCCCATAGCCTAGGTTGACAAAACACCACCCTGCTCCTCCCCATCCTTTCTCAATGCTATCACACTGATTCCAGACTTCACCATCCTCTGTTACTTCTATCCTGTAAAGACCAGAAGTTCAGGGAAGCAGCTAGGAGAGCAGGAGCTATCAGCATTGAAAGTTATAAACTTGAAGTGCTGGGGTAAAAATTATAACAAATAGTTTACTCAGAAATGTTTACTTTTTGTGATCAATGTTAAGCTAATGTTAACATTAAGCTAATGTTAAGCTAATCTAGCGGACCCCCACATTTGGGGTCGCTATGCTTGAAATTTAGGGGATAGCCTGAGCAATAGTTTGGCTCAGGCTGTTTGATTTACTTAAATTGGACTCTGCTCTGCTGAGGTGTTGCCTGGTTGTACAGTTCCCTTTGGCCTGTGGGTGGCACTGTTGCCCAGGTCTCGGGTCGAACCACAGGTTGCACTGCGGCGTTATTGGGTGTCCTCTCTCGGCAGCTGTGCGGTGGGCGTGGTCTGCCTGCTATGCATGCCGGGAGCGGGTACATAAAGGGCAGACGCCATGACATGGGGAGTGCGGTTTGCGCCCTTTGGCCCTCTAGGCCAGGGGTGCGTGTGTGTGTTCGGTCCTGGGCACCTTTGCCCCGAGGTCGCATCGTTCCAGGTGGGTCCAGTACCTTTTAACTGAGGCCTACAACTAAACCGAATCACAGAAGTCCCAGGGTACCCGTGGGAGGGTGACCCGCTCTGAAGCAAAGGAAACCAGGGGAGGACCTGTCCAGGGAATCGGTGAAGGAAGTCACTGTCTCGGGAGAGGCCTGGTTGCCTGACAGAGGGAAGGATTCTGTGATCATTGAAACAGCTCCTGTAACGTGCCCCATTGGCACCTATGGTCTCTAAAAGTTACAGGTGCTAAAGAGTTCTGGATTCAAGGACCAAAAGATTCTGTGGCAGAGGATCTCCTGAACCTGTCCTTGGCGGGGACAAAAATTCTAAAGTAAATGTTTATGTTTCACTCCGACTGCTAGAACCGTGAGAGGGAACTATCCGGATGAACAAGACCCACTCAGGCTTGAGTGGCGACGTGGGTAAATAAGTGCCGCGTGCCTGAACCTACCTCCCTACCCTACTCTATCTCTATCTTCAACTTTCCTACTAAATTACGAGCAAGAGAAAAATAAACTCGTCTGTTGGAGTTTAACACTGTCTGGACATTGGCCTTGTTTGAGAGAGAAAATAGACTTTTCCCTACACTCTAGGGACGAGAACCAGCGGAAGGAGGTAACTCGCTGCAGGACCCAAAAACTGTTAACAACGCTCACTCCATATACAACATGGAGGGTACTGGGCATGTGGCATGGTGTGTCCTGTCCTGCAAGTGGAGGTAAGCGGGTAAAGGATGTGTGTGCTACACTAAAATAAAGCTGTGAGTTTAATACCACTTTAATAAACTGAGCTAAATAACACGTGGGTAACTGGGCTGGTCACACATCTAAGTGCCTAGGTATTTAGTCACATCTGTGTAAGGAGGGACAGTCAACTATTCTGGAGTACAGGTCATAAGACTAACTTACAAAGAAGCCTGTAGCAAAGTTTTCTTATTAAAAGCAAATTCATTCCTTTCCTTTTTATAATTCCAATTGTTCACCCCAGCAGCCTTTTTTTGAGTAGGGTAGGTTCCGAACAGCTTTCTCTATTTCTAGGTTTCTGTTGTTTTTGTCTTTGTAGGGTTCACTCTCTCTTTGTGTAGCACCTTTAATCCAAACTGACAGTGGTTTTAATACCTTGCTTATGGGCAGGTTGAAAATGGCTAGTTAGGTGCTGTCCTGAACGGGAGGGTAGAAGTTAATGTTTTCCCAGTTCTTTGGTCTTTTGACGGGCTTCCTCTAAGTCCGACCCACTGATCTTGTGTTATATAAGAGGTACAGTGGTCTGGCATGGAGAGTTGGAGGCCGGGGATGACCCTAAGGGGTCTTGGGCCCATAAAAGGGCTGAGAGAGATTCAGGACTCGGAATGGAGTGAGACTGAAAATAACACCTGTGAGGAGCAGAAGGATGTCATTTGTTACTACCTGGATTTAGAGTCATCAGAACTTGGGGTTCACCCGAAGACACGAGCGGCTGGAGAATACCTTTGATGCATTTTGTAATTTCATGGACACTACCTTTGCAGGTATACCAGGGCAGCACACCGCCTGAGTTGGGGTTATGGACAGGGCCGGACTGGCCTACCGGGATTCCGTGACATTTCCCAGTAGGCAGCCTGCCCTGGGGCCGCTTTGAGTTGTGGCTGTGGCTGCAGTGCTCCCCTCCCTCCTCCCCGCTGTCATGTCTCCCCGCTGTGTCACTCGCGACTCACGGAGCTTAGTCTGAAATTTACTTTGGCCGCGCTGTGACAAAGGTCCCGCCTCCTCGTAGACCAGCGTGTGTGATAGGCAGAACACTGCATCTATTTCCTGCCATTAGATCAGTGAGGCTGCATGGACGAGCACAGTGAGGCTGCATGGACGAGCACAGTAAGGCTGCATGGACGGGCAGAATGAGGCTGCATGGACGGGCACAGTGAGGCTGCATGGACGGGCACAGTGAGATTGCATGGACAAGCACAGTGAGGCTGCATGGACGGGCACAGTGAGGCTGCATGGACGGGCACAGTGAGGCTGCATGGACGGGCACAGTGAGGCTGCATGGACGGGCACAGTGAGGCTGCATGGACGGGCACAGTGAGGCTGCATGGATGGGCACAGTAAAGCTGCATGGACGGGCACAGTGAGGCTGCATGGAGAGGCACAGTGAGGCTGCATGGAGAGGCACAGTGAGGCTTCATGGACAAGCACAGTAAAGATGCATTGACGGGCACAGTGAGGCTGCATGGACGGGCACAGTGAGGCTGCATGGATGGGCACAGTGAGGCTGCATGGACGGGCACAGTGAGGCTGCATTGATGGGCACAGTGAGGCTGCATTTGATGGGCACAGTGAGGCTGCATTTGATGGGCACTGATGAGGCTACATTGATCTCCTGTATCATGCCCACAGCCTCTGACATCTCCTGTATCATGTCCGCAGCCTCTAACCATCTCTTGTATCATGTCCGCAACCTCTGAACATTTCTTGTCTTTTATCATGTCTGCAGTCTCTGTGGGAGTCTGGAGAGGAGTCAACAGTGGGAACGCCGCCGGGATGGGGATTACGGGAGAAGTCAGATTTGTGTGGACTTTGGTGAGGAGACTATAGGATAAAACCAGAGCCACCAAGCTGGAGCCGACTGTCTGAGCCCTGCACCTGAGAGGAGGTCAGTGACAGCGCCCCAGGCCAGTCAAAGGGGGGGTCACTGATATAAGGGGGGAGTGAATACAATAATGTAATTGGGCACTGATATAAAAGGTTTCCCCCCACATATTAGTAACCCCCCCCCCCCCTTACCTTAGTGTGTTCTTTCTGCGGAAGGTGGTCTCTGGTCACCAGAGTCCCCCCCCCCACATTCCCAGGGTCACTGGTGCCCCCCTTGATGATTGCTCCACTTTTAACTGGCATTTGCTGTTATAGATATAAAGCCCTATGTGCTTTCATATCTGTTTTATCTATATATAATACACTCTTCAAATGTGTTTTAAAATGCACGGTTTTCCCTTTTTATGAACAAGAAAATGACGTTATGCTGTTGGGCTGGTATAATAATGCTATGGGTCTGGTATGAAATTTTTTCCAGGGCTGGTTTTAATTCCCAGTCCGGCCCTGGTTAGGGATTTAGGGAAGAACTATGCTGAACTTTGTAACGCCTTTTGCACTTTTCAAGTAAAGTATTGAAACCATGCTCCCTCCCGGTCTGAAGTTACCCAAAGTTCTAAACTTCAAGTGCTGGGGTAAAAAATTATAACAAGTAGTTTACTCAGAAGACAGCTCCTGTAAGAGTTAACACAGTGTGGGGTTCAAGCAAGTGTTTACCTAGGGTAATGGAAGCTCACCAAGCAGCCTGTTGTTAACCATGTGCCTGAGATAGGTGGGATAGCCACTTGCAGGAGGGAGTTGTTGTCAGCACTCTCTCTGTGAATGGTCAGTCTCGCATAGCTTCGGGAGCTGATTCGTGCCGCAGAGGTCCCCAGCCTATGCCCAGGTATGGAAGAGTTATGTGAAGTGCATGCATGCAGTCTGCGCTATGTACACGGTGGGACCCTATAACATTACTGGGAGTGAGGAAGCGGTGATACTCTGGATGGGTGGATGTTGACAAAGCTAAGCACGTCCCTCCCAAACATTGTCACGAGGACCTGAGAGTTACTTGGAGAACAGTTTACAGTACAAGAGTACATGGTGTACATTCATCTCTGAAAGCAGAGCCCCGCCTTAAGGTTGAGTATTCCCCCATGGCGACCTTAGCCTGGTCCCAGGGCATTGATAAAGATTACACAGAACAAAGGTACCCCATACAGTGATCCTGTTAAAGGTGCCTTGCATAGCCCAGAAGAACCCACCCCAGGGTAGGTCTCATGTGGCCCTTGCTTGGCGCCAAACAAGGAGGAAAACATGGAACTTGTGATCACCATCCTGTTGCCCTACCCTTACATGCTCATATATAAAAAAAAAAAAAACTGTAGCTCTAATTTACCATTTAACTATAGGTCTACTTTTTGGCAGCATAAAATTTATTTTGAATAGGCTTAATTGTCCTGATGGGGGAACACGTACAGTATTTATTACCCATTTTGGATATCAAGTATGCAAGAAAATATACCATTTAATAGTCTAGGTGTCTAAGTGAACATCTACAGGGATCCATGATGCACAATACACATCATTTTATTTATGGTATGCTGCTTTTAGGAAGTTCATTGTTGATGGGTCTAAAGTTGTTTGAGTTTCACCTAACCCAATCTATGCAGTAATATTATGTAATTCATTTTGTATGCAATGTTCGATTTTCTTTTATCAAATGGAACATCTTACAACCAAATTGTGAAACACACTGGAAAAATTTAAAGCTGAACTCATGGGACCTTTACTATCCAACACTGGGTGATACATTTTTTATGCAATGGTACTCTTAGTGGGTCTTCCCCTCATCCCTCTTTTTTCTGCCTTAAAGCAGTTGTATACCCGCTCCTACTTTTTTTTTATTTTCATACCTGAAAGGCAAAAGGCATAATGAGCTAGTATGCACCGCGTACTAGCTCATTATGAAATACTTACCCTAGAACGAGGCGTCGGGAACTTACCTGGTCCACGCCGAGGGAGATGTCATCTTGCCTCGGCGTGTCTTCTGGGTATCCCCGCTCCAGCGCTGTGAGTGGCTGGAGCGGCGATGTCGTCACTGCCGCTTCGGCAAGGTCCGGCGGCTGCCGGGCTTTAGCCGAGAATCCCCGCTGCAGTCAGCGGCTCATTGCGGAGGGAATATCTCCTAAACCGTACAGGTTTTGGAGATTTTCTTTTTACCTACAGGTAAGCCTTATTATAGGCTTATCTGTAGGTAAAAGTTACAAAATAGGGTATACAACCACTTTAATACTGTTTCTGTCTATGTTTGCTGTTCCTTGCCCAATTAATATGTTGGCTTAAAGTGGATAAAAACCTGATTTCATGAAATTTGACCTAAGCACATATATGTGTAGTGTTTTCTTATCTCTCTCCAATGCACTAAGTGTTGTGTCTTTCTGCTGTTTTGTTGCTCTGTTATCAGCATGATAACTTCTGACAAATTCTCCATCAACCAAGATAAAACCAGCCTGAAATTTGTGTCAGAGTAGGTGCTATAAAAAGATTAGCATAGAGCTTGTCTTGTCACAGCACAGCTCTGCACATTCCTTCCTTCGACTATGTGGAGAGGGGGTGTGTGCCTTTCCTCTAATCGGCCGTATGCCAAGAGACCACTTCCAGTGCTGAACAGTAAGAGAAAATCTCTCACAAGATTTGTACTTTCTAAAGATATATAAAAAGGAAGACAGCAGATATACAAGTAAAACTTGTGTAGGGAGATTTGTTTCATCCCTTTGTATCATCTGAGGCTGTTCACTTCACTGGGTATATGTGAGAGTTTACATCCACTTTAAATATTACACTGCTCTTTCTTTTTTGGCCCTTCTGCAAGCTGTTATGAAGAACTTTTGAACTACTTGCCATAGTAATTCACATGTATATCCATGTACTTTGTGTATACATCTACAGTTTGTCTGTTGTTTTTACTGTGGCACACATATTACTATGTATATACAGTATACTGTGGAATGTTTACTTTATCCTCCCATCCACGGAAGGTCCACATTGATTGTCTGTCTGTTCTTCTTTGTTCACCCTAATGTATTTTATTTGACTCTGGACGTCTCTTTTTGTGTCTGCATTGTTACTGAATAAAACTCATAAATAAACTTTTTGGGAAAAATATTTTACTCTCATTTCAGTAAAAGTGAAACTGGCACAGTTATATTGATCATCTTTTATTTTTGTATGAATTCAGATGGTTGGAAATGAGGTTGGCACAATTCTGAAGACACAGAGACAGCTGGAAGGGAGGTTTGAGGAGCTGATTGGCTCACACTCCAGTCGTCAGTTAACACCCCCTCTTTTGTCAAACAAGTTCCTGGACCTAAAGGATCTGGTGCATGAAACAAGTCAAAAGCTAAAAATAAGCAATGAACATTTTACCAAAGCAGTAAGGCAAAGTCCGTTAACATCTGACAACTTGAAGAAAGTGCAGGCCGACAGGTGAGCCCTAACAGTAATCTTATTATAAACAAAATGACAAACCAATTTGTTTATTATCTTCTAGCTCAGGGGTCTCCAAACTTTCTAAACAAAGGGTCAGTCTTCCGTTCTTCAGGCTTTAGGCAGGCTGGACTGTGGCATGTAGGGATAGCAAATGTCCCATATTCTGTGGGAGTAAAAAAAATGCTTTGGCTTGGTGGTCAGTGGTAGTAAATAACTTGCATAGCACCTGTGGTCAATAGGAGGAGGTATAGTGTCTCATCATTGTAGAAGTGGGAGGAATAGTGCCCCACCATTGGTGTCAGTGGGAGGAATAGTGCCCCATCATTGGTGTCAGTGGGAGGAATAGTGCCCCATCATTGGTGTCAGTGGGAGGAATAGTGCCCCATCATTGGTGTCAGTGGGAGGAATATTGCCCCATCATTGGTGTCAGTGGGAGGAATAGTGCCCCATCATTGGTGTCAGTGGGAGGAATAGTGCCCCATCATTGGTGTCAGTGGGAGAAATAGTGCCCCATCATTGGTGTCAGTGGGAGGAATAGTGCCCCATTGTTGGTGTCAGATGGAGGAATAGTGTCCCATTGTTGGTGTCAGTGGGAGGAGGACTAGTGCCCCATCATTGGTGTTGGTAGGAGTAATAGTGTCCTGTTGTTGGTATTATGGGGAGAAATAGTGCGCCATCATTTTGTTATCATTGGTGTCAGTGGGAGTAATAGTTTCTCATTGTTGGTGTCAGTGGGAGGAATAGTGCCCCATCATTGGTGTCACTGGGAGGAATAGTGTCCCATTGCTGGTATTATGGGGAGAAATAGTGCCCCATTATTTGTATTATTGTTGGCAGTGGGAAGAATAGTGTTTCATCATTGTTGTCGGTGGGAGCAACAGTCATCAACAGCATCATTAGTATTATGGGAAGAAATAGTGCCCCATCATTGGTGTCAGTGGCAGAAGTAGTACCCCATCATTGCTGTCAGTGGGAGGAGTAGTACCCCATCATTGCTGTCAGTGGGAGGAGTTGTACCCCATCATTGCTGTCAGTGGGAGGAGTAGTACCCCTTCATTGGTGTCAGTGGGAGGAATAGTGCACCATCTTTGGTGGCAGTGGGTAGAATAGTGCCCCATGATTTGTATTATGGGTAGAAGTAGTGCCCCATCATTGGTGTCGGTGGGAGAAATAGTGCCCCATCATTGGTGTCGGTGGGAGGAATAGTGCCCCATCTTTGGTGGCAGTGGGAAAAATAGTGCCCCATCTTTGGTGGCAGTGGGAAGAATAGTGCCCCATGATTTGTATTATGGGTAGAAGTAGTGCCCCATGATTGGTGTCAGTGGGAGGAGTGGTGTCCCATCATTGGTGTCAGTGGGAGGAAATAGTGCCCCATGATTAGTATTATGGGTAGAAGTAGTGCCCCATTATTGGTGTCAGTGAGATGAGTAGTGCTCCATCATTGGTATTATGGGAGAAATAGTGCTCCATCATTGGTATTATGGGAGGAATAGTGCCCCTTCATTTGTAGTATGGGGAGAAATAGTGCCCCATCATTGGTGTCAGTGGGAGGAATAGTGCCCCTTCATTGGTATTATGGGGAGAAATAGTGCCCCATCATTGGTGTTAGTGGGAGGAATATTGCCTCTTCATTGGTTTTATGGGGAGAAATAGTGCCCTGTCATTGGTGTCAGTTGGAGGAATAGTGTCCTATTGTTGGTATCATTGGGTGGAATAGTGCCTCATCATTGGTGTCAATGAGAGGAACAGTGCCCCAAGGGCCAGAAAATGGCTAGCAAAGGGTCACAGTTTGGAGACCACTGCTCTAGCTGATGAGACTTGTTGATGTGGGAAAACTAGGTATGGGGAAAAACAAAATAGGGTGAATGCTGTTGTCCTTTATAACGTAGGTTTCCCTTCATAACCAAAGCATTCGGCGCGTTATTTTATTCGGTGTACTCGTTAAAAAATAGCAGGTACACAAGTTTGAGTTCTTTCTCGATCAGGCAATTTGCAGCAGATGTCATCACAGATATGCTAAAGGAGCTGGAAACCACCGGATCCTTTCAGAGCCTACAACATGCTGTTATTCTGGAAAAGGAAAAAAAGGCAAATTTCTACAGCACAATAGACAGGTGAGAGCTTTTACAATAGTAAGTTCTGTTAAATATTTCTGAGAGCATTTTCCCTTTAGACACCTGCCTATCTTAGATCAGAAGCATGTCAAATTTGTGCAGTGTTGCTTCATACCACTAGAGGGAGATGTTAACAAAAGAAGTTGGACCTAATTACTGTACATGCAATTCCTATTTTGTACTTCCAATGTGACTGGCTCTGTAAATTCCCCCAGTTTGTGCCAAGTAACAGGTATAGGAAGAGATTTAGAGTGGCATCTGTCATATATTACACTGGATGCAAAGGGTATTATTTAATGTACACAGGTATAATAATGTTTGTTTCGATATTATACATGCAACTTAAAGGGGAGTTCCACCAAAAAGTGGAACTTCCACTTTAAGGACTCCTAATCCCCTGACATGCATGTTATTTTTTTTTTTTGTTGGGGGGGGAAGAGTGGTACCTAGTTTTGACAGGTACTCAGCTCCCACTTCCGCCCGCGCCGCCTAGGCGACTCCTCCTCTCCCCCTCCCTTCCTGCAATCTTCTGGGACACGTCACAGGCCTCAGAAGATTGTTCAGCCACTCAGGACAGCACAGTGAAGACGCAAGCAGTCACAGCCGGGTGCCCACACTAGTGATGCCGGCACAGAGGAGAGGCGGGGGAGAGAAGCGAGGCTTTAGGTGGCTGCGTCACTGGATCGTGGGACAGGTGAGTGTGTTTATTAAAAGTCAGCCGATACACTTTTTGTAGCTGCTAAATTTTAATAAACTGAAAAACGAGGGGAAATCTGCTTTAAGAAATTTGTGGATGTTGGCTTTAATGTTATTTTTGGCATTAGTTATGCTTTGCTTTTTTTCATAGAGAACAGGAAGGGAGAAAAAAGATCAAAGCACTGCAGAAGCAGCTGCATGATGTAAGACAGGAGAAAAAAGTGGAGCTGCAGGTAATACAAAGGTTGGAGCGATGATGTGTGCAATACCTGAAAGCAGTTTGATGCTTTTTAATATATTATGTATGTGGTCAGTTAGTAAGGCCCTGTTCACAGTGGTGTTTAAAGACATTGTACACTTTCAAATGTTTTAACTAGGTATTAGCCCATGTTCACACTGGGGCTGCGGGAGTGAAGCCGTGCGAGTTCAGCTGAACTCGCACGATTTCACTTCCGCTGGCAGTCCCGATCTCAGCCGCGATTTCAAAGTAAATCGCGGCCGAAATTACAAAAGGTAGTACAGAAACTACTTTTTGTAATCGGTACAGCGCCGCAGATGCGGCGTCGCACCGATTAGGACGGTGCCATTGCCCGCAATTTGCGGCAAATTTCGCCGATTTGACATGCGATTTGACATGTCAAATCGCACCAGTGTGAACCAGGGCTTAGTGTAGTTTTTTTTCCCTGTGTCTTTTGATTGCCTTACCTTGTAATGATGGGCTCACATGTTGTGGCTGCAGTTTGTAGTGTCATGGTTGATCAATTCTCCTATGACCATGTTGTCATTCACCTAGCTTGTCCTATTTGCTAAATGGACAAATTGATTCACTACCTTGTTCCGGTGTTCTGACAAAATATCAAACCACGTCACTTCCTGTGATGTGGAATCAGCAATTTTAGAAAGCCACACGTGTGCGCACCACATCATCTGTGCATGCGCAGTGCATCATCGCTGACGTCAGGACACTGCATGTCAAATTTGTCAACCGACGGCCATCTTGCTACACCCTGCATGCGGCCGTACTAAGCCTGCAGTCAGAAGGCGCTAGCGGACATCTTTTTACACCCAACCAAATCTTGCATTTCAGACTTATTTTTAACAGTAAACTCCGCAAAACAGTATTTACAAGTCCCTGACACTATTTTCCTGGTGAATTTTAAAAGAAGATGTGTTCTGTCCGATTAGCAAACCTGTCAGATCTGCAGGACTGCCGCTGCTTTTAAAATTCAACATCAAAACAGTGTCGGGGACTTGTAAATACTGTTTTGCACTGTATAAGCGGAGTTTACTGTTAAAAATAAGTCTGTAATGCAAGACTTGGGTGGGTGTAAAAAGATGTCCGCTAGCACCTTCTGACTGCAGGCTTAGTACGGCCGAGTGCGGGGTGTAGCAAGATGGTCGACGAATTTAGACATGCAGTGTCCTGGCGTTAGCGATGACGCACTGCGCATGCGCAGATTACGTGTTGCGCATGTGCAGTGCGCATGGTTTTCTAAAACGGCTGATTACATGTCACAGGAAGTGACGTGGTTCGATATTCTGCCGGGTACGACATTTTGTCACAACACCGGGTCACACATTGTCCAGTGCTTGCCTTGCCATTCCTTTTGTGTTGCATAACAAATGTGTGAATGCTAATGTGATGAAAGAATGCATGGTGATCTCTCTGTTAATTGTTCTGCCTGTTTGTTAGATCTAATTACTGTTTAGCCCTCACCTGAAGAGCAGTAGACAGAGAGCCAGGGATTGTGGGATATATTGTTTTTTTTCACAGAAGTGTCAGTTCTTAGATTACACATGGAATTCATACTTTTAAAGGATAAGTTCACTTTTAGTAACATGTTACTATGCAGCACCCTCCCTTGCCCCTCTGTAACAGCAGGCTGGAGATCCTCTCCCCACACCTGCTGTCGCATTTTAAAATGGTGTAGCTGTGCAGAGCTCCAACCACACAGCCACATCATTCATTCACAGGAATCTGTGAATAAAGAAACTACAAGTCCTATCTTCTCATCAGCACCCTTGTATAATTCTGGAGGGAGAGTGTGCAGGAGCCCGACATTTTACCCACAATCCACTGATCGCGGGTGCAATGCTCTGTAAAAAAAAAAAAAAAAATCATGTGCATATATTATTATTGTTTAAATAAAAAACTTAGCCTTAACCCTTTGCAGAGCCATGCCACATTTTTAAACACAAACTGAAACATCTGACAGGAATATGAAGATTAAAGCCCTGTACACACGATCGGTTTTACCGATAAAAACAGTCCGATGGACTGTTTTCATCGGACAAACCGATCGTGTATGGGCCCCATCTGTCTTTTTTCCATCGGTGTGAAAAATAGAACATGTTTTAAATTTTTCCGATGGATAAAAAACCGATAGCAAATTCCGATCGTCTATGGGCAAGTCCATCGGTTAAAAAACCCACGCGTGCTCAGACTGAATTATGAGACGGAAGCGCTCGTTCTGGTAAAACTAGCGTTCGTAATGGAGATAGCACATTCGTCACGCTGTAACGGACTGAAAGGCACGGAGACTGAAAAGTGCGAATCGGCTCACACCAAACTTTTACTAACACGCGGTAACACAAAATCAGCAAAAGCAGCCCAAAGGGTGGCGCCATTAGATTTGAACTTCCCCTTTATAGTGCCGTTGTACGTGGTTTACGTCCCGTCGTTTTGGTGCGGTCGGTTTTTTGACTGAAGGTGTGTGTGTAAGACTGATGGAAAACAGTTTCATCGGATTTCCGATGGAAAAATCCATCGGATTAGAATCCATAGGATATCCGATCGTGTGTACAGGGCTTTACTCTACCAAAGATTGTTGATGAAGGCAAATAAATAACACCATAAAACGAATTGATCGATGCAGATCTTCTGCAGGTAGGAAGGTTTAAAATGTCTTTAAGGTCAGTTGTGAGAGTAGTGCGTTGTGCCTTTTACATACACTAACACATATTTTGCTGAAAACAGAACCCACTACACATCCAAAAGGGGCAAATGTGAACAAAGCCTTGTGCACAGAAAAGTTTATTTATAAACAATCTATCTTGTTGCATACAAGAAAATTAATTTAAGAGAACTGTGAAAAGCTGGGTACAAACCAAATTCGTTAGGGCGACTGGAAATCAAGGGTCCTGTTTCTCTTACTCTGGGGCGTGCATGTGCCCCGGGCGCCGCATTTAAAGGGGTGCTGTTGCTGACAGGAGTAGTGAGAGAGGCATCACTACTCCTGTCAGCCCAGTGCTGAGAGAGAGGGAGATGAGAGCCGAAGGGGGTGAGGTCTGTGTTCTTTTTCCCCCTCCTCTTTCCTGCAAGTGCAGCGATCTTGTTCTTGCAGCACAAGGAGTGGGAGTTTTGTCAATTGATAGAAAAGTTTAAATAAAGAATGCAAAAAAAAAAGTGTAAGAGCCTGCTGAGAACACACCTCTACTGGGGAGTGAGGGCAGGCTGGACCAGAGAGGAGTAGAAGGAGAAGCCGCCTTGAAAAAATAATAAAATTGTAAGAAATAAAATAATAATAAAAAAAAACTACTGACACTTTCCACTGCCCTACTGACACCATCCTCTTTAGTGGGAGGGGGGGGGGGGTCAAACTGAGTCTTTGCCCCGGGTGAAAGAATGTTTTGCTGTCCCCGCAAAATAACTCAACACACAGACATTAATGTCTAAACCGCTGGCAAAAAATGTGAGTACACCCCTAAGTGAAAATATCCAAATTGGGCCCAAAGTGTCAACAATTTGTGTGGCCCCCATTATTTTCCAGCACTGCCTTAACCCTCTTGGGCATGGAGTTCACTAGAGCTTCACGGGTTGCCACTGGAGTCCTCTTCCACTCCTCCATGATGACATCACAGAGCTGGTGGATGTTAGAGACCTTGCGCTCCTCCACCTTTTGTGTGAGGATGCTCAATAGGGTTTAGGTCTGGAGACATGCTTGGCCAGTCCATTCCCTTTACCCTCAGCTTCTTTAGCAAGGCAGTGGACGTCTTGGAGGTGTGTTTGGGGTCGTTATCGTGTTGGAATACTGCCCTGTGGCCCAGTCTCCAAAGGGGAGGGATCATGCTCTGCTTCAGTATGTCACAGTACATATTGGCAATAATGGTTCCCTCAATGTACTGTATCCCCCCAGTGCCGGAAGCACTCATGCAGCCCCAGACTGACACTCCCACCACCATGCTTGACTGTAGGCAAGACACACTTCTCTTTGTACTCCTCACCTGGTTGCCGCCACACATGCTTGACACCATCTGAACCAAATAAGTTTATCTTGGTCTCATTAGACCACAGGACATGGTTCCAGTAATCCATGTCTTTAGTCTGCTTGTCTTCAGCAAACTGTTTGCAGGCTTTCTTGTGCATAATCTTTAAAAGAGACTTCCTTCTGGGACGACAGCCATTCAGACCAATTTGATGCAGTGTGCCGCATATGGTCTGAACACTGACAGGCTGACCCCCTACCCCTTCAACCTCTGCAGCAATGCTGGCAGCACTCATATGTCTATTTCCCAAAGACAATCTCTGGATATTAGGCTGAGTATGTGCACTCAACTTCTTTGGTCGACCATGGCGAGGCCTGTTCTGTGTGGAACCTGTCCTGGTAAACCGCTGTATCGTCTTGGCCAACGTGCTGCAGCTCAGTTTCAGGGTCTTGACAATTTTCTTATAGCCTAGGCCATCTTTATGTAGAGCAGTGGTTCTCAACTCCTGTCCTCAGGACCCACTAACAGGCCAGATTTTAAGTATTACCTTGGTGAGATGCAGACTAGAATACTGCAATCCCTGAGCAGAAAATTATATCACCTGTGATGCATTTCAGTTATCTTGCAAACCTGGCCTGTTGGTGGGCCCTGAGGACTGGAGTTGAGAACCACTGATGTAGGGCAACAATTTGGACCTTTTCACTTAGGGGTGTACTCACTTTTGTTGCCAGCGGTTTAGACATTAATGGCTGTGTGTTGAGTTATTTTGAGGGGATAGCAAATTTACACTGTTATACAAGCTGTACACTCACTACTTTACATTGTAGCAAAGTGTCATTTCTTCAGTGTGGTCCCATGAAAAGATATAATAAAATATTTACAAAAATGTGAGGGGTGTACTCATGTGAGATACTGTATGTGTTCCCTTCTATAAATGATAGGAAACACATAAAGCATACAAGTTGCTTTCATAGCAATGTGCCAATAGTTCTTGCATTGTGTTTTAGGTTCATTTCATCTCGGATGTACCTACTGAAGTAACCACACTTTTGTCTGGTATGGGGATAAAACACATCTGACATCTTACTCTTCTGTTTTTTCATAAAGTCTACTTCTAAGTAAACAATGTGCAGTATTCTGAGCAGTGATATTTCACAGGCTGATTTTCTTGTTGCTTTTCCATACATGGTCACCTAATGGAATGAAAGAGGGAGGAAGTATTTTGTATATACAATTGTCAAAAAATGTAAAAATTATTTCTGTATACCTCTGTCTTATTGGATATTAAATGTGTTATCTGAAAGCCGAGTGGAATGTAAGAACTAATCTAGCAGTCATAAACTAATGGTATATAATGAATGCTTTTATATACACGTTCACAGTAGTTAATCAAATAATGCTTAGTACAATACTCACAGTTGAATCAGTTCTTTGCTTCTTCCAAATCCAATACTTTTGGGTGTGTGTCTCTTTACAAATATTTTTCTGACGTCTGTGAGTAATATCAGCCTATTAATGGCTAGGAAAAAAAAGCCCAATTAGGACTGAAAGTAGCTATAAGCATGAGATGATCGTCACCTAGTCCAGACAAGTCTCATCTACAGTATATGGGCACTAGGAAACCACACAAGCATGTCAACCTCAGGAATAAATGGTAGTAATAAACTTTGCTTTAGAATCTTAGACTTTTCATGCTTAACATTTCATATTCCCAGAGCCGTACCGAACTAATCGCTTACCTCAAGGATCAGCTACAAGAAATGAAAGCTAAAACCAACATGGAAGGCAGGTATATGAAGAAGGACTCAGAGCTTCAAATGTCCCAGACGCAGACAAAGTGCAGTATAGCAGAGTCAGAGCTACAGATGGAGATTCAGGTGAGCATTTTGTACAGACACAGGCGCTATTCACTGTACGTGTGCAATGGATCTGCACACAATGTAGGTTCCTGTAATATAAGTCTCTGGGTTTGATGTAAATGCACTTGTGTGCACATATCAAAACACTCATAGTTGCTCCTGGGTTAAATTGTTCATTTAGAGCAGTGATCTCCAAACTGTGGCCCGGGGGCCAGATGCGGCCCTTTGCTTGCTTTTATCTGGTCCTTAGGGCACTATCTCATCCATTGATACCAACAATGGGGCAGGATTCCTCCCAATGACACCAACAATGGGGCACGATTCCTCCCAATGACACCAACAATGGGGCACGATTCCTCCCAATGACACCAACAATGGGGCACGATTCCTCCCAATGACACCAACAATGGGGCACGATTCCTCCCAATGAAACCAACAGTGGCCCACAATTTAGGCCAATGACACTGAAACAAATGACGGGGCATTATTTTCCCCACTGAGGTCGGGACCTTTTCTATTCCCAATAGCCCAAGTCCGGCCCCCCTAAAGTCTGAAGGACAGTCAACTGGCCCTTTGTTTAGAAGGTTTGGAGACCCCTGATTTAGAGCTATATTGTGGGGACTACGCAGATTCAGTAAATATTTGTGTTAATGAAATGCTGTCACATTGGAAAATTGTTTAATGCTGTAATAGGATGTACAGTATGTAAAATAACAAAAAAATTATATAACGCTATATAGATTTCTATCCATTTTCCACAAAGATACAAGAAGGGGAAGGAGGGAAGGCACAGATGTCCTTTATATCAACATCAGCTGTGCTCATAAGTTTACATACCCTGGCAGAATTTTATGATTTCTTGATCCTTTTTCAGAGAATATGAATGAAAACACAAAACTTTTCTTTCACTCATGGTTAGTGTTTGGCTGAAGCCATTTATTATCAATCAACTTTGTTTACTCTTTTTAAATTCTAATCACAACAGAAACTACCCAAATGACCCTGATCAAAAGTTTACATACCCCAGTTCTTAATACTGTTATTTGTGGATAAGGCTCTTTCTTTCTCGTACATCACGGGACACAGAGCGGCATAGTCATTACTATGTGGGTTATATAGATACCTTCAGGTGCTGGCACTGGCAACTTCCAAAACCGGAAGTACCCTCCCCTATATAAGCCCCTCCCATCCGGGAGTACCTCAGTTTTTTGCCAGTGTCTAAGGTGTTGGCCAAGAAGTAACATGTGTTTTTCACTGAGCTTGCGTACAGGTTCTTTTGGGCCTCAGTAAGCTATTCCGGATCCGACCAAAAAAGCTTCATAGCTAAACGGTCGGTACCCGGGCCTTGCAAAGAGAAGAGCAAGGTTTTGCCTGTAATGCCTCTCTTAGGAGGGCTGGACCCTGGGATCCAGAGCTCTGGTCATACCCACGACCAAGATGTTTTCTGTGCAGGGTGCTATACAGGTCCAGGGGAGTGGAATCCTTTGGGAACCCGGTCCCTGAATGTTTAATTACAATGCCTGCCGTGATATGTGAAGTTTGGGCTTCTGTGGACCAAACAGAGTCCTGCGGCGAGGAAAAGGTAAGTGGGGGCCCTCAGGAACTTGGTTCTATTGGGGGACCCCCAAGCCTATTTTGTCTTTCTGCCTGTTACCTAAGGTATTCCCGCTAATATTCTGTGCATGCCTGTTACTACTGAGAAAATGTAAAAATTTTAATAGTAGGCAAGAAAAAAAATAAAAATAAAATGTAAGACCGCGGTACCTGTGTTAAACACTAGAGGCCGCTATGGTTCTTTTTCTTGTAATGTGGATTTTTTTCTTCCAAAATCAAATCCAGGCAGTTGGTAAGTTCTCTGCTGGGAAGCTGTCTCCTCTGCCCTGTTGCTGCGCTCATCCATCCCCGGGCCCTGCGGCAGGGACCCTGGCTCCCATCTAGCTCCTTATTTTTTTCAAAAAAGAGCGCCAAAGGCGCACGTGCCCGCGCCTCTATATATAGAGGCGATCTGGAAAAAGGGGTGGAGCGGGTGGATGACGCTCGGTGTACGCCGCGGCGCTACTGCGCATGTGCGGGCGTCCAGCGTGTTTAAAAGCAATCACAGCTGGCTATTGAAGTGCACAGACAGAGCTAGCAACAGTAAAAAGGCACACAGAGGCGGTTGATGCAGGCATCCCCTAGAAAGGCACTTTAGTAGACACCAACTGTTATATAGCAGCAATTGTGCTAGACTATTCTCAGTAAAAGTGGTGTATTACGGCTGGAATACCTCAGCTTTGGGCTTAGGAATATGCCGTCCAGAAGCTCCGGAACTGAATCTTCCAGGAAGCGAAGGGGGTCTCATCAGGCTCTGAGGATCTTGGGCATGCTTCTGCTGCACCAGTCTCCCCTGAAAATTCAGAGGTAAGTGACCGTAGAGACCCCGCAGGGGTACTTGGTACTGTGGCTGTCCTCAGTTCACCTGCTCCTGTGTATGTAACAGAGGAGGTTTTTTCCTCAGCTCTGGGAGGATTAGAGAGAGATTGTCAACATTGATCGCTGCCTCCCTGTCACAGGGAAAGCACGCCCGATCTCCGTCTCCTCCTTCAGAGTGCCTGTTAGCAGAGCAACAGTCCCATACAGGGATCGACCTGCCTGAAGGGGATCAGGATGAGGTTGATTCTGTTATAGAGGAATCAACAGTGGAGGAACCTTTCTCAGCATCTCAAGCTGAAAGATTATGGGTTCAGTCTCTGACTAACATGGTCCGATCAGCATTTAAAATGCACCTTGCGGAACCATCAACCACTACTGTCTCCTCGTTGGGGTCGCTAAAAGCCCCCAGACTGTCTGTTCTTTTCCACTTCACCCTTTACTGGAAGGGCTCATTTACCAGGATTGGGAACATCCTGAGAAAATATTTACTCCCCCCAAGAGATTTCCGGTGGTCTATCCCATGGAGGATAAGTTCATCAAAAAATGGAAGGTCCCTACAGTGGACGCAGCCATCTCTTGTGTGTATAAATCACTGACATGTCCAGTGGATAATGTCCAAATGTTCAAGAACCCAATAGATAAAAAATTGGAGTCCTTATGAAAATCTGCTTTTTTTCTACAGCAAGCTTGGTGACACAACCAGCAGTTGGGTCTGCCAAGCAGTGAAGGATCAGTTGAAACAGGTCTTAAGGGACTTGCCGGATCAGCAGGCTCTTGCCCTAGCTGATCTACCTAGAGCCTTATGCTTTGCGGTTGACGCCATAAAGGATTCAATCCATCAGGCCTCCCGCCTTACGCTGTCTGTAGTACATATGCGTAGGCTTCTATGGCTCAAAAACTGGTCTGCTGAAGCTCCCTGTAAAAAATGGCTGGTTAGCGTCCCATTTCATGGTGAACGCTTATTCAGGGAAGACCTGGACAAATATATCCAGAAAATTTCCAGCGGTAAAAATACACTCTTGCCGGTTAAAAACAGAGTTAGAGGTCCCTCTTTTAAGAGGCCTGCTTCTCCAGTCCCTGGGGCATCAGCTGTGAAACAGTTCCGACGGCCTCCTCGGTCAAATCCCGGGGGTAAAAATCAGGGACAATCGCTGGGTAATGAGAAACCCTGGGTCAGGAGAGGTACAAAACCTCCCCCAAAGTTAAATTCATTGAAGGGTTGCCCCCACTCAGTCGGGTGGGGGGAAGACTCCAGTTGTTCGCAGAGACCTGGCGGGACACGATCAGAACAGATAGGTGCTCTCCGCAGTATGTTTGGGATACAGATTGGAGTTAAAAGACTCTCCTCCTTCCCATTTTTTGAGGTCAAACGTGCCAAGGGATCCCCGGAAGAGAGAGTCCCTCCTGTTGGCACTAGAACAACTATTGCTCCAAGGAGTAATTATGGAGGTTCCCCTGGAAAAATGGGGGTTTGGGTTTTACTCAAACCTCTTTACAGTCCCGAAGCAAACGGGGACGTGAGGCCCATATTAATTCTAAAAGGGCTAAACAAATTCCTGTATATCAGGACTTTCCGGATGGAGTCGATCCGATCGGTGGCCACTGCCCTACAAGGGGAGGAATGGTTAGCCGCGATCGACATCAAAGATGCTTATTTGCACATTCCCATCTTTCCAGTCCACCAAAAATTTCTACGCTTTGCAGTAGAAGGGCGCCATTTTCAGTTCAGAGCCTTACCGTCGGTCTGGCCACAGCACCACGAGTGTTTACAAAAATTCTGGCCCTTTATTGGCCAATCTAAGAACACAAGGTGTAATGATAATGGCATATCTAGATGACTTGTTGCTCATAGACCACTCAGTGAAAAAACCAGAAGTGGTCGTTCACAAGACAATCAAGTATCTGGAATCTCACGGTTGGATTGTCAACCGAGACAAGTCAGCCCTAAAACCAGTCAAAAGTCTGGAATACTTGGGGCTAAGGCTGGATTCAGGCCAGAGAAAAAGGTTCTTGCCTCGAGAAAAGGTGTTGTCTTTGAGAGATTTGATCCACCTAGTGGGTGCAAAAAGACAGCCGTCCATACGCCTGTGCATGAGGCTGCTGGGAAAAATGGTGGCATCATTCGAAGCAGTACCCTACAGTCAATTCCATTCAAGGAATTTGCAAAGGGCTATACTGTCAGCCTGGAACAAAAAAGTTCAGGCCCTAGACTTACCAATGTCCTTGTCCCCTTCCGTTCGCAAGAGCCTCCGTTGGTTCTCCAGAATCTGGAAAAAGGGAAATCCTTCAGTCCGATTTCTTGGAAGGTGGTCACTACAGATGCCAGCCTTATAGGCTGGGGAGCAGTACTGGAGCAATGGTCTCTCCAGGGCAGATGGTCGGATGCAGAAAAGGCCCTGCCCATCAATCTCTTAGAGATACGAGCAGCCCGGTATGCCCTAGTAGCATGGACATCCAAACTCCAAGGGTCCCCTGTCAGAATTCTATCAGACAATGCCACGGCGGTGGCATATATCAATCATCAGGGTGGCACCAGGAGTCGTGCAGCCCAGAGGGAAGTAAATTACATCCTGAAATGGGCAGGAAGATATGTCCCAGCCATATCCGTGGTATTCATTCCAGGAGTGGAGAATTGGAAGGCGGACTTTCTAAGTCGCCAGCAATTATGCCCAGGGGAATGGTCCCTTCACCCCGAGGTTTTCCGGACAATATGTCAGCGGTGGGGAACACCGGATGTAGATCTGCTAGCATCCAGATTCAACGCAAAGGTGGACAGGTTTGTCTCTCGGACAAGGGATCCCCTAGCTTGCGGCTCGGATGCTCTAGTGTTCCCTTGGGATCAGTTCAAGCTGATATATGCATTCCCACCGCTACAATGTTACCTCGATTACTCCGCAGAATCAGGGTAGAAAAGAAACCAGTGATTCTGGTGGCTCCAGCGTGGCCCAGAAGAACATGGTACGCGGAGATTGTAAAAATGTCTGTGGGGAGTCCTTGGACTCTCCCACATCGTCCGGACCTGCTTTCGCAAGGACCGATATACCACCCTTCCTTACCAGCCCTAGGTTTGACGGCCTGGCTATTGAAGCCCACATTCTAAAAAAGAGAGGGCTCTCTAATCCTGTGGTATCTACCATGATCAATGCCAGGAAGCCGGTATCCAGGCAGATCTACTATAGAATCTGGAAGGCGTACATCGCGTGGTGTGAGGCTAAGAAATGGCATCCACGTAAGTACGTAATAGGTAGGATTCTGGACTTCCTACAGTGGGCTGTAGATAGGAAGCTTGCCTTGAGTACTATCAAGGGTCAGATTTCGGCCTTGTCAATATTTTTTCAGAGGCCCTTGGCTTCGCATTCACTAGTCAAAGCCTTTATACAAGGAGTGATGCGTATTAGCCCTCCGGTTAATATTCCCATATGTCCATGGGACTTAAACCTGGTTCTGTCGGTTCTACAGAAACAACCATTTGAACCATTACAGCATATTTCCCTGGTTCTTCTCACCAGGAAATAGATTTTTCTAGTAGCCATTTGTTCGGCTAAAAGAGTGTCGGAATTAGCCGCTATGTCCTGTAGGGAGCCATATCTGGTTATCCATAAGGACTGAGTAGTGTTACGTCCTCATCCAGCCTTTCTTCCTAAGGTGGTATCGAGTTTTCATTTGAACCAAGATGTGGTTCTTCCTTCTTTTTTCCCCAAACCTAGTTCAGTAAAAGAAAAATTATTACATTCTTTGGATGTAGTAAGAGCAGTTAAAGCTTATCTAAAAGCCACTGCTCAGATTCGCAGAACGGATACTTTGTTTATTCTGCCAGAAGGCCCCAGAAAGGGTCAGGCAGCGTCAAAATCTACTTTAGCCAAGTGGATTCGACAGGTCATTATGCAAGCCTATGGCTTGAGAAGGAGACCGCCTCCGTTCAAAGTTAGGGCGCACTCCACGAGAGCAGTTGGAACTTCATGGGCAGTGCATCACCAGGCCTCCCTAGCTCAAATCTGTAAGGCCGCAACATGGTCTTCAGTACACACGTTTACTAGGTTCTACCAGGTGGACGTTAGAAGTCAGGAGGATGTCGCCTTTGGGCGCAGTGTGTTGCAGGCCGCAAAAGATCCTCATGTCTGATAGCGCTCAGCTTATGTATGGTGTATCCCCCCCTCATTGGGCATTGCTTTAGGACATCCCACATAGTAATGACTATGCCGCTCTGTGTCCCGTGATGTACGAGAAAGAAAATAGGATTTTTATAACAGCTTACCTGTAAAATCCTTTTCTTGGAGTACATCACGGGACACAGAGCTCCCGCCCCTCTTTTGGGGACACTTATTGCTTTGCTACAAAACTGAGGTACTCCCGGATGGGAGGGGCTTATATAGGGGAGGGTACTTCCGGTTTTGGAAGTTGCCAGTGCCAGCACCTGAAGGTATCTATATAACCCACATAGTAATGACTATGCCGCTCTGTGTCCCGTGATGTACTCCCAAGAAAAGGATTTTACAGGTAAGCTGTTATAAAAATCCTATTTTATCTTCACAGATGGTAAAGCTGCCCATTCCTCTTGGCAAAAAGCCTTCATTTCCTGTAAATTCTTGGGCTGTCTTGTATGAACTGCACATTTGAGATCTCCCCAGAGTGAGTCAGGAGACAAAGATGGCCACTCCAGAACCTTCACTTTATTCTGCTGTAGCCAATGACAGGTCGACTTGGCCTTGTGTTTTGGATCATTGTCATGATGGAATGTCCAAGTAAGTCCCATGCGCAGCTTCCTGGCTGATGAATGCAAAGGTTCCTCCAGTATTTTTTGATAACATACTGCATTTATCTTGCCATCAATTTTGACCAAATTGTCTGTGCCTTTGTAGCTCACACATCCCCAAAACATCAGCGATCCACCTCCGTGTTTCACAGTAGGAATAGTGTACCTTTCATCGTAGGCCTTGTTGACTCCTCTCCAAATGTAGCGTTTATGGCTGTGGCCAAAAAACTCAATTTTGGTCTCATCACTCCAAATGACTTTGTGCCAGAAGGTTTGAGGCTTGTCTCTGTGCTGTTTGGCATATTGTAAGCCGGATACTTTGTGGCATTTGCATGGTAATGGCTTTATTCTGGCGACTCGACCATGCAGCCCATCTTTCTTCAAGTGCCTTCTTATTGTGCATCTTGAAACAGCCACACCACATGTTTTCAGAGAGTCCTGTATTTCACTTGAAGTTATTCGTGGGTTTTTCTTTGCATCCCGAACAATTTTCCAGGCAGTTGTGACTGAAATCTTAGTTGGTCTACCTGACCGTGGTTTGGTTTCAACAGAACCCCTAGTTTTCCACTTCTTGATTAGAGCTTAAACACTGCTGATTGGCATTCTCAATTCCTTGAATATCTTTTTATATCCCTTTCCTGTTTTATACAGTTCAACTACCTGTTCCCGCAGATCCTTTGACAATTCTTTTGCTTTCCCCATGACTCAGAATCCAGAAACGTCAGTGCAGCACTGGATGAAAGATGACTGGGTCTGTCAGGAGGCCAGAAACTCATTCCCTTCTATACATACATACATACACACACACACACACACACACACACACACACACACACACACACACACACACACACACACACACACACAAATTACAAGCAAACAGATCACAGGTGAGGATGGTTACCTTTAATAGCCATTCAAACCCCTTTGTGTCAACTTGTGTGCATGTTATCAAGCTAAAATCATGAGGGTATGTAAACTTTTGATCAGGGTCATTTGGGTAGTTTCTGTTGCCATTATGATTTAAAGAGTAAACACAGTTGATTGATAATAAATGGCTTCAGCCAAACACTAACCATGAGTGAAAGAAAAGTTTTTGTGTTTATCATTCATATTCTCTGAAAAATGGCCAAGAAATCATAAATTCTGCCAGGGTATGTAAACTTATCAGCACAACTGTAATCAAAGAAATATGGTGTAATATGTTTTTTTCTCTCTTAGAGAGAGATGGATATATCTATCTCCCTCTCTCATTTTTTTATATATATATATATATATATATATATATATATATATATATATATATATATATATATATATATATATAGAAAGCGAGGTAAATCAATAAAACAGATAAAAACTGCAACATTAATTTACACCAAACAGCGCTAAAAAATTAAACCTAAAATAATAAATAGACTCGTGGACAAGCCACTGATAAAAGTCTCAAACGTAGTGTTATGACAGAGTCAGTCCAGAGAATAATGAGGTGAGTACAGAAACGAGGCGTTGCAATGGGCGCGAAGTTTGCCCCGAGTATTGCTAACCTCTTTATGGGGGAATGGGAGGATAAAACCATTTTTGCTGTGAAAAGAGATGCACTACTACTGTATAAACGCTATATTGATGATCTCATCTTTATATGGTCAGGATCTCTATCTACTCTACAATTATTCCTAGAAGAGCTAAACGATAACACCAATAATATTAAACTCACGTATGAAATCAGTGATAACAATATCCATTTTCTTGATGTTAATATATATAGATGTGGTGATAAACTTGGTACCTCAGTATATTTTAAACCTACAGACTCTAACAGTTACCTCCCTATGCAAAGTGGGCATCATCCGTTGTGGCTAAGAAATATTCCTAAGGGCCAATTGACTAGAATAAGAAGAAATTGTACAGAAATAGCTGACTACAAGACACAGGCGTTGGTCATAAGGAATAAATTTATTGAAAAGGGCTACCAGGAACACATACTTGATCAAATTATTGAAGATATCTCTCTGGTACCCAGAACAAATCTCTTGGCTGATATAATCCAGGCACCTAATAGTAACAAACAGGAATGGAGTTTTGTGTCTGGCTTCCATTCCCAGTATAAAGAAGTGGAAGCTATCTTCATCAACCACTGGCATATTCTATTAATGGATAGAATATTGAAATCCTCATTACCATCATTCCCTGGCTTCATTTATAGAAGATCTCCTAACTATGCAGATAAAATCGTTAAAAAAGTCATAGATCCTCCACCCAGACCTCCCTCCATCTGCGATCATGATGGTTTTTATTCATGTAGAAGATGTCGTGCATGCAAAGAGGTTAGAACACCGATAAGAGCATTAAATAGCTTTACATCTACCTCAAACCAGAAAGAATTCAGGATAAAAGAATTCATTACCTGCAATACAGCCTATGTAGTATATGCCTTGCAATGCCCATGTGGTTTAATTTATATTGGCCGTACTAAGAGACTTCTGCGAATCCGCATTGCTGAGCACATAGCCAACATTAAGTTAGGCTTCAAGGACCATAATGTGTCACTACATTTTAAGCTGTACCACAATCAGGACCCCTCTGGGTTAAAATTTTGGGGTATTGATCATCTCAAACCCTTTTGGAGAGGATCAAATCTTGTACGAGAACTCTCTAAACGTGAAACCCAGTGGATCTTCTTGATTGACACACTCTCTCCGAAAGGGTTGAATGTTGATTTAGACATAAATTGTTTTATTAGTGATCTTTAAGTCTTATCCTTTTTAGGGTAGGCAACATTTTATTTTCTGGTTTTATTTGATATTTAATATCAATTTAACCTATAGGCACTACTGTCATTTTTATAAGACACATATTTATTTATTTTATATGTTATCATATATATTGTGATCCTATTTCTACCTTTATTTTACATATATAGATATATATATATATATATATCTATATATGTGGGGTACCCCCATATTTTTATAAATATTTTATAAATATTTTTATAATTATTTTATATATATATATTTTTTATTCATTGTCTGTCATGATTTAATTTATTTTTATCATGGTTAGCTATTTTTGGCTGTCTTTTATTTAAGATATTGGCCATAGTCCTATTATCTATTTTTATCTATTGATTATTATCTATTGATTGGTTCACTGCTATCTGTTACATTAGCCCCAGCCGGCCCTGCTGGCAGTATGTCTTTGGTGATATTGTTTGGCTATGCGTTTTCCGCTCTCTCCCACTGACATTATTAATATATTCAGCATGTGCGGTGTTTAATAGATGTAACATTATAGATAATAACTCTTCATCGATTATCTGATGATAAAGCAATTACCATATCACTATGCACTTTTAGCCATTGATATTCATGGTATGAGTATTAGTGACTCTGATATATATGTATATATATATATATATATATATATATATATATATATACTTCATAGTATTATCAGCGACTATGGTACATATACACTGAAGATGATTAATATTAACATATCTCTCTGTCAGTTCCGCTTATTCTAACATTGTTTTTCCAGCTATGGTTTTGTATACTGTGTTATCCCGCAGCCATTGTTACCGTATGATGTATGTTTACATTGTTTTTAATATTCACCTCCGCGCTCTATGTATAAGAGGGTATGTCATCAGCGACCTATCAGGCGACAGATGCTAGTACCTGTCATCTGTTGCCGCGGACACTGATTGGCGATTACTCTATGAGCAGGGGGATTTATGGATCGTGTTCACGTCGTTTGGTTACGCCCTCTGTCGAAGTCAGATGACGAAACGCGTCAGGGCGTAACTACGACAACACACGACCCGGAAGTGACGAGTGCGCTCCAAGGTTGCGTTCCACCGCCCTTCACCTCTACCCAGGAAGTGTCTGCAGGACTTGCGAACGCTCTGAGAGACGGCTGATTACGGTGATAGCGCCCTCTGAGGCCTCGATATGCTCATTTTTTTGCTTAATTTTTGTACGTAGTTTATTAAAGGGGTCTCCTGATGTATGGGAAGCAGTTTGTTTAATAAACAGGATTACGCTATGTTTGCTGTTATTTTCCATTATTATATGAGCTGCTGTGGAGCCCAGTGCATTGGTGGATCTTTGTAAGGAGTGACGAGCCACGACAGAGTAGCAGATGTTTCCTTATTACTGAAGGCACCTTTTTATTGTGGTTCCGGTGAGTTTGAACCCCAGAGGGGATTATTACATCACGCGGTGGATTACAATTGATTTCTGTGTTGGTGGAAGGTGCACACATATGGACAATTGTTGATACTCACCTCATTGTTCTCTGGACTGACTCTGTCATAACACTACGTTTGAGACTTTTATCAGTGGCTTGTCCACGAGTCTATTTATTATTTTAGGTTTAATTTTTTAGCGCTGTTTGGTGTAAATTAATGTTGCAGTTTTTATCTGTTTTATTGATTTACCTCGCTTTCTACATTTTGTCTCTTTTTCAACGGCTGCTTAGTTATTTAAAATATTTTGAGTTGATCATTATATTTTATGTATATTTAGATATACTGCTGCTAATATTGTGGGATTGAATTGGCGCTAAGTGTGTGCTCCACTAGGCCTTTTATTGAACATACATCCTCCATTTTATATATATATATATATATATATATATATATATATATATATATATATATATATATATATATATATATGTAGGTGTTTGACATTAAAAAATTTATTTACTGAACTTTAGACTACTGTAAAAAAAAAAATCTATCAGAGTCTATTAAAATCTGCTTACAGAAAGTTAAAGAAAAGATGGACGAGGAGGTCAGAGTTCATGTGGAGATTGAAAACTTCCTCAGGCAGCACCAACAAGTGAGTCATATTACTGTTTGAATCATAGTAAATAATCACAGGATAGCCAGACATGAGTTTTGTCTGTGAATGTAATGACCATGTGGCCTGATGTATGAGAATGATTTTTTATTTTTAGGTGCTGTGTTGATTTCAGTATGTTAAGTATAGTGAAGATACATGTAACTTATTAAGTTCTGGATCTACATTCCATTTCTAGGAGATGAAATCTGCTGTGCGATTTTATATAATATAATATATATATATATACACACATATATACATATATATATACACACACACACACACATATATATATATATATATATACACACACACACACACACACACATATATACATATACACACACACATATATACACACACACACACAGTCATGGCCGAAATTGTCGGCACCCCAGAAATTTTTCCAGAAAATAAAGTATTTCTCACAGAAAAGTATTGCGGTAACACGTTTTGCTATACACATGTTTATTCCCTTTGTGTGTATTGAAACAAAACAAAAAAAGGGGGGAAAAAAAAGAAAATTGGACATAATGTCACACAAAACTCCAAAAATGGGCTGGTCAAAATTCTTGGCACCCTTTCAAAATTGTGGATAAATAAGATTGCTTCAAGCATGTAATGCCCCTTTTAAACTCACCTGGGGCAAGTAACAGGTGTGGGCAATATAAAAATCACACCTGAAAGCAGATAAAAAGGAGAGAAGTTCACTTAGTCTTTGCATTGTGTGTCTGTGTGTGCCACACTAAGCATGGACAACAGAAAGAGAAAAAGAGAACTGTCTGAGGACTTGAGAACCAAAATTGTGGAAAAATATCAACAATCTCAAGGTTACAAGTCCATCTCCAGAGATCTAGATTTGCCTTTGTCCACAGTGCGCAACATTATCAAGAAGTTTGCAACCCATGGCACTGTAGCTAATCTCTCTGGGCGTGGACCGAAGAGAAAAATTGATGAAAGGTTGCAACACAGGATAGTCCGGATGGTGGATAAGCCGCCCCAAACAAGTTCCAAAGAAATTCAAGCTGTCCTGCAGGCTCAGGGAGCATCAGTGTCAGCGCAAACAATCCGTCGACATTTAAATGAAATGAAATGCTATGGCAGGAGACCCAGGAGGACCCCACTGCTGACACAGAGACATAAAAAAGGAAGACTACAGTTTGCCAAAATGTACTTGAGTAAGCCAAAATCCTTCTGGGAAAACATCTTGTGGACAGATGAGACCAAGATAGAGCTTTTTGGTAAAGCACATCATTCTACTGTTTACCGAAAATGGAATGAGGCCTACAAAGAAAAGAACACAGTACCTACAGTGAAATATGGTGGAGGTTCAATGATGTTTTGGGGTTGTATTGCTGCCTCTGGCACTGGGTGCCTTAAATGTGTGCAAGGCATCATGAAATCTGAGGATTATCAAAGGATTTTGGGTCGCACTGTAGAGCCCAGTGTCAGAAAGCTGGGTTTGCGTCCGAGATCTTGGGTCTTCCAGCAGGACAATGACCCCAAACATACGTCAAAAAGCACCCAGAAATGGATGGCAACAAAGCGCTGGAGAGTTCTAAAGTGGCCAGCAATGAGTCCAGATCTAAATCCCATTGAACACCTGTGGAGAGATCTTAAAATTGCTGTTGGGAAAAGGCGCCCTTCCAATAAGAGAGACCTGGAGCAGTTTGCAAAGGAAGAGTGGTCCAAAATTCCGGGTGAGAATCAGTACATCTGGGTTGAATAACCCAGATGCCCCCCCCCCCAAATTTAAATGCCCGCTACATGTGTGTGTGTGTGTGTGTGTGTGTGTGTATATATATATATATGTGTATGTGTGTGTGTGTGTATGTGTGTATATATATATATATATATATATATATATATATATATTGTAATTGTGTTCCTGAAACTTCTGGGTACTTCATGAAGTTCTTGATCTGCATGCTAGAGATGAAGGTGTACGTTTATGAGACAGAGATATACTGTATTTGTTTAATATCGGACTAGTCATACATAATGACATTCTTGTGGGCTTATTTAAAATGGAACCCAAACAGCTGAAAATAGGGGAAATTGTTCATAAAATCACAGCAATGTGGGAGCTGCAAGGTTAATATTGTCATCAGTACTGTTTAAAACACTACCCAATTGACAACAATCTTCTAACAGTATAAAACACACACATTGAATATTCCAAAACATGCGTTACAATGTATTGCTAAACAATACAGAGCCAGTTTCCAGTACACAGCACAATGTATTTTTTCTTCTGTATTAAACAATGCCATATTCTGTTTGGTTTGCTTAAGTATGCAACCAAAACATCTGAAAATGTAATTTAAATAAATGACTTGTACATGCTGCTGTCTGACCAGTTTGGATAACATTCCTAGCAAAAGGCAGCATGCAGCCTAGCCTGAGAATGCATTTAGCAGTACCCAAAAGTATCAGTAATGTTATGGTTTCTGTCATACAGGAATTGGAAGAGAAGCTGGAGTACTGGATGGAGAAGTATGACAAAGACACAGAGGAAAAGCAAGCTGAACTGAATGCTTTGAAGACTGCCAGAGTTAATGATCTCTCATTGTTGCAGGATCTGGCCAAGCAAGTAAGGGCAGGAAGTCGTATAGCTATGAACTGGAACCAGCTAAACAGTACAATGTGCATTTTGTACTGTTCACAATTGCTTGCTGTGTCCAGTTCCACTGAGAAATGTCTTTTTATTGAAGCCTGGTGTCTGTAAAGCTTAGAAGCCTTAAATTTGAACAAAACCAATTCTTTTATTTTAAATATACAGTATAAAAACAGGATCTTTTGAACTACTGTAAAATCTCTTAGAGTTCATTAAGGGACACAGAGGTCAGAAGCATTCTGTGATACATGGGTTATACTGCCACCTTTAGGACAACTGGACACTAGCAAACCAAAATCCATGTTTTTGTTCTGTGCAAAACAGAAGAGTGATCATAAGATAGATGTATGGGACTTTCAAAAGGAGCAGTCCAGGAGATTGGTGGACAACACAGTGGTATTAAACCCAATACTAGGAATGTAATATATTGCAGTTTACCAATTACCAGATGTGCTGACTGCATTTTTATTTATTTTTACCTGTTGATCTGGCTAGTAACATACCTCCTTTATTAGAGTGTCTACACTCTAGATGAAAGAGCACAGACACACCCTTGGGTAGCGGCATTGATAATCTGGGAGAGGGGAGTGTTAGATGTTCTAGCAGATTTAAATACACTAACACATTGAAGCCACGTTCCAGCTAATACCTTATAAGCAGTTACAGCAAACTGTTTTGTTTTATTCGGTATAAAGATTTCACAATAAGGTGAACATTGCCAGTGGTAAATGGTTTGTCTCAACCCTCTAACTCAGTGTTTCTCAACTCCAGTCCTCAAGGCGACCCAACAGGTCATATTTTTAGGCTTTCCTTTATTTTGCAAAGGTGATTACTCTTTCGTCCATGGACCGACACAGCTTCTCTATTGACAAAGTGGGTATTATCCGTTAATTAGGAGTGACTAGGCAGAAAACTTGTAAAAAGTGTTGCATCACACCTTCTACAGTACCGCCCAGGGGGCGGACCCTCTGGGTATATCCCCTCAGTCTGCATCTCACAGATCAGTTTTTTTCTGTCTATCAAGGAGTAGGACATGGCTCCCTTCGGGCCCATTGGTCCGGGGAAAAATATATTTTTTTGCTACATTTTCTTTGATCTTCGATCAATTGCCGACTGGGTGACAGGCTGGATCCTCGATCCTTGTAGTCTCTCCAGTTTCGGCCATCGAGTGTGTGCCGACCCTAGCTACGCGCTGGGTTTTCCACGACATGCCCGTCGCTCCACGGGTGGCCGGTGAGCCTACGCTCCAGGGCGTGCATCGGACCGCTCAGCTTCGGCTGACCTTACGGCCAAGTCGCAGCAGCCTGGCCAGTGAGCTTGCGCTCCAAGGCTTGCATCGGACCACTCAGCTTCGGCTGACCTTACGGCCGAGTCGCAGCAGCCTGTCCGGTGAGCGTCGCACTCCAGGGCATACATACGATCGTCCCCTTGGGTCAAATCACAGCATGCCTGGCCAACAGTCACCTTCCGTGCGCAGACGATGATCTGTTTGGAATGTCTTCCAGCATAATACATGCAGGATAGGTAGGTAAACTCCCCTGCCTCGGCTGGGTGATTTAGCTGGACATTCCTGGAGAGACCAAGTAAGTGGTTGTGGCCCCTTTCTTCCCTCTCTCCCTGCCTTTCCCTCCTCCCTGGGCTTCTAGCTAAAGGTTGCTGGGTGCTGGGGGTCACCTAAGGGGTTCCACTGGAGCGGGGCGGACTGTAACTAACATTTAAAAGAAATGTCATTTCTGCTTACCTGTATGTGCTTCCTCCTCCATGCTGTCGGCGGCCATTTTGCGGTGGTCCATGCCGGGTTCAGCCTCTAGTGACTGCCCGGCGGCCATCTTCCTGTGGTTTCTGCGCCATTTTCTTGTAGTTCCACACCCACTGGCCTCTATCGACTGATCGGCGGCCATGTTTGTAATGATCCACGCTGTATGTATATATTGCCGTTCGGCGGCCATCTTTTTGTGGTCTACGGCTGCTTTGGCCTCTATCTTCGGCTTGGCGGCCATTTTCTTAGAGCCCACATTATCTTCCATACAGACGTTTTGGCGGGCATTTTGCAAGAGTCTCCGGCCTCTAGGGTGCATTACACTGGCGCGAAAAATTCACACAGGAAGCGCTGATAAAAGAAGCAGACTGACACAGCAGCAGTGGGACAGCATCACAGGCGCAGCACACGGCAGCATAGCAGTACCGGTCCAGGGTGGCGAGTCCTCTGGGTGACCCAGCATCTCTGCAGCGCAGGAGGGTGGCCTATTGATATCTTGCCTGGAGCCCTGTGGGTGTCAGCGTGTGGTCAGCATGGCATCTGAGCCAGATGTCTTCTCCCCTGAAACACCAGATTTAGCAGCTGGTGCCCCTGAGGTGTCTATGGACGCTATGTCGGCAATCCTAGAGGCGTTTGCTGCCAGGGTGGAAGCAGCACACGGGAATACAGGGGGTAGTAAACGCCCCGCCCCCTGCAATCTTCTGGGGATATTTCTGAGACAGAACCAGGTCCAGCTATGGCTCATGGCCCAGATTCTGACGCATCAGAGACTGCAGACCGTGACTGATCGGACAGTGAGGAGGACTCCAAGTCCAGGTCAGTACGCGAGACAGCTTTGGTATCTGACCTTATTACTGCAGTGCGGGATACGCTAAAGTTGGAAAATACTGCAGAAGCAGCAGAGACTCCAGTCCCCTTTTGGGTTTCGTAAACCTGCCCGCACTGCTAAGGTGTTACCTTGTGTCTCTTATTTTGATAAACTCTTATACAAGGAATGGAAGAACCCACTGAGGGTCTTTACAGCCCCAATCAGGTTTGTGGTACGGTACCCCTTTTGAGGAGAGTTTTCTGAAGAAATGGACCTCTCCCCCTATAGTGGACCCTCCGGTGTCCAGACTTAATAGAGCTACCACTATTCCAGTAGAAGGGGCTCCTGTTTTCAAGGACCCTGTGGATAAGAAGGCTGAAGCACTCGCTCGCTACCTATACTCAGTGGTAGGCTCGGCAGTACGCCCGGCATTGGCGGGGGCCCTAGTGTCTCAGACACTTACTGAATGGGCAAAATTGCTACTCCAGGGGTTAAAGAAGCGAGATGCTCCTCCTAATGAGATAACTTTGGCCGACCAGTTGGTCCAGGGCCTTAAGTTTGTCTGCGAGTCAGACATGGATACTATTCCCCTGCTGTCAAAAGCTTTGGTTTATGCAGTAGCAATATGCCGCCTGATCTGGCTAAAGGGCTGGTCTGCGGACCAGACTTCCAAGAAAGCTCTGTTGGATCTGCCTTTTAAGAGCGACAGACTTTTTGGGGCTTCTCTGGATGACATCATCAAGGATGCCACAGGAGGTAAAAGCACTTTGCTTCCCCAAACTAGCAAGGGTAAGGGGCCACGCCAAGGGCAAGGGCCCTCCTTTACTGCACGCAAGCATTTTTTTCGTCCCCCTAGGGCGACAGGGAAAAGACCCCAGGCCGACAAGGCACCTGCCCAAGGACAAAAGCGTCCTTGGTCCCGCAGACCCAACAAGCCTGCGGACAAATCTGTGTCCGCATGAAGGTCTGCCCCCACCCAGCTCTCGGGTGAGGGGGACGTCTTCGCAAATTCGCGACTCAGTGGACAGCTCTAGTCTCCGACAGGTGGGTTTGCAAAGTAATCTCCTCAGGCAACAAGATAGAATTTCTCTCTTGTCCACCGGACAGATTCGTCACCTCCAATCTCCAGCTACTGCCGACCCGTTGGGAGGCCCTGTATGGGGCGGTCCAGGGTCTACTGGAACGCAGGGTAGTTATTCCAGTTCCAGAACAGGAACGGGGTCAGGGTTTTTACTCAAATCTGTTCATTGTGCCGAAGAAGGAGGGGGTTCGTCCAATCTTGGATCTCAGAGCCCTCAATTTCTTTGTGAAGGTACAAAGATTTTGGATGGAGTCGGTTCGATCTGTAGTCACGGCTCTCCATCCGGGGGACTTTCTGGCCTCCTTGGACATCAAGGACATATACCTGCATGTCACCATATACTACAGACACCAGAGGTTTCTGCGATTTGCTATCGGGAAGAACCACTACCAGTTTGTGGCCCTCCCGTTTGGCCTTGCCTCAGCACCCAGGCAGTTCACCAAGGTGCTCGCTCCGATTCTAGCACTTCTAAGACAGCGGGGTATCGCTATCATGGGCTACTTGGATGACCTTTTACTGAAGGCCCCTTCAAGCTCAGAATTAGAGGTAAGCGTGTCCATTACCTGTCAGACTCTTCGAGACTGTGGTTGGATACTAAATCACGCAAAAGTCAGTATTGGTGCCCACTCAACGCCTAGTGTACCTGGGGTTGATTCTGGATTCCTCAGAGGCAAAGGTATTCCTCCCTGTGGAGAAGTTGCAGACCCTCTGGGCTGCAGTACGGCAGCTGACTTCCAGGAATTGGTCGTCACTCAGTTTTTGCATGCGAGTGTTAGGCCTCATGGTAGCCTCCTTCGAGGCGTTCCCATATGCTCAATACCACACTCGAGTGTTACAGAAGGAAGTTCTATCCAGATGGAACAGATGTCCATCATCTCTGGATTATCAAATCCGAGTGAGCCACCTAGTCAGGAGATCCCTGGTATGGTGGCTGACAGCACCGGCTCTAATGGCCAGGAAGTAATTTCTTCCGGTTAACTGGATAGTGATCACGACGGACGCCAGCCTTACAGGTTGGGGGGGAGTCTGGGGTGTTCAGTCGGCGCAAGGTCGCTGGACCCCAGAGGAAGCCCTCCTGCCGATCAATGTCCTGGAAATCCGGGCGATCAGGCTGTGCCTCTTCAAATGGTCTCAGAGGCTGCAAGGGCGTCCAGTCAGGATCCAGTCAGACAACGCCACAGCAGTGGCATAGGTCAATCATCAAGGAGGAACAAGAAGCTCAGCTGCAGCATCGGAGGTCGCTCGCATCCTGAAGTGGGCAGAGAGGAGCGTACCGGCACTGTCGGCCGTGTACATTCCGGGTGTGGAAAACTGGCAGGCGGACTACCTGAGCCGCCAGATGCTGGACCAGGGAGAATGGTCCTTGCACCCGGAGGTGTTCCAACTCCTCTGCCAAAGATGGGGCACACCAGACGTAGATCTTCTGGCTTCCCGACTCAATCGGAAGGTATTGAGGTTTGTGGCCCAGTCAAGAGACCCATGGGCAGACGCAACGGACGCGTTGGTGGCATCGTGGGGTCAGTATCAGCTAATCTATGCCTTCCCTCCCTTAAGGCTTCTTCCTCTTCTGCTCCACAGAGTGGAGGCAGAGGGAATTCCAATGATCCTAATCGCTCCAGATTGGCCTCAGCGTCCTTGGTACGCCAATCTAGTACGTCTGGTAGCAGAAGTCCCCTGGCGCCTACCACTACGGAAGGACCTGCTATCGCAAGGTTCCATACTCCATCCTGCTTTACGGTCACTGGCTTTAACGGCATGGCTGTTTAGAACCAGGTACTGAGAGACCGGGGCCTGTCAGATTCAGTAATCTCTACTATGAGAAGTGCTCGGAAACCGTCCTCTAGGAAGGTTTATCACCGCACTTGGAAGGCCTACATCTCCATGTGTGAGGAAATGAAATGGCATCCACCAATTTTTTTAGTTTCCAGAATCCTGCTGTTTTTACAGCATGGGGTGGACCAAGGGCTTGCCCCAAGTACGATTTAAGGGACAGATATCTGCCCTGGCTGTCTTTTTTCAGCGACCCCTGGCGACTCACTCTCTCGTGAGTACATTTGTGCAGGGGGTTCGAAATGTGGCCCCTCCGGTCTGTCCCCCGCTACCTCCGTGTGACTTGAACCTGGTCCTCTCGGTGCTTCAGAAGGCACCGTTTGAGAATATTAGAGATATTCCCCTGTTGACACTTTCTCAGAAAGTGGTCTTTTTGGTGGCTGTTACGTCAGTTAGAAGAGTCTCTGAGCTGGCAGCCTTGTCCTGCAAGGCTCCCTATTCGATTTTCCAAAAGGATAAGGTGGTGCTGCGGCCGCAGCCTTCCTTTCTTCCGAAAGTCGTTTCGGCTTTTCATCTCAACTAAGACATTGTACTTCCATCCTCGTGTCCTCATCCGTCAAATCCAAAGAAGTCGGCGTTGCATTCCTTGGACGTTGTCCGAGCTTTGAGAGTATACCTATCTGCTACTTCCCTGTTCCGGAAGTCAGACTCACTGTTTGTTTCGGTGGCTGGTCCCAAGAAGGGCCAAGCAGTCTCGTTGGCCACCATCTCTAGATGGATCCGACAGATAGTAAACCAGGCTTACGCCTTAAAGGGTCAACGCCCCCCTTTCCGGTCACGGCGCATTTGACCAGGGCAATAGGTGCCTCTTGGGCTTTCCAACATCAAGCGTCTGTTTCCCAATTATGTAAAGCGGCGTCCACTCACACTTTCACAAAATTCTACAAAGTTGATGTAGGTGCATCTTCGGATGCCTCTTTTTCGGTCGCAAGGTTTTGCAAGCGGCTGTTTAGAGTTGCAACTCCTCCGTTGGAGGAGTGCTGTTTTGTGTTTGGGGTGAATTTTTTTTTTTATGCTGTTACCACCCCTCGTTTTTTCTCTGACACTGCTTTGGGACGTCCCACTTTGTCAATAGAGAAGCTGTGTCGGTCCATGGACGAAAGAGTAAATAGGATTTTTTTTTACTCACCATGGACCGACACAGCACCCACCCCTCCTTTTAAGTTTGTACTGCTTTTTGATGAACTGATCTGCGAGATGCAGACTGAGGGGATATACCCAGAGGGTCCGCCCCCTGGGCGGTACTGTAGAAGGTGTGACGCAACACTTTTTACAAGTTTTCTGCCTAGTCACTCCTAATTAACGGATAATACCCACTTTGTCAATAGAGAAGCTGTGTCGGTCCATGGACTCAGAGAAAAGGATTTTATGGTGAGTAAAAAATCCTATTTTGATCCGTTTCGCTGCCTTTAGTAATTACCACAGCTGTTTCATCTGAGGGAAATCCTGAAAACATGACCTGTTGGGGCACCTTGAGGACTGGAGTTGAGAAACACTGCTCTAACTACTACAACTCCAGGATTTAGAAGTTGAAAGTCGTTTGAAAAACCAGATACTTTTTGGCTAGATCACCAAGTGGAAATAAAAGAAACAACGCCTAAAGAAAAACAAAATGCAGCCATCACATCTAAGAATTTTGTAAGCTGCAATATATTAATGGTTTGCTTTTGGGTTTAAAACCGTTTTAAAACATTGGGGGCAGTTTGCAGCTCAGAGCCACCCGAGACACCTTATGTACAAAACGCATTTGATGAAGCCTGAATATTTAGTATGGATAGGCTACCATGTAGTAGCTTTACAAAAAGGTTAGTGTATCAGCCCAGGTCTGATGACAGATCCTCCCAGAAGAACATTTCCACCCCTTAGACATTGTAGGGCAGGGGTCTCAAACTGGTGGCCCTCCAGCTGTTGTGAAACTACAAGTCCTATCATGCCTCTGCCTGTGGGAGTTATGCTTGTACCTGTTAGCCTTGCAACACCTCGTGGGACTTGAAGTCTTGCAACAGCTGGAGGGCCACCAGTTTGAGCCCCCTGTTGTAGAGTTTTGGAAGCCAAAAATCTCCTGTTCTCTGAAACCAGCCTTTCAATAACCAGGGCGTCAAGACCAGCAAAGGCAAAGCAGGGTGGAAGACTAACTGAGCAGACTGGTGTCTGTTGTGACTCGCATCGAATTAATGTGGAAGGAACGATTTGTCACTCAGCAGATAGCAAAGACCTGAGCCACTAAGTGGGTTGGAGGACTTGACTGACACTCCCACATGGGCTGTCCAATGACAGGGGAGACCTCACATTTGGCCAGGACTTCCTTCTGTAGCACTTGAGAGTGAAGCTGTGCAAAAGGAAGTGCCTTCAGGGATGAAACCAAGAGACCCAAAGCTTGCATGAAGCACCACAGGTTGGACCAGTGTTTCTCAACTCCAGTCCTCAAGGCGCCCCAACAGGTCATGTTTTCAGGCTTTCCATTATTTTGCACAGGTGATTTGATCAATTTCACTGCCTTAGTAATTACCACAGCTGTTTCATCTGAGGGAAATCCTGAAAACATGACCTGTTGAGGCGCCTTGAGGACTGGAGTTGAGAAACACTGGGTTGGACTACCTGCTGGAAATAAATAATCAAAGCCTGAACTCAAACTTTTCAAAGCTTCTACAGCAGGAGGAACACCCTGGCCTGCGTGGAGTTCAGAAGTAGATCCAGGTATTCTAAGCACCTGGTAGCAAAATTTCAGAATCCAACCGAACTCTTGTAAGAAGCGATTGTGATCACCAAATTGTCCATCACGGAAGAGCGGGATTCTGCCCGCAGGAAGAGATCACTCACGTTACCCACCATGGAAACTCCCTGATTTCTCAGCAATGCTAGGACCAGAGCCAGCACCTTGGTAAATACCCGTGGAGGCAGAGGCCATCACTATAGGGTAGCGATAGACAAATTGATAATGTTCTTCCCGTATCAGAAAAAAATCTGGTGCCTCGTACAGATTGGGACATGCAAATATGCTTTCTTGATGTCTATGGAGGCCAAAAAAAATACCCCTGATGAAGAGAAGCCACCACAGAATGAATAGATTCCATTTAGAATTTTTGGACCATCAAAAAAAACTTGAGCCTAGAGGTCCAGATGCAGTCAAACCCCTTCCTTCTTTAGCACTGTAACAGGTTGGCGAGTAGAACCTCTTGGGGGCAGGGACTGGAATGACTATGCACCCTAGAGGAGCAGGTAAAGTAAAGGTCACATAGTCGAGAACAGGGATGAGCCGAACACCCCCCTGTTCGGTTCGCACCAGAACCTGCGAACAGACAAAATGTTCGTGTAAACTTTAGAACCCTATTAAATACAATGGACTCGAACGTTCAAAATCTAAAGTGCTAATTATAAAGGCTTATATGCAAGTTATTGTCCTAAAAAGTGTTTGGGGACCTGGGTCCTGCCCCATGGGACATGTATCAATGCAAAAAGAAGTTTTAAAAACGGCCGTTTTTTCGGGAGCAGTGATTTTAATAATGCTTAAAATGAAAAAATAAAAGTGAAATATTCCTTTAAATTTCGTACCTGGGGGGTGTGTATGATATGCATGTGAAGTGGCGCATGTTTCCCGTGCTTAGAACTGTCCCTGCAAAAAATGTCATTTTTGAAAGAAAAAAATGCATTTAAAACTGACTCGCGGCTATTAATGAATTGTCGGCTCCCGGCAATACATACAAAAGTCATTGATAAAAAAAAAAAAAAGCGTGGGGGTTCCCCAGAATTCAATTACCAGGCCCTTCAGGTCTGGAATGGATATTAAGGGGAACCCCGCCGCAAATTTAAAAAAAAATTGACGTGGGGTTCCCCCAAATATCCATTCCAGGCCCTTCAGATCTGGCATGGATTTTAAGGGGAACTCCACCCCAAATTTAAAAAAAAATGGCGTGGAGTCCCCCTAAAAATCCATACCAGACCCCTTATCCGAGCACGCAACCTGGCCAGCCGCAGGGGAAAAGGGAGGGACGAGAGAGCGGCCCCCCCTCCCTCCTGAACCGTACCAAGCCACATGCCCTCAACATGGGGAGGATGTCCCCATGTTGATGGGGACAAGGGCCTCATCCCCACAACCCTTGCCCGGTGGTTGTGGGGGTCTGCGGGCGGGGGGCTTATCGGAATCTGGAAGACCCCTTTAACAAAGGGGACCCCCAGATCCTGGCCCCCCCTATGTGAATTGGTAAGGGGTACATTGTACCCCTACCATTTCACGAAGAAAGCAAAAAAAAAATGTTTAAAAAAACACACAAACACCTTGAAAAAGTCCTTTATTTAAAAAAAAAACAAAAACATTCCAGCGGTGAAATCCAGTGTCCCGCGGCAATCCCGATGTCCAGCGCTGTCCTTCATTGGTTGTGCCTGAGTGGACCTGATGGGGAACTCCCTCTCAGTATTTTAAATGTATAGACCCGCCCCTTCTAAAGTTCCCCATCAGGTCCGCTCAGCGGACGAGATGCGGAACATGAGAAGGGGCGGGTCTATACATGTATTACCAAAGTGAGAGTAGTCCCAAATCAGGTCCGCCCCCTCGGTATGTCGGACCCGCCTACGTCATTGGCTTGAGCGGGGAACTTCCTTCACTATGTAAATTTAAATTCTGAGGAGAAGACATCAATTATTCTATGACACTAGCAAAAAAAGAACATGATAGGAATGAGGAGTTATACCAACTGATTACTAGCTTTGTTTGTCAGTGTTCTATTCTCCTGAAGGGGGTAATACAACTCGTACATCTCAGAATCCTTCAGACTTTGTCCCTTAAAGACTAACTCCACCTTTGGCAACATGTTACACTTGTACAGTATTTAGGTTGTGAAATGTAACATGATGCTAGGCCACCCCTCATGTCCAAAGTGGCCCCTCCCTTTGACAGCATGCAGGGGTTCTTCTCCCCTACAGCAGCTGTCAAATTTCAGTGGAATACAAGTGTGATCACCACATTCGTAGTCCATTGACATCTTTCTCCAGCTCTCCAATTTTTAAAGCTTGTACCTCCAGAGAACTAAAGAATAAGTTTGCAGGAACATGGATTGCACCTGGGAACAACTGATTGCGGGTGCAATGCTTTGCAGGCTTCTGTGAAAAGAATAATAAATGCACATTTATTTCTGCAAATATATGTGAAAGAGTAGGTGAAATAGAAAATTGGCTTCTTTTTAGATCCCACCTGCACCACCTACACTGGTCTTTTACCTGTGCCCTTTCCCACAGCACACCCAATCTCCAGTTTTCCCTCCAGAGACTAATTTGTGCAGTGCTCACACTCCCAATACAAACTGCATGTTAAACCCAGTCAGCTAGCGTATGTGCACTAAACCCCCTCAGTGATCAGTCTGCCGTGTCTGAGCCTTTCCCCCCCCTCACTGATCAGCTTTAAGAGCATGTGCATTAAACCCTCATTTGTGAGTTTTCAATGTATGTGCTTTAACCCCTCATTGAACTATCCTCCAAGTACAAGCATTAGCCATTGCAACCAGTCCCCAGCTCAAATGTCAACTCTGCATCACCTATTCCTCTGCGTATATTTGAAAACTCCTCAGTGCCCAGTTCTTTGGCCCCTGTGTATTAATCCGCAAACACCCATTCCCCAAAATTTGCTTGTTAAGCCCTCAGCCCATTTGCGTTACTCTCTAAACATCCAGTCCCTATCTTACGTACTCTGTACTAGTAAATAGAAAGTCAGACTCACTCCAAATTAAAAGCCATGGTTGAAGATTGAATTCATGATCCAATGCACAACAGACCACCTGGACTCTGTTCTGACACGTTTTACTCATATTGAGCTTATTGGTTTGTAGAGTTTATGAATATGCTCAAAACAAGTAAAATGTATCAATGACATAGTTCATGTGATCTATCTTGCACTGGACCATTCATTAAACCTTCAACTATTGCTTTTAGTTTAGAGTGTGGTGGCTGCCTTAAACCCTGAGCACCTAGTCTACATGCATCAATTTCTCAGCTGACACTACCCAGCACGTGTGTTAAAGCATATCTAACCCCCAAACATAAATATATATTAGTTTACCAATACTTGGAGGTGTTGGTTTTTCCTTTATTTTCACTAACAAAATTACAAACACAGGACTATTAGAAACTTCTCCTTGTCCGTAACCTAGATGGCCATCCTGTAGTCCTCTGAATAATATAATCGATAACAGTGCAGCAAAGGCAGAGAGTACAGGAATGCTTAACCAATAAAATAAACAGGAATTTTTTTATTTATTCAGCAGATATGACAAAGCACTTTCAAGAGTTTAACAGACCAAAGGGGAGAAAACAAGAGAAGTTCATTGTTAGGGTTTACACACTTTTTACCCCTCAGTGCCATCATGTAGGTTAGCACCTAGTCTCCAGTGCATGTGTATAGACCCCTCAGCAGCCATTTTCAGCAGGTGTTAACTGATCAGAAAAGCGCATATAATCAAGACATATTCTCTGTTTCTTTACCACGCCAACTTAGACCCACCAAAATGAAAAATGATTTTCTGTTCATTAGTAAGTATTTTTTTTTTTTATCAGAAAAAAGGTTTATTTGGTTTGTCATAGCCTTACCTACACTTTGTGAAGTGCATAATGAAAAGGGGAAAATAAAAAAAACAGTAAACAATATACAGACCTGAACCAGGTCAATAGAATGCAAAAGTGTCACAGTGTATGTATAACAAAATATATAACATAAAGCTTATTAAATTAAGGAATGAAACAAACAGTGTTCCTCTCTCTCTTCTCTTCCCTCCCTCCTTCTTTCACTAAGAATCATTAAGCAATAGAACCCCTAACAACTAAGGGGACTATCAATTCGCCCGGCTCACCACTGTCGGCTATCTCACCGTAAGAGTCCCACAACCACCGTATTGATCTGTTTAATTAGACCCTCCACCAGTTTAACTCGACCCTTAGCATTGTAGTAGTCTGTCTATTAGTAAGTATTTTTCCTAAAGGAGTATACCAATATGGCTTATACAACAGAATATTCATGCATAATCAGAACAGGGTTTAGACCATGAATATGTGTCATTCAATATACGAGATAAGGGGAGGATTACTCGCTGGAAGCTGACCAATTACACGAGTAGACCGCTGGCTGCATCAGAAGAATGTTTAACATAGTGCTACAAGCATTTTCTTAAAATTAAGATCATAGTTTATTTTAAAGAATTTATTATAAAAATGCTCATCGGTTACCAACTTTATTAGATTTACACATCAACATGACCGAAAATCTTTTTAAAATTCCAGTATGAGGAGTATGAGAAAGTGATTATTGAAGATCGTCTGGAGAAAGAGCAAGCACAGCAGCAGAAAAAACAGGAGAAAATGGAATTATCCAGTGCCATCAAGGTAATAATTCCAATAATATTCACCATTATTTTATACAGAGAACTTACAGTGGATCCACACACCCCTGTTAAAATGTCACATTTCTGTGATGTAAAAAAATGAGACAAAGATAAATCATTTTAGAACTTTTTCCACCTTTTAATGTGACCTATAAACTGTACAACTCAGTACAACAAACTGAAATCTGGGGGGGGGGGGGGGGAGTAAAAAAATAATAATATACTGTATATACTCGAGTATAAGCCGAGTTTTTCAGCCCTTTTTTTAAGGCTGAAAATACCCCCCTCGGCTTATACTCGAGTCAGTGTACCTGAAATTCTTGACAGGCTGCGGGCGTCCATTGATTAAGACACGGTCTCCTCCTGGTCTCTTCCGTGATAGGCGTTTCCTAGCAGACACTGTGTTCAGTGTTCCACCTATCACGGACGTCCTCTTGTCCCAGGATGAGAGAACGTCCGTGATAGGCGGAACACTGAACACAGTGTCTGCTGGGAAATGCCTATCACGGAACAGGGCCAGGAGGAGACCGCGACTTTTAAACAATGAATGGACGCCCGCAGCCTGTCAAGAATTTCAGGTACACTGACTTGGGCACAGTGGGGTTCCAATGGGCACAGTGAGGTTGGGCACAGTGAAGTTGCAATGGGCACAGTGAGGCGTGCAAATGGGCACAGTGAGGCGTGCAAATGGGCATTGTTGACCCTCTTTTCAGCTTACAGTAGCTGCTGCATTCTCACCCTAGGCTTATACTTGAGTCAATAAGTTTTTCCCTTTTTTTTGTGGTAAAATTAGGTGCCTCGGCTTATACTCGAGTAGTTGCATAAATGTGCACATCCTTAAACTAATACTTTGCTGTAATAAAATCAAAAGGTGCTTCAACATTCAGTCTTTGTCTCATTTTACATCACAGAAACCTGATATTTTAACAGGGGTGTGTAGACTTTTTATATTCACTGTATAAATTTCTTATTTTAGTAGTCCAGTGGTTTCCCAACCTCAGTCCTCAAGTACCCCCCAAACTGCCCATGTTTTCAGGTTTTCCTTTGCACAGCTGCTTTGAATCAATATCAATGACATGGTATTGATAAGAGCTATTTTATCTTAGGGAAGTTCCCAAAACATGGCCCGTTGGGGGTACTTGAGGACTGAGGTTGAGAACCACTGCAGTAGTCTACTGACTTTTACTACCTATGAAAACAAAACAGTTTTATTGAAAATTATTCTGGTATGTCCATGCACGTATACAAACTGTTCCAGTATTTACTACTTTGTAACTGATCAATGTAAAAGGTATAGCAGTGGTAGTAATATAAATTATCCTCATCTTTAGATCCAAGCTTGGTGGAAAGGAATAATGGTGCGGAAAGGCCTGGGCCCCTACAGGAAATCCAAGAGCAAGAAAGGCAAAGAAAAGGGCAAAAAAGGCAAAAAAGGCAAGGGGAAAAAGGGAGGAAAAAAAAAGTGAATTCAAATAAAATGTATATATCAGACAATTTTTTTTTAAAACATTGCACATTGATTTTATATTGGAAGAAATGTGAATAAAATATTTTCTGTTTGAATTTTTTCTTTTTTTAAAATTCTTGAACACATTTTTTATATTACATGGATGTCATGGATATGCAGTAGTGTTTGTCTGTCAGCTTACCTTCCTTCCCATGTGTTCATCTTAGAGGCCAGAACCCTTTCACCTGGCTTCCTTTATAATCTCCTCCCAGCCTGACTCCACCCCAGGCCCTATCACAGAACACTATATTAACCTGTGCACTGCAAGCCTGCTTTGCTGATCAACGTGTTTGTTAGGCATTGTGTGTTTGGGTTCCTGCCTGCCGTGTGCTACGTCTGTCTCTCTGTTACGTTATTGGCTTGTCCCTGACTATCCCTGTCTGCTCGTGACCCTTGACCTTCGGCTTGTTCTTCGTTATCCTTGTCTGCTTGTGGCCCCTGACCTTCAGCTTGTTATTCGGTTCTCTCTTCGTGTGCTGCTGCTTCCCCTCTTTTCCCCTTATCCTACGGGGCGTGAGCTAGGAAACTCCAGGGGCCGCGACCTGGTCCCAGCCTGTAGCTAACATCCTCACCACTAGAGGCCCTGGAGAAGAACAGCTGGGTCTTAGACTCCGCGCCCTGGGGAATCTTGGCTCTAGCTTCCGTTTGGATCCCGGTTGTGCTCCTCTGGTCCCGCTTTCCACAACCACCCAGTTTCCTATCCGCAGAAGCCAGCCATAGGGTTCACTACCTCGCGGTGCACTCCTGTCCCCCTACGGTGTGCATCTGTCACCTGGCCACAGGTGACCCTGACAATGGAAGCAACAGCATACAAAGAGCTGCAGCACAGGGTCTTAACAGTTGCACCGTCAACGTGTAAGGGCAATTTGTATAAGAGAATCAAGTCTAAATATAGCAATCCTGCTGTCAGAAACAGACTGGCACCCCCTGAAGATAAGTTGGCTACTCCCATTCCTACCAGCAAGAAAAAAACAAAACAAACATACTCATAACAGGGATTTTTACTTGCCTGTAAAATCCTTTTCTAGGAGTACATTACAGGACACAGGATCCTAGTATAAAATGATCGAGTTATACAACTACCTTAAAGTGGATGTAAATCCCATTCATGAAATCTGACCTAGGCACATATAGTAGATATAAAAAATCTACACACCCCTGTTAAAATATCATGTTTCTGTGATGTATTTCAGAACTTTTTCCACCTTTAACCACTTCAGCCCAGGACCATTTGGGTGGTCAAAGACCAGGCCACTTTTTGCGATTCGGCACTGCGTTGCTTTAACTGACAATTGCGCGGTCGTGCGACGTGACTCCCAAACAAAATTGACGTCCTTTTTTTCCCACAAATAGAGCTTTCTTTTGCTGGTATTTGATCACCTCTGAGGTTTTTATTTTTTGCGCTATTAAACAAAAATAGAGTGACAATTTTGAAAAAAAATGCAATATTTTTTACTTTTTGTCAAAGAAATTTCGGACCGACTCTCGTTACAAGTCAAGATGTTTTATTGCATATGCAGAGAAAATGGTTAAAGTATATTTGCGGCTTCAGAGATCCATTTTCTGCCTGTCATAGATTTACATTCTGCTTTTATAACCCTTAAACCTTCCCCTTTCCTGCTCGTAACGTCCTGATCATGTGTATAATTTCAACCTTTATTCTGACGTTTTAGCAGGAAAGAGGGAAATATCCTTTTTCAGCCTACACCTTATGACCGGATATTTCATACAATGGATACATAAATTATCTCATACAATGGAAACATAAATTATTTCATGGTTCACAGCCCATGTTTGGCAGATGTAAGCAAAATACAGTTTTACTATAAGTCAGCACATTTTTTGCACAAATAGAATATGGTCATATGACTTATTCCAGTAATTAGGACTATTAGAGCTATTCAGCATATTTATGTATAATAGAGTTATATAAAACAAACATTTTAACTTTAGAAGATTAATATGCATCTTGATAGTTGACAAAGTATAATTTTAAATTTATCTAACATTCCCTCCTTATTATACTTATAATGTCAATACTTCAAATATCCAGGTTCTTTATTTTACCAGGTATTATCATTTAGACAAATAGGTCTTTTGAAAGGACTGTAAGTTCATCTTCATCAGGTTCCGGGTATAGTTCAGTGTTGTTCTGGAAAAACATAGTCTTTGTTAGTGATGTGTCAATCAGTCTTTGAAGAATTCCTCTAATACAAGGAATGCAGCAACATCCACACAGCGCAAGGACCGTGGCTGCCATGACAACAGAGATGAGCAAACCTTTTGCAAGATCACCCCATTTACCAAACCATTTTTCAAAGAGTCCTGTTAAGGGGTTCTCTACACCAGAGTTCTCAGTTAGTTCCTGGGATAACATTTGTAGGCCTTGCAAAGCCTTGGTGATACTTCCATCAGGTGCCGTATTATTTGGAATAAAAGTGCAGCAGAAGGTGCCGAACATTTCGCATACCCCGCCCCTTTCTGCCAGCAACATATCCAATGCTATACGGTTCTGCCACGCTGTCAAAGAGGTGGCGTCCAATTGTGCTGCTATACCTTTGATAGCATCTCTGGTGTAATTCACAAACCTCTGCTGGTTGTAGTAAATGTAGTTTATCCAGTCGACATTCTTATTGGGCTGTACCCATAGGAAGAGTGAGGTGAGTCCTGCTGTTACTTGATTCTGTGCTTTAAATTCATCCGGAACTCCTCGTGGAACACCTATTGAGTCTATATAAACCCGGTTGTCAAAAGATCCTTGGGGTGTTTCTCGCTTAAACCGTTTAAAATAGTGTTTACCTGGTAGTTTTATCAATTTGTTAGTCATAGGAACAATATAAAAGGGAAGCAACAGGCGGGTAAGGGCACAACTACCCTCCCATCTAGGTGGCAGTCTGGGTCTTAAAGTTTCATGTCCCCACACAGCCACCAAACATCAGCCAGTTGCCGTTTCTGTTCCTGAAACCATTTTAGTTGGTACTTAATGTCTGTAGTTGATGTTGTGGTCGCACAGTATTCAGGAGATAGGGTGCCAACCTTTGAACCATCCTTGTCTATGTTAGAGAAACAAGAAAAATTTCCTGGTAATGCTTGTACTGAAGGGGGTATACTTCGCATTTTAGTTTTAGGGTATCGCTTTTTCTCATTTGCACATTCAGACCCAGTAATATTTTCTGAAAACAGTCTTATTATGCAAGCTAAATCTGTTTCCTCTTCAGGGAGAGGAATGCTCTGAGTTGTGGAATATAATAAGGTTTACCATACAACATTTCATACGGTGTTAGGCCCTTAGCAGTAGGGGTAATTCTTGTACTTAACAATGCCATTGGCAAACACTGAACCCAGTTTTTTCCTGTTTCCTCCATCAATTTTCTTAGTTTACTCTTTAAGGTACCATTATGTCTTTCCACTGTGCCTGCAGATTGTGGGTGGTAGACACAGTGGTTTTTCAGGTCAATATTATACCATTTACCAATCTGTTGTATTGTTCGGTTCACAAAATGGGAGCCATTGTCACTGTAAATTACCGAGGGGATCCCTTGTCGTGGAATCACCTCTTTGATTAGTACTTTGGCTACTGACTGCCCATCCGGGTGTGTCATAGGAAAAGCTTCCACCCACTTTGTAAACATAACAATAACCAGACAGTACTTTTTATTCTCACATTTGTTCAATTCAATAAAATCCATGCATATTGTGTGAAAGGGATAAGGGGGTTGTGGGAAATGACCTCGTAAGGGTCGTAGGGCACCTTGTGCATGGTATCTGTTACAAATCGGACATGTGAGACAATTTTTTTTTGAGTAGTTCGTAAATCCATATACCTTGTTGATCACCTGTACCATCCCTCCTTTTGAGGTATGGGCTTGCCCATGGCTCAATAATGCAGCATACCTAAATAATGATGTAGGTAAGATGGGTTTACCGTCTGTACTTGTATATACATCATTGACCAGTGTTGCCCCTTTTGATAACCACTTTTGTTTTTCACCTTCCGGTGATGCCTTCTGCATTTCTGATAACCATGTTTCATCAATAGCTTTCCGTACCTCACCATTTACTTGGAGATTTGTATAACATATGTACGTTATTTGCTGTCCTTCAGCAGCTGCTTTTGCTGTCTTGTCTGCTAGTGCATTCCCTAGGGTAATTGGATCTGTTCCCTTTCTATGTGCTGCACATTTACAAATAGCCACTTGTGCTGGTTTTTGTACATTTTCTAGAAGGGCAAGAATGAGATCTCTATGTGTGATCGGTTTACCTGTGGACGTAATCATACCCCTATTTTTCCATTGCTGGGCAAATATGTGTATAGTGGAGAAAGCGTATTGGCTGTCAGTATAAATATTTATTTTTTTCCCTTCCCCTAGACTGCAAGCCCTAGACAGGGCTATAATTTCAGCTTGTTGTGCAGAATAGGAATTGGGAAGGGATCTGGCTTCAATGACCTGGTCATGTGTCACTATAGCATAAGCTGTTTGATTTATCCCTTTATCGTTTTTTCTACACGACCCATCAACAAAGAAGGTAATGTCAGCATCTAGAAAGGGAACATCAGTGAGATCCTTTCTAGGGAGTACCCGTTCATCAATTTGAGCTATACAATCATGTGGATCCCCGTCACCAGGTGTTGGCATTAGTGTAGCGGGATTCAATGTAGTGCACCTCTCAATTGTAAGGTGTGGCTGTCCCAGAAGTGTAGTCATGCATGATAAATGTCTGGCTGGAGATAAATAGGAGATCTTGTCTTGTAGTAAGATCACTGAGATGGCATGTGGGACCTTAAGTACCAGGGGATGGAACAATACTATCAATGCAGAGGACCGTATGGCCAATGAGGCTGCTACTACAGCTTGTACACAGTGGGGCAAACTCCGTGCCACTGGATCTAATTTAGTTGAGTAAAATGCAATTGGTTTGTGTTTGTCCCCATAAACCTGAGTGAGAACAGAAGTCATGTACCCCTCTTTACAGTCTACAGTCTGATAAAATATTTTACTGTAATTGGGTAAGCTGAGCACAGAGGAACCCACAATGAGGTGCTTCACTTTTGTAAATGCATCCTCTGCTTGTACATTCCACTGGATAGAATCTTTCGCAGACATTTGTGTACCATAGATGAGATCAGAAAGAGGCGCCACCTCCGTAGCATAATTAGCTATCCATGCTCTACAAAAATTTGCCATACCAAGAAATGACATCATTTCTTTTTTGGTGCGTAGTTTGGGGACTTGAAAGATGGCCTCTTTTCGGATCTCATCCAGATGTCTGCCTTCTTGAGACAAAATATAACCCAAGTATGTCACCTTTTCTTTCCATAGTTGTAGTTTATGCTTGCTGACCTTGTGACCTTGTTCTGCGAGGAAATGCATCAGAGCCAAGGTGTCAAGTTTGCATTGTTGCTCCGAAGGAGCTGCTACCAAAATGTCATCCACATACAAGAGAATTTGACTCCCACAGGGAGGTATAAACCGAGACAAATTATTGGACATTTCTTGTGAGAAAATAGTTGGACTTTCACAATATCCCTGGGGTAACCTGGTGTATGTGTATTTTTTCTTTTTATGTGTAAAAGCGAACCAGAACTGACTGTCTTTGTGTAAGGCAATAGAAAAGAAAGCGTTACTGATATCAATGACAGAAAATACCTTGTTATCTGGGTGAAGGTCGTTCAGAAGTACATGCGGGTCTGGGACCACCGGGGCCCTCGGTAATACGGCCCTATTGACCGCCTGTAAATCCTGTACAAGTCTCCACCCATCTTCCCCTCCCTTCTGCTTCCTGACTGGGAACAGGGGCGTGTTACATGGTGAATCCGGACATTCAATGATGACACCATTTTTAGTAATTCCATTATCAAGTGGTCTGCTCCCTCTTCGGCATCTTTCCTTAGTGGATATTGTTTTTGATGAGGCCTCATTGTACTTTTAAGGGTTATTTGGACCTCACTGGCTGTTTTAATTAGTCCAACATCTGTTTTTCCTTTTGACCACAAGAAATCGGGGACGTCTTTTAAGGCATCCTCTTCTTCTTGGGTCAAAAGTGTCAGTCACTGTCTTTTGTCACAAACTTCAATCATGTGGATTCTGGGTGTACATTCAACAAACCATGCTAATCTGCACCTCCGAATCCCTTTGGATTCTAGTTCCTCATCTGTTAGTAGAACCCAGTCTGTGATAAGTTCTCCCAGCTCATACCATGATACCCCAGGGTTCCGGGTGACCGAAACATGAGGTACAGTATCCTGCCTGTATATTTGCAGAATTGGTTGTGGTAGGAGACAAGTAGCCACACTATTTCCTTCCTTATCACAGTACAGGTATCTTAAGAGCACTTCAGTGTTAGTGAGACTCATTAACTGTTTCTCATAAGACTTATCAGGCCCTGAGGTCTTTTTGTAGTACATAGTGCAATAGAGGTTCGTCTGGACCTTGTACCCGCTCCTCACAGGCTCTTCTTCAACTATTTCTGTCAGGGTTTTGGGCATCTTTAACCCCTCAGTTTGCAAATCCAAGCTATACCAGTATCGGGGCTCATTATCCACGGCTGTGATTCGTTTTTCACACAGTCTATGGGCTTTGAGGCCCCCCTCCACTGGTATGACAGAAATATCGAGAGCATGTACATATACTACACCTGTTTTCTTTACCCCTGGTGGCATATCCAGTGGGTGTATTAGGGTCCTGCAAGCCCCGGTGTCACAGAGAAATGTTACCCAACTACCCTTTACAATCAATGTTATTTCTGGCTTGACTTCAGCATGCAAACAAGCTTCAACATTACACACATCCAAGATCTCAGACTCTTTCTCCTCATTTCCCTCTGTATCTCTCTCTGTGGACATACCAACATTTTCTAGTCATGCTTCTTCCTCTCTGTTTGACTCACATGCTCTCGCTATGTGACCTCTTTTACCACACAGGAAACACTCCCCCCTCTTCTTTTTCCCCTCATAATCCTGAATGCGGGGCCTTGTTCGAGTGTTCCCCAATCTTTTGTTCCGATTCTCAACAACATACACATCATTACTTTCACCCATCATAAACACCTTCCCTTTTTTTTTACTTTCTTTTTTGATTGGAAGTGCCTTTCAGCATGCCTTGCATACTCAATTAGCTCCTGAAGTTGTCAAATCCTATGGTTAATCATGTGTTTGGTAACAAAACTTGATATAGGGGCTATCAGCCCCTTCAGGATTGCATTCTTTAGCTGTTGCTCATATGGGCTATCGTTCACTTGGTCTGCTGGGATTTCTATCCCAGAGTGGTTATTGAAAATCTCCCTCATCCTAACAATGAAATTATCCACTGTTTCCTCTTCTCCTTGCATACACTGATTTATAATGGACCAGTCGGCCCGACGTACCCATCTATTTTCTATCCTTGCTATAAGAGCATTTCTCCTGACTTCGAGTGCTGCATCATCATGAGGCAACACCCTTCCCTGGTTGTTTAATCCACTCCAATCTCCCACTACATGATGCCAGTCAGGTCCCAGTACCTGTCGGATGACCTGCTCTATTTCCCTCCCATTGAGATGATAGCTGGCAATCATTCCCATGATACCATCCCTGAATTGAGCTATGTTAACTTTGGGATGTGGTATCCCTTCAATAGCTTTCTTAACATCCTCGGGGGTCCAGGGGCGATAGACCATCATAGTGTTGGGGGCTGGTACACCTCCTACATCTTGTCCTGCCCTAGGGTTGGGAACTTCAATTAATGGGAACTCTTCCTCCCCAAATTCTGTTTGTTCCCCAGCTGCGGGGGATATTAATCTATTGAGCAGGTGGCCGACGAGTTTTGTAACCGTTGCTGTAAGGGGGGTCCCTTGTGGACTTCTCTGGACAGCAAGGGTCATTTTGAGAGGGGGTTTTGCTGCAGCCGTAGGAGAAACGGTTGCATCTGGGGGTGACCCAGGTGACCACGAAGGGACAGCAAACAGTGGGGGGTCACATTGCATGGAAAAAGGGTTGTTTGCCGATAGTCGGAGGGTCAGTCGAGGTGGCCTATTGCATGCCTCTGTCCCGTATGGTGGTGGGGAATGTAAGTCTGCAATAGGGTATAGGGATTTGGGAGTGGGAGTTGTGGTTAAAGGGGGAGCGGCAACTGTCAGTGGGTTTGGGGTATCTTCTAAAGGGTGTGTGGGGGCTGTTGGGTGCATTTGATTTGTTGAGTTTTGTTCAGTCAATACTTGCTGAACTAAGCTTCGGAGAACGGTCATATTATTGTCCTCCTCTTTGTCTAAAAACATAGTTTTTTTTATTTTTATGGTTTTCTGAATTTACCCTACGATTAGCCTCCTCAAGCCATTTTTTTGCCTGGGGAAGACCTAATTTCTTCTGTTTCCTTTTTTTTTTTCAGGCCGGCCTTATTTTTAAGCTTTCTACACAGCATTACACAACCATCCTTATTTAAGGAAGTATCAAAATCATATTTTGTTTCCCACATCTTAAGAAATTTCACATTCTCTTTGTCTAGACTACACATATACTTAGCATCTTCATTCAAACTAACAGATTTTCCATGGATCACACCCATTTTAACGTGCACACAGAATTTTTTTTTTGTAAGGTCTTCTCACACTGACACAATACCTGCACACAGTATCTTATCACTTCTGCAGCTACTCACAAACTTTCTAGTCGTGACATATCACTTCTAGATTATTGATCTTGTGTGCTGCTATAATACTGGTGTCTTGTCTTCTTACTTAATGTTTTATTCATTTATAGGGAGAATGAACAGAATTACAAGGCAAACGTAAATTCACCTGACTGGTCAACCCCCCCTGATCAAAACATTAATATTTCAGTAAACTGTAGGGAGCATGAACAGAATTACAAAAGAGACTTAATTTCTCTCGACTGTTCCCACACTTTATCAAAACATTAATATTTGTTAATTCAACGGTATTTATAAATGCCTGTACAGGTTTTTTACACAACATACGAGGCTGGCTGAGCGCAAGGGCTCGTCAAATTACCTCTATTTGTTACCTGGAAATCTATCAGGTCATACCTTTGTATTAACAGGGGTTCATGTTTTTGATGTAGGAATATTTATGTGTCCCCCACAGGAATTCCTGCAGTTTACAAGGCTGTCAGGACCTAGGTCCTTTGTCGACAAATTTCCTTTATCTGCACCCGGGTATTAGAATGGGACCATACTCCTATATCAAAAGGATTTAAACTACGGATGTATCTACTTATATTCCCTCAACTCGGATAAAGCAAAACATATACACAAAAGATAAACATTCAATTCATCTCTATATTATATGTATTTAACAAAAATCCCTTAATTCATTAAATCCCTAATCCCATTTAGGCCTAAAGGTATAATATAATAAATGAAAATATCTTACCTTGCCCCGAGAGCGGTCTCTTGTGCTGATCCGGTAAGTCGCTGCCCGGGAGGCACTAGTTCAGTGAGCCGGCCTCTGTTAACGTCAAATTTAAGACGGAGGACTTACAGTTTTTTGCCGTACGGACATCGGTTCACTGGGTTGTTGGCTAGTGCTTTCCAGGAATTTGGACTTCCGGTCCAAAGGACCAAAATGTCAAAGAAATTTCGGACCGACTCTCGTTACAAGTCAAGATGTTTTATTGCATATGCAGAGAAAATGGTTAAAGTATATTTGCGGCTTCAGAGATCCATTTTCTGCCTGTCATAGATTTACATTCTGCTTTTATAACCCTTAAACCTTCCTCTTTCCTGCTCGTAACGTCCTGATCATGTGTATAATTTCAACCTTTATTCTGACGTTTTAGCAGGAAAGAGAGAAATATCCTTTTTCAGCCTACACCTTATGACAGGATATTTCATACAATGGATACATAAATTATCTCATACAATGGAAACATAAATTATTTCATGGTTCACAGCCCATGTTTGGCAGATGTAAGCAAAATACAGTTTTACTATAAGTCAGCACATTTTTTGCACAAATAGAATATGGTCATATGACTTATTCCAGTAATTAGGACTATTAGAGCTATTCAGCATATTTATGTATAATAGAGTTATATAAAACAAACATTTTAACTTTAGAAGATTATTTTTGCATCTTGATAGTTGACAGATAAAGTATAATTTTAAATTTATCTAAACACTTTTTGCTATAATAAATATCCCTCAAAAATATATAAAATGTTTTTTTTTTCCTCAGTTTAGGCCGATACGTATTCTTCTACATATTTTTGGTAAAAAAAATAAATAAATCGCATGCCGTTTTTTTTTACTAGTAATGGCAGCGATCAGTTATTTTTTTCGTGACTGCGACATTATGGCGGACACATCACACACTTTTGACACATTTTTGGGACCATTGTCATTTTCACAGCGATCAGTGCTATAAAAATGCACTGGTTACTGTGAAAATGACACTGGCAGTGAAGGGGTTAACCCCTAGGTGGGGGTTAAGTGTTCCCTGCATAGTGTTTCTTACTGTAGGGGGGTGGGCTCTGTGTCACATGACACTGATCTCCGCTCCGAGTACACAAAGCCGACATCAGTGTCATTGTCACTAGTCAGAGTGGGGAGATGCTTGTTTACACAAGAATCTCCCCGCTCTATACCTCCCTAAGACGATCGCGGGGATCCCCGCAGCGATCGAGTCCGCGGGACCCGCGGTCCGACTCACGGGGAAGGCGGCAGGGTCACGAGCGCGACCACACGTCAGGCATTTAAAGGACCACGTACAGGTACGTGATTATGCCTGTCCGTGCCATTCTGCCGACGTGTATATATACAGTGGACGGTCCTTAAGCGGTTAATCTGACCTATAAACTATACAATTCAATTGAAGTAAAATAAACTAAAATTATGTGGTTTCATAAGTGTGCACACCGCTTATAACTGGGGAAGTAGCTGTGTTCAGAATTAAGCAATCACATTCAAACTCATGTGCAGGCCCCTTTCACACTTCTACGACTTGTCTCACGATTTGGGACTGCAAAATTGCATGACAAGTCATTCTCCTTGATTTTCAATGACTAAGTCGGATTCCCCTATTAACAGATCCGACTTTGGCATGCGTCTTGTGCTTGGATCTTGAAGGGGAACTCCACGCCATTAAAAAAAAAAAAAAACACAGCATGGGTTCCCCCTCCAAGAGCATACCAGGCCCTTCGGTCATGTATGGGGGTCCCCCCAAAATCCATACCAGACCCTTCCTTAACAAATCACGGCTTGAACTATCTTGCTTTGCATGTAATGAGTCTACCTCGTATATTAGTTTCACCTTTTAAGTTGCATTAGTGAAATAAATGAACTTTTGCACGATATTCAAATTTTTCGAGTATCACCTGTTGCTTTGAATCTGCCACCTAGCGTGCGCCTGCCGCAGTCTCCGTGACTGTGCCCACGGAACGGCAGAACGGGGGGGGGATGTCTTTGTAAACAAGGCATCTCCCTGTTCTGCCTAGTGACAGGACACTGATCGTCTGCTCCCTCTCATCAGGAGCAGCGATCAGTGTCATGTCACAGTAAGCCCCGTCCCCACACAGTTAGAATCACTCCCTAGGACACACTTAACCTCTTCCCCGCCCCTACTGGTTAACCCCTTCGCTGCCAGTGTCATTTACACAGTAATCAGTGCATTTTTATAGCACTGATCACTGTATAAATGACAATGGTCCCAAAACAGTGTCAAAAGTGTCTGCCATAATGTCACAGTCACGATAAAAATAGCAGATCGCGGCCATAACTAGTTTAAAAAAAAAAAAAAAATCTATTAATAAAAATGCCATAAAACTACCCCCTATTTTGTAGACGCTATAACTTTTGCGCAAACCAATCAAAGCGCTTATTGCGATTTATTTTTACCAAAAATATGTAGAAGAATACGTATTGGCCTAAACTAAGGAAAAATAGGATTTTTGTACTCACGGTAAAATCCGTTTCTCTGACGTCCATGGACTGACAGCTGTCATACTGATTACGTGTGGTATATGTCCCTGCTTGCAGGAGAAGACCTAGGCAGAATGTTAGATGTTAAAACATTCTAGAACAAACCAGAGCTGAACAGCCCAGCCCAGGGGGGCAGTCCCTCCAGACATTACCCTCCCCACCTGCAGCTAGCAGACCTCAATTCGTAACAAAGCAGTACAAACCTTAAAAGGAAGGGTGGGTGCTGTGTCAGTCCATGGACGTCAGAGAAACAGATTTTACGGTGAGTACAAAAATCCTATTTTCTCTTATCGTCCATGGACTGACACAGCTGTCATACTGATTACGTGTGGGACGTCCCAAAGCAGTATAAGAAAAGGGTAGGAACAACCAAAACTTCACTCCAAACCAGCAGAGCTCCTCAACGGAGGAGTTGCAGCACTTTGCGGCCGAAGGAAGCATCCGAAGATGCAGCCACATCAACCTTATAGAATTTTGAAAAGGTATGAACGGACAACCAGGTCGCCGCCTTGCACACTTGTGCAACCGACGCTTGATGTCGGAAATCCCAGTAAGCACCAATTGCCCTGGTGGCATGCGCCGTAACTGAAAAGGGAGGGGCCACCCCCTTAATGGCATAGGCCTGTATAACAGTCTGTCTGATCCATCTAGAAAAGGTGGCAGACGACATCACTAGGCCTGTGCGGACCCGAGACCGACACAACTAGTGAGTCATATCACGTACCACATAAAATAAGTGACGCGCAAACCCTCTGGAATGCGATGTGTGAGGACACAAGGACGAGAGGACACAAGGACGAGAGGACAATGTCCACATGTAGGTGGAAAACCGAGACCACCTTATGCAAAAGGAAGGTCGTGGACGCAACACCGCCTTATCCTTATGGATGACCAAATAGGGCGACTTGCAGGACAAGGCCGCCAACTCAGACACCTGTCTGACAGAAGTAATGGCCACTAAGAAGGCCACCTCCTGAGACAAGGTCAAGAGGGGAATATCTCTGATATTTTCAAAGTGAGGTTCCTGGAGAACCGAGAGCACCAAATTCAAATCCCGAAGAGGTTTCAACAGGAGGGAGCACATGGCGAACCCCTTGCACAAAGGTGCTACCAAGGAATGACCCGCTAGCGGTTGCTGAAGGAAGACGGCCAAGGCCGAAAACTGACCCATAAAGCATTTGGGTCACCCCACGCAGCAAGGACCGCAGGATACTGGGGACGGAATACGTCCGTAGACGCTAGTCCAGCTCATTGCACATAGCGATGTAAGCTTCCCAGGTACGGTGATATATCTTTCAAGCGGAAGACTTCCGTGCCCTGAACATGGTCGAAATGACCGAATCCGAGAGACCTCGGACTCTCAGCACCTGGCTTCCAATAACTATTCCGTTAAGTAAGAGACTGTAAAACAGGATGAAAAATAGGACCTTGAAACAGAAGGTTCTCCCTTATTGGCAACCGCCAAGGAACGTCCACGATGAGACGTACCAGATCAGCGTACCAATGACACCGAGACCCACCCGGCGCAAGAGGATCCCCGGAATCCCTTTGGCCACAACCCTGCCCCGCAGGCGAGGAAGCAGCTGCAGCGGAGGATAACAGATATCAGGTGATAATGACCCCATGGGGCCCACCAACGGATCCGAGGCATCCGTCCAAGGATCCCTGGACCTGGCCACAAACCTTGACACCTTACGATTGAGTCGAGAGGCCCTCAGGTCCACATCCGGTATGTCCATGTGTAAGGACCACTCTCCTGGTCCAGCGTCTGGCGACTCCGATAGTCCGCCTGTCAATTGTCTACGCTTGAATGTAGACGGCCGATAGAGACCACGTGGGGAGGCATATTCTGATTGCCCGTATTTCCAGAACATTGATCGGTAAACGGGCTTCGTCTGGAGTCCAAAGCCCTGGGGCTGACAGGACTCCCCCGACTCCACCCCAGCCCGTCAGGCTGGTGTCCATCATGAACACCGTCCACTGGATGGGGAGGGATGACTTCCCGGACCGAAGAGCCGGGGACCCCAACCACTACACCAGGGACGCCCTGAGTGAGTGACTCATCTGGATCTGAAGATCCAAAGACAACGGGGATTTGTCCCAATGGACAGGATCTCTTGCTATAATGCCCGTGTGTGTGATTGGGCATACGGAACAGCCTCGAACGAGGCCCTCATGAGTCCCAGGACTCTCATGCAAAAAACAGGTTGACGACCATTTCCGAGACGTCTGGACCCGCACTACAGACTGAAAAGTCAGTAACTTCTCCAGGGTTAGGAATACCTACGCCTCCATGGAGTCCAGGATCAGACCGAGATACTCCAAATGTTGAGCCGGAACCAGGACCGACTTCTAAATGTTCGGGCGCCCCCCGAAGTCCCTAAGAGTCTGACTGACATAGTCACACTTCTAATTCTGAGCCATTGTCTGGTCTTAGAAGAAGATCATCCAGATAGCCCATAATAGCAATGCCTCGCTGTCTCAGCAAGGCTAGAATCAGAGCAAGTACCTTGGTAAAAACCTTTGGTGCCGAGGCTAGGCCGAAGGGAAGAGCCACAATTGATAGTGGTCTTCGCCGATCACAAGCACAGAAACTACTGTTGACGTGCGCAGATCATGCAAGTAGGCGGCCTTGATGTCCAAGGATGCCAGAAAATCCCCTTGGAGTGTAGCGAACACCGCGCAAATGGATTCCATGTGGAACTTTACACCATCACAAAAGCCTTCAGGCCTTGAGGCCCAGGGTTGGCCGAACCCCCGTCCACCTTTTGGGACTATAAACAGATTTGAGTAGAAACCCTGAACAACCTCTTGTGATGGAACCGGCACAATCCTCCGGACCTGATCAATCCTGTACGGCCCTTAAGAGGGCCGCCCGACAGGCAGGAAGGAGAGGGAGAATTGAGGGAAAGAATCTGTCTGGGGGCCAGGAACGGAATTCTATCCTGTATCCTGAGGTGACCACCTTGCGCACCCACCGGTCGGAGATCCGGGAGGTCCACCGAACCGTGAACCTGCAAGGACGTCCCCCCACCCCAGAGTCGGGCAGGGACAAGACTCCATGTGGCGGTGGGCTTGGGAGCTTGCTTGGTAGGCTTACGCACCCAGGGACACTTATGTCCCCCAGCCGCACTTTTCCCAGTCTGGGAGGGCTTACCCGTGGATTCTGACTGACAAGAAGAAACTCATTCTCCTTTGCCGGAGGAAAGAAAGGGCCCGGCCTACGGTGGGGCTCCTTTGTCCATAACAGACTGAGGAAGGAAGGTGCTCTTACCCCTTGTGACATCCATAATAATGGCATCCAGGGCGGCCCCAAACAGTCCACTGCCCTTAAAGGGCAAGTCAGCCAGGAGCTATTTGGAAGCTAGGTCGGCCGACCAGCATTTCAGCCAGACAAGCACCACAGCAGATAGAGGCCCCAGAAATGAAAGGGGCCGCATCCAAAGAGGCATCGCACACAGACTAAACCCTGCGCCAGTTGGTGAGCCAGGGTAATGGTCTCAGGAGGGAGATCATGCTCCTAAACCGTCTTGGTGAAAAATCTTTGCCTATCCTGTGAGTGTCTTGAGACACAAGTGTCGCCGCCCCTATAGGGCGTAAGGCAGACCCCAATAAGGTAAACATAGTTCTACTCACCACTTCTGACCTCCTGTCAGTGGGATCCTTACATGCAGGAGTCCCTTCCATTGGGAACGTGGTAGCCTTATTCAAACGGGCGACCGAGGGGTCGACCACTGGGGGCAGAGCCCCTTCTTAACCAGGTCCTCCTTAAAAGGGGCACCTCATGGTTAGGTGCCGCGGGACCGTCAAAGTCTCCTGCGGCTTATCCCAGACTTAGTCAATGAATGTATCAAAAAAATGCACATATGGAAAAAACCTTTTTGAATAAACGGCTTTAAAGGAAGCAAAGGAGACAGCTTCTACCTGAGGTTCCTCAGCCTCAACATTCAGCTTGAGAGTGTTCCTCACAGCATCAATGAGTTCACTTACAAGCACCCTGTCAATTTTTCAGAACTGGGGTCTTCCTCACAGGTCCTGAGCAGCAATAGCTAGGCCCATATCTGAGACAGAGCACTCCCCTACAGGAGGATGTGTGGGGGGGGGGCGCTTTACAGCTCCCTTGCGCTCGCACACCACTTCCATCCTGACAAGGATGATTCCAGGACTGCCGACAACTAGTCGCTAGGGACCGCAGGTGCAGGAGCACTGCCAGTTGCCTCAGACAAGTGTGGAGAAGCAGGTGAACTAGACTCCATACTGCCACCCTCTGAGACTTTTAACACTATTATAGTGAGTAACACAGTCCACCCACTGGCTATGCTGAAGCTGAGGAGGGGATACCCAGTGTACTCACCAACCCCTGTAAGGACCGCTCATTCTGCTGTATGAAACCGCGCTGCCGTGCGGGTGAAGCCTGGGGAGAGTGAGGAGACTTGACTGTGAGGAGATTGTGAGGTTCGCGCTGCAGCAGCGGCCGATAGAGGCCGAAACTGAAAGCAAAAACGCCGCGGCTACAAGAAAATGGCCGCCGGCAGCATACATTACTGCGCCATCGATCCACGGCAAAATGGCCGCCGAGCGCGGTTTATTTAAAAATTCACAGCGCTAATGACGCACACGTGTAAGGGTTGTCTGGTTCACTAACCACAAGGCAGGAGCTCCTGCCCTTACTGGCTGTGGCACGGCAAGTGCTGGGACGGCTTGTTTGAACACTAACAGCCCCCCTCAGGAATCAAAACTGTGAACCTTAGCTTGCTAAGCATGCATGTAACCACTACTCCCAACAGCATGTACAACCGCACACCAGAACACTGCACCTCTCCCCGGGCCATTAAAACAGACATGAGTGCCCCCAGTCAGGCCAGAGTGACCCCCAAGCACCCCCACACAGCACAGCACCAGTACAGGGTGCAGAGAGCAGCATAACAGGGGGGAGACAGGGAGAAACTCCCCATATAAAGAAACAGCTAGCATGTACTCACCTGCATTAGGAAAGACTACTTACCCATCCCAGAGGGACCCACTGGCTTGTTTCAGACAGACCTATCACAGAGTAGTACTGCGTAGCTGTCGACCCAGTCCACCACAAAAGATAGTCAGTCAGGTACTGTTTAATCTTGAGAGGACCACGGGAGCATAAAAGCAGCCCGGCCACCCCTGGAGTCATGGGGTATGTCGTGAACTGAGTCTCCTGCACACAAGGCGAGGATCAGCACGCTCAATGGTCGGACAGGGAAGACTACGAGGATACCAGTGTACCCAACCTGTTGCCCAGCCGACAGTTGATTGAAGGTCTCAAAAATAAAATAATAAAATTCCCAAAGGAATAAAATTCAAAAGTAAAATCTTCCAGGAGACTGGCTCCTGAGAGAGCCACGTCTTCTCCTTCTGCTAGGCAGAAAAAAACTGAGGTCTGCTAGCTGCAGGAGGGAGAATAATGTCCGGAGGGACCGCCCCCCTGGGCGGGGCTGTTCAGCTCTGGTTTGTTCTGGAAAGTTTTACATCTAACATTCTGCCTAGGTCTTCTCCTGCAAGCAGGGACATATACCCAGTAGTGTATTTAGGTTTTGTGCTGCCCTAGGCCTGACTAAAATTGTGCACTCCCTAATTTAAATATGATCCACCCCTTCCTGTCAAGGCCATACCCCTTTCTGTTTAAGACCCGCCCTGACATTTTCGAGTGGGGACACTAGTTCTGAGGGCCTGGGGGGGGGGATGGATTCCCTTAATTTGCATAGATTTCCTTTCACTTCCTGTTTGGCTATGGGGCAGGAAGTGAAGGAAAATCTCTGCAATGGGACAGGGATGGTAAAAAATAAACTGATAGGGGCTATAACCCTGCCTTACTCTATCCAAAATGAAAAAAAAAAGTGTTGCGTATAGTTCTGTTTTTAAGCACAAATTTTTGATAATTTTATGGAGAGGATATAACCATGCCAATGGTGCAGCAGAAAATATATAGCACAGTGAGACAGTGAGGAAGGTTTGTGATCCAGGATGATAGGACAGTCAAAATTATAGGCCGCGCCCCCCCCCCCCCCCACACACACACACACACACAGTTGCGGAATGCTGGCCGCCCGCATACTAGAAGCAGTGCGGCAGCTTTATGGGGGCGCTAGACTAATTTGCCTCTCAGCCCAGTCCGCCCCATATGACTGGCGCTACACTAACAGTGTAGCGCAAGCCGGCGGGGACTCTTTCTGTGCTGCCCCCCCTGCAAAGTGCTGCCCTAGGCCCTGGCCTTGTTGGCCTAGGCCAGGATACAGCATTGCATATACCCACACGTAATCAGTATGACAGCTGTGTCAGTCCATGGACGATAAGAGAAAAAAATTTTAATATATTTTTTGGGGATATTTATTATAGCAAAAAGTAAAAAAATATTGCTTTTTTTAAAAAAATTGTCGCTTTATTTTTGTTTATAGCACAAAAATAAAAACCGCAGAGGTGATCAAATAACACCAAAAGAAAGCTCCATTTGTGGGGAAAAAAAATAACGCCAATTCAGTTTGGGAGCCACGTCGCGCTACCGCGCAATTGTCAGTTAAAGCGACGCAGTGCCGAATCGCAAAAAGTTGCCCGGTCATTTGGCAGCCAAATCCTCCGGGGCTGAAGTGGTTAAAGTGCCTCTGATTAACCCCAAATAAAAGTTCAGCTTTTCCAGTAGGTCTTTCTGGACATTTTCTTAGTGGCATCCTACAGCAAAAGCCATGGTCCGCAGAGAGCTTCCAATGCATCAGAGGGATCTCATTGTTAAAAGGTATTAGTCAGGAGAAGGGTACAAAATATATAAAAACATTTTTTTGCCACAACTGTTTGAATGGGAAGGAATATGAATCGGGAGAAAGAAGTACGAATGGTAGGGGAAATTGTAGTAAGTAGATGATAGGGAAGTAGATGGTAGATCATAATTTGAATACAGGATAAGACGCATAATGTAAAGCAAAATTGAACATGTATGTGTGTGTGTGTATTTTTTAAATGTTCATAAATTTAATAAAAAAAGATTGAAAACAAAAGAATTTAAGGCATTAGATACCGTATACCATGGAACACAGTGAAGACAGTCATCATCGATTGAAGAAAATATAGCACAACAGTGACATTACCAAAAACTGGACGTCACCCTAAAATTGATGAAAAGACGAGAAGAAAACTGATCAGGGAGGCTGCCAAGAGGCCTACAGCAACATTAACCACTTCCCTACCCAGCCATAGACAAATGACGTCCACAGAAGGGATCTCCCATCCTGGGTGGACGTCATATGACGTCCTCAGCTTTGTAGGGGGATATCTGAATGATGCCTGCAGCTAGAGGCATCATTCAGATATCCTTTTAAAGTGCCGGCGATTCTGTGCACCATAAGAATGATCATAGCGGCGGTTCCGCCGCTTGATCGTTGTTATAGGCGGCGGGAGGGGACACCCCCCCTCCCGCCGCCATCCGGTGCTTCTCCGGGCTCCCCCGTGCGATCGGGGACCCGGAGCGAATCTTCCGGCATCGTTGGTGGAGTCACGTGATGAGCATAGAGATGACTGGTGACCAGATGGTCACCAGTCATCTCTATGATCGTCGGAGGCCCGGGTGCGATGTGATGACATCACGCCCGGGTCCTCAAATGTAAACAAAGCCGCCATTGCGGCTGTAAGTATGAAATCAGTGAAAATTTTTTCACTGATCTCATACTTTCCAGCCTGGAGGAGAGATGTGGGGTCTTATTGACCCCGCATCTCTCAATAAAGAGAACCTGTCACACACATTCCTATTACAAGGGATGTTTACATTCCTTGTAATAGGAATAAAAGTGATCAAAAAAAAAAAAAAAAGTAAAATCATTGTAAAAAAATAAATAAATAAGTAAAATAAATAAATAATTAAAAAAAAAATTAAAACGCCCCTGTCCCCGGTAGCTCGCGATCAGAAGCGAATGCACACGCAAGTCGCCCACATATGTAAACGCCGTTCAAACCACGCATGTGAGGTATCGCCGCGTGCGTTAGAGCGTGTGCAACAATTCTAGCACTAGAACTCCTCTGTAATTCTAACCAGGTAACCTGTAAATAAAATTAAAGTGTCGCCTATGGAGATTTTTAAGTACCGAAGTTTGGCGCCATTCCATGAGTGTGCGCAATTTTAAAGCGTGACATGTTAGGTATCTATTTACTCGGCGTAACATTATCTTTCATATGTTCCCAAAAAATTGGGCTAACTTTACTGTTTTGTTATTTTTTAATTCATGAAACCATTTTTTTTTTTGAAAAAAAGCGTTTGAAAAATTATTGCGCAAATATTGTGCAAGAAAAAATGTTGCAATGACCGTCATTTTATTCCCTAGGGTGTCTGCTAAAAAAACATATATAATGTTTGGGGGTTCTGAGTAATTTTCTAGCAAAAGAATGATGATTTGTACATGTAGGAGAGAAGTGCCAAAATAGGCCCGGTATTGAATAGGTACAAAAAGCCCTGTATTGAAGTGGTTAAAGGAGCTGCAGGAATATGTGGCAAGTACTGGCTGTGTGGTACATGTGACAACAATCTCCCGTATTCTTCATATGTCTGGGCTATGGGGTAGAGTGGCGAGACGGAAGCCCTTTTTTAACAAAAACACCCAAGCCCGGCTAAATTTTGCAAAAACACATCTAAAGTCTCCCAAAAGCATGTGGGAAAATGTGTTATGGTCTGATAAAACCAAGGTTGAACTTTTTGGCCATAATTCCAAAAGATATGTTTGGTGCAAAAACAACACTGCACATCGGCAAAATTACAAAGGGGGGCACTAATTGGGGCCCACCTGCGTGAGACTGTGGACAGCACACCTGTAGCAATTTGGATAGCAAGGTTTGAGTAGGGGTGACTATCTCTAAGTTATTTGCAGGTTCTGGAGGTCCAATGGGATCGCAGAGAAGGTGCTGGAAGCCTGGAACAGCCTATAAAAGGGCAGCTGCAGAGGGGCTTATTTCCTTTCCCCCCTGGACCGGATCAACAGCTGAAGTACTCCCCCCCTCCCTCACCTAGTTGTGTGTACCTTTTATGTGGTTGGGTCACGCCGGATTTCCGGGGGGGACTGTTTGGTTAATTAAAGAAGGTGGTTTACTGGCTGCCAGAGTTCTGTAAACTGGGCAGCAATTTGATAATTTGATATGTGATAATTTCATTGAATAAAGTAAGTTGTTTAAGATGATTAAAACCAATAAAAAGGTACCACAGCCAAATATTTGCCAAAATAAGAATGTGTCTGTGGTTATTTAGTAAGTTAATGGGTGGTGTTAAAGGTGGGTGGGTGGGTGGCCTACGGTCTCACACAATACCCACAGTGAAGCATGGTGGTGGCAGCATTGTGCTTTGGGACTGCTTTTCTTCAGCTGGAACAAGGTAGAGGGAATTATGAACAGTTCCAAATACCAGTCAATATTGGCACAAAACCTTCAGGTTTCTGCTAGAAAGCTGAACATGAAAAGGCAATTCATCTTTCAGCATGACGACCCAAAGCATACATCCAAATCAACAAAAGAATGGATTCACCAGAAGAAGATTAAAGTTTTGGAATGGCCCAGACCTGAATCCGATTGAAAATCTGTGGGCTGAGCTGAAGAGGACTGTGCACAGGAGATGCCTTCGCAATCTGACAGATTTGGAGTGTTTTTGCAAAGAACAGTGGGCAAATATTGCCAAGTCAAGATGTGCCATGCTGATAGCCATGCTGATAGACTCATACCCAAAAAGACTGAGTGCTGTAATAAAATCAAGAGGTGCTCCAACAAAGCATTAGTTTAAGGGTGTGCACACTTTTTCAACCATATTTTAGTTTATTTTTACTTCCCTCCACCTAAAAAGAATTTAGTTTGTTGTTCAAGTTGTACAGTTTATAGGTCACATTAAAGGTGGAAAGTTCTAAAATGATTGATCTTTGTCTATTTTTTTTTACATCACAGAAACCTGAAATTTTTATCCACTGTATTTGTAGTGTTTACTTATCTCTCTCCAGCCCTAAGTCCTGTGTCTTTCTGCTTCTCTGTTCCTGTTTTCAGCAGGATAACTTCTGACAAGCTCTCCAACACAGGAGATAAAAGCAGCTGGAAGTTTGTGTCAGGGAGTAGAGAGCTTGTCTAGTCACAGCCCAGCTCTGTGTGTTCCTTCGTTCCTCTGCCTGTAGAGTGGGGGTGTGTGCCTTTCCTCCAATCAGCTTTCACACAGTGTATTCCCAGCCTCCCCTCCCACTGCTGGGACAGGAAGAAAAATTAACAGGAACTGCACTTTGTAAAGAGTCTAGAAAGCTGAAGACAGCCAATATACATATAAAATTTAAGTAGAGAGATTTGTTTCATCATTTCACAGGTTATATGTGAGGGTTTACATTAACTTTAGGGGATTGGACACTGGCAAACAAATCTGTAAGGGACAGTCCCAGTACAACCCCTTCAACTCCCAGCAAGCCTCAGTTTAGCAGCAAGCAATAAAGAGTAGCTTAGAACAGAAAAAAGGGATCTGTGCCTTATAATGTACTCCAATAAAAGGGTTTTACAGGCAAGTAAAGAATCCTAAGTTCTTAATTATACATTACAGGACATAGGATCATAGTCTTTAATAATTAGGATATCCAAAAGCAAAGCAACTCAAGGGTGGGCAACACAGCAACAAACGCTAAAAAACAAAACACAAAAAAAACAAAACATAAAATAAACAATACACGGGTAACAGAAGGCTTGAGGATGCAAAGAGCAGCCTGAAGCACTTTAAACCCAAAACTGGCATCAGAAGAGGCCTGAAGGGAAAAGGAACAATAAACGTGGTGCTCCTAGCAGCAGCTTTTGAGCATTTTTTTTTTCTGTTTCTGAAAGCAAATCGTGTTATCCTATGTGTCCATGTACACTATTTTAGTCTAAGGCCCCATGCACACGAGACGCCGGTGCAAACTCTGCTGAACACACGTTTTTAAAGGCTAAACCTGGCGTTTTTGCCGCGATTTTAGTGGAGTTTTACCGCGTTTGCGTCTATAGGCGTTTAGTTAAGAAACATCATAAGACCCTGGGAGACCAGCAGCTGAGAGAGCAGCAGTGTACTTATATTTAGCGTATCACTTGCCACAAGCTGTGGATTGTCCACTTTCCACGTCACCTGGCCACAAGTTGTGGAATGGTCACCTGGCCACAAGTTGTGCATTGTCCACCTGCCACAAGTTGTGGATTGTCCACTTGCCACGCCACCTGGCCACGTCACCTGCCACAATTTGTGGATTGTCCACCTGCCACGTCACCTGGCCACGTTACCTGCCACAATTTGTGGATTGTCCACCTGCCACGTCACCTGGCCACGTCACCTGCCACAATTTGTGGATTGTCCACCTGCCACGTCACCTGGCCACGTCACCTGCCACAAGTTGTGTATTGTCCACTTGCCACGTCACCTGCCACAATTTGTGAATTGTCCACCTGCCACGTCACCTGGCCACATCACCTGCCATAATTTGTGGATTGTCTACCTGCCACAAGTTGTGGATTGTCCACTTGCCACGTCACCTGCCACGTCACCTGGCCACGTCACCTGCCACAAGTTGTGGATTGTCCACTTGCCACCTCACCTGCCACATCACCTGGCCACGTCACATGCCACAATTTGTGGATTGTCCACCTGCCACAAGTTGTGGATTGTCACCTGCCACAAGTTGTGGATTGTCCACTTGCCACGTCACCTGCCACAAGTTGTGGATTGTCCACTTGCCACGTCACCTGCCACATCACCTGGCCACAACTTGTGGATTGTCCACCTGCCACATCATCTGGCCACGTCACCTGCCACAAGTCGTGGATTGTCCACCTGCCACAATTTGTGGATTGTCCACCTGCCACGTCACCTGGCCACGTTACCTGCCACAAGTTGTGGATTGTCCACTTGCCACGTCACCTGCCACAAGTTGTGGATTGTCTACAGTATTTTTTTAATGGTTTTTCATCATTTGCCATCATTTTTGAGATTTCTAATGTAAAAAAATAGGTCACCTTTAAAAACGCTTATAAACGCAAACGCGGCAAAACGCTGGTACCGCGTTTAGCGACTGAAACGTGGAAAACGTTTGCGTCTGAACCCATTATTTTGCTTCTGGAAAAACAAGATTAAACACAACTGCTTGTAAACGCCAAAAAACGAGAGTGTGTGCATGGACACATAGGATAACATTGAATGGGTTCAGGGGCAGTTGAAAAAAGCGTCCAACTGCCTCTGAACGCGCGTTTAACAGCAAATAACAGCGTCTCGTGTGCATGGGGCCTAAGGCAGTGGTTCTCAACCTTTCTAGTGCCGTGACCCCTTGATAAAATTTCCCAAGTTGTGGGGACCACTAACAGTAAAATTATTTTCGTAGCGTAGGTTGTTAGCACCCAAGGCAAGACAAGTAATTTGCGCCGCTAACCCACGGACATTTAATGCAACCCAAGTCCCTTCCACTCATACAGTATTAAAACACCTTATGTTACATTTTAGGATGTATCACACTCTCTTTGTTCTCCTTCCTTTCCCGATCATCTCTCTCTATCCTAACTTCTTTTTTTTCCCCCATCCCTCTCTCTAGCTGTCTTTCTTGTTCTTTCTCTCCCTTTTTCTTTGTTCCTCTCCCTCTTTTCCTCTCCCTTCCATGTATTTTCTATTTTTATTCCTTCTCTTACTCCTTGGTGGGGGGAATAGGATGAGTGGATTAAGTGCTCTTGATCAAGGTCATCTGTTGGTCTGAGAACTGTAGTGGGGACTTTTAAAGGCAACTATAATCACAGGTTGTGTTACTCACTGTATCTCCAGCTTTACTGTGTCTCAGACTTTGTGGTGTCTCATAGCAGTGAAACCTATGCCGAAATCAGGAGATAGGGTCTCCTCCAGCCCCTCCCACTTCACATTCCTCACCAGTCAGCTGAACTCTAGTCTCTGCCCCCCAGCCATGCCATGAACTGAATGGGAAGCTGCTAAGAGGCTGAGTGGGCGGCCACAGGCTCCAGGAACAGCCCAGCTGGGCGGCCACAGGCTCCAGGGACAGCCCTGCAGGGCGGAAGCAAAAGGGCAAGGAGAGCGGTGCAGGCTTCAAGAACAGCCCATGATTCGGTGACCCCTGGCAAATCATCATTTGACCCCCGGTTGAGAACCACTGGTCTAAGGCCTGGTTCACACCTATGCATTTTTTAGTGCGTTTTCAGTTTTGCATTAACACACTACAGTCCATTTCCTATGGGTCACGTTCACAACTATACATTTTACGGAAAAGACCAGGAGCCAGCAGGTTGTGTTGTTGGTTCCATGGACTTCAATGGATATAAAACTTTATTGAAAAAACACAAAATGCACCTGGAATATGCATTAACTGCAACATGCATAAGTGCGAACCAGGCCTAAAAGGCATTTTTAAAACTTCAGTGTTTAGGAACGGAAAAAAATTGTTTGCATTTTTGGGAGCAATCTGCTGGCAGACAAAAATGCTGACAGCTCCTACAAGCTCCTAAATGCTGCTAAGCACCGGTTTCCAGCAGTTTATTAATTATTTTTTTAGCAGGCAGCCACCAGCATCCTTAACCAGTGAATAGCTAGTCGTTAAGGAGCAGGCCGGCAAGACAGCTGCCACTTCCTTAACCACTATTGTCAAATGACAGCTGGGCGGGACAGTTATTCTGGATGGACGTCATATGAAGTCCTCCCAGAACACGCCTTGTCGTTGACTGATCCGTGTACTGGCTGCTGCCAGTACCATGTGATCACTGTGAGCAATCGCAGCAGATCACATGACAATTGTAAACAATGGATGGCTTCCTGTTTCAACTTTATTGTTTTAAAAATGAACAATTTTTTTTTATTTAAGCACAAGAATCCCCCACGCAGTGGCTAAATCATGGTTATTACAAAGAGTGATAAAGAATATAGTCATGTCAATTGAGATTAAGGGATTCTGGAACATGGGGGTATTCATAAAACACCGGAAATGCAAAAATGCAATGCCCCCAAAATCGACTTGGTCAAGTGGAGGGGATACTCTTCTCCTGCAACCAACCCTGCTGGGCAGCGACCGTGTGAGATTAGAAAGAATAAGTGAGGGAAAGGAAAGAGCAGAGGAGGGGGAAGGGGTAGAGAGGCAGGTGGTTTGAAACTCGGAGGCCCGAGGGGAGCAGTCAAACAAGGCCTGAACAGGCTGGTTGGAGTGAAGGGAACTCATAAGAGATCCATGGTTCCCAGATCTTGAGAAACTTGGCATATGAATCATTCACAATACTGGACATTCGTTCATGAAGCATCATTCCAGTCAGGTACATCTTCACCCCCTGGAAGGCTACACTGTGGGTCTTTCATGCATGGGCTATGGCCTATTTAGTAGAGATAAAGAGATATGTGGCCAACTTCTGCTGTGATGCATATAGGGAGGGAATTGGACAGTGTAATAGGGCCAGCCAAGCGTCCCTGCGGATGGTTCTATAAAAACCCTAGACCAGAACCCCACTAGTTTTGGGCATGACCACCCGGTATGCAGGGCACATGCCACCCCCCTGCCCGGTTGTCCACAATTACAGAAACATCTGTCACTACTCCCGGAGTAAGCGTGAGCTATTTGAGCAGGGACCCAGTACCATCGGAATAGGATTTTGTAGGCTGCTTCAAGTGCATTTATGTTAAAAGGAGCATTTGGCGACAATTTTCCATGCCTTACTCCAATCTTTTAGTTCTTTAGTGGACTGGAGGTCCCGTTCCCATTGGGACATATAAGAGAGGGATGTGGATGTTGGGCGTCCATTCAGTGAGATGAAACCAGGGGGGGGGGGGCATGTTTGCATGCATGTTCAAAGAATGTCTTTCGATATGGATAGGTGGACGTGCGGCCCAGGACACCAAACCAATGCTTTAGCTAGAGGAAGCGGAATTGTTCCCTGGTTGGGGCGTCATGCATCTCTCGGACGGCGTCCCAAGATGGAAAGGAACTAGAAAAAATAAAATCCTGGACCCGCGTAGAGCCATGAGAAGGCCGGATCGCTTTCTATCATGCCATTCATTGTGTTAAATGTTAAAAAAGTGTGGCGCTAATGAGATTTTTTTTAACATTTATCTTTTTATATCCTGTCTGATTTTGGTGTTTGGCTGCAGTTGTTTTCTTCACATTTAGGATTGGCGCAGTATTATATTTTTCCATTCATTGTGTTGCTAGCTGTGATTGTTCAGTGATCACATGGTACATACAGGTCCAATCCCAGCCCATCTGTACCATGTAATTAGCTTTAGTCACTGAATAAATCAGCTACATTCAGTAAAAATGGTTGCTTATACCAGTGAATTTCACTAGTATAAGGAATCATGTGTAAAAAAAAATAAATCCTGAATACTTCTCCAGAGTAGTACAGTGTTATTACGCAACACTGTATTGCTCTGATCAGAGTGTGTTAAACATACGGCACTGGTAACCGTATATGGGGGGGGGAATTCTCCAAAATGTCAGCCTTTATTTGTTAACTGCTTCCGGACCACCCCACAAACATTTACTGTGGCAGGGTGGCCCGGATGCGCAAAATCATGTACCTATACGTGATTTCGTGCACGTGCGCCTATCAGCATGTCCGGCGGCCGACACGACCTGCCGATCCTTCGCAGGAGACACAGATCAGCAGTGTGCCGATGTAAACAAAACACACCGCTGGTCTGTCAGGGAGGGAAAAGTGAGAGACCGTGTTTCAGCCAAGCTGAATCACGATCTTTCTTTTCCACCAGTATAACACTTCCCAATACAGTTAGAAACACCTCCCAGGGAACACATTTAACCCCTTGATTGCCGCTAGTGTTAACCCCTTCCCTGACAGTGCCATTTATACAGTAATAATTTTAGGGACACTTTTTGGTGACCAATAAGGTCATATTTGTCCACCGCATTGTCGCAGTCCCTCTAAAAATCGCAGATTGCCACCATTACCAGTAAAAAAAAAAATAAAAAAAATTAAAGTCCCTAAATCTATCCCGTAGTTTGTAGATGCAATAACTTTAGCACAAGCCAATCAATTTACGCCTATTGGGATTTTTTTTACCAAAAATATGTAACAGAATACATATTGGCCTAAATTGACGAAGAAATTTATTTTACTTTTTTTTTTTGGATATGTATTATAGCAGAAACGGTCAGGCAATCAAATGTCACCAAAAGAAAGCCATTTGTGGGGGGGGAAAAAAAACGAACATTTTTTGGGGTACAGCGTCACACATCCGCACAATTATCAGTTAAAGCGACTTGGGGCTAGTGTGGATTTTAGGGGGAACCCAACGTCAAAATTTAAAAGAAAAAAAAAAACAGTGAGCCCCATCAAATCTGCCTGGAAAGGGGGAGCGAGCCCCCCCTCCCCCGGACCATATCAGGCCACATGGACTCCCCCTATGGGGACAAGGGCCTCCTCCCCACAACCCTGGCCAGTGATTGTAAGGGTGGGTGGCTTATCGGAAATTTGGAATCGCCCTTTAACAAGGGGGTCCCCCAAATGCCAACCCCCTCCCCCCCATGTGAAGAAAATAATCTTTTAGGGCCAGTTCACACCATGGAAACGCAATCCGGATGCATTCCAGGTGCTTTTTTGCATGCGCGTTTTTGATGCGTTCCAGTGCGTTTTTGATGCAGTCCAGTGCTTTTTTTTCACCCCTCTTTTTTATTAACCTTAGATAAGGACAAGTGTGTTCCAGTGCGTTTTTGGTGCATTTAGGTGCGTTCCAGTGCGTTTTTGATACATTTTACAGCGTTCCAGTACAGTCCAGTGCAGGTAAAATGCAGCATGTGCTACTTTTTTTTCTGGAACTGGAACGCACTGGAACTGCAAGCACTGGTGTGAACTATGCCATTGAAAACCATATAACCAACTTTCCATGCATTTTTGATGCAGAAAAAAAAACGCACTGGACTGCATGTGGTGTAAACTGGCCCTTACTGTATGCAAGTATGTACCCCACACTCATCCATATAGGAAGGGCCAGGATCTTGGTCTAGGGGCCTTCTTGTTAAAGGGGTCTTCCAAATTACAATAAGCCCCCTGCCCGCAGACCCCCACAACCACTTCCCAGGGTTGTGGGGGAAGAGACCCTTGTCTCCATCAATGTGCAAAGTACTTCCCATTGTTGAGTGTATGTGGCCTATTATAGTTCAGGAAGCAGGGGCGCTTGCTTGTCTCCCCCCCTCCTTCCTGGCATGCATGTTCAGATAAGGGTAAGTTTTTTTTTTTTTTTTTTAAATGCCTGCATTCTTTTGTTTACATTCAGCCATCAGTGGGGGGCGGACGCTCCTCGATAACCCTTTAGCCGCTGCTAAATGCTGGCACAAAACATGCTAGACGCTGGAACAAAAAGTCTTTGTTCTAAAAAAATTCTGCAGTTCACACCATGGAAACGCAATCCGGAATGCGTGGATTCTAAATGTTAGAAAAGGAAAAAATTCTCCAAAAAGGAAAACTCGTCCATCACCCAAGGACACTAGCGAAACAAAACAAAAAAAAGGGCGTTTCGTAGAGTGGAAAGGATTGTATGGAGTGCTTTGGAGGCGGCCCAAGGAAGCTTTTTTGCCAGTGTCCAATCACCTGAAGGTAGCTGCATATAACCCATGGTCTAAGAAATTCTACTTTATGATGATCATATACTGTATAACAGTTAGAAGTTTGGGCTATATAACATACATATTCGAAAAAGAAGGGGGGGGGGGAGACGGGAAAATGTGGGACTCTAAATGAAACACAGGAAAACCTACGTCTCCATCCCTAATAAAATGTAAATAAGCAGCAAATTGGGACTTTAAATGAAGCATGTTCAATGTGGCCAGAAAATTTGTCAATAATAAAAATATATATGTATTTATTATCTGGACAGTGACAAACCTGTCTCATTTTTATTACAATTGATAAACATACAAAAAATATATACATTAAATACCAGTGTCCTAGAAGCCAGTATAATAAAGTGTAGACAAGGAAAATTAATAAAATATGTAAGACAGTAAAACTATCCCCACATATACTCGCATACGAACAAAGCCTGGAACCTGCGAGAACGAAGCCTGGAACCTGTGAGACCCAAACCTGGAGGCTGCCTATAGTGTCCATACCAGGAACTGTGGTAGATTGGACCCACCAGGGAGTCAAACACATACGGTCCCACACTGTTTGATGTGCAAGGGGGTTTGAGGTGTTGGAAAAGACCCAAATGGTGAATTGTTTGGGCTCCATTGCTGTGAAGTTCAAAAATCAACTATAAATAAATACTAATAATAAAACGCATACTACTTTCTAAAAAAAAAAAAACAGGGGAAGCAAAGGAATGGAGCCCAACCCCAAAAATACTGAACATATCGATAAAGTAAAATTACCTATTGCCACAACAGGGAAGACCGAAATCCAATAGCAGATACAAGGTGTGTGAGAGGTGCTGCCATACGGACAGACTGACGCCAAAAGGAGAAGTTATATGTGCTTAAACTACCCAGGAGGCCCTAATTGGACCTATCAGGGGGTCAATTGCGCACACACACACACTAATTGATGTACAAGGGGAAGGTTCAGGTGGCAAAAAAACAAAACAATTGGTAGATTTTTGTATTTCACAGAAATAAAGCCAAAACAACTATAAGTAAATATTATTAATAAAGAGTATACTACTTTCTAGAAAAAGGGGAAGAGAAAAAAATACTAGACATATGGATAAAGGGAAATTACCTATTGACACAACAGGGAAAACCAAATACCAATATCAGATACAAGGTGTGAGAGAAAGATGCTGTGGTGCAGACGGACTATAGGCAGCCTCCAAGTTTGGGTCTCGCAGGTTCCAGGTTTCGTTCGTATGTGAATATATGCGAGGATAGTTTATTACTGTCTCTTACATATTATTTTATTAATTTTCCCTGTCTACACTTTATTATACTGGCTTATTTATATTTCTCTATTTAGATGCACCCACCCGAGGAAGTGGTTTTTAGCCACAAAAAATTTCGGGATGCATCTTATGTCTTATATAGATGGTCTATCAGTGGCGTTGCGTGGGGTGTCAGCACCCGGGGCAAGGCAAGTAATTTGCGCCTCCTAACCTGCAGACTTTTATCACTCCCCGACTTTTAGCACTCCCCATTAGTACTGACCTACCCGATTCCTATACTGACCACTACACTAACCTACTTGATTTCAACACTGACGAACCCGATTCCTTTACTGACCATTACACACTACACTGACCACTAGGGATGAGCCGAACACCCCCCAGTTCGGTTCGCACCAGAACTTGCGAACAGGCAATAAATTTGTTCGAACATCCGAACACCGTTAAAGTCTATGGGACTCTAAAATTAAAAATCTAAAGTGCTCATTTTAAAGGCTTCTATGCAAGTTATTGTCATAAAAAGTGTTTGGAGACCCGGGTCCTACCCCAGGGGGAAATGTATCAATGTAAAAAAAAGTTTTAAAAACGGCCGAAACAATAAAAGTGAAATATTCCTTTAAATTTCGTACCTAGGGGGTGTGTATAGTATTGCCTGTAAAGTAGCGCTTGTTTCCCGTGCTTAGAACTGTCCCTGCACAAAATGTAATTTCTGTAGGAAAAAAAGTCATTTAAAAGCACTCAAGGCTATAATGAATTGTCGGCTCCCGGCAATACAAAGATAAGTCATTGAGAAAAAAAAAATTTAAAATGCGTGGGGGTCCCCCCAAATTCAATTACCAGGCCCTTCAGTCAGGTCTGGTATGGATATTAAGGGGACCCCTGCATCAAATAAAAAAAAATGCCGTCACAGACCCCCAAAGCATCCTCCCCATGTTGAGGGCATGTGGCCTGGTACGGTTCAGGAGGGGGCCGCTCTCTCGTCCCTTCTCTTTTCCTGCGGCCTGCCAGGTTGCATGCTTGGATAAAGGGTCTGGTATGGATTTTGGGGGGGGGAACTCCACACCATTTTTTTTTATTTGGCGTGGAGTTCCCCTTAATATCCATACCAGACCTGAAGGGCCTGGTAATTGAATTTGGGGGGACCCCCACGCTTTTTTTTATCAATGACTTTTCTCTGTATTGCCGGGAGCCGACAATTCATTATAGCTGCGAGTGCTTTTAAATTACTTTTCCTTCAGAAATTACACTTTGTGCAGAGACAGTTCTAAGCACGGGAAACAAGCGCTACTTTACAGGCATACTATGCACACTCCCTAGGTACGAAATTTAAAGGAATATTTCACTTTTATTGTTTCACTTTAAGCATTATTAAAATCACTGCTCCCAAAAAAACTGCAGTTTTTAAAACTTTTTTTGCATTGATACATGTCCTCTGGGGCAGGACCTGGGTCCCCAAACACTTTTTATGAGAATAACTTGCATATAAGCCTTAAAAATTAGCACTTTAGATTTCTCCCATAGACTTTTACAGGGCTTTCCGCGGCTTTTCGAATTTGCCAAATTGTTCGAAAAGGCAATGTTCGAGTCGAACATGAGTTTGACTCGAACTCGAAGCTCACCCCTACTGACCACTATACTGTCCACTACACTGACCACTATCCACTACACTACACTGACCACAATACTGTCCACTACACTGACCACTATCCACTACACTACACTGACCACAATACTGTCCACTACACTGACCCCTACACTATACTATACTAACCACTATACTACACTGTCCACTATACTAACCACAATACTTCACTGACCACTATACTGTCCTACCTACAGTCTGCCTACACATACAGCGCCTCTTCCCCCCCCCCAGTCCTTGTCCATCCATTCCTCACCTTCTTGTCCTGCATTGGTCCGGACTCCGGAAGAGAAGGAGGCGGCGGTGGCAGCAGCCCAGGCGGCTCACACTTTCCAGTGCTCGTCTCCCCTGTGCTCCAGGTGTTCTGACAATAAGGGTCCCCCGTCGGATAATGCCCGACACTGGCCGCCATGTTCAGTGTTTCCCGGCGCACTGTGATTGGGCGTATGGGGGTCAAGTGTGGAGGCGGGACTTCAGGAGCAACCACGATCACCGACAGGCCAGCCCCACATGACCAATTACAGGGCCCTGGACACTGAACATGGCGGCCGGCGCTCGGGGGACACAGGAAATAAAAAATGGAGGAGGCAGCCAGTTGTGACACTCCTGGCATGAAATTTCGCCCCCTAAATCGTCGTGCCCGGGGCCACGGCACCCCTTGTAGAGGTTAAGTGTGCCCTGTGTGTTTCTTACTGTGGGGGGCGTGGCTTAGCGTGTGACGTCACTGATCATCGTTCCCTATGACAGGGAACAGACGATCAGTGACAGGTCTTACTAGGAAGCATGGGGAGAGGTTTGTTTACACTTACCTCTCCCCATTCTTCCTCTGTGACCCGATCGCGGGACACCAGTGGCGATTGGGTCCGCTATTCCCACGGGGACGGTCACGGAGAAGAGAGGGATGGTCACGGAGCAGAGGACTGGGTCGCGAGCGGCTGGGCTCTTAAAGGGGACGTACCTGTACGCCCTTGTGCCCAGCCGTGCCATTCTGCCGACGTACATCGGCCCCCATTTTGCTGCTTATTTACATACATGCTGCAGCTGTGCCATGCCATCTCTAAGCGCCAGGACTTGGCAATCACATAACTGCTGATTGCTCGGTTCTCCGCCAGCTTAAAGCATAGAGCAGTGACTGTCAGTCACCATTCTCTGCCTCACTGGAGAGCTGGGCTAGGGAGAGGGCAGGCGCAACAGATTTCAGCTCTCAGACACATGCCAAGAGGCAGAGCCAACTGTCATTTAAGCAACTGGATGGTAACCCAACAATATGGTCAGGATGCTTCCAGAGCCTGGAGCAGCTCTGTGACATCAGCTGATAGCAGGTAATAGTCCACTATAAGCTGACTCAGTCACAGGAGAGCAAATGTAAGTGCATTCCTTTGACCAAAAAGTGACAGGTATTGAAATGATAAAACACGCACAAAAGATGTATGGGAAAGGTACACGTTTATTCAGATTCACATGTAGCTCTCTGACAGAAAAAAATGAATATAGACAAATTTGAAGGGGATCTACATGTACAGGCACAAATATATACTTTTAACAGTCTCAACATATGGAATGTATTTACAGAAATAAACAACTAGTACAAATCACTGTTAATTGTCTTGTTTACAGATATTGATTTCCCATCCCACTTTGTCTTTCTGTACACTTTTCTGTATACTTCCCCCAAAGCCCCATTGTTACAACTATAATTTAAAAACCAAGCAAACATGGTGAGGGTTCTAGGTTTATAATTTTAATTTGTTTGTACATCACAAAACAGACTAGAACTAAAACAGGCCATACATGGATCGCAATTTGTTTTGGTGCAACAGGGACCAGACGGATTTCGATCTTGTATGAGCATCCTGGTTGGAAACTGCCAATAAACATGCCAGGGCTTTGAACTCTCAATGCCAAAATGATAAACATCGCATAATGAGTATTACATAACGGTTTATATGAAATACTGTATACATCTATGCAGAGCCCTAAAATACTGCATCTTTTCAACAGGAATATAAAATGCATTCCCCAGGTAGACATTTGCTTGATTTATAAAGTTCCCATGCTATCAAGTGGCTTGGCCAGTTTGCATTTACCGACCTTATGAAGGCAAATCATGTTACTTCCAGTTGCTACTTGTCTCAAATGGGTTCAGGAAGGCAAATGTTATTGAATTCACCCAAATTATAGAGACATACACATTTTGCCTTGATAAAAGAATCCTAAAACGAGAAGCCCTGGAGTGGACATTCGACAGACATTATGGGCTCATGCACACAGGCAGGGAAAAATACCACTGCTAGGGGCATCTGGCTTTTTTTTTTATGCCCATGAACACAGCTGCATGTTATTTATTGTGGCTATGCACATGCATATGTTTATGCTTGTATTTGTGCACAGTGTTCAGGGTCGTTTGGAGAGGTGTTTATGCTCACAGACACCTAAATTATGCATTTATGCTTCTCCCATACCTGTACGCCTTTTGTGAACAGAGTGACCGCCTGCCCAAAAATATTTGATATTTTTCACAGCTACATCCTGTCCTCTTCTATAGGACAGACCAGCTATTTAGACACGCGTCTCCTGATGGAACATGAGAAAGAGCCACCCTTGTGAGCCCTGCACTTGTGCATTGCCATCTTGTTGCCGAAGATTATCTCAATGGCTGGAACAATCTTTTTCCTGTCACAGCCACTGTCCACTCAGTGGACAGCACTTTGTGCATGTGTGGGGCTCGGAAGAATGACAACACTCTTTGGTTCATCTTAGAAAACGAGGGAGCTGTGAAGAATATGTATTCAGGGCAGGCTTCAATCCATTCACAAAAAGGCCTACCGGTATGGGAGGAGCATAAATGGATATTTTTAAAAATGTTTTTTTTTTTTAATTATGGAATAGTGTTCATGGACTGCATAGATTATATTTTAAAGGTGACCTAACCCTTTATTTATAAGATTAAAAAAGGCAAATAGAATTGGTTGCTTTGTTGCTGTTCTAATTCAATTTTACTTGCGCACCCATTTAAGTATAAAAATAAAACAATTTAATTGGTTCCAAGTATTTAAAGTGTATTTCCAAGTATGCAGCCAAATGGGATACAACTACTTTAGGTTTGTTAGATGTTCCCAATCACAAGGCATCACAAATATTTAGAAACCCTTGCTTAGATTTTAACATGTTTTTACCTGAGATCTCCAGGACCAAAAATCATACTTGGTTCTTTTTGTAATAAGGGGGGGGGGGGGCGCTAGGAAGTTGTGTTTGCAATAATTAACCCCATCTGTACTTTACTGGCATAGTTCATAATCACTTGTAAACTGGATGCACAGGACTGTCTGTTCCACCAAAGGGTTAAAGATCTGAGGCTAGGTGGTGCATTGTTTGTTAATACACTTAAAGTCAGTTTGTCCCCATAGTTCACATAGATGTCTATTGAAAGCAACCGAACCTGCCTATAGTATAGTTTGTATAAACAAGCTCTTAGGAATCAAAGGTTTAAGAAAAAAAAAAAAAGGGAGGTATGCGGTGTGAATGAGAACACAAACAAACCTTTAGTGAGGGTCTCTCAATTTTGATTGGAAAGGTGGAAATACACTTTAAGTGCACCATTCTTTTTTAGCAGTGCAATGCAGCACACTGGTTGTATGTTTTTTTGAGTTGATACATCACTCTGTTGCTGCTGTAATTCCAAGATGTATCATGTAGGAGATACGCAAAAGGTGTCTTCAAAGCATAAATCCCAATTCCAGCAAAAACATACTTTTTAATCACTGAAAAGAGTGCAGATTTGTTAGAACCTATGTGTATGTTTCTGGTGTAAAGATTTCCTGTCTCAACTCCGAGTGGCAAGGTGTCACCAGGACAGAAGGTGATTGTTAATCATCCCAACAAGGACATAAAGATGGTTAAAAAAATAAAATAAAAAATAAACTCCAAATTTTTTCCTAATCAACCCAAAAAATATTGGTTGCTAATGGATAAAAGATCACTGTTGCACTTGTTTGTACATAAAATGCCTCTATCATCTATACAGAACTATTCCTTCATGCAGGATTTTGAGCCTGACACATGCAACATGGGTACACATAGGATATTAGGATACGAGATTGTCAACATTTGTTCAGCTCACAAAATGGCTTCTCAAATAGTGCATGAACAAATTTAAGTAACTACAGATAAGAAATGCAAGTGATACCTACAAAACTTCAAGCTATCAAACTAAAAACCGTATAATGCATTCAAATATTTATAGAAATTTGATGTTGTCTTTTTGAACAGCGTTTCAGTTTAGGAAATCATTCATTGATAAAATCAATATAAAAATTTATTTATACAAAATGCTAATAAAACAAATCTTTAAAATCTGTATGGCTTGCAACCAAAACGGCTAGGGAAGCTTCAGTCTTCTCATATCTCACGCTAGGTGATAGGCTATACTGTGTACATATACAGTGGTTTGCATACATTCATATTTTTGCAGCAGATAGGGAAATTAGGATTGTCATCAAGTAGAAGAATATGTACTGGACCTTTGTTTAATGCGGTCTATTGGGTTTACTTTACATTTTTGTAGACATAATACAATGGAAATTCAAAAATTTTCAAAAAATATATTACATCAGTATTTCTACAATACCTATTTTTTTACAAAAAAATGTCCTCATTAAAATATTGATCTAATTTGCACATTATAAGACATTTTTTTGATTAACGGGAATAGAGGCACAGGCCTTTACTACTAGATGGAAAGCCTCCTTTAAAAACACACTGTACATCAAAGTATAAATGTATGTTACATGAGTAAAGTTTTTATTAATGGCCTGAAAATTTACCTAGAAACAGATTAGCTGTGTTCACAAGACCGCCAAGATGCTCTGGAGCATGTAGCTCATCCAAAGAGATATCCACCTGTGAATTGAAACCACATGCAATAGGTCTACACCCAGTCATTGCATTGGCTTCGCTGCTGCTATGCAAATACAATTAACTACGTATGTTCATTAACAAAGACGGGTAAAGAAAGCAGTTTAAACGAACACCTATATTTATGGGACCATTTCTACAGTTTAGGAAAATGTTAAACAGAAAACATATTTGAACCATTTTCTTTACATCAATATGCATTTTTTTTATGTCGTAGAAATAACCTCATCTGTATTTAAATTTATTTAAAGAACTTATTTATGTTCATATATGTATTTAATGCAAGTTTGCCAGTTTGTTAATTTTCACCGAAAACAAGTCTTTAGATGGCGTATTATCCCAGCAGGTGTTAACTACGTTCTTGAGTTAACTTGTTAGATGTACAGACAGCCACTACAAGTGGAACTTTAGAATCGAAAAATGGTATACCCTGATAAGACTATGGAACCGCAAACAATTAAAAAGGAGTCAAAAATTACCCGTTAAGAAAATTACAGTACCTCAGAAATGCATATACACAGAAAATACACTTGTATCACTTCAAATTTTTTCCAAAACTGGATTGACCAATGCCTGATATCTAAATTTGCGCATCCCTGCACATTGGAGTTTTATTTAAGAGCAAGATTTAAGCAGCCATTATAGCTTGGCTCACTGCTAGGTCAGCAGAATGGATTGCTCACCCTGACAGCAGAAAAAATATGCCTATTACTCTGATTGTTTATGTGAATTGTACCACCGTAACTCAAGAAATATCAGCTAAAAAATGTGCCTAAAGCATTTTGCTCAGTACTCATTCTATGAAATATCAGCTATATATTATTAGGGGAGGTGTAAAGAAAATACTATATTACCAGGTAAGTGTTTCAGGGCACATTAAAAAGTTTATAGCTGTAAAGTGTGACATATTAGAAGCATTATAAGCCTTCCTAACTGCAACTTATGTTTTTCACAAGATGGGAATTGATCATGTAGTTTTATGGTCTCATTTGCTGCTCTGTACACACAGCCTATAGTAGAGAAAATCTTCAAATTTCTGTGTCAGAATTTTCAGTTTCTGTTCAAACATGACACGCAGTTTGGCTCTGCACAGAATAATGCATGACCTGTGTCTGTAGTGTGAGAACCGACACTTCCTCTGAAGAAACTATATATCCCACTGTCCTTCAGTCTAGTACTGGTGCAGGTAAGCGTTAAACAGTATTGAGATCTGACAAAGGCAGAGGAACAGAGATCTCACCATGCTGGAAGAGATGTTTTATCCCATTAGCACTCCCACATTTGTGATGCAACAGAGGAAATGGCTATTCATGCACTAGGATGCTGTGGAACCCGGAGCAAGAATTTTTCTCTCTGGTGAATAGGGCAAGACTAGTTGCAGCAATACATGTATATATGGGAACTGATCAGCCATGACACTGCAGCCACAACCTGTGAGCCCATTATTACAAGGCAAGGCAAACAACATTGTAACTATAACTACGCCAATACCTAGTTAAAACAAGGAAAACATTTGAAAGTGTACAATGCCTTAAAAGCAAAACTCCAGGCGAATAGGCTTGAGTTTCAAACACAAATGGTTTACCAGTTAAGCAATACAGTTTGGTAATCAACAAGCCTTGGATTGAACAATGGAGTAGCAGCACACAAATTACATCTTTCTGCTCTCTCTCTCTTCCATAAAACACTCAAACTTCTGACTAAGAGCACTGTATAAAGCAACAGAGCTCTGGCTGGGTCAGAGAAATGCATTGCAGCTCTTGCTCATTCTTATTGCCGCTAGGCAGGTGATAACAGGAGACTGGCATAAAGACCAAATTCCAGTGATTTCACCAAACCTATTTAAAAATAGTTTTTATTTTATTTGCCGTAAAATACTTTTCTCTGAATCCATTAAGGGATACAGCTTGATATTTCTAACAGTTGTTGTTGTTTTGGTTTGGTAAAGTCCTATAAAACTAAAGGCCAGGCCGCATAAAAGCTATAATCCCAACCCACCTCATATCTGCTTAGTTGTAAAAACTGTCCAAAGAGGAAATGATAGCATATGAAGGAAGAAGGATGGAAGCTGTGTTCCCCAATGGACCCCAAGAAAATAAAATTATAGGGGACTTCAAAAAACTCAAATTTCTGTATCATGCATTGAGGGACACAGCTTGATCAGCAACCTTAGGATGTCCAAAAACAGTTCAAACTGAGAGGTAGGAACAAACAACAGGAACTAACCAGAAAAAACTGCACAGGACAGAACAGACTACTTCTGCCACCACCGCAACACTCCTAGTGCACCACAATTTTTGATTTAAGCCAGAGCTGCAACACAGTCTGAATAAACCCAGATTATGTGACAGGTCAGAAGTGGGCCCCAGTGAAGTAACTGAAGACGAATTGGTCTGCGATCAACAACACTATATAGACAGAAGGTGCAGAACTCTGTCCCAAACAAGAAGTCTGGCATCTGTAGTGACCATATTGCAACGCAAGAAAAAAAAAAAAGCTGCATGATGGTAAGGACAGAAGCATCTTAAAGTTAAGTTAAAGAATTGATGTGTTCTACACCATGAGAATGTTTTGTTACAAAGGTCTGTTGTGGAATTGAGAAAACTGGACTGCTTCAATGGTGGATACTTTCAATAACAGTGATCGCATGCAGTTCCTTAGGAAAAACAGAAGTTGGGTCTCAAGTTGCTGTAGCTCATTCTGTAGTTTTGTCAACTTCTTTCTGTAGCCTTAGAGGTATCCAGGATATGGCTCAAAATAATCCAAGCAATGTGATGGAATCAGAGAGCTTCCCGATGTTCAGGATCTGTCCCAAGTCCTTCAAGGTCTGCATCATGAGTGACACACTGGAGTGCAAGGTCAGAGAGGTCTGTTTTGTAGCATCAGATCTTTCAGGTATCAGATGACTGGAATATCTCTGAGATGAAGACCCGCAAAAAATACCAGAAGCTTTGTGACTACCTCTAGGGTGAAGCAAGACCAGAAGGAAAAGCCACAAATTAATAGTGGTTGCTGCCAATGAGAACATGGTAAAACCGCAAGTGATCTTTCAAGATGGGTACGTGTAAATACGCATCCTATATGTTGGCAGATACTAAAAAGTATTTGCATTGAATGGATGGAATGAAATCTATTAAAAATTTATGAAGATGTACTACCTCTTACACCCATGTGCTGACTATGTGAGAATTCCAAATCTCTGCAAATGTCAGATGTTTCCCCACCTCAGATGGACTCTATAGGACCAGACCTTCATGCAGAGACAGATTTATACACAAGCTTGGATCCTTGGTATGCCACGGACACTTAAAACCCCCTGAGCTCCAGCGTGAGGAAGATGATTTGTAGGTCAAGGAACAGGAGCCAAACTTGCATCTAGCAGAGAGATGGCACACCAGGAACCACTTACGAAAAAGGAACTGTTGTGGGTGAACATTTACGTGTATGAGAACTGAACCCAGATACCATGAAAGAGGAAGGAAAGCACAGCCTTAATTAGAAAGTATACACATTTCTACTGTGGTGGTATGGGGTCACCCCTTCTAGGGAAGGGAAGGAATCTGCATCCGACAAAGCAGCCTATGGATGATGTCAGAACCTACTGGAAGAGACGGTGGTGGGAGTTTTAAACTACCTGCCTGCTGTGTGATGGACCCTAGCAACCTTGGCAGAATTCTGTGTCTCATCTGAGCACAGGAGATCCTATTAGTAATATTAGATATTAGTAATTGTAAAGCCGCCTTTGCATCTGCGCAGCAGGACAGTAACATAATCACATTTAACAGAGCAATCAAAATCCAGCAAAAAAACAAAAAAAAAATAATCTGGCTGCAGTAACCCAAAACTCATTTACCAGATATGGTAGTCCAAATCCAAGTGCAAAAGTGGTTTCGTACATGTGCCCACACTGCTGCCTCAGAAATGCTGTGTCATTAAGGTTGAAGAGATAAGGAGGTGGGAAATTTAAAATGGTGGTTTGGGCATAAAGAGTGCCTAGCCGACAGAGTAAAGACAGAATGTACTCCCCTGTGCAGCCTGAAATTGAATAAAAGGGGGGATATACAGTTCCAAAAATAAACCCAGCTTGTACATACCAAAACTATATAATGGTATAGGTAGAAGAACTCAGCCAGTGTCAGCCTAGTCATGCGCAAACCGCCTCAGGGGGAAATAAGAGGGAAAACGCCTCAACACAACCCATGGTCTACTAGCCACTTACAAGAATTCAGCCTTTAGAAGCAGGGACAGGAGCACTGCCACAGCTCTGTTGCCAATAACTCAGCAAGGAATCCCCATATAAACTGGTCTGACCTTAATAGCAGAGTCCTGTGATAACCGTAAAACAGATGGGTTGTCACTGCCAACTGCTGGCCTATAACAGAATACCATTATACTTAAACATGGAAGACCTCTGCTCAGCGGTTAACTGGAGAAGCTTCCAGGATTTCCAATATTGGGCTTGAATGTACCCAAAAATCTGTTGAGTAAAAAAAAAAAAAAAAATCTTTATTTTTTTGCTTGAATAAGGTGGAGGCAGAAAAGAAACATTCAATCTCCTAAGGACACTAAACGAAACTAAGCAGTATGAGGAAGCAGTCTTAAAAGGGGTTGGCTTCAGTTGTCTACTTGCCTAGTGTCCATTTCTCCTCTACGTGACAGTATATTCCAGAACTGCGTGTCCCTCAATGGACAATACAGAAAAAACATTTAAAGATGTTTTTAAATCAATACATAAGTACTTTAAATAGTGTCAAACGTATATGCCTGGAGTTCCACATTAAACAATTTCACAGAAGGCCGATTGTCACAGATGAAAAAACACAGGTTGTTGGATCTGTATGTGGTGATAAACCAGTGTAGTCTGACCCCAGATATAAAATTGAGCAGCATGCTCACAGCTAAGCACACAATTAAAATATAGTTAGATGTAAAATCTGTTCAACATTGTGCAATTCTATAAAACCAGTCTTTTGATCAAGCTAATATCCCTGTGCTCTGCTCCTTTGTAACCAGAGATGCTTGAATATCACACTGTGCAAAGTAATTCAGCTCCTACTGCCTGTGGGTGACGGCCCTCTTCTGTGCAGTGTGATTTTGGTATGGAGGCTATTAGAGACATTTGTACAAAAATGATCAGTTTATTTGATGAATGTTGTTGGAAAGTACATTCAAATTGTGTATGCTTTTAGCATTTTATTTGAGTGAATGGACTTTCCTGAACAAAGATCAAATTAACTGTTAGAAATTTGTTCAGGAAATTTACATCCTGCTCCTTCAAATGTTCACGTTACTGTGGTCGAAAACAAACACCACTTTGAGCCAACTAATGATTAGAAGATTAAATGAATGTTCTTATTTTAAACAAAATTCCACTAGTATATGGCAGCTTAACTGTATATTCTGTACATTTTATTATTTTTAATAACACAAAACCAAATGCAACTGTTTTATATTGGTTTGGACTTTGACTAAAGCCCAACTTTGGGAAAAGGAATCCCTTTTAGTGTTACTGCAAGGATTAAATGCTTGTTTAGTCTAGGGCAGTGGTCTCCAAAATGCGGCCCAGAGGCTGGATGTGTCTCTTTGCTTGCTTTCATCTGGCCCTTAGGGCACTATTTAATTCACCGACACCAACAATGGGGCACAATTCCGCGCAATGACAACAACGAATGGAGCTCAATTACACCAACGATGGGGAAAAATTCCTCCCAATGACACCAACAATGGGGCCCAATTCCTTCCAATGACACCAACTACAGGGCCTGATAAGGAGACACAATTCCTACCAATGACACCAAAGATGAGGCATTGTTTACTCCAACTGATGTTGGGACATTTTCTATTCCCGGTGGCCACAGTCTGGCCCCTCCTAAGGTCTAAAGGACAGTAAACCGGCCCTTTGTTTAAAAAGTTTGGAGACCCCTAGTCTAGGGGACTGTAAAAGCAGTTTTACTTATCTGAATCAGAGGAGCCTACTGGAGAGGAGGATTGGGTAAGCAAAACTGCCTTACCAGTCCCCTAGGCTAAACAAGCAGTTAACCCATGCAGTGCAGGGACAGCCCCACTGCAAGAGAGGACTCTTACTTTTGTCAGCATTTCATATTCCTGATGTGTCTGCTGTACCATGTACTTGTATATATATAAAAAAGTATCCTGTCCTCTTTGTATTGCTTCCTTTGTGTGAAATCTGATATTCCTGTCAGTTCCTCTGGTTTCCTATTAAAAACTGACCACACTAAGCAGGAAAGCACAGCATAGTCAGTTCTCTAGCTATGCTGGAAACAAAGGGAATGTGATCACTTAATAAAAAAAAAAAAAAAAGGGGGGGGGGGGGAGGAGGCGTGTATCATTTTTTTTCGATCTATACATAAGCCCTGGTTCACACTGGTGCGATTTGACATGTCAAATCGCATGTCAAATTGGCGAAATTTGCCGCAAATTGCGGGCAATGGCACCGTCCTAATCGGTGCGACGTCGCATCTGCGGCGCTGCACCGATTACAAAAAGTAGTTTCTGTACTACTTTTTTTGCGATTTCAGCGCGATTTACATTGACATCTGTTTCAGATGTCTTTGAAATCGAGCTGAAATCGGGACTGCCAGCGGGAGTGAAATCGTGCAAGTTCAGCTGAACTCGCAGGCTTCACTCCCGCAGCCCCAGTGTGAACGTGGGCTAAATGTTTTGCCTTTCATTTCTATTTTAAACTGAATGGGTCGTTTTACAAGGTGAGAGTTTACAAACACTTTAGTACTCTCATACGTTCATTATATTGATAAATTATGGTCAACACATCTTAAAAAGAGATCACATAATGGGGTAATATTAGGGCATTTATGCAATTTAAAATAATCTGTCACAAAGTAAAATGACTGCGTCAGATTCTTCCAATGGAAAGCTGCCTTTCCTAGAGTCCAAGGAGATTAATGACCTCCAAGGTAAAAACTGAATAAGTAGAACCTCTCTGCTTTGGAATAAGTACAGGCAAGTCCTGAACATGACCATAATGTCAATATTCTACTCAAAACCAAAAGAAAAAAATAATAAAGTTTGTAATCTATGAAGCTTACAAATGTACAGCTTAAAAGGTGAACTCTACGTTCTGCTAAAACATGCGTGCTTTCTGGATTACACCAAAAAAAAATAAAAAAAATGTCCATAAAATACATACATTTCTTTTGTTGTAGCTGCATTATAACTTGCCAAAACATTTCAGCGGCTCACCGGCCTGAATGTTATTACAAAAGTTATGTAGTGTTCAAACCAGCAGTGCACATTGTATCCCAGTGGTAGTTCTTGTACTAGTTCATTAACAATCCAAATGCGTCTGGAGAAGTGGAAAGTTTGTACAAAAGTGACCATAAAATACATAATTCAAAAGTGAGAAAAATATGCTTGGTAAATACAGAAATATTTAGGCTATGATGAGAAACCCACTGAGGATTTGTTAAAGAAAAATGGTTTTCCAACAAAATATTTTACAGACAGTAATGTGCTAGATAAAAGGCTAAACTCAATAACACATCACTAGTTTGAATTTGAGAATGCAATTTTACAATCTAGTTTAACCCATATTAAGTTACAGGAAGAGACAATTGCTGAAAGTGAAGCTAGGTTTAAAACCCAAACTGCAGGAAAAATACATATATTTACCTTACCAAGCACAAAGTTCTGTATTGGACAGTGTATCCAGTGTCTACAGTGGTAATACAGTTAAGTACAGCTTGAGGATTTTATTGATTCATCATTATATTGCTAATTGAACAGCAAATATTGTTTTTACATTTTGCTTTATGTAGGTAGTTGTGGATTCAGCAACTTTTTATTATATGGCTTGGACATGAATATTTAAAAAGGGGCATAGAATTTTCACTTTTATATTCTTTTTGCACTCTTGGTTTGAACACACTGTACACCTTTTTTGGCCGCCTTGTAGTGAAACATGGTACCTAATAGCTTGCAAATGCAGCACAATGCATTAATAAGTGTCAGGAGGAGCTTGTAAACAGATGACACACTATGCTGCAACAGTAATCATAGAAGTCTAACTGTATTTATCCACGCTCTGCCATTCTTATCTTGGTTGGAACCAACCATTTACTATAGGGCTTGTTTACTGGACATGAAGATGGAGTAGAGGTCTCCTGTTTTTTTATATGTTCACAGGCAACTGGGGTTTCCCAAACGAAAAGCTCAATACTAAATGAGTAGTTTAACTCTTTGCTGTAGCCATCATGACCAGATATGAGAAATTCAAGAGCTTAAAATAAGAAAATAAATAAAATTATAAATAAAAACAACCCACAAACCAGCCGCTAGCTCACTGAATCCCATAAAAAAAAAAATGTTCAAACATTTTAAGAAAAAAAAGTATTTAAAAAGGAAAAGGTTCCGAGACTATAAACAATATCTGTGTGTGTCAGTAACATGTCATGTCTGTGCCATTATCTACAATTGGAATAGGTAAAAATACCTCATGAATATTAAAGTTTCCTCTGGAGCAGAAGTCCTGTTCCCTTAAATCAACTGATGGTGTTGTCCATCTTGATCATTCCTTGTGAAGTGTCCATCTTGATCATTCCTTGAAGTTTAGAAAGATGAAGGGCTTTCCACAATTCAGATATTTTCTGTAAGTTTAGACAAACCATTCTGAAGATGGTACTGTAGGCACACTGCTGCCTTCTTGATACCTGGTTGCAGAATATGAAGGACCTTGCCAATAATGAGGAGGAGGAAGTAGTAATTGTTCCTTGAAAGGTTTAGTCTATAACTCCTCATAACATTGGTGGTCCATGATGCACATAGTATTGCACTTTATTCAATTCCTGTACTTTTGGGACAGATGTAGAAGATGGAAAACCAAATGCAACCTAATTTAGAAAAGTGCTCAGAACAGTGATAACAAATAGAAAAGTGTGTGTGTGTGTCTCTGTGTGCGTGTGTGTATAAAACTTTGAAGTTAATTAAAATTTAATTAAAACTTGTTGCAGACATAATGGAGCTTCACATGAACTGTTCCCCTTGTGTGTTGGACAGAGGTTCCCTTATGAGTGAGTAGTGGGAAGCAGAAGTGCACAAAATGAGAAACCAGTGGCTACTAAGTTCAAACACTGGTTGGGGACAGCTGTTTAGGGGGGGCAAGGTCCAACAATGCCTGGACGGTTCCCGACACTTCTACTAGTCCGGTCTCTTCAAGGATGTGGAGAGGCAAACATAGGCGGTCCTGGGTTGAAAGTAATGAGAAAAGAAAAGAAACATAGAAAATAAAAACATAAAAATACACTCAGAAGCATGGAGATGTTAAACTAAACCATAAATTGGCAAAATAAACGTATAAACAAAAAAAAGGAGGGGGGAAAAAAATGTGATGCCAAGAAAACTAGATGAAAAAAACAACACACCATGCACTGGGAATGTAGTTGGTAAGAACATGAACAAAAAAAAAAAATTCTATTAGTGTGATTATTAGTGTATAGTTGGAGAGAGTTGTAGAGGAAGAATTTTTCCAAAGGCCAGTAAATATGTAAAGGAGATATAGAACAGAGTCTTATTCCCCATGCCAGAGACCATAAAAAGCTGGAAGAAAAAAGATAGAAGCGACTCTTAAAGTCTATTGCAAAATTTATTTAGAAAAGTTAAACTGAAAAACAAAAGTGCAATTGGCAAAACAGAAGCATGACAGAACATTATATACCAGTGCTCTGCATTCTCCACATTATATGCTCCTTACTGTATACCAACAGACTATGCTCTAGAGCTCCTTGCCAAGACTGGACAGTGAACGTAGTTACAGCTCAGTACACTGCAGTAGTATTCATTCCTGCCACACACGCTGTCAGATATCCATTTTAAAGTTTGTTTTCTGTCACATCAAACTGTACCAGCAGCTACATGCTTTAAAAAGAGTGTAACTGAAATCTGGCATTTAGCTAGGCCCAACCATAACATACCTCTTGTCCCCTTTTTTCAACGACAGATGAACAAAACCTGACAGTGTATATATAGAACTAGGTTAAGCATAAGTAAGGCACACAATCCTGCAAGTTCATCCTCAAGGTTATGACCATTTTTGTGTTGAAGTCTTGTTAAATTGTATGTATGCAAGCTTAGGACTTCCATTCTCAAGTCACTCGTAAAATCAAACTGGTTTTATTCTACACAGAACTTGCAGAACGAATAAAATACCACTGGAAGTAAAATGCACTCAAGTTTACTGTTGGTGCTGCTATACTGCTTTATTAAATGGTTGTGCTTTAGGATATCTGCCATAACGCTGCAGGACACTTTAGGAGGCAGCCATATTGTTGCTGAGATCTAAACTAGCTTAGCATTAAAACCAAAATCAGGTTTAACTTTTAACTTTCAATAGTTTGCTTAGGCCAAGCTTGAGCAAACAAAGTAAACCTGGAGTTTGGCATTACATAGGGAAAAAGGCAGATATAGTCTGTGCTCATCTATATTTAACATATTGTGAGCTCTATTTAAACATTTTTTCATCAGCTTCGTTCTATGCAGTTTTAGTATACCAACTTTAGGTCCAAATTGCAGCATACATCAGATTCCTCTAATTTCTAAGCTTTTATACCATTTGCCCACTGTTTCTTCTATATACCCCCCTAAACATATTGCTGTGTTGTAGAAAGCCAGGATATACAATCAATTTGCCATGTATCATGAGAATACTTATACTGTATGGCAAATTTCTCGCCCACAACCAAAGCATTTTTTGCAAATACTCAAATTTAGGACAGTTGAAATTCAGTTCATTATGAATTAGTCCCTTTGCTATGAGCTTGAATTTGACATGAATGAAACACATCATACTGATTTTTTCTTTTTTATATTTAAAGAAACTTATTAAAATTCTTGCTCTCAGTAACAAGATCCATTTCCTGGTTTGCTAATGCCCACCATTCATCTTTTTTTAACAGAAAGAAGACCACTATTCATCTTTACCCACCATGAGAACTAAATATGCCAACTGCTTACACAGCTGTCCAGGGTTCAAATAAATGTGGTCATAACAGAAATACAAGAATGCCACTAAAAATTCTAGTTTTCTGGTTGTCATGTTGCCCCTAATTAAAATAATTTGGTAATATGCAGATCATAAAGAACAATGTTTAAAGTTCTGATCTGTCTCTGTTGTGGGAGTGCAGAGTTCAATGTACCCTGTTTGTGCTTTATGCATGCATGGATATGCATTATAATTTAACACTGACAATGGCTGTATACCAATCTTCATTTAATAAGTTCTGATCTGAATATTTGTTTTTTAGTCAGTGACCTAAAGTATTTGAGAAAGTGGATTAGTATGACAGCCAGGCTGCAAGTATTTTCAAAAAGACTGACATTACTTTGAGCATCGCTCATAACAGATGGCTTTTAAACAGAGATCTGAATCTGTATGATGTTAAAGGGTATCAATTTCACACACTAGTTGCTTAAATTGGAACTTTATGCTAGTTAATGAAAGTGGGCGGACAGGCAGGATTTTTATTGCAGAAGAGACATGCTTTGCCTCTTTTGCATTAAAGCTACCTACCTGTCTGTCCGCCCCTGTACAGTAGGCTGCGCACGTGCAGCTCAATGCACAAATTCAGCAATGTCAAAGCCGACGGAACTCCTATGCATGCGGGGGAGTGACCTAATCTCGGCCTGGCCAATGACAGTGGCTGGCAATCGCGACCCTAAATCAGGCCGTTTGAAGATGCCAGCATCCGGCGGTGAGTCCCAGGATAGCGATGCGAGTATAAGGCGAGTATAGTTCCGCTTTAATAAGAAACCTTGCTTACTCTTTGGTATTCATAAAATGCAGGCTGCTGTGTAAAGCTTGCATTGTACTGCAGAGAACAATCTGTGCTCCCAGGAGAGGCTGATCACATGACCGACAGTTAACATACTTTAACTGGGTTCTCCTCCTGACACTTTCTTACATGCATGCATTGAAATGAACTGAGCTTCACTTGTTTTCAAATTCTGAAGTTAGGTATAATAATGCACATTTGTAAAACACAGAGCTGTGCTTTAAAATACACAAATCTATACAAAGCTCATAGAATGTCCATAAAAAAAATGTGCAAATGTGTGTATAAAAGTGTCAATAACCTATCCAAAATCAACTCTTGTGTTACCCAGAACCGCTCATATGTATCACACAAATAAAATGGAAAAATATTCAAAAGTATAAATAGTCCCAAGTGGAAAAAAAAAAAAAAAAAAAAAACACAGTATAGTAACAGTGTAGCATAGTAAAATAGTAGTGCAAAAATCATGCTTCTTCAATGAAAGTGTGCTCCAAGTGAAACCACACAACCCTCCGCCTTCCCCTAGTGGGTAAACGCTCACTGGCAGATATGAAAAGCTAAAGTTCACCTTTTGATAAAAAATAATAAAATGCACATTTTATTTGCAGGTTAAAAAAAAAAAGCAGAGACGATTTTTAGTCGAAGGCACCTGCAGAGCATTGCTTTTGCGATCAGCAAATAGTGGGGGCAATGTTAAGCTCCTGCACACTCTCAGGATAGCTGGCTACCTGTACCTTTGATATGGACAGGCAGTTATTTGAGAGCAGGAAGATCAATGAACTATGAGGATGCTCACCAACGCCCTCTCAGTTCATTGAGAACTACAAGCCGCCAGCTGCAATGGCTGATGGTACTTTTAGTCTTTTGATTCACAGGACACTGAATGAATGATGCGACTATGTGGGCGGAGCCCTGCACGGCCACATTGTTTTGAAATTGTGACAGTGGATACGGGGAGAACATCACAGGGAGGGGAGTGAGAGAGGAGAAGGTGAAGATTCTGGAACAAGAAATTTGTTCCAAAAGTGAACTTATCCTTTCAGCCTCACCACAAAGGTCAATTTAGCATGTTGACTTCGAGAACATCTTCAATCTGCTCCAGCTTGTACATGCAATCAGAGGGACCACAAGAACCAGCTTCACAGCCACATTACTTGATAAAATTGACTCAAAGGATATCCATCTCTCAAGCCCAAAAAGAATAGAAGCAAACCATAGTGCTCACCATCAAAATACACTTTATTAAAACTATTAGAAATGCACACATAAGCTAAAACCATAAAAGCACTTCTGAATGGCCTCAGCCAATATGAGATTCAATGCTGTCCGGGAGTAGTATGAGGATTGGCGAGGGTCAATTTCTGGAGGTGAACATTTACCCTCAAGGGGAAGTGGAGGATTGTTTTACACTTGGAGCACACTTTCATTGAAGAAGCGTGATTTTTCACTACTGGGGATATATTTTTTCTTCACCTGGGACTATTTATACTTTTGGACTTTAAATATTTTGTAAAGTTATTTGTGCGCAACATATGAGCTGTTTTGGGTAAGTTGTCACTTTTTTCTTTTTACACATTTTTAATGGAGATTTTCATTGCAACGCTTTATCACATCTGTATTGATTTTTTTAGGTAGTTTTCAGAGCAGACCATGTATACACATTCTTACACCTTTAGATAATTCAGGGTGCAGGCAGCTAGAGTTAGAAATTCATAACGGCTGTTGCACATTTTTTTTAATATATATATATCACAAACCCCAAAAAAATAACAGTATGGCCACAGTAAATGCCATAACCCCACTTTAAAAAATGGGATCCTCTGTGCTGTGACCATTAAAGCAACACACATCTTCACGCAAGGTTGGATGTAATAAAGAGCGAATACACTGTGTGCATGTTAAGAAGCCACAAGTTCACCACTCCCCAGCCAATGTATGTACACGTGAACTCAATACCTACTACCTCTTCAGTAGGTTTCTGTTTGTTTTGCTGTCCCATAAGTTCTGTAGTGATATACTAGCTGGCACTAGGAACCAAAAGAATGTGGTGGGGCAATAGGTATTCTACACACCTGAATGTGGGATACATGCAGTTGCTGGGGAGCAGTGCACAGGCTTCAGGAAGGTACATATATTCACTCTTATTTTACAGCCTGCCTGGTGTGTACTATGTGCTCAGGACCTGAAGTTGGGTAAAGTAACAGCTATCCAATAGATATTCAAGGAAAATCTGATGTTTTCATAGCAAGTCTAAGCTTTGCAAATATGCGATCCAATTTTAAAAAGCACCCGCATCTTGTCTAAACTATGTTATTACTCAAATACACTGGACTGGTATCAGACAACCAACGTGCATGTAAACCAATAGCCTAGAGTAAACAGTTTTCATTTGCCTGAACAGAATATATTTGTTGCTCTTTGAAGCTGGAAGAAAAAAAAGAATCAAGTCCAGCTTTTGGCAGAGGCACAAGAGTTGAAGCAAGCCAATAGTAGTCAAGTTGTTTATCCATGGATTAGTGGGCTTTTTGCCACATTCAGTACTCCACTGCTGAAAAAGGCAGCTTACTACAAAATGGACCACAAGAAAAACGGATAGAACTTAGAGTTATTTCTAGCCTGAACATTCGCCAGTAAGTCACAGTTGTAGAGGTCATACTGTTTTGCACTGTTGGCTTGGGTGGCAGTAGGATTATTGGATAGCCGAAGCTTAACATCGGATTGTGCTTTATAGAATTGCGAATTGTGGAGGAACTGAATGGGAGCATCATGATCACACACACCCCAACAAAGGTTAGTAAGCTGGTTCCCCTGTCTCTTCATGCCTGGGTCCAGAAGGTAAGAAGCCAGCGATAGAGCAGGTAGAGGAGAAGCATAAGGGTGCAGTAAAAAACCCCAAAGCCCAGGAGGTGGAAGGAAAGAGCAGGTGGGTGTGAGCCTTCTCCAAATGAGAGGAGACTTTCCAGAGTCCCCTTAACGTTGCAGAGCTTTAGCTGAAGAATGTCTGAAGGGAGACAAACTTTGTCCTGTCCAGGGGGCAAGCAGGAAGGGAAAAATAGAAATGCAGAGTCAGTCATGCAAACACAACCATGCAGTTAGAGTCACATCACTGCAGATACTAGAACCCTGACAAGAAAGAGAAAGACAGAAAAGGTAGTAAAACAAGCAGTAATGTTCTTGGTTTGCCAAACTATCTTTTTGTTTTATTAGAAAACAAAATAAGAGATTAAGGAATACAAAAATAACAGTTACTGTATAGTTAAATAAATAGTATACATATCCCTTACCAGTATTTGCAGATCTTCAACAATATTGTACTACCATTACTGTATCAATTGCTTCTATGCTACACAAAATATTCTACTATTGTATATAGTCCCCAATCAAAATTCTGTTTACATAATGCAAGTTTCATTAGTCACTGTGGAAAAAATAATGCTATAATGAAACTTCCTTTCTATGACTGTTCTAGATAACCATATCCTAGTATTTAGTAATATATTTTGCTATGCAATACACAAAGACTGCTCTTGTCTGGCCCAACTATATACAGTACAGTGACATCATTATATACTGGGGAATCCTCAATGCAAATCATTAGGCAATTACAATATGGCTAGACAGATCTGCAGTACACTGTGTGACAAAGGAACTGTTTGAGACAGCAGGCTGTCAAATTGAGAGTCTACTGAATAGTGAATTCTATGAGCAAAAACCAGACAAGTAACATGAAAGTTCAACAGGCATATGTATCAAAGTAAAGGGATTATTAAAAACATAAAAAAAAAAATCATAAGCATAGCAGCAAGGAGGATACCTACCATGTGCAAAGCATATTTCATTTTTTTTAAAGTGGTAGTAAACCATGGCCATGACAAATTATGAAATACTTACCTTAGAACAAAGCCCTCTAGCGATGTGCTGTCACCACTGACAGGGCTTTCATCTTTATCCAGTCTTCCTCCTGTATTCATGGGCTTTGGCAGATTGATTGGCTGAGCCACGATGACGCCATTTCCGTGCATGTGCGCAGGAGTACCGGCCACGGCATAGCGCTCTGAAGGAATGGCACAGGTATGCCATTCCTTCAGAGCACATGCGCTGGTGATGTCACGGCTGTTAAGAGAGTAAACATCTCCTAAACGGTGCACGTTTAGGAGATCTTCATTTTACCTACAGGTAGGTCTTATTATAAGCTTTCCTGTAGTTAAAAATCACAATGCGAACCTTACTACCGCTTTAAGACTAACATTGCAAAGAAGCTACATGCAAGCTTTTCACAGATATAAAAAAAAACTTATATAAAAACAGAATGAAATGCTGTGTAGAAGACTTGCGCACACACACGCACACACACACACACACACACACACACACACACACCCCCCCAAAATAATAGGGAATAGTATCCAGTGGTATGTAAAGTTCCTCGAAGCAGTGCATCTTACCTGGGGGACACCAATTTTTCTGCAGGCTTCTAGGAAGTTTTCCACATTTCTCCTGCATTTTGCCATAGTAAGCTTGGGCTGTTGGAGACAAATCAGTGGTGTCACAGCTGGCTTTTAAACAAATTTTATTAACATAAAACAGATAAATTACTTACAACAGCTGGTGAAGGAACGTGGATACTAGGCACAGATCTTGGTCGAACATGATTGGCTAGATGACACAAAACCACCCCATCTGTCAGAGCTGCTCCCAGGTCATTAGGAAGTGACAACTTTAACCGTGACTCTATGTTCTAAGAGAAAAGGGTGAAAATATAAATAAAATAAAAAAAATTAAAAAAGGGTTCAATAAGAAAAGCCAAGTTGTGTCACACAATTACCTTTACCAACGACAGAAGCCCTTCTCAACCAGGGTTCCTCAAGCAGTTACATATTCATCTCCCAAAAAAGGCTGGACTCCCATAAAATGTCATGTACACTGCCACCATCCCCAGTGAATAGACAAAGGAGTTTTACCTCAAAAAATGGGATTTTAAGGGCAATGAAAATTGATTCAAAAAATATATAGAAAAATATATAGAAAAATTTAATTGATTACAAATCCATAAACAGACATAAATCACCACAAAGTGGTAAACACTTAAAAACAAGTTTACATAGACAATGCATAGCCATATGATTCACAAAAAATGATGATTGTATAGAACCCCAAGAATGGAATCCTGGCAATGATAAAGCTACTAAATCCGACGCGTTTCGAAATGTGTGAGTATTTAATAAATTCTTCTTCAGGGATAGCAGTATCTATATATGTGCATCCTCAAAAAGGGAACAAACCAGCCCCCTAAGTATTCCAGACTCCCACAGATGGTCCATCAATCCTATTGCAGCATGAAGGAGCCCAAGAACCGAAGGGTTAACTTGCACTGCCAAACAAAAATAATCCACAGACTCCTCAACCAAAGAAGAGGGGGGGAGAAGGGGACAAAACCCTGGTCCTAGGAATCCTCAACAAGCACAACTAGCCAAAAACGTGGAGGAACAGGGGTGCCGTGAGATAGTTGGTCAGACTGGCCAGTCTCCTCTGGACACCGAGGTGGAAGTTGGCAATGATGGACTTCTATTTCATTGCCTAAGGTCCATGATACCCTTGGTTTTTTGCCAAATTGTGCCTGTTGGGGATCCTGAGGACTTCGGTCTCTCTCCTCTTTTGTGGATTTTTCTGGATCCGTTTATTGTCCAACTATCTCACGGCACCCCTGTTCCTCCACGTTTTTGGCTAGTTGTGCTTGTTGAGGATTCCAAGGACCAGGGTTTTGTCCCCTTCTCCCTCCCCCTTCTTTGGTTGAGGAGTCTGTGTGGATTCTTTTTGTTTCGCAGTGCAGGTTAACCCTTCGGTTCTTGGGCTCCTTCATGCTGCAATAGGATTGATGGACCATCTGTGGGAGTCTGGAATACTTGGGGGGCTGGTTTGTTCCCTTTTTGAGGATGCACATATATAGATACTGCTATCCCTGAAGAAGAATTTATTATATACTCTCACATTTCAAAACGCGTTGATTTAGCAGCTTTATCGTCGCCAGGATTCCATTCTTGGGGTTCTATACAGTCATTTTTTGTGATTCATATGGCTATGCATTGTCTATGTAAACTTGTTTTTAAGTGTTTACCACTTTGTGGTGATTTATGTCTGTTTATGGATTTGTAATAAATTATATTTTTCTATATATTTTTTTAATCAATTTTCATTGCCCTTAAAATCCCATTTTTTTAAGTTAAAACTCCTTTACATACCGTATTCATCTCCCTTCTTAATTTATAAAAAAATCTGGGTTCAGCTGCTCTTTAATAAATGTTAGCCAAGAAATTTAAATGGGTGAAATTTAAAGTATGCAGGGTTCGGTACAAACCTTTCTGAGCTGATCTGTTATTTCCTGCTCCTCTTGTTGAATTGTAGAACACTGACTGGATCCAGAGTTTAGGCTGTCACTCGTAGGAGCAGCTGGAGGTGGTGTGTTACCTGTTAGAAATAAACAAATTAAGCATCAGGCAGTTAGGCCTGGTTCACACTGGGGCGACAAACGCTCCGACATTGGGAGCTCATGTCGCATGACGTGTGAAAATCAATATTTCCCTATGGGAGCCGTCTTAACTGGTCCGACACATGTCGGTCCGACTTTGAAAACGCTCCCTGTACTACTTCGGTCCGACTTTGATCCGACTTCAGCCCATTGACTATCATTGAAGTCGGATCAAAGTCGGACCGCAGTCTTGCATGATCCGACTTTGGCATGCGACTTGTGCTGTACTGCTCTTGAGGGGGAACTCCAGGCCAAATTTTAAATAAAAAACCGGCATGGATTCCCCCTCCAGAGGCATACCAAGCCCTTGGGTCTGGTCTGGATTTGAAGGGGCGCCCCTACGCCGAAATAACGGCGTGGGGGTCCCCCCCCAAAATCCAAACCAGACCCTTATCCGAGCACACAACCTGGCCGGCCGCAGGGGAAGAGGGGGGGACGAGAGCGCCCCCCCTCCCTCCTGAACCGTACCAGGCCACATGCCCTCAACATGGGGGGTTTGGTGCTCTGGGGCAGGGGGGCGACCTGCGGCCCCCCCACCTCAGAGCACCCTGCCCCCATGTTGATGAGGACAGGGCCTCTTCCCGACAACCCTGGCCGTTGGTTGTCGGGGTCTGCGGGTGGGGGGCTTATCGGAATCCGGGAGCCCCCTTTAATAAAGGGGCCCCTGGATCCCGGCCCCCCCACCCTATGTGAATGAGTATGGGGTACATCGTACCCCTACCCATTCACCTGGTGGAAACAAATTGCAATAAAAAAACACACACATCTTTTTAAAGTATTTTATTGCACAGCTCCGGGGGTCTTCTTCCGACTTCAGGGGTCTCCGGTGTCGTCGCCGCGCTCTCCGGTTCTTTCTTCTGCCGGGCCTCCGCTAACTTCTTTTTAGCTCTTTTGCTAACGGAGGCCCGGTCTTCTCCGTCGTCTCGTCCGGCTCTCCGTTGTCCTTCTGCCGGCCCCTCCACTAACTTCTTTAGCTCTTTTGCTAGTGGAGGGGCCGGTCTTCCCGTCGTCGCCGTCTTCTTCCCTCTTTCTCCTCCTCGATGTTGACGCGTCGCTTCCTCCCGCTGTAATACTGGCTGTCCGCTCCGCTCCGCATTAATATAGGCTTCCCATGACGTCATAGTCACATGTTCCCATGACGTCACATTCACATGCTCCGGGGCCATGTGCCCCGGAACATGTGACTGACGTCATGAGAAGCCTATATTAATGCGGAGCGGAGAGCCAGTATTACAGCGGGAGGAAGCGACGCGCCAACATCGAGGAGGAGAAGAGGGAAGAAGACGCCGACGGCGACGACGGGAAGACCGGCTCCTCCACTAGCAAAAGAGCTAAAGAAGTTAGTGGAGGGGCCGGCAGAAGGACAACGGAGAGCCGGACGAGACGACGGAGAAGACCGGGCCTCCGTTAGCAAAAGAGCTAAAAAGAAGTTAGCGGAGGCCCGGCGGAAGAAAGAACCGGAGAGCGGGAGAAAAACCGGAGAGCGGGAGAAGAAGAAGGCGACGGAGAAGACCGGGCCCCGCTAGCAAAAGAGCTAAAAAGAAGTTAGCGGAGGCCCGGCAGAAGAAAGAACCGGAGAGCGCGGCGACACCGGAGGCCCCCGAAGTCGGAAGAAGACCCCCGGAGCTGTGCAATAAAATACTTTAAAAAGCTGTGTGGTTTTTTTATTGCAATTTTTTTCCACCAGGTGAATGGGTAGGGGTACGATGTACCCCATACTCATTCACATAGGGTGGGGGGGCCGGGGGCCCCTTTATTAAAGGGGGCTCCCGGATTCCGATAAGCCCCCCGCCCGCAGACCCCGACAACCAACGGCCAGGGTTGTCGGGAAGAGGCCCTGTCCTCATCAACATGGGGGCAGGGTGCTCTGGGGTGGGGGGGCCGCAGGTCGCCCCCCCTGCCCCAGAGCACCAAACCCCCCATGTTGAGGGCATGCGGCCTGGTACGGTTCAGGAGGGAGGGGGGGCCGCTCTCTCGTCCCCCCCTCTTCCCCTGCGGCCTTCCAGGTTGCGTGCTCGGATAAGGGTCTGGTTTGGATTGTGGGGGGGACCCCAAGCCGTTTTTTCGGCGTAGGGGCGCCCCTTCAAATCCAGACCAGACCCAAGGGCCTGGTATGCCCCTGGAGGGGGAACCCATGCCGGTTTATTTATTTAAAATTTGGCCTGGAGTTCCCCCTCAAGATTCATACCAAACACAGTGCCTGATATTGGCGGGGATCCAAGTCGGATCCCCGTTCATTGAAAGTCGGACATATGTCGGCTTCATGTCGCAGGGCAAAGTCGGATCCAAAGTAGGACAGATGTCGTGTCGCACTAGTGTGAACCCAGCCTAACTCACAAAAACAGTCCAAACTAAGCAAGTAGGAACAAGATTTGCCACTCACTTCTTTTAACATCCTCTCGAACTGCAGCTCTGAATAAGAAGCTTTCAGGGCGCTGAGGTGAGTTTCGGTATGGCAAGACAGTTGCTGGTGAGGACAAATGTACTGCAAAGCCAAATGTAGATTTATGAAACAAAAATTGGAATATATCAGGACTGACCTTTTCAGTAATATTTATAGCCACTATAGACAATGTGCCAGCTTGTTGACTATATTTTTTTGCAGTCCTCACTTCAACACATTGACCAAGATAACATGATCAGACACAAAACTAAAAACTAGAAATGTAATCATTGGCTAATAAAATGTGAAAAATATATGAACGTAGATAAAAAAAAATAAAAAATGACTTCACTCACTTGTTTGCAAGGAGGGTGATACAGGAGTGACTGATGACCTCTCATCACTCTGAAAACAAAACATTACAAAAGTTAAAATAAGAAAAAAGTTTAATCAAGAGCAACAGCTATAGAAACAGGAACATAAAACAAAATCATGAACTGTGATGACTCCAATTGTTCAAATATGTGCAAACACAAAATATGTATGTGTATATATTTATTTTTAACAGACACGCAAAAATATCCAAATAAAGTCCAAAACGCAGACACATCCACCCTCCTCCCCCTCCTTTAAAAATGTGTACACCGACATATATACTGTTCATGCCTATAAATCATGAGAAAATATTGAAAAGAAGAATCTCCTGTAAAGAACAGGAACATTTATAAAGATCAATTTTAATCTTTGAAAGTTATGCAAAGATCCAGAACCCTAGGCTTAATAAATGTTAAGATTTCACTTTTAGAAGTATACTAAACAAAAAAAAAAAAAAAAGTTGGCTTTAAAAAAAAAAAAAAAAAAAAAAAAACTAAACAAAAAAACACACTCATTTTTGCATTTTTTTAAAATTCCTGATGCACAATGACAACAAAAGAAGGTTCAAGCAGCACATATGTTGTCACAAAGTGGACACAGCATATTAATATTGCTGGAAGGAGCATAGACAGCAGTTATGTCATGGTAAAGTAAAAAAGACTGAGAAATTACATTTTGATATACCAAAACAGCATTAGCCAGCATGCTTTATTCACCTGGATGTGGCTTCCTGGCCTCCTTTTTATGGTATTGGTGTTACAGTCAATCTCAAAGACAAAGTGTGGCTCAAAGCCATTCTGCAAGCAGCAGGGAGAGAAGATAGAAGAAGAAAAGATGGAAACAAGGCAGCTAAGACAGAAGTGACCCAGAAGATTGACCAGACATTTGTTCTCACAATGGGTGGTTGCTTTTTTTTTTTTTACAGCTGCATCAAGTCACCAGCCAACTGCATGCAAATTTAATACAGAGCAGGAAGCCAAACTCAGAAGCAATGATGCACACAATGTAAAGCAACAGAGGTTACGGCCATTAATTAAGCTGCAATTCAGAAGCACAAGCACATTGCGATGAGAAACATGTTTAGCAATGCAAGACAAGACAGGCTTACACATGTATTGTACATACAAAGAGAATGGCTGTTTAAGGCATACATACAATACATGGTAAACTTTGCCATAAACAGTCAATACATACTATAGTGTGAACGTCCTACAACATATGCTACACAACTTGCGCTTGTCATGTTTTGCACTGACCTACAATCAAGGGTGCATATAGTCCCATTTGGAAGGAATCCCCGCCATATTAACAATGTTTTAATAATCTGGAGCACCGCAGCTTGCTTAAAAATGAAAGAATTTGTACACATTTACTGCTTTGACTGAAACTAGATCCTGCCATAGATAGGGAAATATTGCATGATACAAGCATTTTCAATAGTATTTGACCATATTCTCCAAGCGCATGGACCACAAACAATCATATTAGTGAATTACATGAGACAGGCGTCACTAGAGAAAAACCATATTAAAACTGTCTAATTGTATTTCTACTAAACAGAGGTAAAAAGAGCCAGCACTCTATATTTCTACTTCACAACCATTAGTGGTAAGACTTTCCAAAGAACAATAATATTGTGACTGTGCATATCGAAAAAGAAAAAGATTTTAGTGGTTTTGATTGTACACTGTGCAATGATCAGATTACCCCATCTATATACGGTATTGTCCACTTTATTTTAGCTTGCATAATTATGTTGATTGCGCACAAAAGGTAGATGCATGGTAAGCAATAGTGTAAAGCCACCCAAAGCTTTAGTGGCTATGCCACTTTGGCATCCCTCTATAACCCTTACCCCCTTCTATGGGTCCTCCGTTTTTTTTAGCAAGCAAAGCACAGTAACACAGGAACATGTGAGGGTGTCCTCTGTTGTGTACTGTACTCTAAGATGAGGAATTTTCAGGTAAGTCAGGATTCCTTTTATCTTAAATGTACAGTACAAGACACAGGCTTGACATTTATAGACCCTAGAATGTCCCCAAGCAATGAATAAGAAGGGTGGACAAAAACAAGGCCAACAGAACTGTGCCAACATGCCCAACAACAAGGGTGAGCTAACCCAAATCAGAATTCTGATGATCCTTGCTGCCAAAAGCTATTTTAGCAGAAGATTACGCTTCCACCTGATAGAATTTGAAAAGGTATGAACAGAGCCGCCTTTCAAATCTGGGCAACAGAGACATGATGTTGGAATGCTCAGGAAACCTATGTTACTCTTTCTTCCCCCTCTCTGTCTTGGCATCTAGTTTATTTCAATGAGGTTATTCTAGTTTGCCTTGAATAAGATGATGAAACTTAATAGGAGACCACTGATTGGGACAAAGTAAAGGGCTGTATAGTGAATATATAAATTTTTATCTGACCCTCATGGACCCCCTAAACACCATCCATTGAACACTTAGGGATCCATGGCCCCAGGTTAAGAACCCCTGTTCTAGGTTGTCCACATAAAACAGCAAAGATAACTGCCGTAACTGCTCAGTGAAGGTACAGTCCTGGAATACAGGATCATGTTGCTTATTCTTTGCCCTAGTCCAATTAGCAGCACTATAGCAAATAGAAATTGCAGCAATAGCTGGTTGCAGAGCTGGGCCTGTGAGAGTAAAAACGCCTTTAAGAGCATCTTAAACTTTCTGCCAGCATTATCTTTGAACAAATTAACATCTTCTATAGTTACAGTAGGTTGTTTAAGACTGAAACAGGAGGGTCTACTACCAGGACTTTTTTGTGACTCTAGTTCCACTGGATATAGTTTGACAATGATTCTCGGAGGGATTAAAATCTTTTCTGTATTGTCCCAAACTTTATAGATTGGCTAGTTTTTTTTTTTTCATAAATAGAGAATGTCTTTCTCTAAGTACCCAAAGGGGCACTGCGAGTAAGAGGAGGATCAAATGAGGCAATGTCGAGGCTTTTGCACACAGCAGAAGTGAGCATGTCCACAATCCACATATTGCATGAAGTCATATCGGCTGTATAGGAGCCTGGGGGTGAAAAATCTGCAGCCGCCTTTAACGCCTCTTAGTCCTTTTTAATCCCCTCTAGGATTTCTAGAGCAGATATATTGAGTATCGACTCAGAGATGGTTGGGTTGGAGAAGGAGCCTGGCACTTTTAAACTGTGGACAGTGATGGCTCCAATAAGGCTACTGGTTGTCCGAGGAATTGGGACATAGTTCTAGAAAAATCTGCCTTTGTCAGGTAGGCCATGTATTGCATGCCTTAGATAGAGCAAGAATATTATGCAAAGACTGGTGTTAAAAAAGGGTCCTGCTCTGGTGCAACGGAAGCAGTGTTACTCTGAGAAGTTCAAGTGTTTTGCAAGCCTTTGGCAGAGAGAATATTATTCTGAGCCTATGCCGCAGTTCCCTTCTGCCTGTTTTTCACTATTGCTATTAGTGAGGGTATTTCCCTATGGGGTACTCACAGGAGTATGAACATGGGGAAGTGTGCCCATGAAGGAATAACATGCATTGTGACCGTCCTGTACTGAAGTCTCTGTGAAATAAGGTGGGAGGAAGCACCGGAGTACCTTGAAAGGGGCTCTAGGTGGAAGTCCAGGTAAAGTGTACGACCTGTGGTGTATTGCAACACCTTGTCATCCATCTGCGACTAAGCTCTAAATCAGGGGTCTCAAACTAGCGGCCCGCCAGCTGTTGTAAAACTATAAGTCCCATGAGGCATTGCAAGGCTGACAGTTAAAAGCATGACACCCACAGGCAGAGGCATTATGAGACTTGTAGTTTCTCAACAGCTGGAGGGCCACCAGTTTGAGACCCCTGCTCTAAATGGTTACATTTTTGTACCAAGTTTGAAAAGGTTACCACTGTATAAGTGATTAAATTACACATACAGTCCTGGTTGAGGTTGTGCTAAAAGTTGACTGAGGAAAGTAAATAAATGAGTTGAGAGAAGTATGGGTATTTTTTTTCCCCCATTCATACTCACCTAGGTGGATGCAGCATGGGTCCGATGCTGCATCTGTCGCCGGCACCTCTACACTGAAAAAAATAGGATTCTTGTACTCACCGTAAAATCCGTTTCTCTGACGTCCATGGACTGATACAGCTGGATACTGTAAACGTGTGGGTATATGTCCCTGCTCGCAGGAGAAGATCTAGGCAAAATGTTAGAAACATACATTCTAGAACAAACCAGAGCTGAACAGCCCCGCCCAGGGGGCGGTCCCTCTGGACATTACCCTCCCACCTGCAGCTAGCAGCCTCAGTTCGTAACAAAGCAGTACAAACCTTAAAAGTTAGGGTGGGTGCTGTGTCAGTCCATGGACGTCAGAGAAACGGATTTTACGGTGAGTACAAAAATCCTATTTTCTCTTATCGTCCATGAACTGACACAGCTGGATACTGTAAAACGTGTGGGACGTCCCAAAGCGGTATCAGAAGGGTGGGAGCAGTAGTAAAGGAACAACCAAAACTTCACTCCAAACAAGCAGAGCTCAACGGAGGAGTTGCAACATTAAACAGCGGCCTGCAATGCTTTGCAGCCGAAGGAAGCATCCGAAGATGCAGCCACATCAACCTTATAAAATTTTGAAAAGGTATGAACAGTCGACCAGGTCGCCGCCTTGCACACTTGTGCAACAGACGCATGATGTCGGAAAGCCCAGGAAGCACAAATTGCCTTGGTGGAATGCACCGCAACCGGAAAGGGAGGCGCCCGCCCCTTAAGGGCATAGGCCTGTATGACGGTCTGCCTGATCCACCTAAAGACTGTGGCAGACGACACCGCTCGGCCCTGTTTTGGACCAGACACAAACAGTGAGTCAGACTTTCGAATGGAAGCAGTAGCAGACAGGTACACCCGTAAGGCTTGTACCCATCTTAATGTATGAAGCGCAAACTCTCAGGGATGCGATGGGTGAGGACACAAGGACGGAAGAACAATGTCCTCCTTAAGGTGAAAGGCCGAGACCATCTTTTGAAAAGAAGGACGGTCGTGGGTGCAACACCGCCATATTCTTATGGAAGACCAAGTAAGGCGACTTGCAGGACAAGGCCGCCAACTCAGACACCCGTCTAACCGAAGTAATGGCCACTAAGAAGGCCACCTTCTGGGACAAGGTCAAGAGAGGAATCTCTCGGATATTCTCAAAGGAATGTTCTTGGAGAACTGAGATGCATCAAATTCAGATCCCAAGTAGGGAGAGGAGGCTTGACAGGGGGGGGGGGGATCACATGGCGAACCCCCTGCACAAAAGGTGCTAATCAAGGAATGGCCCGGTAGTGGTCGTTGAAAAAGACAGCCCGGGCCGAAATCCGACCCTCAATGGTATGCAAGGCCAGCTTTTGGGTCACACCACGCTGCATGAACAGGAAAATCCTGGGAACGGACTACGTCCGAGGACGCCAATCAAGTTCCTCGCACATAGTGATGCAAACCTTCCAGGTACAGTGATATATCTTTCTTGAGGAAGATTCCCGTGCCAACAACATAGAAGATATGACCGAATCCGAGAGACCTCGGTCCTTCAGCACCTGGCTTTAAACAGCCATGCCATTAAAGCCAAGGACTGTAAAGCAGGATGAAGTATGGGATCATGAGACAGAAGGTCCACCCCAATAGGCAGTCGCCAAGGAACGTCTGCGACTAGCCGAAGTAGATCGGCGTACCAATGTCGCCGCTCCGGAGCAATGAGGATCACCGGAATGGCCTCAGCCCCTACTCTGCGAAGCAGGCGAGGCAACAACAGTAGCGGAGGGTAAGCATATATCAGGCGATACTGCCCCCACGGGCTACCGACGCGTCTGCCCAGGGATCCCTGGACCTGGCCACGATCTTGACACCTTGCGAGTGAGTCGAGAGGCCATAAGGTCCACATCCGGTGCCCCTCCGGATGCAAGGACCCTTCCCCTGCAATGCACACGGCCGACAGGACCGTCTTGCAGCGAGATGTATGAAAATCCCAAAGAGACTACGCAATGTAACAGAGAAGAGAGGCCCCGGTGTACAGGGTGCCTCAACTGTTGGCCAATAAAGGCAACTTGACAGAGCCTAGAAACTCGGTCAGAGGACCAGTACCTCAGCCTCCACAGGTGGCGCAAACCCACCCCGGGCACAGAGACCCTAAAGGCTAAAGCAGTTGCAGTGCACCTGCTAGTCGACGGATAGATGAAGCAGAGGCTTTTGCCCAGTCATTGAGCAATAGAAACGCCAGAGACCCAGCCACTAAACGGGCGTAACGCTAACCTCAGCCTGGCGAACACAGTCCAAGCCAGCGCTTCTGATCACCACTGAAAGCAGGTGGAAAGTGGTACCCCTGAAACCAGGGATCCTTATGACAATGCTCCATCCAGCAGCTACCCATGGATAAGTGCTGATTGTACAAACACATAGTTTATACTGTGTATTGCGTCAAACGCGCAAATAGAGCGTGGGAGGAAACCCACCAAGCCACAAAGAGCATAATACAACCACATACGGCGTATGTAGTTTAGTATGTGTGGATAAATCTATTAAACACGTTTATACTGTGCCAGCGACGAAGGCGCGCACACCATCGGGGCTTGGACGTAAACCAGCCACGCAGATTGCGTACACAACCATGTAGGTATGTTAGCCTGCGAATAAACAAATTGCACATGTATATGCTGTGCATTTCCATTGGAGCGTGGGGGGAAACCGGAGTACACGGAGGAACCCCACGCAAACAGTATACCCATACTGTAAACATGTATAGTATGTGCAATAAACATATTGAACATGTCTATATACTGTGCAGAGAGCCGAAGCGCACATACCATGAGAGCGCGGGAGGACACCGGAGCCCACGGCGAAAACCTGCGCCGACCCAGAGAGTATAATACATACATATACTGTGAATGTATCTGGAGTCGTGCATAAACATATTTTGTACGTTTATATCATGTATGGCACTGAAAAACAGCATTGGAACGTGGGGGGACACCCACGCAGACACAGAGACCAATAACACATTCAGTGTATGTATGTATGCAGTGTAGAGGTATAGGATGAGTTTAAATTATGGTGCAGAGGCGCATAATCTTCTCTATCATTCCAACCTGCTTGACTGTGCTGCCGAAGCAGCATGCAGGTAACAGGTAACCTCTGATCCTCAGACCGCGTGTCTGTCAGAGCTCAGAGCATTCCCCAGGAAATGGCGGGAAACCACAGGCGCAGAGACCCTGTTGTTGCCTCAGAACATCACACAGAAGGCTCACAGGGACTAGAGACATAAATGAATAAAGTTCCCCCCCCACCATGCTGCACCGACCAGGGGGAGGGAAACACTGTGTACCACTGTATCATCCATGCTGCTCTTGACGCAGCGTGAGGAAAACAGTGAGGAAGCTGTGTAAAAAGAAAAGCTTGAAGGAACCAAGGGAAACGGCGTCCACCTGAGGTACCTCAGCCACAGCACCCAGCTTGAGAGTGTTCCTCACATCATCAATGAGTTCACTCTTACAAGCGCCCTGTCATTCACTGACACAGAACTGGAGTCTTCCTCACAAGGGAATGTCCTGTTCATAAACAATAAATATTCAGAGCTAGGATCCTGAGCACAGTAGCTAGGCCCATATCTAAATCAGAGCACTCCTTCACTAAAGATTTTTGTGGGGAGAGGGGGCTTATAGCTCCTTTCACTCGCACACCGCTTCCATTTTGACAAGGAATGATTCCAGGACTTGCGACAACTGGTCCATAAGGACCGCAGGTGCAGGAAACATATGAACATGTTTAACTGTGCAGCACTGCCAGTTGCCCCAGGCAAGTGTGGAGAGCAGGTGTATCAGACTCCATATCGCCACCCTCTGAGACCTTATACACTATACAGTGAATATACAGTCCACCCACTGGCTACGCTAAGGCTGAGGAGGGGATACCCGAAGGACTCACCAACCCTTAAGGACCGCTCAGTCCTGCTGAAGAAACCGCGCTGTGAGCCTGAGGAGAGTGAAGAATCTGTGAGCAGATTTGCGCCGCAGCTAGAGGCCGAAACGGAAAGTAAATGTGCGACGGCTACAAGAAAATGGCCGCCGGCCGCAGCTATAACTGCGCCATTGAATCACGCCAAGATGGCAGCCAAACGCAAAATTCAAAGCTCTAATGCGCGCTAATGGCGCACGCAACAACCACCTCAAACAGCACTAATGCGCGCGCTAATGGCGCACGCAACAACCACCTCAAACAGCGCTAATGGCGCGCGCAATATCACCTCACACACCAGAAAAACTGCCCCTCTCTCCAGAACCCACTAGAGACAGGAGCGCCCAGCCAGGCCAGAGTGACCCCCAAGTACCCCCACAGCACAGCACCAGTACAGGGTGCAGAGAGCAGCATAACAGGGGGGGAGACCGGGATAAATCCCCCATATAAAGAAACACAGCCAGCATGTACTCACCTGCAGTAGGAGAGACTACTTACCCGTCCCTTCCAGGGACCCACTGGCTTGTTTCAGACAGACCTGTCACAGAGCAGTACTGCGTAGCTGTCGGCCCGGTCCACCGCGAGAGATACAGTCAGTCAGGTACTGTTCAATCTTGAGAGGACCGCGGGAGAATGAAAGCAACCCGGCCACCCCTGGAGTCATGGGGCATGTCGTGAACTGAGTCTCACGCACACAAGGCGAGGATCAGCACAATCGATGGTCGGACAGGGAAGACTACGAGGATACCAGTGTACCCAACCTGTTGCCCAGCCGACAGTTGATAAAAGGTCTCAAAAAATAGGATTTTTATAACAGCTTACCTGTAAAATCCTTTTCTTGGAGTACATCACGGGACACAGAGCGACATAGTCATTACTAATGGGTTATATAGATACCGTCAGGTGCTGGCACTGGCAACTTCCAAAACCGGAAGTACCCTCCCCTATATAAGCCCCTCCCATCCGGGAGCACCTCAGTTTTGTAGCAAAGCAATAAGTGTCCCCAAAGAGGGGCGGGAGCTCTGTGTCCCGTGATGTACTCCAAGAAAAGGATTTTACAGGTAAGCTGTTATAAAAATCCTATTTTCTTTCTCGTACATCACGGGACACAGAGCGACATAGTCATTACTAATGGGATGTCCTAAAGCAATGCCCAATGAGGGGGGGGGATACACCATATATAAGCTGAGCGCTATCAGACATGAGGATCTTTTGCGGCCTGCAACACACTGCGCCCAAAGGCGACATCCTCCTGACTTCTAACGTCCACCTGGTAGAACCTAGTAAACGTGTGTACTGAAGACCATGTTGCGGCCTTACAGATTTGAGCCAGGGAGGCCTGGTGATGCACTGCCCATGAAGTTCCAACTGCTCTCGTGGAGTGCGCCCTAACTTTGAACGGAGGCGGTCTCCTTCTCAAGCCATAGGCTTGTATTATGACCTGTCGAATCCACTTGGCTAAAGTAGATTTTGACGCTGCCTGACCCTTTCTGGGGCCTTCCGGCAGAATAACCAAAGTATCCGTTCTGCGAATCTGAGCAGTGGCCTTTAGATAAGCTTTAACTGCTCTTACTACATCCAAAGAATGCAATAACTTTTCCTCTACCGAAGTAGGTTTGGGGAAAAAAGAAGGAAGAACCACATCTTGGTTCAAATGAAACCTCGATACCACCCTAGGCAGAAAGGCTGGATGAGGACGTAACACTACTCTATCCTTATGGATAACCAGATATGGCTCCTTACAGGACATAGCTGCTAATTCCGACACTCTTTTAGCCGAACAAATGGCTACTAGAAAAATCAATTTCCTGGTGAGAAGCACCAAAGAAATATGCTGTAATGGTTCAAATGGTTGTTTCTGTAGAACCGACAGAACCAAGTTTAGATCCCATGGACATATGGGAATATTACCCGGAGGACTAATACGCATCACTCCTTGTATAAAGGCTTTGACTAGTGAATGCGAAGCCAAGGGCCTTTGAAAAAATATTGACAAGGCCGAAATCTGACCCTTGATAGTACTCAAGGCAAGCTTCCTATCTACAGCCCATTGTAGGAAGTCCAGAATCCTACCTATTACGTACTTATGTGGATGCCATTTCTTGGCCTCACACCACGCGATGTACGCCTTCCAGATTCTATATTAGATCTGCCTGGATACCGGCTTCCTGGCATTGATCATGGTAGATACCACAGGATTAGAGAGCCCTCTCTTTTTTAGAATGTGGGCTTCCATAGCCAGGCCGTCAAACCTAGGGCTGGTAAAGAAGGGTGGTATATCGGTCCTTGCGAAAGCAGGTCCGGACGACGTGGGAGAGTCCAAGGACTCCCCACTGAAATTTTACAATCTCCGCGTACCACGCTCTTCGGGGCCACGCTGGAGCCACCGGAATCACTGGTTTCTTTTCTACCCTGATTCTGCGGAGTAATCGAGGTAACCATTGTGGCGGTGTGAATGCATATATCAGCTTGAACTGATCCCAAGGGAACACTAGGGCATCCGAGCCGCAAGCTAGGGGATCCCTTGTCCGAGAGACAAACCTGTCCCCCTTTGCGTTGAATCTGGATGCTAGAAGATCTACATCCGATGTTCCCCACCGCTGACATATTGTCCAGAAAACCTCGGGGTGAAGGGACCCTTCCTCTGGGCCTAATTGCTGGCGACTTAGAAAGTCCGCCTTCCAATTCTCCGCTCCTGGAATGAATACCGCAGATATGGCTGGGACATATTTTTCTGCCCATTTCAGGATGTAATTTACTTCCCTCTGGGCTGCACGACTCCTGGTGCCCCCCTGATGATTGATATATGCCACTGCTGTGGCATTGTCTGATTGAATTCTGACAGGGGACCCTTGGAGTTTGGATGTCCATGCTACTAGGGCATACCGGGCTGCTCGTATCTCTAAGAGATTGATGGGCAGGGCCTTTTCTGCATCCGACCATCTGCCCTGGAGAGACTATTGCTCCAGTACTGCTCCCCAGCCTATAAGGCTGGCATCTGTAGTGACCACCTTCCAAGAAATCAGACTGAAGGATTTCCCTTTTTCCAGATTCTGGGGAACCAACCACTAACGGAGGCTCTTGCGAACGGAAGGGGACAAGGACATTGTAAGTCTAGGGCCTGAACTTTTTTGTTCCAGGCTGACAGTATGGCCCCCTGCAAATTCCTTGAATGGAATTGACCGTAGGGTACTGCTTCGAATGATGCCACCATTTTTCCCAGCAGCCTCATGCACAGGCGTATGGACGGCTGTCTTTTTTGTACCCACTAAGTGGATCAAATCTTTCAAAGACAACACCTTTCCTCGAGGCAAGAATATTTTTCTCTGGCCTGAATCCAACCTTAGCCCCAAGTATTCCAGACTTTTGACTGGTTTTTAGGGCTGACTTTTCTCGGTTGATAATCCAACCGTGAGATTCCAGATACTTGATTGTCTTGTGAACGACCACGTCTAGTTTTTTCACTGAGTGGTCTATCAGCAACAAGTCATCTAGATATGCCATTATCATTACACCTTGTGTTCTCAGATTGGCCAATAAAGGGCCAGAATTTTTGTAAACACTCGTGGTGCTGTGGCCAAACCGAAGGGTAAGGCTCTGAACTGAAAATGGCGCCCTTCTACTGCAAAGCGTAGAAACTTTTGGTAGACTGGAAAGATGGGAATGTGCAGATAAGCATCTTTGATGTCGATCGCGGCTAACCAATCCTCCCCTTGTAGGGCAGTGACCACCGATCGGATCGACTTCATCGGAAAGTCCTGATATACAGGAATTTGTATAGCCCTTTTAGAATTAATATGGGCCTCCCGTCCGCGTTTGCTTCGGGACTGTAGAGAGGTTTGAGTAAAACCCGAACCCTCATTCTTCCAGGGGAACCTCCATAATTACTCCTTGGAGCAATAGTTGTTCTAGTGCCAACAGGAGGGACTCTCTCTTCCGGGGATCCCTTGGCACGTTTGACCTCAAAAATGGGAAGGAGGAGAGTCTCTTAACTCCAATCTGTATCCTCAACATACTGCGGAGAGCACCTATCTGTCTTGATCGCGTCCCGCCAGGTCTCTTGTGAACAACTGGAGTCCTCCCCCCACCCGACTGAGTGGGGGCAACCCTTCAATGAATTTAACTTTGGGGGAGGTTTTGTACCTCCCCTGACCCAGGGTTTCTCATTACCCTGCTATTGTCCCTGTTTTTTACCCCCGGGAATTGACCGAGGAGGCCGTCGGAACTGTTACACAGCCGATGCCCCAGGGACTGGAGAAGCAGGCCTCTTAAAGAGGGACCTCTAACTCTGTTTTTAACCGGCAAGAGCGTATTTTTACCGCTGGAAATTTTCTGGATATATTTGTCCAGGTTTTCCCTGAATAAGCGTTCACCATGAAATGGGACGCTAACCAGCCATTCCTTACAGGGAGCTTCAGCAGACCAGTTTTTGAGCCATAGAAGCCTACGCATATGTACTCTAGACAGCGTAAGGCGGGAGGCCTGATGGACTGAATCCTTTATGGCGTCAACCGCAAAGCCTAAGGCTCTAGGTAGATCAGCTAGGGCAAGGCCTGCTGATCTGTCAAGTCCCTCAAGACCTGTTTTAACTGATCCTTCACTGCTTAGCAGACCCCAATAGCTGCTACTGCTGGTTGTGTCACCAAGCTTGCTGTAGAAAGAAGCAGACTTTCATAAGGACTCCAATCTTTTATCTATTGGGTTCTTGAACATTTGGACATTATCCACTGGACATGTCAGTGATTTATACATACAAGAGATGGCTGCGTCCACTGTAGGGACCTTCCATTTTTTTTTTTTTTGATGAACTTATCCTCCATGGGATAGACCACCGGAAATCTCTTGGGGGAATAATATTTTCTCAGGACGTTCCCAATCCTGGTAAATAAGCCCTTTCAGTAAAAGGGTGAAGTGGAAAAGAACAGACAGTCTGGGGGCTTCTAGCGACCCCAACGAGGATACAGTAGTGGTTGATGGTTCCGCAAGGTGCATTTTTAATGCCGATCGGACCATGTTAGTCAGAGACTGAACCCATAATCTTTCAGCTTGAGCTGCTGAGAAAGGTTCCTCCACTGTTGATTCCTCTATAACAGAATCAACCTCATCCTGATCCCCTTCAGGCAGGTCGATCCCTGTATGGGACTGTTGCTCTGCTAACAGGCACTCTGAAGGAGGAGACGGAGATCGGCGTGCTTTCCCTGACAGGGAGGCAGCGATCAATGTTGACAATCTCTCTCTAATCCTCCCAGAGCTGAGGAAAAAACCTCCTCTGTTACATACACAGGAGCAGGTGACTGAGGACAGCCACAGTACCAAGTACCCCTGCGGGGTCTCTATGGTCACTTACCTCTGAACTTCAGGGGAGACTGGTGCAGCAGAAGCATGCCCACCTCAGAGCCCGATGAGACCCCCTTCGCTTCCTGGAAGATTCAGTTCCGGAGCTTCTGGACGGCATATTCTTAAGCCTAAAGCTAAGGTATTCCAGCCGTAATACACCACTTTTACTGAGAATAGTCTAGCACAATTGCTGCTATATCACAGTTGGTGTCTACTAAAGTGCCTTTCTAGGGGATGCCTGCATCAACCGCCTCTGTGTGCCTTTATCTGTTGCTAGCTCTGTCTGTGCATTCAATAGCCAGCTATAATGTGCTTTAAAACACGCTGGACGCCCGCACATGCGCAGTAGCGCCGCGGCGCACACCTGAGCGTCATCCACCCGCTCCGCCCCTTTTTTCAGATCGCCTCTATGAATAGAGGCGCGTGCACGCGCACGCGGGCACGTGCGCCTTCGGCGCCCTTTTTTAAAAACAATAAGGAGCTAGATGGGAGCCAGGGCCCCCTTTGCCGCAGGGCCCGGGGATGGATGAGCGCAGCAACAGGGCAGAGGAGACAGCTTCCCAGCAGAGAACATACCAACTGCCTGGATTTGATTCTGGAAGAAAAAAATCCACATTACAAGAAAAAGAACCATAGCGGCCTCTAGTGTCTAACACAGGTACCGCGGTCTTACATTTTTTTTTTTTTTCTTGCCTACTATTAAAATTTTTACATTTTCTCAGTAGTAACAGGCATACACAGAATATTAGCGGGAATACCTTAGGTAACAGGCAGAAAGACAAAATAGGCTTGGGGGTCCCTCAATAGAACCAAGTTCCTGAGGGCCCCCACTTACCTTTTCCTCGCCGCAGGACTTTGTTTGGTCCACAGAAGCCCAAACTTCACCTATCACGGCAGGCATTGTAATCAAACCTTCAGGGACCGGGTTCCCAAGGATTCCACTCCCCTGGACCTGTATAGAACCCTGCACAGAAAACATCTTGGTCGTGGGTATGACCAGAGCTCTGGATCCCAGGGTCCAGCTCTCCTAAGAGAAGCATTACAGGCAAAACCTTGCTCTTCTCTGCAAGGCCCGGGTACCGACCGTTTAGCTATGAAGCTTTTTTGGTCGGATCCGGAATAGCTTACTGAGGCCCAAAAGAACCTGTACGCAAGCTCAGTGAAAAACACATGTTTCTTCTTGGCCAACACCTTAGACACTGGCAAAAAACTGAGGTGCTCCCGGATGGGAGGGGCTTATATAGGGGAGGGTACTTCCGGTTTTGGAAGTTGCCAGTGCCAGCACCTGACGGTATCTATATAACCCATTAGTAATGACTATGTTGCTCTGTGTCCCGTGATGTACGAGAAAGAAATAAAATAAAATTCCCAAAGGAATAAAATTAAAAAGTAAAATCTTCCAGGAGACTGGCTCCTGAGAGAGCCACGTCTTCTCCTTCTGCTAGGCAGAAAAAAACTGAGGCTGCTAGCTGCAGGTGGGAGGGTAATGTCCGGAGGGACCGCCCCCCCTGGGCGGGGCTGTTCAGCTCTGGTTTGTTCTAGAATGTATGTTTCTAACATATAACATTCTGCCTAGATCTTCTCCTGCGAGCAGGGACATATAGCCACACGTTTAGAGTATCCAGCTGTGTCAGTCCATGGACGATAAGACAGCTCCGTGAGCAGAGAGCTGTAGACTGTCAGTCACAGCTCTCTGCTCTTCTCCCTCCTTGCTCATTGGAGCACTGAGCTGTGGAGGGGGCTGAGTGGCAGTCTCAGGCTCTTAGCGGCTCGCTGAGAGGCTAAGTCGGGTGTCAGTCCAGGCACCTGGCGGATCCAGACTCACTGTCTGAATGATGCAGTGCTTTGACGGACTCTCTGCTGAATGAGTGCAAAACGAATTTCACTCCTGTGATCCATAGGAGAAGTCCAGCCAAACGAGCTGGACTTGTCCTTTAAGCTAAGAGTGAGATAAGGTCCATCTTAGGACACTAGCAAAAAACAATTAAGATATAAAGGAATTTTGCCCTGCCTGTTAATTTTATATCTTGGAGTACGATACAGAACACAGGCCACCCTTCCCCTTTGTTCTTGTGCTACTCTGCTTTGCTTGCTAAAAAGAAGTTTGCTTAAAAAACTGAGGATTCAGGGAATGGGGTAGGATTTCAGGGGGATACCAGGGGGGGGGGGTGTCCTCAAAAGATTTGCAAGTGTCCAATCATCTGAAGGCACTAGTTTATATCACAGGGTCTGAGAATATCAAGCCTTTGTCCATTCCAGCATTTTGCCTATGCTGTCCAGATTTGGAATGTGGCAACCTGTTCCTCTCTTTATACCTTTTAAAGTGCTATCACGTGGAAGCCCAATTGTCTGCTAATACAGCTTTTGGCCACAAAAATCTTTAAGAAGCACTCCGAGTTGGGCATGTTGGCACAGTTCTGTTAGGCATGTTGCAAATCCTTATTTATTCATTGCTTGGGGACATTGCAGAGTCTATTAATATCAAGTCTGTGTCCTGTACTGTACCATTGGGATAGTTTGTTTAGCTTGATCAATGGCTGCTATGTATCTTTACATATTCCACCCCAATATTAAAGAAACGTAAAAGTGTAACCTTTGCAATGTCTAATAAGCCCAGAGGGATTTCTATTTCACGTGCCATGAAACACATAGCAGGATTGCCACAAAGAATGTGTACATGGGTACCTCATAATGTAAAGGAAAGGCAAAATCAAGACCCCATGTATACTACGTGAAGAAACCTTTCAACAATCTAAAAAAACGCATTTAGATTAGCAATTTCTAGCGTAATAAAAACGCACATACAAGCTTGGCCCTGTGCTCACTGGTCACCACTTTAAAAGTCTGGCTAATGTTTTTAAAAGCAACAGCCCAACCTTACGCAGATCCACACAGAGTGTGCACTGTGTGGAAAAAAAAGGCATGGCCGGTATAGGTACTAGAGCCTGGCTGGCTATTGAGACGTGAATGGTAAGCATGTGAAAAATGTTGGCGCTTAGCTGTACTAAGCTCCTATTACACACTTGTGTACAGGACCAGCTCGTGACCATAGATATAAGAGACAAGTGGATAATCGCACAACAAAACTTCACCTAAAGCTCCAAAAATCCTAATCACAGACATCATCACAACTCCACAGAGAAGACTATTACCACGTTTCACTCCACCAGGCATGCTATGGGTAAGCCCCCAGTGGTGTGAAATAAGTTACCAAGCTTCTCTGTGAAGTTGTAAATATGTCTGTGGTTCATGACTTTTTAAAAAAATTACAGAATAAAGAAGATGGAGTTGTATGTAGCGTTTTGGTGTGTGGTTATCCACTTTTCTCTTCATATGAGAGAGGGGTGATGCATAGCGCACTCTTGAACCCTTCAACCTGTGTGTTACACACTCCTGAACCCTGCACCATGTGCTTTTATACACTGGTTTTACTTAAAGCGTTTGATACCCCAACACTTCATATTTATGATATGTGCCTGATGTACCATGTACTTGTATGAGAAAGTATCCTGTTTTTTGTATTGCTTTACGTGAAATCCCTGGGTGTTCCTGCCAGTCCCTCTGCTTTCCTAATAAAAACTGACCAGACTAAGCAGGAGAGCACACTGTGGTCCGTTTTCCATCTATGCTGGGAAGTGTACTCTCCTCCAATGATCAGACTTTTGCTGACAAGCCCCTGTTGCACAGCCATTCACTGAGAAGCTTGGTGTCCTGCTGATTTTTCTCCCCCCAGCTCCTATGCAGCTGAGAACAGAGGGAATGTGGGGGGGGGGGGGGGAGTTTTTTTTTATACTACTATTCAAAAAATGTTTTGTCTTTCATTTCTATTTTAAACTGAATAACTTGTTTTACAAGGTGATCGTTTACACCCACCATGTTACGCGGCGCACACAACACACCACATCACTACTCCCACCATGTGCAGACATAAAGGGAGCCTTTGCACACACGTTTCTAACCTCCAAGTAAGATAGGAAAATGAATTACCATAAGGATGTTTAGGACTACAAGTATGCATTTTTTTCAAAACAGAGTTTGTACAAAACCTTTTTAGCGCTATACAGACAATAGTAGAAAAATATCTGGATTATGCATGCATATCACTACTCTTTCACTAGTGCTGCCTTTGGTTTAATCTCATAAATGGCTACAAAATAAAGCATTTAATGGAAACTTTGTCAAATGCAAAGCATCTCTGTACAGGCAGAACTTGTTCAATGTGCTAAAACAAACCTGAAAAATAGTACAATGGAAATAAGAAACAAGCTAAGGACTAGCGGTCGACTGATATATCGGCTGGCCGATATATCGGCTGGCCGATATATCGGCCGATATTTGGCCATTTTTGATAAATCGGCATCGGGCCGATTATTATCAAAATTAGGCCGATTTTTTACACTGGCCGTCCCTCCTGTCCTTTCTTCTCCACACTCAGCAGCTCTGGCAGCATCAAGTGCCGCGCTGAGTGTGTGAACAGAGAGGAGGGAGAGAGAGGGAGAGAGAAGCTGTCAGCTTGATGTCGGGAGTAGGGGGGAGGGGGCAGGGCGGTGTAGCAGATCACTTCACTTCCTTGTTACTTTATGGTCAGTCCAGGCAGCTCCTCCCATCTGCACTTATCTCTCTGCATGATCACACAGTAAGTCAGCACCAATTCACCTCACTCCCGTGCCTAGTTAATTTTTCCGTATCTTATCTGCTGTCCTCTCCATAAATCTATCATGCTGTATCATGCTGCCTCCTGTCCTGTCTCAGCTTTGCATTCCACACACAGATCTTACACCCTTTCCATCCCAGTTTACTTTTAGCTCTCATAATTGTCCTTTCCCCACCATGCAGCCTAGCACATTCCCTGCATTCTGTCACTAATAAAGACATTAGCACTTACATTTACCACCCCAACCTCCTCACCATTCTCTCTTTTATAATATCTTAACCTCCCCCCCCCCTCCCCCTTCACATTGTAGCAATTTGACAAGTCACATCCTATTGCCGGCAAGGCACTGTTCAAATCAATGCGACACTGACTTTGAGTTGCCGCATAAACTTGAAAAAGTAGTACATGCACTACTTTTGCGATTTAGGCTGTGACTTCAATAGCCACACAGATGTCTTCAAAGTCACAACCCAAAGTCGCACTGAGATGCAGCTCTGAAATTGTGCGATTTCAGGTTAAGTCGCACAATTTCAAAGCCACAGTCAATGTGAACGGGGGCTAATAGTAGGTTCACACTGGTGTGCTGTGGTCTGGCCACAGTGCGATTGTATATTCAGTTTACCCAGAGTTTTAGGTGCGCTCCCATTCAATTCTATTAGACTGTCTGTTTTCACGAAAGCAAATTACAGTCTTGCGTGCTGCATCTTTGATGCGCAATCAGAAAACACAGTCCACTAGAATTCATCAGGAGCACACCTACAACTGCAAGTAAATCACACATACAATCGCACTGTGGTCAAACCAAAGCGCACCAGTGTGAAACCGCTATACGGCTAGGTTCACGCGCAGTCAAGATCACGCACAAAATTGTGGTTTTCTTGACAAACACAGAAGCGCACTGTCCTTTAGTAGATACACAGTAGTGCCATTGATTGTTAAAGGCACCCCCACTCATCACACATGTGGTTTGGTACAGGACATTTTTAGAAAAGGGTCTTGGCCTTCATTTCCACATTTCCAAATTGGCACTACTGACCACTACCCCATATGTGTGCACCCATTACTCTCAGGTTGCTGCAGTGCAACACTTTAAGTACTATTATAGTGCATGTCACAAACATTACTCAGTGGGGGATCGTTCCTCTGATCCCCGCTGAGCAGGCCCGTCTCCGCTCACTGTGCTGAGATGGACCTGTCAGAGACCCGCTCTCCTCTATGGGGAGATCGGATGAAAACGGATCGATAGGCTTTCCATCTGTCTGGATTTCACTGACAGGATCGGGTGTCAGCGGACATGTCACCGCTGACATCCGCTGCTCCATAGGAGTGAATGGAGGTTCCGATCAGGTCCGCCTGAAAAACTGACAGACAGACCTGATCAGAAAGCCTGTGTGAAAAGGGGCCCAAGTCCGAACCCGAGGGGGCGCACTTTGCCCTGGGCACTGGATGACCTTGTCCCAGCACTGGTTACAGTTACACTCGGCTTAGTGTGAAACCTGCCAGTGTCACCGCCAATCAGTGCCATCTCTCAGTGCCACCCACCACTGCCACCCGCCCCTGCCAGCCAGTGCCAATTGCCAGTGCCATCTGTCCCAAACTAGTGCCATCTGTCAGTTCCAAACCAGTGCCACCTGCTAGTGCCAATGCCATCTGACAGTTCCAAACCAGTGCCACCTGCCAGTGCCAATAGTGCCATCTGTCAGTTCCAAACCAGTGCCACCTGACAGTTCCAAACCAGTGCCACCTGACAGTGCCATCTGTCAGTTCCAAACCAGTGCCACCTGCCAGTGCCATCTGTCAGTTCCAAACCAGTGCCACCTGCCAGGTCCAACTAGTGCTATCTGTACTGAGGACATCAAGGGTGTGCTAGAGTGACAGGAGTAAGCAAGGAGTTGAGTGGGTGAGTTTTTTTTTTTTTTTTTTAAATCGGCCTAAAATATCGGCCACAAAAATCGGCCATCGGCCGCCCCAATTTCTAAAGATCGGCATCGGCCAGAGAAAAACCCATATCGGTCGACCTCTACTAAGGACATACTGTGATTCCAAGACACAAGAAAACAGTGTGTAGTGGTTTTGACATCCATGAATTACATAAAAAAATAAAATGATGAAAATACATGCAGTGTAGACAGGACAGGGCACAATAAATAGTTTTATGTAAGGAAATTTTAAATCCCCCCCCCAAAAAAAAGTTACATTCTATGAGCCCATCCAGTCTTGTTCATTATGGGGCGTTGCTTTGGAACTTAACTTTGACAATTATCTAAACTGCAAGTATGTATATCTCATACCCGATGGGCTACTAAGGAAGCCGAAATGCTGGTGCTACTAAAGTGATGGCTATAATATTCTGGGTTCTGTTTGGGGTCTGTGCAAGCAGCTTCCCTCTACACACTAACCACAGGGGGTCACTCGCTCAGCACTGCCGCCATTCTAAGTTTGCCTTGTATTTTTTTTTTTATGAATATTAAGTAATCTCTGTCTGGACAAGCAGAGTTCCTTTTATTACTGCTCTTATCTAATCCTTGCCCAACCAGAGAACGTGTTTTATTAATTAAATTTTTTTAAATAAATATACACATTATATATATGTAGCGCCCTCCTCACTCCCCTCTTTCTTCAGCTCGTCTGTCTCTTGTCTAGGGGTATCTTTCAGAGGGGAAGGGAGCGGGGACACCACGCCTTGCCTTCACCACAGGTGTCAGAGTGGTGTAAGCAAAGTTCTTTTACCTTCGGGTCAGTGCTGTGCACCTGGAGCCTCCACCGAGAGTTACCTTGAACAATGTCTGTCAGGAAATGAGCCCCACACCATTAAAGTTCAACACTCCTTTATTCTTCTCGAAGGAACACAATCAGTTGAACTCCCTTGGTAGAAACAGAACAGAAAAGGAGGTGTGGATGCGAGTAGGCCCAGACACAATGTGTTCTCCACTTTCCTTCCTGAAAGTGGGTTGCGGTCTCAGAGCGAGGGGGGAATTTCCTTCCAGGCGGTCTCCGATGAGAGACTCACCTGTCCCCGGCAATATGCTGCACCAAGTCTTCGAGTGAGGAGCTCCCCCCGGTCCATTACGCCTTCCGGATTCGGGTTCCCACTCCCGGGGTTCCCTAGGATCTCCTTCCCTCGCGGAACTCAGTGTTGGGCACTGAGCTCCGGACCTCCATCCGAGTACCTCACCCCAGGCTAAAGGTGCCTGGGATGGAACACGACCTCTGGCTGTCTTCTAGGCCTAGGCCGCCCAGAGGACCGACACGAACCACCGTCCACAGGCTGAAGGTGCCTGGGACTTGACCCCGTGACAAAGATGGCCGGCCCCTTTATACCCTCTCCCAGCAAGCACGGCGGGTTCCCCGCCCCACCATACCGCTGCCGAGGGAGGACAAAAAGGAAGCGCGACACACAGCAATGATTCAACCCCAGCCCAGGGTGACAGCGCCACCTGCTGGGCTGCAGGGAATTACATATCACTAATGTCTCTGCCAAGTTCAAATTTACACCTGGGAAAGTACATACCCGCGCTATGGGGAACTGTCTCACATAGAACCCTAGCAGGACCCAGAAGATCGCAACTATCACTATAGTAGCATGATTACTACAGTGATTATCAGCTTCCCCAGAGCACCATCAGGTATGGGATATGCATACTTACATTGTGCCAACCTGGACCAATGTAGGCAATGTAGGCATGCAATACAGTTTTCTGGGAGTCCTGGGAGGTCTAGTTCAGGTTTAACACACTGAAATAAAAGAGCTGCAAACATACTAGATGGTCCAAAAAATAACACAACTCAGACAGGACCATTTTGTCTGATGCAGCACATTTCAACGTATGGTAGGGCAACCCTAAGCGCCAACATGTGATGGGTGTGGTGACATGCTTCATTATTGCACGTTACTGCAACATGGGTGGTGTGAATCAGCCAGTGATCATTTTTGAGTAAAATCTACCTGTCTTGGAAAGATTGTGTTGGAAAGGAGCTATTTTACAGGAAAGCAATACAAACATTCTACCTGTCATGTTTAAATTGCAATTTTGACATTTGAATTGTGAACCAATATTTTTTTTATTTTTATTTTTTTAAAACAACAAACATGGCATACTTACTTGCTCTGTGCGTTTTGCAGGAGCCCTGATCCTCCTCTTCTGGGGTCCCTGCCGGTGCGCTCCTGGGTTCTCTCCCCTTGCCAAGGCACTCATGCGGGCTCAATGCTGAGCTGTATGTGTCCATAGACACAGCACGGCTTGGGCCACCCCCTGCTCTCTCCTCACAGGCTGTGATTGACAGCAGCAGGAGCCAGTGGCTGGTGGGAGAGAGCAGGACACAAAAGATTGCAGAGACTGTATTAAGGTAAAAAAGTCTTCTAACTTTACAACCACTTTAAGAATATTTTATTTATGTCTAAAATAGATGCAATGATGCAGCCAGTTTCTAGTCTAAATTTAGCTTCAATGTTTTGCAGAATCTGTAATAAACTACTAAAAACAAGCAGTCTCAGACCCGGTTCACACAGGGGCGACTCTGGACGCGACTTCTGGTCGCCCCAAGTTGCCTCAAGTCGCGCTATTTTTAAAAATAATTGAAGTGAATGCAGCTGTTCTTAATGTACACGACTGCAGTCGCTCTGACTTCAAAAAAGGTTCCTGTACTACTTCAATCCGACTTTTGGCGACTGCTAGACGACCTGTACCCATTGATTTCAATGGAAGTCGCTCAGAAGTCGGAATCCCTGTCTTAACAGAAGCAACTTTCCAGGAAGAGAACCTACATTTCTCAGGCAAACCCCTCCCTCCCCCTCCCTCCCACAGAGCTGATTCTTGTTGATTGGCCAATGGAATGTCTCCTGTCCTGCAGGCAACTTGGAGTTGCCTTGTAAGTAGCTCCAGGTCGCGCTGCGATTCATACTCAAGTCGTGTCCAAGTTGCCTCCCAAAGTTGCGCTGGAAGTCGTGTTGCCCCTGTGTGAATGGACTCTCAAGATATACAGTAGCATAATATTTATAAGGGGACTGTGACAAGCTACATTTCTAGAACTTTACATAAATGCCCACAGTCAACTTTATCAAAACAGATACTACTGTAGAAAAAAGCAGCAGTTTCACAAAGTGTGGGACATCTGGTTGGAATCAGACGCCACTATTCTAGACCAATATGACTCAGAGGCTACTACCAGTCTCCTTTAAAGACTGGCCTCTGTGTGGTCCTGTATCTAAATAGCCCCCTGCCTCTCTCTTATGGATGACTTAATCCAGGGCTCGACAATCCCCGGGCGCCAGGTCGCAAATGCGACTAGAATTAGCGACCTGGGGCAGCACAGCTGAGGTTACCTGTATCTCCGTGCGCCCCCCCCTCCGCGATCGCGTGATCTCGTCGGGCCGCGCCGGCTGTTAATTTAGGCCGCGGCTTTGCGGCCTTCTGCAGGCCTAGGCTTCATTCTGTACTCTGGCGCCATCTTGTGGTGGCCGTTGGTATGACAAGTCAACCAGCAATGCTTGCCTGTTTCACTGCCCGCCCATCTCCTTCCCTTTACTTAGAAGTTAACCCCCAAACATTATATATATATATATTTTATTCTAACACCCTAGAGAATAAAATGGCGGTCGTTGCAATACTTTCTGTCACACCGTATTTGCGCAGCGGTCTTACAAGTGCACTTTTTTGAGGAAAAAAATACACTTTTTTAAATTAAAAAATAAGACAACAGTAAAGTTAGCCGAATTTTTTTTTATATTGTGAAAGAATGTTACGCCGAGTAAATTTTGATACCCAACATGTCACGCTTCAAAATTGCGTCCGCTCGTGGAATGGCGACAAACTTTTACCCTTTAAAATCTCCATAGGCGACATTTAAAAAAATTCTACAGGTTGCATGTTTTGAGTTACAGAGGATGTCTAGGGCTAGAATTATTGCTCTCGCTCTACCAATCGCGGCGATACCTCACATGTGTGGTTTAAACACTGCTTTCATATGCGGGCGCTACTCGCGTATGCGTTCGCTTCTGCACGCATTGGTCGTTAAAAAAAAAAACCTGGCTCCTAACTTTTTTAGCTGGCTCCTAGATTCCAAGCAAATTTGGCAAGCCCTGACTTAATCATTGTATGGTCCCCATGGCTCACCGTTTTTCACCATCTCAGCCCATAGGGTAGCGGAGAGAGGATACATTCCTCAGGAAACATTGTTCTCTTGTTATACTGGCCCCTAGAAGTCTGGGGGTTCTCTGAGTTCTATGAGTAGCAAGGGTGGGGTTTTCTTTTTCATTTTTTACTTTAGGTTCACCTGCTATTGTTTTAGTTCATGTGTGCTATTGTACTACCTTGATCTGGGGGATGCCCAGAGGCTCCGTTTTGAACCTTTACCTTATTTTCGAAAGCAGTAAAAAGAAGTTTAAAAAAAAAAAATTTATCAGTTCTACAGCGTCAGAAAAAAGTTTTTTCTTTGTGACTAAATGAGAATCATTCTGTGATGATTGATCACTTTTAATTTAAAGTATATGTAAAAGGCAAAACTTTTTTTTTTCGTTTTGGATAAAGGGCATAAAGGATTAGAACTCCCTGTCAGGTTGCTGTCTGTGTCCCCATTAGGAAAATCTTCCTCTCCATTTGTCCCGTTTACATGTACCACTCACAGTAAAAGAAAATCCCAAATTTTGCGCTATCACCAAAAAATGAATAGAAGGGAAAATCTTTCAATGGGAAATGCAGTTCTGGTGACCCTGGGGATAAGACCAAATTCGTAAATTTTAGAGGGATTTCCTCTCACTCCCTGTTTTAGATATGGAACACGAAGTGAAGAGAAATCTTCAAAAATGGGAAACAAATGGCAAAAAAAACCAAAAAAAAAAACTGACAGGTATTATAACCTTTCCAAAATAGAAAAAAAGTTTTGAATTGAAAGAATTGACTTGGCTATATGCAACATTCACAGCACTAGTGAGCTCAACTGCAGATACATTAATATTTTTTTAGAATGCAGCGGACACAATCAAATTTATATTATGAGGTTACAATAGACTTTTATAGTCCTGTAAACCTATCTCAATGCAAAAGTGGCCCAAAATCAGAATCAATCATGGTTTGCTAAGAAGCAAATCTAGTCTACCAAGAGCATAAACCAGGATGAGGCATTAAGTAAGCATGCTTGTATATTTTCCTTGTGCACAAGCCACCATGAAAAAATATTTTAATTCCATATAGTGGTTTAGATTTTGTAACATTAACTTAAGGAATGATATTTTGATTACTCAACTGATGGCCCATGCAACAACCTTGTCTATAATGTGGGAAGCCCAAGCCACAGGTACTGCAGCCTCTATATTTCCTCTAGTGACCTAAGCTAATGATTGGGTATTACAAGCACACAAAGATGAAGACTTTACATTAAGTTTATTTACACTACAATTCCAATATGCATCGTACAATTTCGTCATGATGGTTAGATCAATCTACAAACCCCATCTCTAATCTTTATTGAATGGAACATACAAATCAATGATGCTTTGCGTTTACTAATAGAAATAAAATAAATTGTTGTAACTGCATTGGAGGTTGTTACAGTTTCTGAAGCAGAGACTGTAAACACATGCTTTTTAACATCCAACACAACACAGAAGTAGAAGCACGCTAGACCTGCTCTTATCAATCTGTGAACCATCACAAGCAGTGCTGTGAAATCATGAAAAAACTTAAGTTACTGGATATTTTTGTCCAGCTAGAAAATTACCTTTTGTGACACGTCTCACACGTCACTCACCCAACAAGGAAAACAAGTCCTGGTTTATGCTCTTTAACATGCACTACACTACAAAGGATTTCAAGCGGTACTGTGCCATGCTTTAGGTGGCAGATAATTCCATGCAGGGTTCTTACCACTAAAAGGGCACTATCATCTGTGTGCTGAGAGCGTCTGGATGGTAGGGAACACTGAGATGAAGGTAGGGAAAGATGGAGCAATGTCAATAACACACACACACACACACAATGGAGTAAACATAAAAAGGATAAAATGCAACACTAGGTTACATGATGGCAGCACACATGGAAGGTGACAATCTACTTATGGAAAATGAATAGGATACAGGATGGCAATAAAGTGACATTTCCTAAGAAGACTGAAAAGAAACAGAATCTACATCAGAAATAAAAAAATGCTAGTATTGGATTAACAGTGACATCTGGAAACAGCACTGGAGTGTTTAGATCACATTTAATTCAGCTTCTGGTACACTACATACAAATCCACATAAGCTATTCCCTTCAGATACAAATATAGCCTGAGCAACGTTTATAGCATGCGATAAGCTACTGACATTTTTGGTGATCTAGGACTACAGAAAGCTAGGACCATTACTACACCATTGTCCCTTCAATGTGAGTGCTTTATTCCAGGGAACATAATACTCCTGCTGACTACAGGGACTGGGCAAACAACACAAGCCTCGTACACACGAACGAGTTTCTCGGCAAGAAACGACAAGAAAACTGCAGAGATAGCTTTCTTGCCGAGAAAATCATTTGTGTGTATGGTTTCTCGTCGAGAAAAAAGACCAGAATCTCGACGAGAAAAATAGAGAACCAGCTCTCCATTTTCTCGTTGAGACTCTCGTCGGCATGTTTCTCGACGAGAAAAGTGTGTGTGTGTGTACACTTACCTGTCGCCGTGGAAACCCGCGCATGCGCGAATTGACTTTGACGCATGCGCGGTAGCTTCCTATGCATAGGTAGGGTATAGCAAGATGGCGGCGACGGCATCGATTGTGACGAGCGCACGCTCGTCGTAGTTGATGACGTCACCGCGTTCCCTCCAAAGAACCGCGGGTTCTTTGAATCAAGCGCGTGTACACTCGGCCGGGACAAGTTTCTTGTCCAAGAATCTCGTCAGGAAAAACAACGTGTTTTTTCTTGACGAGATTCTCGGCCGTGTGTACGAGGCCACAGGCTGGAAAAGTGTAAACAATTTGTGTTGAAGTGGCAAGTGACAATAAAAACATCCTAAATAAAAAAACTTAATATAACTAAATTCTTTTTAGGCTTCATGTACACTGCTGCTGGTAAAGGGATGTTTAGGAGCAGTTTGGCTTTTTTTTCAGCTGCCCCTGAACTTTACTCTATGTTATCTTATCAGTACATGTACACAGGGTTGTTTATAGTAGTTTCTAGGCTGTTGAGTTTAAAAGCATTTTTTGCAAAGCAAAAAAATGCATTCAGGACGGATGTTCACATGAAAATGAAAATGTAAATGTAAAAAATGTGTCCCCAATCAGAGGACCCCCCCACACGTGTGTCCCAGAGCCCCCCCCTACACACTTGCGTCCCAATCAGAGCCGCCCCCCTACACACTTGCGTCCCAATCAGAGCCCCCCCCTACACACTTGCGTCCCAATCAGAGCCCCCCCCTACACACTTGCGTCCCAATCAGAGCCCCCCCCTACACACTTGCGTCCCAATCAGAGCCCCACCCCTACACACTTGCGTCCCAATCAGAGCCCCCCCCCTACACACTTGCGTCCCAATTAGAGCCCCCCCCTACACACTTGCGTCCCAATCAGAGCCCCCCCCCTACACACTTGCGTCCCAATCGGAGCCCCCCCTACACACTTGCGTCCCAATCGGAGCCCCCCCCCTACACACTTGCGTCCCAATCAGAGCCCCCCCCCCACAAACTCGCGTCCCAATCAGAGCCCCCCCCCCACAAACTCGCGTCCCAATCAGAGCCCCCCCCCCACACACTTGCTTCCAAATCAGAGCCCCCCCTACACACTTGCGTCCAAATCAGAGCCCCCCTACACACTTGCGTCCAAATCAGAGCCCCCCTACACACTTGCGTCCAAATCAGAGCCCCCCCTACACACTTGCGTCCAAATCAGAGCCCCCCCTACACACTTGCGTCCAAATCAGAGCCCCCCCTACACACTTGCGTCCAAATCAGAGCCCCCCCTACACACTTGCGTCCAAATCAGAGCCCCCCCTACACACTTGCGTCCAAATCAGAGCCCCCCCTACACACTTGCGTCCAAATCAGAGCCCCCCCTACACACTTGCGTCCAAATCAGAGCCCCCCCTACACACTTGCGTCCAAATCAGAGCCCCCCCTACACACTTGCGTCCAAATCAGAGTCCCCCTCCCACATTTGTGTCCCCATCAGAAACTCCCTGAACTGTATCACAATCCCCCCGGAAAGCCTCCCCCAACACTGAACTGTGTCCCCATTAGAGCCCCCCCACACTTGTGTCCCCATCAGAGCCCCCCTGTACAATTGTGTCCCCCCCAGAACCCCCCCTTCACACTTGTGTCCTCCATTACAGTCCCCTACCTCCCTGAAGGGCTGTCTGTAGTGCAGATCTACTGCACTTCCCAACTCCCGCCCGGCTGTTGCACAAGCATGCTGTATGTGAAATGACAGCATTAAGGACCCTGAATTTAACTGAGATTGGGAGGTGGAAGGTGCAGCCGGTCTGCACTAAATTAATCTGAACTTTGTCGGGTTTCTCGAGTTGCGGGACTTGTGCTGCACAGCCTTCACTGCCTGTCAGTATGCAAAGGAAGCCCCGCAACCAGAGCAGAAACCGTCCCTGCAGCGAGTCTGATGACTCTGGCTGCGGGCCGAAAGAAACTAGCAGGCCCAGATTTGGCCAGTGTGCTGTACTTTGGAGACCCCGATCAAGACTATTCATTTATAGGGATAACAGGTTCACAAACTTTACCTACCAGTCTTACTTTCTAATATTTTATAAGCGACCGTTTCAGAAATTGGAAGCTTGACAAGCAACTCTGCTATAGGAATTGCTCTGCCCATTCTTACATCTACAAAATACTACAAAAAGTAAGGAAGAATCAGAGGTTTTCTTAATCTAAAATGACCTTTTCAGAACCACTGCTCAGTGTCCTCCTTTAAAACGTACATTTAAAACACCATACCAGTCCTAAGATGTAGTAGCTGCATTAGCTTTTTTTCTCAAGGCATTTTTCTCTTATAGGAGAAGTACAGCCCAAGCTTTTTTGGCTGTACTTCTCCTATGGATCACAGGAGTGCAGTTACTTCTGCACTCCTGTGACCCATTCTCAGCAGTCAGTGGGCTAAAGCCAGCTGTCAGCTGACATGACAGAGCTTGTCCAGCCTCTGAAAAGATCTATGGTCAAGATCCATCCAGAAGCCTGGACTGGCACCTGGCTCAGCGATCTGCTGAGAACCTGAGCCAGCCCCTCCTGCACTCTGGAGTGCTAGAGGGGCAAGAGCAAAGAGCCACTGACTGACAATCCCAGCTTGCTGCTCAGAGCACAGGGGGAACTGAGCGATCACAGTGTTTGGTCGCTCAGTTCTTATGGCTGAGGCAGATCAATGCTGCACCCACCTAGGTGAGTATAATTTTTTTTCTTTGGCAAAGCCCATACTTCTAACTTTTACCTGGAAATCGATTTAGATATTTCCTGTACCCTCCTGTTTATATTCATTTCTACATTGTATCTATGGGGGCAACCATGGCCTTCCCACAGGCTGGATTTCATGTCTGCCTTCTTTTATCATTATGTGAATTGACGGAACTAGCAGATAACACAATAAAAACAAACTTCCTTTTGCCGTAATTCACAGAAATTGACAAACCACAGCATTTCAGCCAAGATCAACAGGTATTTTCCCTGCTTGGTAATTTCACTGCGCAGTAATGTAGTGAAGGTACCGGTATAACAGAAAAGAATAAGGCAAAGTAGCTATATGTTCTATGGAAACACAAAAAAAACAAAACAGGTAAACTTAAACCATACATATCAATCGTACATCTTACCACAAATGAAAAACACAAAAATTAAGGCTCCATTCACACTTGTGCGACTTATGCAAATTTGGACATCAAAGTCGCAGCTCATTCTTTTCAATGGCGCCCATTTAAATCAGTGCAACTTTGAAAAGGTGCCTGAACTACTTTGGTCAAGGGACTATAAAATCGGATCAAAGTAGCATCAAAGTCGCACTGAAAGCGAGCAACTATGGAGACGCGCAAATGTGAATGGAGCCTTAAAGGCTTGTTAAACAGAAAATTTCTTGGAATTCAATGAGGAATACAGGATACAAAGTCAATTCTGTTATCCTGGCTACAGGAAAATTTGGACACTGGCAAGAAAACCCCCCAAAAACCCCAGCACCCAGTCTAGTATACCCCTCCCACTCCCAGCACAACTTAATTGTATTAACCACTTGCTGACTTCCCTTATAGCAGTTTTACTGCTACAGGGTGGCAGCTGTGTGCCGAATTACGTATACAGTTGTGCTCGTAAGTTTACATACTCTGGCAGAATTTGATTTCTTGGCCATTTTATATACATGAATATGAATGATAACACAAAACCTTTTTTTTTTTCACTCATGGTTAGTATTTGGCTGAAGCCATTTATTATCAATCAACTGTGTTTACTCTTTTTAAATCATAATCACAACAGAAACTACTCAAATGACCCTGATCAAAAGTTTACATACCCTGGTGAGATTGGCCTGACAACATGCACACAAGTTGACACAAAGGGGTTTGAACGGCTATTAAAAGGTAACCATCCTCACCTGTGATCTGTTTGCTTGTAATTAGTGTGAGTGTATAAAAGGTCAATGAGTTTCTGGACTCCTGACAGACCCTTGCATCTGTCATCCAGTGCTGCACTGACGTTTCTGGATTCGGAGTCACAGGGAAAGCAAAAGAATTGTCAAAGGATCTGTGGGAAAAGGTATTGGAACTGTATAAAACAGGAAAGGGATATAAAAAGATATCCAAGGAATTGATGAATGCCAATCAGCAGTGTTCAAACGCTAGTCAAGAAGTGGAAAATGAGGGGTTCTGTTGAAACCATATCACAGTCAGGTAGACCAACTAAAATTTCAGCCACAACTGCCTGGAAAATTGTTTGGGATGCAAAGAAAAACTCACAAATAACTTCAGATGAAATACAGGACTCTGAAAACATGTGATTTGGCCGTTTCAAGATGCACAAGGAGGCACTTGAAGAAAGATGGGCTGCATGGTCGAGTCGCCAGAAGAAAGCCATTACTACACAAATTCCACTAGGTATCCCGCTTACAATATGCCAAAAAGCACAGAGACAAGCATCAAACCTTCTGGCACAAAGTCATTTGGAGTGATGAGACCAAAATTGACCTTTTTGGCCACAACCATAAACACTACATTTGGAGAGAAGTCAACAAGGCCTAGGATGAAAGGTACACCATTACTACTGTGAAACACGGAGGTGGATCACTGATGTTTTGATGTGTGAGCTACAAAGGCACAGGAAATTTAGTCAAAATTGATGGCAAGATGAATGCAGTATGTCATCAAAAAATACTGGAGGAACATTTGCATTCATCAGCCAGTAAGCTGCGCATGGGACGTACTTGGACATTCCAACATGACAATGATCCAAAACACAAGGCCAAATTGACCTGTCATTGGCTACAGCAAAATAAAGTGGAGGTTCTGGAGTGGCCATCTCAGTCTCCTGACCTCAATATCATTGAGCCACTCTGGGGAGATTTTAAACATGCAGTTCATGCAAGACAGCCCAAGAATTTACAGGAACTGGAGGCTTTTTGCTAAGAGGAATGGGCAGCTTTACCATCTGAGAAGATAAAGAGCCTCATCCACAAATACCACAAAAGACTTCAAGCTGTCATTGATGTTAAAGGGGGCAATACACGGTATTAAGAACTGGGGTATGTAAACTTTTGATCAGGGTCATTTGGGTAGTTTCTGTTGCCATTAGGATTTAAAAAGAATAAACACAGTTGATTGATAATAAATGGCTTCAGTCAAACACTAACCATGACTGAAAGAAAAGTTTTATCATTCATACTCTGAAAAATACCCAAGAAATCATAAATTCTGCCAGGGTATGTAAACTTATGAGCACAACTGTATATACGTGATCTGGCTCTTCAGGGTAGCGCGTGCGAATACACACCGCCAGCTCACTCACACTGATGTCTTTCCTTACCATCCCCGTGGACATGGAGGATGTTAAAAAAAAAAAAAAAGTGCCAGGAGGCCGAGCGAAGCGAGGACGTGAGGCCGACTGGCCACTTCTAACGAGGTCCACGCAGGCGCCGTCTAGAGCCGACTCTCAGCTCTACATAGGTTCGGCTATTTTCAGAGGCTCATTCAGGTACGTACTGCGCAAGCGCCACGCCTGCGCAGTACAGGGGGGGGGGGGCATAATCCGCCGGGGGGGACCTTTCTCGGCAGAACACCAGCACTCGCCAGTCATATGGTACGGAGGCAAAACAGCAGTCTGCCTATGTAAACAAGGCAGCTTGCTTGTCAGTAGGGAAAGCATGGATCTTGTGTTCCTGCAAAGCAGGGACATGGATCCACATCTTCCCCTAGTAAAAAGCACTTCTCACATTGTACTAAAACACAGGCTAGGCACACATTCAACCCTTTGATCGCCCCTGATGTTAACCCCTTCCCAGCCAGTGTCATTAGTACAGTGACAGTGCATATTTTTAGCACTGCATCAGTGTCACTGGTTCCCAAAAAAGTGTTGGCTAGTGTCTTTGTACGCCGCAATATCACAGTCCCACTATAAGTTGCTGATCACCATTACTAGTGTAAAAAAAAAAAAAAAATCCTTAAAAAAATTCCATAGTTTTTTTTAACAAAAATATGCAGTAGAATACATATTGGCATAAATTGATACTAAATTAAACTTGATTTTTGCCATTTTTTTTATTGCATATGTTTTATAGCAAAAAATAAAAAACACATTTTTCCCCCAAAATGTATGGTCTTTTTTGTTTATACCACAAGAAATAAACATTGCAGTGGTGATCAAATACCACCAAAAAAAAAAGCTCTATTTGTGGGAAATTACATTTTATTTAGGTACAGTGTCCCATGGCCACGCAATTGTCAGGTAAATTAACAGTGCAATATCGCAAAAAAATAAAGCCTGGTCATGGAGGGTAAATCTTCCATATCTGAAGTGGTTAAGATCATAGAGGGTGGCTAGACCAGTGTCCCTTCAATGTATTCCAAAAAATGGATATACATTAAAATAAAATGTAAACTACATTATTTTTCCTTTAATTGATAGTCACAGGTTTGGAGACAATTGGGACATCTAAAAGCAGCCCCCCTAAATGGTGGGCAACAGTGACAAAACTAACAGGCACACATAAAACATAGAACTGGGATCTTCCTGCAGTTCAAAGGGCCTCTTGAAGGACCTTGCATCCAAAACTGGCATCAGATTAGTTCCGAACATCCACCTGGTTGTGAATGCGAGAACAGAGAACCAGACAGTAGCCTTGCAAATCTGGGAAACAATTTTTCTGGTGCCAAAAAGCCCAAGCAACACTCACAGATCCAGTGACAATAAAGGGTGGAACTCGATTGTCAAAGTATAGCAAAAGCTCTTTTGGCCATACTTCTCTTTTGATTCACAGGAGTGCACTTATTTCTGTACTACTGTGACCAAGATTCAGCCAACAGAGGGATAAAATAGTCGGTCAGTTGACATAATAGAGCCGGGGCAGGCTCTGCAGAGATCATGACAATATTGTTGGGATCACTCATGCAACACTCTCCTAAATTCAGCGCTTCATTGTTCAGTCCTTCAGCATTAACCATTTCACGTAAATAGTTGGAAAATAGGGTCAATAAAGTTGCCCTACAGTCTAAATAGTTCGGTAATTCCATGTGCTCGACCCACAGGGCCTCTTTACAAAGTGAACCTTCAGAGAATGGATTACAGTGCATCCGGAAAGTATTCACAGCGCTTCACTTTTTCCACATTTTGTTGTGTTACAGCCTTATTCCAAAATGAATTCAATTCATTATTTTCTTCAAAAATCTACAAACAATACTCCATAATGACAACCGGAAAGAAGTTTGCTTGAAATCTTTGCAAATTTATTACAAATAAAAAACTAAAAACACCACATGTACATAAGTATTCAAAGCCTTTGCTCAATACTTTGTTGAAGCACCTTTGACAGCAATCACAGTCTAAAGTATTTTTGAGTATGATGCTACAAGCTTAGCACACCTTTTTTTGGGTAGTTTCACCCATTATTCTTTGCAGGACCTCTCAAGCTCCATCAGGTTGGATGGGGAGCGTCGGTGCACAGCCATTTTCAGATCTCTCCAGAGATGTTCAAATTGGGTACAAGTCTGGACTCTGGCTGGGCAACTCAAGGACATTCACAGAATTGTCCCGTAGCCACTCCTTTGTTATCTTGGCTATGTGCTTAGGGTCGCTGTCCTGTTGAAGATAAACTTTCGTCCCAGTCTGAGGTCCAGAGTACTCTGGAGAGCAAGTTTTCATCAAGGATCTCTCTGTACATTGCTGCATTCATCTTTCCCTCGATCCTGACTAGTCTCCCAGTTTCTGCCACAGAAAAACATCCTCACAGCATTATGAGACCACCACCATGCTTCACTGTAGGGATGGTATTGGCCAGGTGATGAGCGGTGCCTGGTTTCCTCCAGACATGACGCTTGCCATTTAGGCCAAAGAGTTCAATCTTTGTTTCATTTTGTTTCTTATAGTCAGAGTCCTTCAGGTGCTTTTTGGCAAACTCCAGGCAGATTGTCATGTGCCTTTTACTGAGGAGTGGCTTCCGTCTGGCCACTCTATCACACAGGCCTGATCAGCGGAGTGCTACAACAGAGATGGTGGTTCTTCTGGAAGGTTCTCCTCTCTCCACAGAGAAACGCTGGAGCTCTGTCAGAGTGACCATTTGGTTCTTGGTCACCTCCCTCAGTAAGGTCCTTCTCCCCGAATCACTCAGTTTGGCCGGGCAGCCCGCTCTAGGAAGAGTCATGGTGGTTCCAAACTTCTTCCGTTTACGAATAATGGAGGTCACTGTGCTCATTGGGACCTTCAATGCTGCAATTTTTATGTACCTTTCCCCAGATCTGTGCCTCGATACAATCCTGTCTCGGAGGTCTACATACAATTCCTTGGAATTCAATGCTGGAATTAAGGTGCTCTGACATGCACTGTTACCTGTGTGACCTTAGACAGGTGTGTGCCTTTCTAAATCATGTCCAATCAATTGTAGAAACATCTCAAAGATGATCAGTGGAAACAGGATGCACCTGAGCTCAATATTGAGTGTAATGGCAAAGGCTGTGAATACTTAGGTACATGTGATTGTTTTGGTTTTTATTTTTAATAAATTTGCAAAGATTCCAAACAAACTACTTTCACATTGTCATTATCGGGTATTGTTTGTAGAATTTTAGAGAAAAATAATGAATTTATTCAATTTTGGAAGGAGGCTGTAACATAACAAAATTTGGAAAAAGTGAAGCGCTGTGAATACTTTCCGGATGCACTGTATATCAGAGGCTGTGCCATGTCACGGGACCTGGAAAGAGTTCTGGGACCAACGTACATTAAGGTCTGAAAGGTGCCACTATGCAGAAGCCAGTGCTATAAAAACGTTTTCAAAGCTAGTTCTGCAATCATCCAGTCCAGCGGAGTTCAGGTTGGGCCTCCAAAGCTATTGCGGAGGATATGGCAATTCGAATATCTGTGTATCGAGACCAGCTCAAGCAGTCTGTATAGAGATGTTAAACAAAGACACTCTTTTTCTGACAAAAGGAAAATGGACTGGTAAAAATGGTTACATTTCTTAGAGAAAAGATATCCATCCTCATTTTACACTAGCAAAAAAAAAAAAACTTGCATGCAGAGTGTGGGAGGGGTTATAATTGGACTGGCAACAGCTTGTTTTTCTGTGTCCGAATCCTCCTGTAGGTTACAGTATAACCCAATTGTTCCAAATCCCTCAATGAACAGGAAAGAAAGCTCAATTTCCAGTGTATTGTCAGATTTACCAACAGGAAATCTTTACAATGCATAATACAAGAGATACCCTCAAAGCTGAACTCAAGTGAAAACATTTTTGAGCACACATTACTTAGTCACATAAGTTGACTCTAAGGCCCCTTTCACACTGGGGCGGGAGGTGCGTTGGTGGTAAAGCGCCGCCATTTTTAGAGGCGCTTTTCGGCTGCTAGCGGTGCGGTTTCCCCCCCCCCGCTAGCGGCCAAGAAAGGGTTAAAAACCACAGCAGAGCCCCTCTGCGGAGGTGCTTTGCCGGCGGTATAGCAGCTGTTTCCCATTGATTTCAATGGGCAGGAGCAGTATACACACCGCTCCTTCACTGCTCCAAAGATGCTGCTAGCAGGACTTTTTTTTTTTACCGTCCTGCTAGCGCACCGCTCCAGTGTGAAAGTCCTCGGGTCTTTCACACTAAAGACACAGCAGGGGCTGTTTCAGGTCGGTTTGCAGGCACTATTTTTAGCGCAATAGCGCCTGCAAAACGACCCAGTGTGAAAGGGGTCTTTTAAAATGTATCCATGTTCTGCTGTTTACGGAGAAAGTCCTCCCTCCAAAAATGCCGGGTACTCCCAACAGCAGTGATTTGATGCTGCAAGGGGTTATAAGCAGCGACTGTGAAGGAGCTATTCACCCTCCCCTTCAATGACCCCTTGTCAATTCACAAAGCCAGTATTCTTCTCCTAGAATGCAAGGCATTTCATCAGAGTTGTTTAGCTTTAAACTAACCCAATATACAAATTAAACATAACTTATGCTATAAAAGAAAGATTGGATACCATAAATAATATAATATCTTACAACAGATGAAGTTTTTAAACTGTTACTGGGCTCACAGACAATAACCATATCCTTAGAGAACTATACATTTGTTGACCAATAAGCCTGAAAGAATTAGGTTTATATAATTTGAATATACAGTGCCTATAAGAAGTTTTTACCCCCTTAGACATTTTCATTTTCTATGACAAAAAACGAACTATGAAATAACTTGGTAAACAAAACCTCTCCAGTTATTACAAATAAGAAAGCCGCTTTCCTGTTTTTGAAGGTGCAGGCTGTGGGGCTGTCACATTCTTAAGCCCGCCAGAGACGGTTTGAATTTTGGTTGGTTCAGCAGGGACCGGCCAAGATTCGAACCATGTAGGGGCAGGGTGATTGTACCCATGTTGATCAATCAACTTGGGTACAAACCAGCCTGTTGGGTTTTACATGTGATTATTGCTAGAGGCAATTATAGCTGATGGCAGTAATCACTGTGTTTTCCTGGCGGGGACGGCTCCGCAGGAGGGATTCCTCCCTTAATATTGACTGAGCTGTGGGTGCAGAAAAGAAAAATCGCTCTATGGCCAGCTTTATCCTTATTTTATGATCCTGTGACTCACTGACCCAGAACAAGTATGAGCTTATCTGAGGTCACGATAGCCCCATTGATCAAAGCTTTATGATAGAATAGAACAGAAAATTTAAGCGATACCAGGATGGATAAGGCAAACTAGAACAAAGCTGTTTTTACCAGGGAACTGTGGAACTAAACCTAATATAATACAGACTAACAATAGCCTCAAAAGCTGATTATACAAGGACAACTGTAGGAGATTTAACATACCTCATTATCCAATGGGCTCCGTTTCTCTGGACTCAGTGCTTTCTGCTAAAAGAAAATAAAACAATGAATTGGTTAGCACCACCATATACTGGAAGTACAAATCAACAAAGTAAGCAAAACTAGATCAGGACCAAAAATGAACTTCCCTTGGACCATGATAGAAAACGCATACCCACGTAATTATTTTGTTCCTAAAGCAATCACATCTAAAAAACATTTAAATGGAAACTATGCTAAGACCCCTTTCACACTGAGGCGTTTTTCATGCGCTTTTGGGCTAAAAATAGTACCTGTAAAGTGCCTGAAAAACGGCTCCCCTGCAGTCTCAGTGTGAAAGCCTGCACTGAGGCGATGCGCTGGCAGGACGTTAAAAACTCCTGCAAGCAGCATCTTTGGAGCGGTGAAGGAGCGTTGTGTCCACCGCTCCTAAAGCGCCCCTGCCCATTGAAATGAATGGGCAGTGCCGCCGAACCGATGGCAAAGCGCCGCTGCAGCGGGTGGTTTTAACCCTTTTTCGGCCGCTAGCGGGGGATAAAAGCCCGTTAGCGTCGGAAAACGACGGTAAAGCGCCGCTAAAAATAGCGGCGCTTTACCGCCGACGCCACTGTGTGGAAGCACCCTAAGCCAAAAAAACGACATTGTGGACTACAGAAAAACCAAACATGATTGATTGGGAATAGTGAGATTATTAAATTACATGGCCATTTTTTGATGAAGTTCTCACAGAAAAATTATTTGGATTTCAGAATTGCTCAACAATCAGTCGAAAAATATAAAAAATAATTATGGTGCGTATCAATAAGACACCATAGAAACGCAGTTCGGATGCGTTCCAGGTGCTTTTCTGCATGTGCGCTTTTAATGCGTTCTGGTGAGTTTTTGGTGCAGTCCAGTGCATTTTCCCCCCTCTTTTTCTTAAAGTATAACTAAAGCCAAAGTTTTTTTTTTTGTTTTGGACAGAGTGGAGAGGGGTTGTCTGTGCCCGTTAAGGAGATTCACCTGCTTTATTTGTCCTGTTTACCATTATCATTGAAAGTGAAAGTAAAAAAGAAAGCCCCAATTTTTGGGTTGTCCCCAGAAAAGTAATAGATGGGAAATCTTTGGGGACACTAGTTCTGGTGAGCTGGGGGTCCCCAGAAAATTCCTTTAATTTGCGGAGATATCCTCTCACTTCCTGTTTGGCTATGGGACAGGAAGTGAAGGGAAATCTCTGCAATGGGACAGAGATAGCGAAAAAAAAAAAAAAAAAAAAAATCTCACAGGGGCTATTACCCTCCCCCCACCTGAAAAAAAAAATAGGATTTTTATACTCACCGTAAAATCCTTTTCTCTGAGTTCATGGCCTTAATCTTGACAAAGTGGGTATTAGCCTTCCTTCAGGAGTGACTAGGCAGAAAGTGTTAACTTCAAAGCTGAACAGCCCCGCCCAGGGGGCGGTCCTACTGGCTATATCCTCTCAGCCTGCACTAAGCAGATCAGTTCGTCAAAAGCAGTACAAACTTAAAAAAAGAGGGGTGGGTGCTGTGTCCGTCCATGAACTCAGAGAAAAGGATTTTACGGTGAGTATAAAAATCCTATTTTCTCTTTCGTTCATGGACGGACACAGCCTTCATCTTGACAAAGTGGGACGTCCCTAACCAGTGTCAAAAACGAGGGGTGGGAACAGCATTAAAACAACTTCACCCCAAAACAAAACAGAGCTCCTCACTGAGTTGAAACTCTAAACGGCCGCCTGCAATCCCTTGCGGCAGAAAGAAGCATCCGAAGATGCACTCACATCACCTTGTAAAGTTTAGTGAAAGTGTGAACGGACGACCAGGTCGCCGGCTTACACACCTGGGAAACAGACGCTTGATGCTCTCCGAGCTCGGACAGCGTCCAAGAAATACGTGGTCTCCTTAGGATTCTACGTACGAGGACACAAGGATGGCAGTACAAGGTCTTCCTTGAGATGGAAGGTTAAAACGACCTTAGGAAGAAAAAGAAGGCTGCGGACGCAGCACCACCTTATCCTTGTGGAAGATCAGATAGGGAGCCTTGCATGACAAGGCTGCCAGCTCAGAAACCCGTCTTAACTGACGTAACAGCCACCAAAAGGACCACTTTCTGAGAAAGTGTCAACAAGGGAATCTCCCTAATGTTCTGAACCGGTGGTTTCTGAAGCACAGAGAGGCCATGCCATTAATCCAAGAGGCACCTCTTCCCCTAGTCGAATGCGCCGGGAAGGGGAAGAGCCCGACCCTATTTGGCGTAAGCCTGATCACGATCTGTCGAATCCACCTCGAGATAGTGGCCTTCTTGGGACCAGCCACCGAATAAACAGTGAGTCTGAACTCTGGAATGGAGCAGTAACAGACAAGTATACTCTTAGAGCTCGGACAACGTCCAAGGAATGCAACGTCGTCTCCTTAGGATTCGACGGATGAGGACACAAAGATGGCAGTACAATGTCTTCCTTGAGATGGAAGGTCAAAACGACCTTTGGAAGAAAAGAAGTCTGCGGACGCAGCACCACCTTATCCTTGTGGAAGATCAGATAGGGAGCCTTGCATGACAAGGCTGCCAGCTCAGAAACACGTCTTAACTAGCACAACCGCCACCAAAAGGATCACTTTCTGAGAAAGTGTCAACAAGGGAATCTCCCTAATGTTCTGAAACGGTGGTTTCTGAGGCACCTAGAGGCCCCTAAAGCCCTTAACTGTAAAGCAGGATGGCATATGGGACCTTGCGACAGCAGGTCCTCTCGTAGTGGTAGATGCCAAGGGACGTCTGCTATACAAGCACCACGGAGGTAGTGGAGGGCGGACCGGAGGGGCCGCATGCCAAACCCCCTGTACAAATGTTCTCACTAAAGAGTGAGCCACCAGGGATCGTTGAAAAAAAAGACAGCCAGGGCCGATATCTGCCCCTTAATTGTACTTAAAGTAAAATTTTTGGTCCGCCCCACGCTGCAAGTACAGAAGGACCCTGGAACCAAATAAGCACGCGGATGCCACCTCATTTCCTCCAAATGGATATGGAGGTCTTCCAAGTGCAATGGTAAATCTTCCGGCGGACGATTTCCGAGCACTCCTCATGGTAGAGATCACAGAGTCTGACAGGCCCCGGTCTCTTAGCACCTGGCTCTCAATGGCCATGCCGTCAAAGCCAGCAACTGTAAAACAGGATGGCGTATGGGACCTTGCGACAGCAGGTTCTTTCTTAGCGGTGGGTGCCAGAAGGCGTCTGCTACCAGATGCACTAGATCGGCGTACCCGACTCTGCAGCGTGTGTCTGTAGGCTTGCGCCATTTACATGCCATTTGATCGGCGTGGTCCCGGAGAAAAAGACCGCAGAGTGGCAGCTAGAGGCCAAACAGTGCGGACCACAAAAACATGGCTACCAGCGCAGAAGAGGCCAAACACAGCATGGATCACAAGAAAAATGGCCGCCGAGCGGCAGATAGAGGCCAAACATAGCGCGGACCACAAGAACATGGCCACCGAGGGCAGATGGGGGCAAAACACAGCATGGATCACAAGAAAAATGGCCGCCAAGCGGCCAAACACAGCACGGACAGCAAGAACATGCCCGCTACGCAGCTAGAGGCCAAACACAGCCTGGATCACCAGCAAAATGGCCGCGGACAGCATGGAGCAGACACACAGGTAAGCAAACTTTTTTCATGGCAGCTCATAACATTTATCTAGCGGACATACACGCACAGTTCCCACACAGGTGGAGCCCCCCCCCCAGGTGAACCCCCACCCCAGCAGCCGGCTCAGAGAGCCTAGGGAAGAGGGAAGGAAGGGAAGGATAGAACCTCTTACCTCTCTAGGAATGCCCAGCTTTGTCTTCCTGCCGAAGCAGGGGATTACTACTTACCCTTCGTGCGTGGATTGTGCTGGAAGCATCCCAGACAGACCACCTTCCGCATGGTGACGGAGGGGACTGTCGGCCCGGCTGCTGCGACTCGGCCCTATAGACTGGTCGTATGCATGCCCTGGAGCGTATAGCTCACGGCCACCCGTAGAGCGACGGGCATGTCATGGACGACCCAGCGCGTAGCTACGGTCGGCACACGCTCGATGGCCGAAACTGGGAAGACTACAAGGATCTGGGATCCAGCCTGTTGCCCAGTCAGCAGTTGATTGAAGATCACAGGAACAAAAATAAAAATAAAATAAAATTTCAATCTGGAATAAAAACCTCCAGGCCTATGGGCCCAAAGGGAGCCATGTCTTCTCCTAGGCAAAAAAAACCTGATCTGCTTAGTGCAGGCTGAGAGAATATAGCCAGTAGGACCGCCCCCCTAGGCGAGGCTGTTCAGCTTTGAAGTTAACACTTTCTGCCTAGTCACTCCTGAAGGAAGGCCAATATCCACTTTGTCAAGATTAAGGCTGTGTCCGTCCATGAACGAAAGAGAAAAAAAGTTTTGCCCATAGTTCTACTTTAACATTAAATAAGGACATGCGTGTTCCAGTGCTTTTTTGGTGCATCTAGGTGCGTTTTGTTGCATTGTACAGCGTTCCAGTACAGTGCAGTGCAGGAAAAATGCAGCATGTTCTACTTTTTTTTCTGGAACACCGTGGAACTGCAAGCACTGGTGTCAACTATGCCATTGAAAACCATATAACCTACTTTCCATGCGTTTTTGATGCAGGAAAAAAAAACGCACTGACTGCATGTGGTGTGAACTGGGCCTTTCACATTATTATGCATGAATTTTTTAATAATTAATCACACATATACATACATATACACACATATACACAGACACATACAGTGTCTCACAAAAGTGAGAAGACCCCCTACATTTTTGTAAATATTTTATGATATCTTTTCATGTGACAACACTGAAGAAAGGACACTTTGCTACAATGTAAAGTAGTGAGTATACAGCTTGTATGAGAGCCGGTTAACACAGGGGCGACCTGGGATCCGACTTGAAGTTGTCCCAAGTCGTCCTGTTGAGAAAAGCAATGGAAGTGAATGGAGCCGTCTTAAATGTACACTACTGAAGTCGCTCCGACTTCAAAGAAGGTTCCTGTACTACTTCAATCCGACTTCTAGGCGACTTGTATCCATTGATTTCAATGGAAGTCGCCTCCAAAGTCGGATCGTGTCTTAACTGAAGCATCAATACAGGAAGAGAAAATTATTTTCTCATGTTTTCTCAGGCAAACCCCTCCCTCCCACAGAGCCGATTGTTGTTTGATTGGCCACCGGAAAGCCTCCTGTCCTGGAGACGACTTGAAGTCGCCTTGTAAGTCGCCCCAAGTGGCGCTGTGGTGCGCGCTCAGGTCGCCCCTGTGTGAACCGGCTCCAACAGTGTAAATTTGATGTCCCCTGAAAATAACTCAACACGCAGCCATTAATGTCTAACCCAATGGCAACACTGAAGAACACACACACAGTTAGTCCCCCACAATCTAAACCTCTGTTAATATGCAATTGATGGTACCTGGGAAGTACCAATAAGGTAGTTATTTCTGTACCTGTCCCTATACAGTGACATTTAACAATGTGATACTAGTTTCCATGACAATATTTTTGATATACCCCTTTTATTTTTGAGGTGTCCAGCTGGGGCTCCCCTTGCTGCTCCGCATGTGTTGCTGAGGTACGTCCCACACAGGAAACTAGATGACCATACTAGAATATACGTATACATGAATTCCTTAATCTTAAAGGGGTTGTAAAGGTTCATTTTTTTTTTAAACATGTCATACTTACCTCCACTGTGCAGTTCGTTTTGCACAGAGTGGCCCTGATCCTACTGTTCTGGGGTCCCACGGCGGCTCTCGCGGCTCCTCCCTGCAATAGCCAACCCCCTCTGGGAAGCCCTCTCCTGAGGGGGTTACCTTGCGGGCACACTCCCATGTCATATAGTCGGCGTCCATAGCCGCTGAGGTTATGGCCCCGCCCCCCGGCGGTCGCGTCATTGGATTTGATTAACAGCAGCGGGAGCCAATGGCTGCGCTATCAATCTATCCAATCAACGCAGACTCCGGGGAGAAGAGGACGCAGTGGACGCGCAGAGCAGGTGAACGGGCTCAGGTAAGTAAAACAGGGGGACTGGGGTGCCCGTGACAGCCAGGTGTTTTTTCACCTTCATGCATAGGTGAAAAAACACAAACCCTTACAACCAACCACTAAGTACTGTAATTTTTCCTTAGAGGATTACTGTACCACACTCACGCATCCTGATGAAGCTCAACTTTGGTGAAACGTGTTGACACATGAGGATCTCTCTTACAGTGGATCAAGCAAGAGCATTTTATATGTTTTATGTACAGTTGATCAATTAAGCAGAATAAATCTATGTTTTTATGAAATGTTCTGTTTTTCAAGACTATGTATAACAAAAATTTTAATTTTATTTAAGACGCCTTGTCTGGCCTACATAGTCGGACTTCTTTTCTAGTTTTGGTTTACGTATACAATACGGATGTTGGCCTAGAGTGTCACGTTATTATATATCCTATACATATTTGCAACAGCTCATCTATATTGATTGACTCTTGCCATTTGTGCTTTGTCACTTTTTATGTTAATTATGGTGCATACATCCTGTTACAAAGTAGGGATTAATAGAATTGCTTTGGTGCAGAAAGGGAAAGGAGCACATACTTTCCTACCATGGGCTTCCTTACCACCAAATTCATCTAGTACAGTTCCTCGAAAAATTGCTCTGAAAAGTTGTAAGGACCCTTCTCGGCCCCCAAGGGAGAGTGCTCAGGCCTGGGGATTGGCCACTCAAGCAATGAGCACTGCCCTGTGGGGAAGCAGGAGCACCTCTAGACCAACAAGTGGTGCGTTTTTCTCTGGCAGGTGAATATTTTGAGAGAGCGAAAGGAAGGAAAATACGTGCTCCTTACCCCATCTGATTCAAAGCAAACACTGAGATCACTGAACTTATGAGTAACATAATGATGGATTATCAATTATACATGCCAGTAATTAAACACATGAATTCAATGTCATTAAACCCACTTCCCTATAAGCCCAGGGCACCAAGGTTCTGCCAACCACTTTGAGATCACAGCATAATACTACAAAAAGTGGCTTCACATAACTATGTTGGGCTTTGGATGGCAGCCTTCGCCTCTGAAAGTTATAAGATAATGCTGCAATGGTGACAAAAAGATGCTTTATTCTTTAGCGTGCCTTCTCCCTATTTTACTGTAAAGAATCCTTGAGGAGTTTTACTATAGATCAGACATAATGGTTTTCCAAAGAATTATGTTACGATTGCACTCCTGAGAGGAATCGGCAATGCCATGGGGGTCTCTGGGACATAAAGGGAGAACAAATCTCACCAAATACTGTTATTTTGTGGGGACTCTGATAGTAACAATTCTTCACTGAAGCTTCCTGCTGCATTCTGGCACAAAATCTTTCAACAACATCCAGGAGATTCTCATGCCTCCTGCATCATTTAACAGGATCAAAAAGGGAGTACATGTCCTGCAACATCTACAGCAGAGGGGTTAACAAGGAACTGGTGAGGGAACAAGCAAGGATAAAAACCATTGACCATTATATTCACCAGCAACCAAAACCTAGGAGACCATTACATTTTTAAAAGAAAACAAAAAGTATTTTTCCTTTTTAAATGTAATTCTTCCACTATCAAATTGTTGTTTACATGCCATGAACACAGCAGTGACTTACGTTTAAAGAGTCTGAGTGTGTTAACCTGTCCCTTAGCCTCTGCTCCTCATACTGCTGGGCCGCTAGTTGTGCCTCCCTCCTGGTGGATTCTAGCAAATCTCGCCTATGCTGGTCTGTATCCGTCTATGGAACCCAAAGACGTGGAGGTGGTGGAGGTTAGATGCAGAAAAGCAAGTATTAGTGAACAAGAAGCTCATGTACATAAACCAAAGAACTGCCATGCAAAATACAAGGACCCCAAATTATTTATTTTTTATGTAACTAGTAGCTTTACCTGGTTAGGACTTTTTGTCAGTGCAATAAGATACAAAGCATCCAACTGAGTCCTAAAAAGCAAAAATATGTTGTGTTAAAAAGCAATGATAGAAAAAGCAAACTGCAAACATGAAATGGGTATCAATACATAGCACATGCAGTGCCTTGAAAAAGTATTCATACCCCTTGAAAGTTTTCACATTTTGTCATGTCACAACCAAAAACGTAAATGTATATTTTATTGGGACTTTATGCGATAGACCAACACAAAGTGGCAAATAATTGTGAAGTGGAAGGAAAACGATGAATGGTTTTAAAAATGGCTTACTGACAAATATCTGAAAAGAGTGCTGTGCATTTGTATTCAGCCCCCTTAGGCCGGATTCACACTGGTACGACATGACACTCATACGAATGTGGATCCGACTTTGCCCTCCCTGCAAATTGAAGTACGACATTCATCCAACTTCAATGAACGGGGATCCGACTTTGATCCCGACAATACCAGGGACTTTGTGTCTGGTATAAATCTTTAGGGGAAACTCCACACCAAATAAAGACAAAAAAAAAAAAAAGGCATGGGGTTCCCCCTCCAAGACCATACCAAGCCCTTCGGTCTGGTATGGATTTCAAGGAAAAGCCCCACACAAAAAAAAAAAAAAACTGCGTGGGGTCCCCCACAAAATCCATACCAGACCATTATCCGAGCACGCAGCCCGGCAGGTCAGGAAAGGGGGTCGGGACAAGCGAGTGCACCCCCCCTCTGAACCATACCAGGCCACATGCCCTCCACATGGGGGTGAGGGTGCTTTGGGACCAGGGGGGCCAACAGAAGAGGGAGATGAACCGGGAGAAGAACCAGCAGAAGAGGGAGAAGAACCAGCAGAAGAGGGAAAGAGGGAGAAGAACCAGCAGAAGAGGGAGAAGAACCAGCAGAAGAGGGAGCCAGAGAGGGGAGAAGAAATCGTAAGGGATGCCGGAGCTGATTTAATAAATTACTATGTCAAAAACATGTATGGTGCTTGTTTTATACACTTTTTTTTTAGGTGAACGGGTAGGGGTGGGGGGCCTGGATCTGGGGTACCCCTTGTTAAAGTGGGCTTCCAGATTCTGATAAGCCCCCCGCCCGCAGACCCCGACAACCACCGGCCAGGGTTGTCGGGAAGAGGCCCTTGTCCTCCTCAACATAGGGACGAGGTGCTTTAAGGTGGGGGGTGCAGGGCTCCCCTGCCTCAAAAGCACCCACACAACCATGATGAGGGCATGTTCCCTGGTATGAACAGGAGGGGGGGGGGGGACGCTCGCTCGTCCCCACCCCATTTACTGACCTGCCGGGCTGCATGCTCAAGTAAGGCTCTTTTTGGGCTTTTCTTGGCGTGGGGGTTCCCCTAAAATTCATACCAGACCAATGGGCCTGGTATGGTCTTGGAGGGGGAACCCCATGCGTTTTTTTAAATTTGGCGTGGCGTTCCCCTTCAAGATCCTCAGAGCACAAGGCGCATGCCAAAGTCTGATCAGTTAAGACGATGATCCCACTTCAATGATATTCAATGGGCTGAAGTAGGATCAAAGTCGGACCAAAGTAGTGCATCCTTTTTAAAAGTCGGGCCGACTTGTGTTGGACCAGTTAAGACAGCTCTCATAGGAAACCATTGGATTTACACACATCATGCGACATGAGCTCCCAATGTCGGAGCGCTTGTCGTACAAGTGTGAACCCGACCTGAGCGCTGATACCCCCTCAACTAAAATCTAGTGGATCCAATTGTCTGAAGTCACCTAATTAGTAACTAGAGTCCACCTGTGTGTAATTTAAAGAGAAAGTAAACTTGTTTTTTTTTTAAATGGCTGACAGGAAGGGTATTTATGACAGAAGAGACCCTATTGGTCTCTTCTGACATAAATGCATCCTTCTGCCTGTCAGCTGTCATGTTCACTGAGCCGTGCATGTGCAGCTCAGTGAACATTTGGCCCCCCCCCCCGATCCGTGCCACAGTGATGCGACTCCTGTGCACATGCACGGGAGTGGTGTCAATGTGGCCTGGCCAAAGGCACAGGACCCGGAAAGAAAACCGGGCGAAGATGGAAGCACCAGGGGCGCGCCGGATCGGTCACAGCGCTGGGCTGGGAGAACACCACATGACAGGCAAGTCTGCCATAATGTACTAATATGCTGTGCATACTAGTACATTATGGCATAACCCACCTAGGGGGCCTTGGGGAAAAAAAAAAAAAAAAAAACACAGTGGACTTTACTTCCGCTTTAATAGTAGGCGAGGTTGAAAAAAGGCACAAGTCCAACCCATGTGTGTGATTTTATGTCAGTAATACATATCTCAGTATAAATACAGCTGTTCTGTAAAGCCCTAAAACAGTGGTTCTCAACCACTACTGCCGTGACCCCCTTGATAAGGGTCCCCAACACTTGGGAAATTTTAACAGTAAAAAATAATTTGTAGCGTGGGTTGTCAGCACCCAGGGCAAGACAAGTAATTTGCGCCCCTATCCTACGGACATTTAGCAGTCCCTTCCACTCCACATTTTAGGATGTACCACTCTTTGTTCTGCTTTCTTTCCCTTTTTCTCTCTCTCTCTATCCTAATTTCTTGTCCCCCCCCCCCCCCACATCCCTCTCTCTAGCCGTTTTTCTTGTTCTTTCGCTTATTCTTTCTCTGCTTTTCTCTTTCTCTATTTTTATTCCTTCTCTTACTCCTTGGGGGGGGGGGGGGGGGGGAATGGGATCAGTGGCAGTGCTTGCAGGGAGTTGGCATGATGAGTGTCAATGCTGGGGGGAGTTCTGATCAGCCAACTTAGCTGCTCTTGATCAAGGTCATCTGCTGATCTGAGAACTGTAGTGGGGACTTTTAATGGCAACTATAATCACAGGTAGTGTTACTCACTGTGTCTCCGTCTTTGTGGTGTCTCCGTCTTTATGGTGTCTCGTAGCAGTGACACCTATGTCGAAATCGGGAGCTAAAGTCTCCTCCAGCCCCTCCCACTTCACATTCCTCACCAGTCAGCTGACCTCTAGTCTCTGCCCCCCAGCCATGCTGTGAACTGAATGGGCGGCTGCAAAGTGGCTGAGTGGGCGGCGGCGGGCTCCAGGAATTCGGTGACCCCTGGCAAATCATTCGACCCCCGAGGGGGTCCCGACCACAGATTGAGAACCACTGCCCTAAAAGGTTTGTAAGAGAACCTTAGTGAACAAACGGCATCATGAAGGCCAAGGAACATGCCAGACAGGTTAGGGATGAAGTTGGACAGAAGTATAAAGCAGGGTTAAAATATATATATATATATATATATATATATATATATATATATATATATATAGATATAGATATAGATATAGAATCTCAAGCTTTGAAAATCTCACGGAGCACTGTTCAATCCATCAGAAAATGGAAAAAGTATGGCACAACTGCAAACTTACCAAGCCGTCAAAATAAACTGACAGGCAGAGTAAGGAGAGCATTAATCAGAGAAGCAGCAAAGAGGCCCATGGTAACTCTGGAGGAACTGCTGAATTCCACAGCTCAGGTAGAAGAATCTGTTCGCAGGACAACTATTAGTTGTGCACTCCACAAATATGGCCTTTATGGAAGAGTGGCAAGAAGAAAGCCATTTTTGAAGGAAAGTCATAAAAAGTCCCGTTTGCAGTTTGCGAGAAGCCATGTGGAGGGACACAGCAAACCTGTGGAAGAAGATGCTCTAGGACAGGGATATGCAATAAGCGGACCTCCAGCTGTTGCAAAACTACAAGTCCCATCATGCCTCTGGGTGTCATGCTTGCTGCTGTCAGAGTCTCGCTATGCCTCATGGGACTTGTAGTTTGGCAACAGCTGGAGGTCCGCTAATTGCATATCCCTGCTCTAGGAGGAGTTCAAAATTTAACTTTTTGGCCTAAAAGCAAAACGCCATATATGGCGGAAAACTAAACACTGCATATCACCCTGAACACACCATCTCCACCATGAAACATGGTGGTGGCAGAATCATGTTGTGGGAATGATTTTCTTCAGCAGGGACAGGGAAGCCGGTCAGAGTTGATGGGAAGATGGATGGAGCCAAATACAGGGCAATCTTAGAAGAAAACCTGTAAGGCTACTTTCACACTGAAGCGCTGGATGCGCTGGCGGTATAGCGGCGCTATTTTTAGCGCCGCTATACCGTCGTTTTTGCCGCGATTTGCGGGCGCTAGCGGGGTGATTTTAACCCCCGCTAGCGGCCGAAAAAGGGTTAAAACGCCCACAATAACGCCTCTTTGCGGCGTTCTGGAGGTGCTACCCCATCGATTTTAATGGGCAGGGGCGCTATAGGAGCGGTATTTTTACCGCTCCTATCGCGCCTCAAAGATGGATAAAAAGTAGCGGCTTTTTCAGGGCGCTTTGCAGGCGCTATTTTTAGCGCAATAGCGCCTGCAAAAGATTTGAGATGGCTGAATACAAATGCACACCACACTTTTCACATATTTGTAAAAATAAATAAAAAATTGAAAACCATTTATCAATTTCCTTACACTTTACAATTGTGTTGGTCCATCACAAATACAAAATTTGAAGGGGTATGAATACTTTGTCAAGGCACTGTAAACATTATAGCAGTATCAGGACATGGTAAGACTGCTACAGACTAAAGACTGTTACTGTAACAATGTAAATTAGAAAATAAACACTTTTTGTCCCTATATTGAGCTTATAAAGTGGAGTTTAACTGCTTGCCGACCAGCCGCTGTCATTTTACTGCGGCAGGATGGCACGGCTGTGAGAATCGCCGTAGGTGTACCTCGGCCGCTTAAAGAGTTGTAGGTGGCATGGCGCCAATGCATGTAGCCGGCGGCCGCAATGTCTACCGGCGACCCGTGATCACTCCACAGAGCCAGAACGGGGATCTGTCCATGTAAACAGACAGATCCCTATTCTGTTAGGGAAGTAGAGATCTGCTGTTCCTAGTGATCAGGAACAGTGATCTCTCTCTCCTCCCGGTCAGTACACTCCCCCCAGTTAGAAAACACCTCTTTAGAGAACACCTAATCGCCCCCTAGTGTTAACCCCTTTCCTGCCAGTGACAATTATACAGTAATCAGTGGCTATTTTTAGCTCTTAATACTGTATAAATGTCAATGGTCCCAAAAAAGTGTCAAAAGAGTCCAAACTGTCGGCCGCAATGCCGCTAATAAAAAAAAACAAAAAAAAAAAAAAAACAGCTGATCCCCGCCATTACTAGTAAAAAATTTAGAAGAATACATATTGGCCTAAACTGATAAAGAAATTGTATTCATTCTTTTTAGATTTTATTTTTTTTATAGCAAAAAGTTAAAATTGTGTTTTTTTCAAAACTGTCACTTTTTTTGTTTATAGCGCAAAAAATAAAAAATAAAACGCAGATGTGATCAAATACCACCAAAAGAAAGCTCTATTTGTGGGGAAAAAAGGACATACAATGTGTTTGTGTACAACGTTGCATGACCTTCTGGTCTTTACGTGGTTAAGCTTATCCACCAGCCTTATTAACCACTTGCTTACTGGGCACTTAAACCCCCTTCGTACCCAGACCAATTTTCAGCGCCGATGCACTTTGAATGACAATTGCGCGGTCATACAACGCTGTACCCAAATGATATTTTTATAATTTTTTTCCCACAAATAGAGCTTTCTTTTGGTGGTATTTGATCACCTCTGCGGTTTTTATTTTTTGCGCTATAAACAAAAAAAGACATAAAATTAAAAAAAATATATATATATTTTCACTTTTTGCTATAATAATATCCCATTTTTTTTTTAAAAAACGTTTTTTTCTCAGTTTAGGCCGATACGTATTCTTCTACATATTTTTGGTAAAAAAAAAAAAAAAAAAAAAAAAAAAAATCGCAATAAGCGTATAGTGATTGGTTTGCGCAAAAGTTATAGCGCCTACAAAAGAGGGGATAGATTTATGAAATTTTTATTATTTTTTTTACTAGTAATGGCAGTTATCTGCGATTTTTGTCAGGCCTGCGATATTGTGGCGGGCATATCAGACACTTTTGACACTTTTTTGGGACCATTCACATTTATACAGCGAACAGTGCTATAAATATGCATTGATTACTGTATAAATGTGACTGGCAGGGAAGGGGTTAACACTAGGGGGCAATCAAGGGGTTAAATATGTTCCCTGGGAGTGATTCTAACTGTGTGGGGGAGGGGACTGACTGAGGGAGTTGACCGATCCGTGTCCGTATGTACAAGGGACACAACATCGGTCTCCTCTCTCCCTGACAGAAAGTGGATCTCTGCGTTTACACACTGAGATCCACGTCCTGCCTCTGTAACAGCCAATCGCGTGTACCTGGCGGACATCGCGGCCGCCAGGCACGTGCATTGGCAACACGTGACACGGTGGGCACAGCTGTTCCCTGCCGCGCGCCCTCTGCGGCGCGCAGGGGGAATGAAAACAGGACGTCCACCCGGCACTTGTGAGCCGCGCTGCAGACGTCTTTCGTCTATAGCGCGAGTCTCAAGGGGTTAAAAGGTGTTGGCAACACAGAATTGAATGCCTTACTATGCCTGTTACAATAATATTGTGTGCTACACGTCATGGCAGTCAAAGGGTTAAAAGAAACAAGTGTGCATCAATGATGGCAATCAGAAGGTGATCAAGTTACAGTGGGGAAAATTATTTGATCCACTGCATATTTTGTAAATTTTCCCACTTACAAAGAAACGAAGAGTCATTTTTATCATAGGTGTATTTTAAATGTTAGAGACAGAAAATCAACCAAAAATCCAGAAAAAACACAACATAAATGTTATAAATTGGGTTGCAGTTCAGTGAGAAAAATAAATATTTGATCCCCAAGCAAAACATGACTTCGTACTTGGTGGAGAAACCCTTGTTGGCAAGCACGGAGGCAAGACGATTCTTGTAGTTAGTGACCAGGTTTGCACACATCTCAGGAGGGATTTTGGTCTAATCTTTTTTACAGATCACCTCTAAATCCTTAAAAGTGATTGTAAAGTCCAATTTAAAAAAAGAAATAAAACAAACATGTTATACTTACCTCCTCGGTGCAGTTGGTTTTGCACAGAGCAGCCCGGATCCTCCTATTCTCGGGTCCCTCTTTGCTGATCCTGGCCCCTCCCATCGTGTGCCCCCAGTCAGCAGCTTATGGGGGCACTGCCGAGTCACAGCTCTGTGTGCGCATTCAGACACGGAGCCCAGACCCGGCCCTTTCTCTTCCCTGATTGGCTGACTGACTTTGATTGACAGCCGCAGGAGCCAATGGTGCCGCTGTTGTGTCTCAGCCCATCGGGAGGTGTGTCCTGGATGGCTTAGACATTTGTGGACATCGCTGGAGAGAAATGGAGCTCAGGTAAGTAATTAGAGGGGTGCTAAACCTTCTGCCTTTACAACCCCTTTAAGGTTTGTCTGTCACTTGGCAACTCAAGGTTTCAGCTCCCTCCATAAATTTTCTATAGCATTAAGGTCTGGAGACTAGCTAGGCCACTTCCAGACCTTAATGTGCTTCTTCTTGAGCAACTCCTTTGCTGCCTTGGTGGTATGTTTTTGGTCATTGTCAAGCTGAAAGATCCATCCATCACCCATCTTCAGTGTTCAGGCTGAGGCAAGAATGTTCTCATCCAAGATCTTACAATACATGGTCCCATCCATTGACCCTTCAATGTGGAAAGTCAGTCTGTACCTTTAGCAGAGAAACCACCCAAAGCATAATGTTTCCACCTCCATACTTGACTGTAGGGATGGTGTTCTTAAGGTCATAGTAAGCATTTTTCTTCCTCCTAACACGGCGAGTCCCCCCTCCCCCCCGTTCATAGTCATGCCAATGAACATCTAAATGATTTAGAGAAGGATTGGGAGAAAGTGATGTGGTCAGACAAAGCAAAAATTGAGCTCTTTGGCATTAACTCTACTCGCTGGGTTAGGAGTAAGAAAAATGCTGACCAAGAACACCATCCTTACAGTCAAGCATGGAGGTGGAAACATGATGCTTTTTGGGGCCGTTTCTCTGCTAAAGGTACAGGCTTTGCATTGAGGGGCCAATTGACGGGGGCCATGTATTGTAAAATCTTGGGTGAGAACCTTTTTTCCTCAGCCAGAACACTGAAGATGGGTTGTGGATGGGTCTTCCAGCATGACGACAATGACCCAAAACATACCGCCAAGGCAACAAAAGAAGTGGCTCAAGAAAAAGCACATTAAAAGGTCTGGCATAGTCCGTCTCCAGACCTGAATCCTATAAAAAAATTTATGAAGGGAGCTGAAATATCTTACATCTGTGTATGCCAACAAGGGTTTTTCCACCAAGTACCAAGTCATGTTTTGCTTAGGGATCAAAAACTGATTTTACTCAATGAACTGTAATTTAATTTATAGAATTGGTGTTTTTTTCTGTATTTTTGGTTGATATTGGTCTCGAACATTTAAAATACACCTATATTTTTTTTTTATAGACCCTTCATTTCTTTGCAAGTGGGCAAACTTACAAAAGCTGCAGGGGGTCAAATAATAATTTTTCCCACTGGAGAACCATTCCCTGATCTCCTCTGCACAGAATAAATCTGGAAGTGCTTAGCTCTGAGCACCATTTCAGGGTTAGGAGCCCATCAGACCCTTTGTGATAGCAATAAATTACATATATACACACACACATTACTTACATACACACATATATATATATATATTAGATAGATATATATATATCCTGAAAGCAGACATATTTTTTAAAATGTTGGTCCAGCAAGGAAAGTGTTAACCCCTAGGCGCCGCCAGTACGCAAATAAGATACCGCTTGGCGGGTGGGCCCTGGCGCCAAGAGGCTGCATATTTTTGTACCAATTAGCAGACACAGCTGTGCCGAGAGAGCACATTAACGGCAACCAATGGAAATCTCCCAATCGCTTCTTGTGATCGGAAGCTTTCTGATTATGTGACCACTGTGACAGCCAATCATGGCGGTAACATGATCATAAACCCTGCCCATCTGAAATCCTTTTAAGGGCCCGGGAGGCACCGGTGCAGAGGGGTTAAACTTCATTTATTCTCCACTTTACCTCTCATTGTGGCTGCGAGGAGATGGCTGCCTTTGTCTATTTGTTAAACTCAGAGATTCTGGTCTTCTTGGCTCTTCTGAGATTCTATATAAAAAAGGAAAAAAAAATTCAAGTTAGACTTACCGGTAACTTGTTTTCCAAGAGTCTTTCAGCACAGCACCTGAGTGGCTCCTCCCACTCCACCAAAGGAAACACCACTTCCACTAAACTTAAAAAATAAAAGATTCTCCTCACAGCCGGTCAGTTGTAGCAGAGTACCGCCAACACAAGCTGGAACACAATCAGAATATGGTTAGTCACAGCATAATAACAACAAGGGTGGGTCATTGTTGTCCTGGAAGACTCTTGGAAAACAAGTTACCGGTTAGTTTAACTTGAATTTTCCCTAAAACGTCTTTCAGGACAGCACCCGAGAGGATAAAAATGAAACCTGCCCACTAGAAAGGGACAACAGCCTGAAGGACCTTCCGGCCAAAATGCCTGATCACCTGCTGACAGAAGATCCAGTCTAATGACGGACAAACGTTAGGTAACCACATACAGTGCCTTGCGAAAGTATTCAACCCCCTTGAACTTTTCATCCTTTTGCCACATTTCAGGCTTTAAACATAAAGATATAAAATTTAAATTTTTTGTGAAGAATCACCAACAAGTGGGACACAATTGTGAAGTGGAACGAAATCTATTGTTTTTTTGAAACTTTTTTAACTAAGAAAAAAATGAAAAGTGGGGCGTGCAAAATTATTCGGCCCCCTTGCGTTAATACTTTGTAGCGCCACCTTTTGCTGCGATTACAGCTGCAAGTCGCTTGGGGTATGTCTCTATCAGTTTTGCACATCGAGAGACTGAAATTCTTGCCCATTCTTCCTTGCAAAACAGCTCGAGCTCAGTGAGGTTGGATGGAGAGCGTTTGTGAACAGCAGTTTTCAGCTCTTTCCACAGATTCTCGATTGGATTCAGGTCTGGACTTTGACTTGGCCATTCTAACACCTGGATACGTTTATTTGTGAACCATTCCTTTGTAGATTTTGCTGTATGTTTGGGATCATGGTCTTGTTGGAAGATAAATCTCCGTCCCAGTCTCAGGTCTTTTGCAGACTCCAACAGGTTTTCATCCAGATTGGTCCTGTATTTGGCTGCATCCATCTTCCCCTCAATTTTAACCATCTTCCCTGTCCCTGCTGAAGAAAAGCAGGCCCAAACCATGATGCTGCCACCACCATGTTTGACAGTGGGGATGGTGTGTTGAGGGTGATGAGCTGTGTTGCTTTTACGCCAAACATATCGTTTTGCATTGTGGCCAAAAAGTTCGATTTTGGTTTCATCGGACCAGAGCACCTTCTTCCACATGTTTGGTGTGTCTCCCAGGTGGCTTGTGGCAAACTTTAGACGAGACTTTTTATGGATATCTTTGAGAAATGGCTTTCTTCTTGCCACTCTTCCATAAAGGCCAGATTTGTGCAGTGTACGACTGATTGTTGTCCTGTGGACAGACTCTCCCACCTCAGCTGTAGTTCTCTGCAATTCATCCAGAGTGATCATGGGCCTCTTGGCTGCATCTCTGATCAGTCTTCTCCTTGTCTGAGCTGAAAGTTTAGAGGGACAGCCAGGTCTTGGTAGATTTGCAGTGGTCTGATACTCCTTCCATTTCAAAATGATCGCTTGCACAGTGCTCCTTGGGATGTTTAAAGCTTGGGAAATCTTTTTGTATCCAAATCCGGCTTTAAACTTCTCCACAACAGTATTACGGACCTGCCTGGTGTGTTCCTTGGTCTTCATGATGCTCTCTGCGCTTTCAACAGAACCCTGAGACTATCACAGAGCAGGTGCATTTATACAGAGACTTGATTACACACAGGTGGATTCTATTTATCACCATCAGTCATTTAGGACAACATTGGATCATTAAGAGATCCTTGCTGAACTTCTGGAGTGAGTTTGCTGCACTGAAAGTAAAGGGGCCAAATAATTTTGCACGCACCACTTTTCAGTTTTTTATTTGCTAAAAAAGTTTAAAATATCCAATAGATTTCGTTCCACTTCACAATTGTGTCCCACTTGTTGGTGATTCTTCACAAAAAATTAAAATTTTATATCTTTATGTTTGAAGCCTGAAATGTGGCAAAATTATGAAAAGTTCAAGGGGGCCAAATACTTTCGCAAGGCACTGTAACCACCTTACAAATTTGATCTGGGGTGGCACCAGCTTTTTCTGCCCATGTAGTGGCCAAAGCTCTAGTAGAGTGTGCTCAAATTCCCAGCAGGGGAGACCAACCCATCTGGGAGTAAGCTTCCAAAAGAGCTGATTTTAGCCATCTAGCAATTGACTCCTTTGATGCTTGGTGGCCCTTCTTGTTGCCAGAAAAAAATAAAGAATCCGAAGACCTAATGTCCCTTGTTACTTCCAGGTAACGCAACAGAATTCTTCTCACATCCAAGTTGTGGAATAGACTCCTTTTTCCCCAAAGGGTTTGAACAAAAAGTTGGCAGGATATTGACGTTACTTCTAGCAAAAACCCTGGATCTGTTTTTTGTATAATCCTATCTGGGTAAATTCACAAAAAAGGTTATTTTACTAATAGAGCGTGCAGTTCACCGATTCTTCTTGTGGATGTAACTGCAATTAAAAGCGCATTTTGAGAGTTAGATCTCCTAACTAAATTGTCTGCAATAGTTCAAAAGGTTTCTTTGTGAAGGCTTGCAAATCTGACAGATCCCACCCAGGAAAATGTTTAGTAGGAGCTGGTCTGGATCTAGCAAGTGTCTTAAAAAATCTTGCAACCAAAGATACTGAAAAAATTGGTCTTTCTAGGTATACTCCCAGGGCAGCCACTTGCTCCTTAAGAGTGCTAATACCAAGACCTTTGTCTGTGTCACTTTGTAGTTCCAAAACGGACACAATGTCTTCCAAGGTTCGGTTTGTGGAATGACACCAAGTATTGTAGACCCTTCAAACTTTTGCATAAATAGCCCTAGTTACTTTCTTCCTACTAGAGTAAAGTGGATACTAAAAAGGTTCTGACAATCCTTTGTTCCTTAATAGCCGCTCCTCAGATACCAGGCGGTGAGGCTTAGCCTGGCTATATCCGGGTAATAAACCGGGCCATGAAGTAGTAAATGCTGTTTGAGAGGAAGCTGCCAGAATGGTTTGACTGTCATTTGTAGAATGGTGGAGAACGAGGCTCTTTTCAGCCAGAACGGAGTATTCAGAATTACCAACACTTTTTTTGTGTATTTTCCTCAATACCAACGGAATTAGCTGGAGGGGGGGGGGGCGCATAGCCCAGCCTAAGTCCCAGGGATGCGCTAAGGCATCTATCCCTAGAGAACTGCTGTCACAGCGAAGAGAAAAGAAACTAGGGATCTGCACGTGTTCTTTTATGCGAACTGGTCCACCTGTGGATGCCCCCACGACTTCGTGATCAACAAAAGAACTTCTGGATTCAAGCTCCACTATGCTTCCTGAATTTTTCATCTGCTCAAAAAGTGTGCTACTTAGTTTAGTGTGCCTTTGTGATGGACCGCTGTTGAGGAAAGTAAATGCTCCTCCGCCCACTCCAGAATTTCCGTTGACAGCAACTGGAGAGCCTTGCTTCTTGTGCCTCCGTTTGTTCAGGTATGCCACGGTAGTGGCGTTGTCTGATAAAATCTGCACATGGGACCCCTGGAGGTTTGGGAGAGAAGGCAGCCATTGCCAAGTTTGAAGACTTTTCTGCCTCAGTTCAGGACAATACTCCTTGTGCTAGATTCTGATTCCATTCGAGTCCCCCCATCCCCAACTGCTGGCATCTGTCGTCACGCTTCTTTTTGGTCGGGAAAGACCATAGTAAGCCTTTTGACAAAATTGACTGACTTCTCCATCAAAGGGTTCTCTTGACCCTGGTGGGGAGCTTTACTTTTGTCTAAAGTTTCTGGACTGAGCTTCCATACTCTTAAGAGGAAGCTTTGGAGAGGTCTGAAATGGAGCCTCGCCCATTGAATGACCGGCACTGTTGAGGTTAAGGTTTCCAGGGCTGACATAACCTTTCTGATCAATACCCCCTGTTTTTTCTGTAGCATTGCTGCTACATTTATGACCTTTTTTTCCTTCTCTCCTGGAAGAAAGGATTATTTTTTTTACTGAATCCATTTGGTAACCTAGAATTTTAAACTGCTGAGCCAGGTTGAGATTTGATTTTTGAAGGTTCGCGATCCAACCCAAGGCTTCCAAATGACTGCGGGCCTTGCCCAGTTCTTTCTGCAGTTTTTCTCTGGAAGGGGCAAAGAAGAGGAGGTCGTCCAGATACGGGATTACTGAAATTTACTGTAGACGGAGAGGGACAAGGGCTTCCGCCATTATCTTGGTAAAGATTTGTAGGGCAGATGAAAGACCGAATGGGAGGGCCTTGAATTGTAGACGCCGCACCTCCTTCCCCATATTCACTGCTAGCCTGAGGAATGTTTGGGACTGAGAGGCTATAGGAACATGCAGGTATGCATCTCTTATGTCGATCGATGCCATGAAGCACTCCTTGGTCAACAGATTCCCGACAGTAAAGATTGAGTCCATGCAAAATTTTCTGACCGTTTAATGGTTTTAGATTGAGATGGAAACTTCCAGGTGGCTTCCTTACCAGAAAGATATGGGAATAGAAACCCTGATGACGTTCCTCTGGAGATACTGGAATCGCAACCCCCTGTTGCATCAGATCCTCTAACAGGTTCTTCATAGATAGGGCTTTTGTTGTGCCCCCTGGTAGGTTACAAAGTATCTTTCTGTAGGGGGGTCCGAAAATTCTATGTTGTATCCCTGGGACAGCATGACCAGAATATATTGATTTTTTTTTTCACGCTTAGCCAGTGAGGGAGGAATCTTTGCAGTCTTCCTCCAACTGGCAATGAAGAGTCATTGCGTTTTGTTGGTTGGCGCAGGAGGATGGAAAAGGACATTCCCTCCGCCTTTGCCCTTTTGCGCTGACAAATTCCTTCTTTTCTCCTTGGGCTTGCCGCCTTGTTCTTGAGCCCTTTAAAGGTCAAAAAAGCAGTTTAGCTGGTTGCTTTTTCTTCTCAACAGGGAGAGATTTATTTTCGTCAGCCATCCTTTCTAGGACCGAATAAAAGATCTCCCATAAATGGAATACCACAAAGTTTACTTTTGGATGCCGCATCCCCCAGCCAGGTCTTTAACCACAGAGCTTTCCTGAAGGAGTTAAAGGCTGCAGATCTTGCTCTCATCCTTATCGATTCGGCAGACGCATCTGAAATATAGGCTACAGCCGCTGACAGGGTTGAGAAATTATCAAGGATTTCTTGCTTGGGTGAATCTGCTATAATGTGGGCCTTTAGCTGGTTTACCCAGTACTCCATATTTCTAGATAGGCAAGTAGTAGTCATTGCTGGTTTGAGCTTGCCCATGATGGATTGCCAGGCCCTTTTAAGCAGTTGATCCATCCTTCTATCCATGGGATCTTTCAGTATTCCCCTATACTCAAATGCCAGGTCAGTTGATCTGGATACTTGGTAAAAGCCTGCATCGAGTTTAGGCACCTTGTTCCAAAGTGCCGCTGGGTCCTCATCAACCGAAAAACGCCTTTTATGTACTCTTGAGTAAAAAGGTTCTCTCTCTAGTTCTACCCATTCTTTTTTAATGGCCTCAGAGATTACTGGATGTACTGGAAAAGTGCGATTTTTTGGCTCACTAAGTCCTACATACCAGACATGGGAGTAAGTCACACATGTGCAAGTCACAAGCAAGTCTCAAGTCTTAACCTTCAAGTCTCAGGCAAGTCCCAAGTTACTGTGACGAAAAGCAAGCAAGTCGAGTCCCTGCTAGAAGTCAAGTCATTTATTTTGGTCAAGTCACAAATCAAAGTCAAAATACAGATCTACCCCATACTGTATAAAAATAATAGGAGGGATCACAAATAATATTGGTTATGTGCCCAATGCCTCACTGTGCCCGTCAGCCGTGTACCTGATCAGCGGAATCCCGGCGGCCATTCCAGTATTCAAAAGCTGCGCCTCCTCCTCGTCTGTGATAGGCGGAACACTCAATTTCCCAGCATTCAGTGTTCCGCCTATCACGGACATCCGCTCATCCCCATAACACAGACGAGGATAAGAGGATGTCCGTGATAGGCTGAACACTGCCTGCTGTGAAATTGAGTGTTCCGCCTATCACAGACGAGGAGGCGCGGCTTTTGAACACTGCAATAGCCGTGGTCTGTGTGCATGACACGCTGATCAGGTAGGCAGACGGCGGCTTGCGGTTAGTGTTAGTGGCGCCAAGTCATTGCAAGTCATATAGCCCAAGTCAAAGTCAAGTCGCAAGTCATTAGTGACAAGTCAAAGTCAAGTCAAGTCATTTATTGAATTCTGTCAAGCAAGTCGCAAGTCCCCAAACAGGTGACTCAAGTCTGACTTAAGTCAAGTCATGTGACTCAAGTCCCCCACCTCTGCTACATACATCTGATCATGCAGAGATAATTCTTTTTTTTTCTCTTCGCCTAAACCCACTGTGACAAACTGCCTTTAAAAGACCATCTACTTGTTCTAAAAACAGTTTATATTTTGAGGGCGCATCTTCTACCCCTTCCTCCCCCTCTTCCTCTGAATCCTCTTTGGAATGAGAAGGGGAATGTCCCTCTTAGGTAGGAGGACCCGCCTCAGCCTCCACTGCCGGGATCAAATGTGAGCTCTGAGTGGATCCTCAGGTATACAGCTGACCCAGGGAAGGATTTGCAAGAGAAGAGCGAAAGGATTGAATGGTAGCATCCAGCTCTTTAACTGATGCGATTAAATCGCTGCATGCAGAAGAAGCTTCCTCCTTAACTAGGGATTCAATGCATATTTGGCACAAAGTCTTCGTCCATCCCTCAGGTAATTTTGCTTTACATGAAGGACACTTCTTTTTAACCGCCTGGTCAGAGCCATTAGCCTGCCAAAAAGGACAAAAAAATAATACTAAAATACAAAAAGAATATCCCAGCGAGTCAACCTGACCCCTAATAGGCTCACCATAGGTGCACAGGAAGCATAAGCCGAGAACTCCATGTGCCCAGACACGCCCCCAGCCACCAGGGGGAAAGACCAGAAACGTCGAGGGAGAGAGGCACCACAGTATACGGGGCAGACCACCAATACACCTCTTACCTGGGCCTTGCTGCTGCCACCACCAAATCCATTTTGGTGCTGCCGCGCTGTATGTGGCTAGAAAGCCGGTTGCGGATTCCATTAGCACCGGACCGGAACCAGAATATAGGCATCAGATCCACTCCTCCCAGCATAGTGATGCCATGCGCCTACTCCAGGGTGCCAGATACCTTACTTTTGGCCGGCCAAGTCTTCACACTGCCATCAAAAAGATGGCGGAGGCACGTAGAGCCGAACAGGCAAACAGAAAAAACAAACCCGTGGCCGGCCTGACGCTGCCTAGGAGCAGCGGTCCATGAA